>CM053586.1:212727135-212791918 GCA_028646515.1 Pseudochirops corinnae
TTATATACACACAGCATTAGCTTCCTGTTTCAGCCAACCCCTTCCTGTTATGTCAGTAAGAGGAGACAGGAGTTCATACCTTCCATTTCCCCAAGAGTGGCTTGATCAATTACTAACTGCTAAGTACCTGCTACCTTTGCTTAACTTGAAACAAGATGCTAAGTACCTGCTTACTTGCCAATACAAAAAAGGGGTCTTTAAATTCAAATTAATTACCATTACAATTCTGAGCACAAAGAATCTGAAAAAGAAAACAGAACAAACAGAACTCAATGATTTAGAAGACAGTAAAAAAACAAAAGATTTTTTAAAATGAAGAAAATGTAAGATATCTGTTATCAGAAACAACTGACCTGGAAAAAAGGTAGGGGAGTGATACTACTACTAGGCTTATTCTAAAAAGGGCTCACAGAAAAGAGAAAAGGACCCATGTGCATGAAAATATGTGTAGCAGCATTTTTGTAGTGATAGAAATATGGAAGCTAAGGGAATGTCCATCAGTTGAGGATTGGCAGGAAAAAATTTTTTATATAAAAATATATATAATTACAATTGTTATGTATAATATATGTAATACTATTGTGCCATATGTGCACATATGTGCCATAAAAGAGAATTGAATTAATTATTGAAGAGTCTCTGAAGTATTTTTGGTTTTGAGGGTTATATCTAGATACTTACCATATTCAAAATTAAAATGTCTTAGTTATTATTCTGAAAATAGTTTTGACCAACAGGTTCTCATGAAAGGGTTTCAGGGACTTCCAGGGACAACTCACTGGACAACACTTTGAGAACTACTGATGAGGTACAGGCTCTGGGAACCCCCTTGAGCTCTCCTTAAATCTTCTCATTTGATGAGGCATTTGCCTGAGGCCATTAGCCTTTCATTATAGCTCAGCCCAAATCTTTGTTACTAGCCAAGCCATCCTTTGTCCAGTTGATGCCACCTTTGATCCTCCCAAAATATCTATATACCCTTAAACTAGCCTAGCCCTCCATTGTCTCTCATCTCCAGGTAGCCTTCAGCTATTTCCCACCCTTAATCTCTCATTACTGGAGTCTGACCTCATTTGACTCCTGAAGACCCTCCCCAAACTCCTCCTCTAGACCACTCCTAGAACCCTTCCACAACCTTTCTTTGTATAAGACCCCATCTTGCCTCCATCAACAAAAGGCCTGAGAATGGTCTAGGGCAGTCTCACTCTGTGTCAGATGACTCTGGCCTGCTTGTCCAGTACAAGCATCACAGATACTGAGGCTCCTTATGAGTCTAACCATCATGGTGAACCTCTAATAAACTTTGCTTTTCTTTGGCTGAGAGAAGACTTGAGTAGAATTCATTAGGCAGGACCTGGCATGTTGGTATTTTGGGGTCTAGAGCATCCTTAAACCCTAGACCTCAGTATTTTATGGTTCCTTGACCTCAAGACAACTGCTCTAGAGAAAGTAGCTCAACTACTGTTGGCCTAAATGCACAACATTCATCCCCTTCTCCTTGATAATCTTTTCTCTCTAGGTTTCCATGACACTACTCTCCCCTGGTCTTCTTCCTGTCTATCTTATTACCCTTCCTTTACTGTCTTTTCATCCCAAATCATTCCTGCTAACACTGGGTATTCCCCAAGTTTCTGTCCTGGGCTCTGAATCAATTTGCTCAACGAGTCAAAATAGGGAAGATGGGAAAGATTGGCTAGTGGAAGGGAGATGGCATAGGAGAGAATTTAGGGGTCAAGGAGCTAGAAGTCACAGTGTAGATAAATAGTAGGTATTTATAAGAGAAGGCAGAGGGGGAGATGAAAAGCCAATAGATTATGGTTAGATGAGGGGATTTTTGGAATTCTTGAATGTGGAGGTGATACATTTATGGCTGTTGGCAAAATCAAAGGTATGATCATCTTTACGTGTGACTGAAGGGGGGCATGAGTTAAGTCAAAGGAAGTGAGAAGGTTGATTAATTAAGTAGTTAGGGTGTTTGAGGAATAGCCATTATGTATGTCAAGGTCCCCTAGTATTGTGAGCCATGTACCAAACTCAGTGAGGAAGGAAGAGGAATGACATGGAGCTCTGTAAAGAACAGCTACCAGGATTTTGATTGAATGGTAGATACAAATAGCATGAACTCCAAAGGATGTGATGGAAATAGGGGGAGAACCTGAAAGTGGCAATGGGAAATAAGGAGTATTTCAATTCTTCCACCTCGACCAGTGAACTGAAGGAAATGAGTAAAGGTATAGCCAGTACTAGATAGGTTGATCCATGAGGCCATGACATCAGGGGGGAATCAGGTATCAGTGATAGTTTATAGATGGGAGGAGTGGGAGAGGAAAAGATTTTTGATGAAGGGAATTATGTTGCCTGTAGTACAGGCATTCTAGAGGGTACAGTGGAAAGACTAGGTGATGTTTGGTTGAAACTTTGGGGCAGGAGGTTTGGGAATAGAAACAGGTGGTAGGAGAGTGGGGAATAGGGTTTGGATGATAACCTCCAGGAGTTCAGAATCACTGGGATGTGAAGAGTATTAGAATGTTTATCATTGAGTGGAGGTTGCCATTCTGCTTCCCTAAAGAGGTTAATAAATGTCAAAATAATAAATGCTCCCAATCAACAATAACTTACCCTTCAAGAATGAGTATAATTCTATAGGGAAAAATGGATCTGCAATAAAATAAAATACTTTCAAGCAACGGTGAGATAACAGAGATGAACAAGGACTTTCAAATGTAAACAAAGATGAGAAAACCACAAAGGTAAACACATTTACATAATATGAAGGGATTGAAATTTGATAAACTACTTACTTAATGGGGGGAGAAGAGACAAACATACCTCCAGAAATCCCAGTTTCAAAGGTCACAAAAGGAATTAAGAAAAACACAGGATCAGAGATTGTAGATAAGTTCTGTTTTGATGGTTTTTAGAAAGGAAAGAAAGGGGAAGAAAATGTGTACATTGGAGAAGAAATGAAAAGATGGGGTAAAGAACTTATTATTTTTCATAATTGGGGTACACAAGAAGAGTTGGTTGGTTGTTGTCCTTTGTTCTTGAAGAGGACCAAAAGACACCACTATGCTAGAGTCAAGTTGTAAGGCATCCAACTGCGGCTGATCAGATCAATACAAACTCAGAAGGCTCTACTACAGGTCGGGCACAAATAATCCATGTGAACATTTAGAGTGGGTTGTCTAGATTTGAGCATCTCAAATTTCTTTTGGCTACTTTAATCCTGCTTTGCTCACAGAGCACAGCACCTTCTTTGATGTGGGCACACCATGCTGAGCAGTCCTGTGCAGTGTCTCCCATGTCACACAATCAGTTCCAAAGTTCTTAAGAGAGACCTTGAGAGTGTCCTTGTATTGCTTCTTCTGACCACCACGTGAGTACTTGCCCTGTGTGAGTTCTCCATAAAATAGTCTTTTAGGCAAGCGTAGGTTTGACTTTTGAACAACATGGCCAGCCTTATTGGAATTATGCTGCCTGCAGTAGAGAACAAAAAGAGTACACAAACATGGAGAATGCAGTGGATGTAGATGGCATCTCTTGAAGATTGATTCAAACAGGACAAAAGAAGGACAAATACACACACACACACACACACACACACACAGACACCAAATAGGAATTTACTTTAGAGGTTCCCCAAGTCATTTGGCCCGCCTCCCTCTTTTCTTCCTTTTTTTTTTTTTTGCTTTTTTTGTAGAGAGGGGAGGGAAGACCATTGGGGTTAAGTGACTTGCCCAAGGTCACAGAGCCAGTAAGTGTTAAGTGTCTGAGGCCGAATTTGAACTGAGGTCCTCCTGACTCCAGGGCCGGTGCTCTATTCACTATGCCACCTAGCTGCCCCTTTCCCTCTTTTCAAAAAAGAAAATTACTCAATGTCTCCCTCCCAAAAATATCTACTTTCTTTAACCCTTTAACAGTTTTGTTTTCAAAACTTAGCATTGTTTCAAAAACAATTTTTAAAAAAATTATGCATCCTAAATTTAATTTGTGGAGTTTTTCCTGCAATTTTGATGATGCAATATTGTACTACATGGCCATATAGTATAGTATTGTAAATAAGTCATTACACACACGTATTGCTGATGCATGCTGGACTTAATGACAATGCAGGATGAATTAGCCTACAAATACTTGCTTGTTAAGACCTGTGGGTGGACTTGACCAATGATTGGTTATAATTTGCATTTTGTGTGTTTGTTTGGTAAAGTAATCACTCTGACTTTAGCTCTATTGCACAACAGATGGAAGGAACATGTAGGAAAGGTTTTTCAAAATTTTAAAATCTTCTCTTCTTTCCTCATGCTTCCACCTCCTCCTTATTTTTACTCAATACTCCCTAATTGCACCCGAGGCTACTATTGCCCCTCTGGATTGTTCCAGTGCCTCCCAGGGGGTGGTATCACCCACTTTGGGAACCTATGGTTTAGAGTTTAATGAATGTATCAACCTCAGCTGGGAAGCAGGTGGAAAAGAGAAGGAAAGTTTAAAGGGAGGATAGTAGGTAGAAACAAATCAAACCCCTTTTGGAGGATGCATTGTAAAGCATTGTAAGGGGATTTAAAGCATTGTAAAGGGATTTAAACCCTGGTCCCCAAACTGTGTAGTGGGATGCTCCAGGGTGCTATTGCAAACTCAAGAGTGCTGAGGGATGTTTTAAATTTTCGAGGGAAATGTTAATACTTAACATCTGTTAAACATCATTCAACATTAGATTGACATATTTGTTTTTTTAAAAAAATTATTATTTGTTTTTTGCTTTTTGGAGGGGGGAAAGCAGGGCAATTGGGGTTAAGTGACTTGCCCAAGGTCACATGGCTAGTAAGTGTAAAGTGTCTGAGGCTGGATTTGAATTCAGGTCCTCCTGACCCCAGGGCTGGTGCTCTATTCACTGCTCCACCTAGTCACTCCCACATTCCTTTTAATGGCATTCTTGAATGTTTAAGATATGTTTTTATTTATTTGTATTTTTTACTATGCCAGTAACTTCTTGAGTTTTCTTTCTTTTGTGACATCGTATCTTTGTGAAAGTGAGTTTTTGGTGGTTCCTATGATAAAGAGCATCCACCATACCAAAATCAATGTGGAACAGGAAATGAGACCATTAGTGTCCAATCTGATTTCAAGGTTTGAGAAATTGTGCAGAACCCAACAGGAACACACATCCATCCCATCAGTAAGTAATTGTGATTATTTAAGAATGAAGTAAAAATACTGTTTTTTCTTCTAATTTATGCATACTATTTTTTAAAAATTACCTTTAAATTATTAGGACATAAATACTTGTGCTGTTTGGACTTAACTACTAAGTAAATGGAATTAATAGGTATGTCTTTTGGCTTAGTGTGCCATGAAAAAATTACTGAGATTTTAAGGGTGCTATGACAAAGTATGGTAACCTCTGGATTAAAAGGAAAGAAAAAAGTATAAGACCCATTGATCAGAGTCCGAGTAACTTACACAGAAGATTGGAATGGGGGCAGATTGCATCAGCAATAGATTACTAATATTGATTATGTTTCTTCTCTTTCACCATCTTCCTTGTGAAGAGAGAAATGGAGGATAAAGGAAGGAAAAATACAAGAGATATGATGAAGGGAATACATGATTCACAGTCATAACTGTGAACTCACCAATAAAACTGAGGAGGGTATCTGAATGAATGAGAAAGAGGAATTCTAACAATACGTTGCTTAAAATAAACACACATGAATATAAAGATTCACATATAGTTGAAATGAAGAGCTGGAACAAAATTTATTAAGCTACGGGCAAACTAAAAAACTAAAGGGTAATAATCATGATCTCAGACAAAGCAACAGTAAAAACAGACACAGGTAAAAGATGTAAATAGGGAAACCACATTATGTATAAAAGTGCCATAGATATTGAAACCATATAAATATTATGTATGTGACAAGTGACCTAAGCTCTAAATATTCAAAGGAAAAGCTAATTAAATTACAGGGTCAACTATAGAGAAAAACTATAAGAGGTTGGGCAATCATTGCATTACTTTCAGCACTAGACAAATTCAACAAAAAGATATGCAAGGAAGAAGCTAAGGTACTGAAGAGGATTTCATTAAAGTTAGACATGATAGATCTCTGGCAATTACAGAATGGGAATAGAAAATAATTTATATATAGTTCAGCTCCAAGGATGGTGACCCTTCATGGTAGTGAGAAATCATGGTAATGGATTTTATAACGGTACTAATCTACAAACCCCAGTAGAGAGTTACATCTGAGGGCAACCTCATGAGGAATTCACAAGGGAGAAAAGGACTTCTGTGGCCAGGAGTCAGAAAGCACCACCTTGGAAATACATGTTCTTTGAATATGTGCCTGACTACCTTCATATTTTAAGTCTGAGCTCTCCCCACAGACACTGTGTCTTCAAGGAGGGGAGTGTGACCTAGTATGGGGGAGAGAAGAGTTGTTTTTGTGACTATTGCTTTATATTTCTATTGTTGTTCAATTGTGTACAACTCTTTGTGACCCCATTTGGAGTTTTCTTGGCAAAGATACTGGAGTGGTTTCCTTCTATAATTCAGTTTACAGATGAGGAAATTGAGGCAGAGAGGGTTAAGTGATTTGACCAAGTTCATACAGCTAGCAAGTGTCTGAAGCCATATTTGAACTCAAAAAGATGAGTCTTCCTAACTCCAGGCTGGGCATTCTATCCACTGTACCATCTGGCTGTCCCTATTGCTTTATATACCTTTTCAGGAAATCTTTTTAATAAAAGATAATAGAGTTCTACTGGTTAATGGATACTAGGGAGCACCCCAAATGGGGCCTCAAAATCAACAGTACTTAGAAACCCAACCTGTCGGGATTACCTTTAGAATCTGGAGAAGAGTAATAATCTACCTTCTGAGGATGCAACCTGCCTGTGGTAGTGTGAGTTGAAGAAGTAATCCCAGAAGGGATGTCACACTGTCATGAGACCCTCACCATTTACCCTATGTCTCCTTTTACTGACATCCTTTCTTCACTGATGGCCTTATTTTTCCCAAACTGTTTACATTTCTTGCCTTGCTTATCTCTCCTGCCTGAACATATCAATTTAGCAACTGCATACTCAGCTCTTCCTAATCCTGCCTTGTGATGGGGATGGGTGGAGGCACAGGGGCCAAAGGAATACAGGGGAGAGACAGTATAATGTAAGGCAGTGGTTCTCAACCTTCCTAATGCCTCGACCCTTCAATACCGTTCCTCATGTTGTGGTGACCCCCAACCATAAAATTATTTTCGTTGCTACTTCATAACTGTAATTTTGCTACTGCTATGAATCGTAATGTAAATATCTGATATGCAGGATGTGTTTTCGTTGTTACAAACTGAACATAACCCACAGGTTGAGAACCGCTGATGTAGGGGAAGGCACAACATACCCAGAGTCAGAAGAGACCTGGCTCGAGTCCTCCCTCTGACACATCCTGGCTGTGTGTCTATGGACAAGTCACATAAACTCTCTGAGCCTCATTTTCTTTATTCTCAAATGGGGATAATAATAATACCCACAGTACTTATCTCACAGAGTTACTATGAGGATCAGATGAGATAATATACATAACAAACTCTTTTTTAAACCTTTAAGTCTTATAGAAATGTTAGCTATGAGTATGATGTGAAAATGGTCCGAGTGTACTTACATTCCACATTGTTGTAGGTGAATATAAATAAACAGATTTACTATCTTCTTCACTGGCAATGTTGTCCTTTCCATTCATCTCCCTTCTCACCATCCCTCAATCAACCCAGGCAGGGGCCGGTGCCCTCTGTTTCACCCATGGATGTCCAGGTGTTTTTGTCCCAAGCTCCTAATTTTTCCTATCCCTCTTCTCCCAGAAAAACTTATAGGTCCATCTGTTGTCAGGGCAATAAAGGACCTCAAAAATAATTTAGTTGAATCTTTTCCCTTTGCAGAGTAAGAAAAGAAAGCTCTGAGAGTGACTTGCTTAATGCAACACAGATGGATCACAGCCAGGACAAACGTCCTTTTCACCAGACCATACGGCCTCCCCTTAGCTTCTCTAACCCAAACAGCTTTTCCATGGGTGATGATAGATTGTAACAAACGGGTTAACTCCATCTGATTCAGACCCTCTTCTCAAATGTGTACTGTATTCTAGTACTCACAATATACTGCATGACTTTGTATTTATAGATATATTGAATATTGTTAGGTGTTCCCCATGCTATTTGATGGGTACTTTTCCCATTTCATGTGTATTTTCACAAATATGTATGTATGTATGTTTATATAGGGGGCAGATAGGTGGCATACTGTCTTTGCCAAGAAACCCCAAATAGGGTCATGAAGAGTCAGACATGACTGAAGCAGCTGAACAACAAGAAAATGTGTGGATAGATATAAATATCCCTATCGCTCTATTCTCTGTCTGTCTGTCTCTCCTCTTTCTTTCTCTCTATCTGAAAGGTGGTGTGATCTGGTAGATGACTCACTTTGGAGTCAAGAAGACCTCTTATGTATACTAGTTGTGAGGCCATGGGTAAGTGACTTAATCTCTCAGTGCCTTGGTCCTCCAATTCTCTGAGACTCTCTTAAATTACAGATGATTATAGAATTGCATTAATGTAATGCATTAAAAAAAATGAGTTCCAAATTCTCTCTGTGCCCTCTTATTGAAAAGGCAAGCAATTTGATATAGGTTTACATGTGTAGTCATGCAAAATTTATTTCCATATTAGCTACATTGCCAAAGAAAACACAGACTAACCTCCCCCCCCCCAAAAAAGTATACTTCATTCTGCATTCAGACTTATCAATACTATCTGTGGAGGTAGGTAGCATTATTCATCCTAAGTCCTTCAGAATTGTCTTGGATCATTGTATTGCTGAGAATAGCTAAGTCATTCACAGTTGATCACTGTGTACTGTTGCTGTTACTGTGTAAAGCATTCTTATTCTGCTCATTTCACTTTGCATCTGTTCATCTAAGTCTTTCCAAGTTTTTCTGAAAGTATCTGATTCATCATATTCTTATAACACAATAATATTTCATGAGATAGTACCATTATCCCTTCTACATTGCAACTTTCCCCATCACAGTTTTGATATATCATGGGTCAGAATAAGAAACTAAATGGGAATTTTTGGGGAGTTTTGTGGAAGCCACAGATGACATGTAATGGGCAGCAAAAACAGAAAAAGTTTAGAAACTCAGAAATGCATAAAGTATATGTATAATTTTACATAATCTCAACATATTTTATCTCTTAATACTATAATAATTCAGACTTCTTCTCTGGCATGAAGGGAGGGCCAAGAATTTTTACTCAGATTTTTCCAGATCATGAGAGCACCACACCAGGCTCCTAATCCTTGAGATATGGAAGGGAGAACTGTATTTGTAAAGTGCTTAGCACAGTATCTGTTATACAGTAAGTACTTAATAAATGCTTATTCCTTCCCCTCCCCACTTAATTCTTTCTAGAATCTTATATGAAGCCCAGTGGTGAGATATCAAAGAAATAGATACAATTAGCTTCTGTTTATCCATCTGCTAAATGTAGCATCTCTTAGAGATGCCAAGGAGATTTTGAATGCTATCGGTGGAGAGACACCTGCTGGTAAAATTGGAAATCATTGGTCATTTCACTCCTTTACCTTCAGGTAATTTACCTGGACCCTAGACAGATGAAGCTGGACTTTAACAAGCCTTTCTTTCTTATCCTAAGGGATGCTGCTGACAGCTGAGGCCCAGACACCCTAGGAGCAAGATGAGCAGACCAGTGAGGGTGCAGATACCGGTGTGTGGCTGCAGAGACTGACTGCTGTCCTGGGAACCCAGAAGGGCATCCTATGGAATCTTAGCAGGAGAGTGTTAGCCATGAGTTCCTCAGCACCAGACCCCAAGAAAGAGGCAGCATGATTGAACACAGATAAGAAGATGCTAGGTTGATAGATACTTTCATACTGTTGATACCAGAGTACAGCTGGTGAGAATTTATGTTCCTTTTCCCCTTTCTCTCCATTTATCATAAGAGGGCTTTAGTCCATTTCCTGAATAAATATCTATTTCTTAAGAATTTGTTTGTCTTTTCTATTTACTTTTGTTTTTCAAGTATGGTAAACATGGTTGACTTTTGCAATGCTGATGAATGAGTTTCATTACTAAAATGATAAAGAGAAAGACAAAAAGGGAGAACACCAAGGTAGGGAGAGAAATGAACTTTACAGCTGCAATATATTTTGCTAATTATTTGGTGACTGGGTATTTGGAGCAAACAAAAGAGAATTGTTGATTCATATTTTTTAAATGATTTCCCAAAGCAGAGAAAGAAAAGATTTAATGTGGGATTTTTGTAGACAAATGTGATGTTTTTGTTGTTGTTATTTTTTGGGGTGTGGGGGTGCTGGTGTGTTGTGTAGGAGGCTGTAATGAGCATTGAGAAGCAGGGACCTTGGCTATTTCCTGTGTTACTGTTATTCCTGGGCTCGTTTGAAAGGAAAACCACTCCCTTATTGGGGAAGCCTCCAGGTTGTACCTGGGAAAGAGTACACAAAGGAAAGGTCACATTAGGGTTGGGGCATATAACAGTGACAGCTTCCTGGCAACCCCACTCAGCATCCCAGTTCAACAAAGAAACAAGTGGGAAAAATATTCTTAGTCTGGGAATAAACAATATTCGTTGGAAAGCCAGGAAGGTTTTCATTACATTTATTTTACATTTATTCTTTTTGAGTAAATGGATAGCTCCCTTAATGGGGTACCTTGACTCAGATAAACATGAGCTCTTTTATACTACTTCTGTTCAAATTTCCCACACGTTCAGGAGGTTCTGCCTACGTCATGCTCCCCCCAAACAGCTCATCAAGTGTGCATACAAGGCTGTAGCTAGCTCCCTACCTGATCAGAAGCCTGGCTGTGCTAGCTCACAGCTCTGATTAGAACCAATCACCTCTGACCCACATTCTGCTATTACTCAAAGATAGGCGAACTTTTAATTATGTGGAAACAAAATAAGTGCCTCCTATGTTACAGACACCACACTAGGCACTGGGGTTGAAAACATAAAAATAAAACAGTCCCTGCTCTCCAGGTCTATCTGGGGAGATAACATGCATGTAAATACTGAATAATTTGGAGACAATCAATCAACAAGCATTTATTAAGTACCTACTATATGCCAAGCACTGTGCTAAGCCTGGGGATACAAAAAGAGGCAAAAGACAGTTCCTGCCCTCAAGAAGCTTACAGCCTAATGGGGCAGTTGACATAAGAGATGGCACCCACCTTGCCTCTAGGACTCTGGTTTCCTTTCCTGCCAATTCACTCCAGGAGCTCTCCTTGGGTGGGCAGGCTAGCTAATCTTGCTCTTACCACAGCAGGCAAGAGCCCTTTGTTGAATTCTTGGCTACTAGGAAGTCCTTTATCCCCAGAGCACTTCCTTTGGGAGAGGAGGGGGCTGAAGCAGGGGAATAGACCTGGTCTTGGCTTCCTTTTCTCTGAGTAACCTATGCTCTCCTTGGTCAAACAAAATGAGCACTGTGTCCTTAGGAAGGGAGTTGAAGTGGGAAATGATTCTTTCATCTTGTAAGCTTATAGAACATTAGAACTTGAAGGGACCTAAGAGACCATCTAATACAAAGGATTTTAACCTTTCTTGTTGTCAGGGACCCCTTAGGCAGTCTGCTGAAGCCTATGGATGCTTTCTCAGAATAATGTTTTTAAATACTTAAAATAAAATACATAGGATCACAAAGGAAACCAATTAATACTAGAATATAGTTACCAAAATATTTTTTAAACACCAGTTCAGAAATCTCAGGTTAAGAATCTCTAATTAGTCCAACTTCCGCAGATTTCAGAGGAGGAAACTGAGACCTGCATTTCCAGTGGCATGTCCAAAGTCACTTGGCTAATAATCAGCACAGGCAGGACTTGGACCTAGGCCTTTTTTTCTCCAAAACCTAGTCCTCTTTCCATTATACTGGGACCAACATCTGGGAGTCCCCAAACTTGGTGCTGTGCCCAAACCCAAATCCCAGGTCACTGCTCACCACCTGATTAGTGGCCCACCATTAAGCCCCTTTTATATTTCTATTCTACATTTTGTCATAGCTTGAAAACTGCTTAAGGCATGTCTGGGCATATTGCTCAAGGCCAAGTTTCCTGACCCCTCCTTCCCTCATCAGCATTTTATATATTCTTTTTGAATCATTATAGTATATAAGGTTCATTATGGTGCAAGAATCTTACCTAGGGACCACTTTGTCCTGCCCCACTGACCAAGCAGGGCCCCCACCCTCTTTGCCCAGAACATGACCCTAGCATGTTCTGGGGAATTCCAGTCCTCTTTGCCCCATGACCCTCCACCCTGCTCTAGAAAGCGCTGACTATAGCCCTCCACCCTGTGCCCTCCACCCCGTTCTCAGAGGGACCCCCATATCACAGGGCACCATTGTGCCATATTCCCAAATTAGCCCTGAGCTATAGATCTAACCAATGGCTGTTCATTGCTTCTGTACGTCATGGCCTCTGCTAGCTCCCCTCCTGGATTGTGGTTTTTGTGGTTTTAGCCTATATAATCAAGTCTGTACCCCCAAAAGATTACTACCCAATTTGAGTTTATCTCTGGGTAGTTACGTGCTTGATCAACAAATCCACACCTAAATTTATCTTGAACCCAGGTCTCTGCTCGCTCTTATTCTCTGCACAACATTGAGAAGGACGTCGAGGAACAACTTCTCCAATAGCTGGTTAGGAGGGATATGGGAGGGAGGGAAGGGAAGAAGTATAGCGTTTAAGGAGTTTGAAGTGATAACCACAGCTAAGGCTTCAACTGGGGTTCCTAGGGTCCCCTTGCTTTGTCCCATCCCAGGATTGCCTGTGGATAGAGGACTGAACTGGACTTGAACTGCGCCAGAGAACTCATGTAGTAACAGCAGTAGCAGCAGCAGCAGCTGCAGCAACTTTGGGAGCTCTCAGCCCACAGATGGTAAGGGGGTCAGACAACTGGTCAGAAGAAGATTACAGGGGACTCTTTGCTAGCACTGGGTAAATGGGCACTGATTTGCAACTCTATTGCCCATATGCAGTTCTAGATCACAGTTCCAGGGTGGAGAGGAGTACTTATGGTTTATCACAAGGGAACAGGGATTTGCTCACAGATATAAGGCCAAGAGAAATGTTACTGGTTGTGGCTATAGAGGAGCAAAGGGCCTTCTTGGGTAAAGATCAGAGCACAGATCAGGAGATCAGTGACCACACCACTACCTGGATCACTCCACTTTGAAAACTCCTAAAACTTGCAGACCCCTAGAACTAGCTTTGAAAACACCATCATGAAAAAGCCTGAAGCTTGGGACAATGCCTTTCCACCCCACAGTGATCAGAGCCTAACTTTAACATAAAGTTAAAAGTCAAGAAATAGTCTAGATTTAGAAAAACAAGAAAACAACAACAGTAACAACAAAAATTTGACCATGAAAAGCTACTATGCATATAAGCTTTCTTGAAATGAAAATTTATTGTTACATATTTTGAATCCTCTCTTATGTTCTGCTATGCACATGATGTGCTTTTTTTTTCCTTTCTAACTTTTTTTACTTAAGTTCTAATATTTAAGTTTATGATATGTTTTTGTTTCTTTTCTCTATGCTATATTTGTATTCTGGCATTTGAGTCTAAAATAAAATTTTGAAAAAAAGCTACTATGCTATTCCAAGACACAAATTCAGAAGACAATAATGTGGAAACAGCTACACATAAAGCCTCAAAGAAAAGTGCTAATTGGAACCAAGCACAATAAGAATTCCCAGAAGAGTTAAAGATGTACTGGGAGAAGGGGAAAATTTTATCACATAAAAGAGGCATTCAAGGAAGAGCTCTTACAGTGGAGGGGAAAATGGAGGAGTGGCAGGCAATGCTTGAACTTCACTTCTATCTGAATTGGTTCAAAGAGGGAAGAATACACACACATAAATGTACACATACACTCTCAGTTATATATAGATATCTAGCTTACTTAACAGGGAAACAGGAGGGGAAGGGGATAAGAGAAAAGGGAAATGATAAAAGGGAAGATAGATTAAGGGAGGCAGTATTTAGAAGCAAAATAAATTTTTGAGGAGGGACAGGAGAAGAAGAGAGAGAAAAATAAAGGGAAGAAAATGAGATGGATGGAAATATAGTTAGTAATATTAACTGTGATTGTGAATGAGATGAACTCACCCATAAAATGGAAGCAGATAACAAAATGGTTTAGAAACTAGAATCCAACAATATGTTTTCAGGAGACACAGTTGGAACAGAAAAATACACACAGAGTTAAAAATAAAGAGCTAGAGCAGAATCTAATATGCTTCAATTAGATTTATTTTAAAAAAGCAGGGGTAGCAATTATCATCTCAGAAAAAGCAAAAGCAAAAATAGGACTAATTAAAGTACATTATCTGAGAACCTACATTTTGCTAAAAGGTACCATAAACAGTGAAGTAATATAAAAATTTACATAACAAGTTTTTCTGATAAAGGCCTCATTTCTCAAATATATATAGAACTGAGTCAAATTTATAAAAATAAGAGCCATTCCCCAATTGATAAATGGTCAAAGGATATGAACCGGCAGTTTTCAGGAGAAGAAATCAAAGCTATTTAAAGTCATATAAAAGTGCTTTAACTCACTCTTGATTAGAGAAATGCCAATTAAAACAACTCTGAGGTACCACCTCATATCTATAAGAAATGACAAATACTGGAGGAGATAAGGGAAAATAGGTACACTAAGGCACTACTGGTGGAGTAGTGAATTGGTACAACCACTCTGGAGAACAAGTTTGAACTATGCCCCAGGGGTTATAAAACTGTGCATACTCTTTGACCCAGGACTGGGTCAATATCCCAAAAAGATCAAAGAAAAAGCACACACACACACACAAATGTGCGCATACACTCTCAGTTATGTACAGATATCTAGCTTACTCACACACACACACACATTTATAGCACTCTTTTTGTATTGGTAAAGAATTGGAAATTGAGGGATACTCATCAGTTGGGGAATAGCTGTAAATCTGTGGCCCATGATTGTGATGTAATACTATTGTTCTATAAGAAATGACAATGGGGTGATTTTAGGAAAAAACATGTCAAGATTTATATGAATTGATGCAAATCAAAGTGAGAAGAACTGGGAGATCATTGTGCACAGTAACAGCAATGTTGAAATGATGATCAACTGTGAAAAACTCAGCTACTCTAATTATTACAACGATCCAATATAATTCCAAAGAACTCCAGAAGGCTATCCACCCCCAGAGAGAGAACTGATGAACTCTGAGGACAAATTGAAGTACAATTTTTCCTGCCTTAGTTTTCTTGTTTTTATTTTTTTTGGGAATATGACTAATATGGAAATATGTTTTGCATGATTTCATATGTATAATTGATAGCATATTGTTTGTCTTCTCAGTGGGAGGAGGAAGGGGTAGAAGAGAGGGAGAGAATTTGGAACTCAAAATTTAAAAAGAAAAAAAGTGCAATAAATAAATGAATGAATGAATGAATAAATAAACAAATAAATGAAAACTGTTCCAGAGTTGTGTGTTGGAGCTAAGTCAACCTAGTTCTTAGAGAGTTGATTGTTAAATTTTGGATGTGATACTTTGGAAATCAGAAAATGCCACAAATTAGGGTTTAATTTATTATCTTGTCAATTGTCTAGATTTAAGGAAGTCATACAGAAAACATGAATAATGCAGATTAAACTTAAAGGCATGTTCCATGTACTTTCCCCTCCCTCTACAGAGCTGGTTGTTAAACATTTATCAGTACTCCCCTGGCTGTCCTCGAGTGGCTATCTGAGAGTGGGAAAGAAGAGGACTAAGCAGAGGGCAGAGGAACTGAAGGAAAGGAGAGATGGGAGAAGGCAGGAAGGGAATGCAGGGGAGAGGGAAAGTACATATCAAGGAAAAGGGAAGATAATTACTTAGTGCAAAGAGGAAACAGAGAAATGGGAAGAGAAGGAATAGAAGAGAACTATGTGAGGTGAGGATTGATTGTTCCTTTCCTCACTCTCAGCCTATTCCCTTCAACTGCTCTACACACCCAGCTCTGTTTACTAGACTCCTCTCCAGTCTCAGACTGAGACTCTCCAACAGCTCCATCCTTCTCAGTGTCACCGTCACTCTCTTTCACCCCATCCTTTGATTTAGCATTGGGGGGACTGGGAGAGGGCTCTGTTTTTTGGTCCTCCTTTCCCTTGCTACCTTAGTCATCTGTCTCTACCACTCCCTCCTCCTCCTCACAAAAGGATGAAATTGGTGAGCCATCCGGGGCTCCAATCTTTTTGGCACACACATGAATATGGGTCCATACACAAAGGACCAGTCTCAAATTATTAGTAGTAACAGTTGAAGGAAAGCCTCAGCAGATGCTGCCCCACAGGGCAGGGACACAGACAGGATAAAAGCACAGAAATTGATGCCAGACCAGGAAACATAGGTCTAAGAAACTGGGTTTCTGAAACTCCTAGATCCAATGACTAGTGGCTGTGATAGTTGCTGTGACTAGTCCCTAAAACACATTCCATGCCACAGCCCCTTGCTCCAAGGGCCTAAAGGGGAAGGGAGTGAGAGGAAGGGCATTAATAGGCATAAAATAAATGGTGAGGCCTGGGGGGTAGGGGAGAAGAATATTGATTCCCCCCATTGGAAAGTCACTTGAGGCCAGAGACCATTGTTCTAATACATCTTTGCGTGTACCTAAGCGTGCATGTGGTAGGGCAGGTGTTAAACGGCTAGAGCCAGGAAGGCCCAAGTACAAACCTGGTCTCAGATACTCACTAGACCAGTCACATAACCACTGCCTGCCTCAGTTTCCTCATCTGTAAAAATGGAGATAATAATGGGATCTCACTTCCCAGATGTGGAGAAGATAAAATGAGATATTTGTAAAACAGTATATAAATGTTAATTCTAATGCTAATGCTAATAATAGTGTTAATGCTAACAATAATAATAATGAATAATAATGATGATGATGGGAAGGAGATGGATAGTCCAGTCCTTGGTTTCCTGGCAGTGCCAAAGTGCCGAGGCCATAGCTCCAGAAATTGCCAAAGGGGAGAGGGGGACGGGAGCCGGGGAGGCGAGAAGGGAGAGAACTCCGCTCCTCTTTCACCTTCCCTTCCGGCCTCTCCCAGCTCGGCCACGCCACCTTCCCGTAGCGGCGTAGTTCGGGATCCGGTTGCCGGGGCAACGCCAGGGCGCCGGGCCGGCGCGCGCGCACTCACATAAGAGGCTGGGCGGCTGGCGCAGCCGGCAGAGCTGCTTTAGCGCTGACGAGGAAGCAGGGAGGGGAAGCTGGCGAGGCGGGGGCGTGCGCAGCTGGGTGTCCCGCCAGGTGTTCCTCGGGCACTCCCTGCCCACGGTGCGTCCGGTCTCCGTGTCCGCTTCCCAGCCTCCCTCGCCGAGGCTGCGTGGGCTCAGGTAGGTGGTGTGAGCCCGGGGCAGAGCGCAGAGCGGAGCGGGCAGTGCCCAGGTACCGGCGGGCGGTGGTGGGGGTGGAGGGGAGCGGCCCTGAGGCGGCCGGCGCGCCCTTCCCACTCCGGAGCCCGAGTCTGCCCAGCTCGGGTGGGGGTGTCGGTCTCGGCTGCCTTAAGTGAATACATTGCCCGGGGTCCTAGGAGTGCGTGGCTTCCCACGCTCGCTAGAGCCAGCTTTGTAGTCTGGGCGGCCAGGGCCTCAGTTTCCTCTCGTGTAAAATGCTTCTCCTCTCCATCACCTGGGCCTACGTTGAGGAAGTGACACCTGCTGCTGGAAGGCGGAGCCGCCTTATTTTCGGCCACACTCCTTCTGTGGGAACGTACTTTCCAGAGATGTTCCCAAAACAGACCGCGCTTTTGAAGTTCTGAAAGTCAGCAGGTTGCAGAAATCGGATCCTCCAATAAAAATAGCTGGTATTTATGGAGTCGGACAGCCTGTAAGCATTAATTAAGCACTTATGTGTCAGTCTCAGTGTGAGTGCTGGGGATAAAAAGATAAAAGACCAGCCCCCTGCTCTCCAAGACTTCACCGTTTGATGGAGGAGACTACATACAGATAACTATATATTGGGTAAATTGGAGATAATCAGTAGAAAGAAGGTACTAGCATTAAGGGGGATTGGGAAAGGCTTCCTGCCGAAGGTGAGGTTTGAGCTGGGATTCAAAGGAAGCCAGGAATGTCAGTTGAGGAGGGGGAGCCTTCCAGGTGTAGCAGCTACCTAGTGAAAACGCTTGGATTCCAAAAATGGAATGTCTGACTCTAAAAGATGGAATAAAATAATTCAGGGGATAGCAGTGGAGCCAGTGCAAAGTGTTTTACATGCCTATCTTTTCTCTTCCCAACAAACCTGTGAGCTAAGTGCCTAGGTATTATCTTTCTCATTTTCTAGATGGAGAAACTGAGGCAGTAGTTAAATGACTTTCCCATGGTCACACTAGGAGCCAGAGAAGTAGAGTAGAATGCTAGTAAGTACCCTAGTGTCTGACAATTATCATTGTAACCTTGGCCAAATCACTTCCTTGACTTCTTCAACTGTAAAATAAGGAGGTTGGATTGGATGGCCTCTGAGGTTCTTTCCGCCCTATATCTGTTTTCCTGTTCATTCAGCACAATTAGAAAAAATGCCAGCGGTGGGTTATGAGTCTCTAAACCAGCCTCTCTAGACTTCAAGTCCCAGATTTCTTTCCATTACATCATTGCCTCATTCCACTTTTTATTAATGGGTATCCTGGATAAAGGTTGTGAAGGTCTACCAGAAAAGAAGAGGTGATGGGCAGACTTAAGTATGCTAACTGTGCTGTCCTGTTCAATTCAGACACCTCTTAAAACACTGTGTGCAAAATGCTTGTGATAAGAAGACAAAGAAGCAAGAGCTGCCTCAAACAAGTTTTTTTTAATTGGTTTGAGTCAATATTTTTAATTTTCGATGTCCTTAGGAAATGGTGCAGTGAGCCTGTTCCTTCCCAGGACCTCATGTCTGAAAGCCAGATTCTCTGCTTTGCCTTTCTTTCCTTCATAGCAGTCTGGGGATTTTTATCTATGATTTTCTGTTGATATGTTTATAAGGAGCCCCCTTTTGTCTGCTGAGAATAATTGTAATGGCTTACATCATATTTTATAATATGTTGTGTAGCATCTTTCTCACATCCCTCTGAGGCACGTAGTGCAAGTGTTATTATCCTACTTTACAGGTTCCTAGTTTACAAATAAGGAAACTGAGGCTGTCATTGAATTTCCTAACTCAATTCAGCCTGTATCACTTCTAATTTTTTCTGACTCAGAAATTAGTGTCCATCCTATTGCATTAGGCTTGCTCTTTTTCAGAAGAACTGGTTGTATCTCTGTCATATCTGTTTCAATCCAATTTAGTCCCTGCCATTAACGAGGAGGGCCTTCTGCAGAGGGAAGGATACACCCCTAAGGGCTTTTTCACTTAGTCTGGCTACTGGCTTCCCTGCCTTCAATTTCCCTCCACCTGCTGCCTGCAGGTATAACATATGCTTTGTCTCATCTCACAAAATAAGATTAAGTTTGGTTGCCTTTTAATTAGCCACTGTAGGGTTGAACTGGGAAGAGCAGAGGGAGGTTGTTTTTAACTTATTTTCCAGCCCTTGGGGTGACCAATGTTCCTGCAGAATTGCATTAGATGGAGTCTGCTCAGAGGCTGGGGAGAAGATTGATGTGACTCAATAGGCTTGAAGTTGCTAGAGTTGCTTTGTACATCTTCTATCATGCTGGTGTTTCAAAGTTTATGACTGGTAGGAAGGTGGGCTGTAAGAGTTCCTGAAAGGCTGTGGTTGGCTCACTTTTCACTCTGTAACCCTGGGTGACCTACAGATGAATGTGGTCAGACTCAATGTGCCTGTTACTTCTACATCTCTCTTCAGTGGATAGCATAAGGCAGTGGGAGTCACCTTTTTTGTGTCCTGAGCTCCTTGGGCAATCTAGGGAAGTCTAGAGACCCTTCCTCAGAATAATGTTTTAAAATGTGTAAGATTACCAAGGGAGCCAATTACATTAAAATAAAACTATCAAGATTTTAAAAAGCAAAATCATGGACTTCAGGTAAAGAAATTCTGACGCAACAGAACTGGCCTGATTTGAAAGCCAGTCCTTTATGGTTTTATGCTTAGCTAATATAGACATTATTACTATTACTGCTGTGAAAGAAGATAGATATTCCTGAAAGGTCTTGTGTTGGTCAGATTTCAGCATACAGCCTTTTCAATGGATTGCAGGGTTTGCTGAAAAAGATTGAAGTGAAACCCTCGTCTTAAGGTTTGATTTTGAACTTTACAAAGTAAAAAAAAAAATCCAAATTTTCAGACATTAGATTTGCTTTCAAGTGAGGGGACCTTGAGCAGAGCCACATTTATTTGATTTGGTGTAGAAGGAGTGCTTAGATTTGTATCGATCTTTTCAGAAGCACCAACAGAGTGATTATTGGAAGCAACAGTATCTTCTAAGCTGAAGGCATTTTACAGCTTTTCATTTATTATCTGTTGCTTATAATAAATAATAGCTTACATTTATATATATATAAAGTCTTTATGGTTTACAAAGCCCTTTACATAATGACCTTATTTCAGTTCATTTTACATCTGGCCTCAGACACTTACTTAGTGGTGTGACCCTGGACAATGTTCTTTGCCTCAGTTTCCTTATCTGTAAATGAGAATGATAATTGCACCTACCTCCTAGGGTTGTTGTGAAGGCCAAATAAGGTAATCTTTGTAAAGTCCTTTTCAGATTTTAAATCAGTGTGTAAATGCTGGCGAAAATGATGTGCTGTGTGCTAGGACCATGCCCCGGACTGTGCTAGGCTCTGGGAATAGAAAAACAAAATTCTGTGTCTTCAAGGATGAGATTCTGGGGGAGAGGGGAAGCCGACATATACATAGAAAATCAGATAAGAAATGTATACAGAGTAAATTTCTGGGGTGAACAGGATCGGCTTTTTGCAGGAGAGGGCATTTGAGCGGAGCTTTAAAGGGAACTGATAGCTAGCACTTACACAGTACTTTTAGGTTTGTGAAGCATTTTATATGTTATCTCATTTGATCCTTGAAACAACTCTGGGAAGTAGATGTATTATTATCTTCATTTTACAGATGAAATTGAGGCTGAAAGAGATTGATTGATTTACTTGTCACACACAACTAAGTGTCTCAGGTTGAATTTGAATTTAGGTCTTCCTGGCTTTAAGACCAAAAGTCTGTCCCCTTTGCCTTTAGCTGCCCGGTGGAGGCAGGTATTTTACAAGACTGAGTGAAGTGAGGGAGGAGTATGTTCCAGGGGTGGGGGTCAGCCTGTGTAGAAGCATGAGCCCTGTGAGATGGGATATCGTGTGAAGGAATAGCAAGCAAGCCAGTTTGATAGCAAGACAGAATATGTGAAGGAGAGAAATGTGCAGTAAGCCTTGAAAGATAAACTGGAGCTTGATTGTAAAGGCTTTAAAAGACAAATAGAGGAGTTTGGGAGCCAGAGTGAGGCCCTGGAGTCTCATGAGAGACAGCATTGTGACTTTGGCCTCCTTGTTCCATGAATCCTCCTGATTCCATGAATTTTCACTGTCCCACTATGCCTGGAGTACACTCCGTTCTCATCTCTGCCTCCTGTTGATTTTTTCCAGTGGTCTCCCCCGGTAGACTGTGAGCTCCTTGAGATCAGGGTCTGTTTTTTGCCTTTGTTTCCCCATTGGTGCCTGGCACCAATTGTAGGTGCTTAACTGTTTATTTATTCAAAGTCTAACTAGAGTCAACCTTGGAATTAGGAAGGCCTGAGCTAAACTGCCTCTGACACATAAACTCTGTGACCATGGGTAAGTCACATAATCTCTCCTAGCTACAGTCTCCCCATATATAAAATGCACATAATAAAAAGCACATACCTTATAGGACTGTTGCAATGATCAAATGATTTAATATATTCAGAGTGCTTTGAAAACCTTCAATTATTATATTAGCTGTTTGTCAACAAGCATTTATTAAGTTGCAATTTTCCAGGCACTGTGCTAAGTTCTGGGGACACAAAATAATGAAAAAAAACATAGTCCCTGCCCTCCAGGTGCTCACATTCTAATGAAGGAGACACATACAAGACATATACATTGTAAATGGAAACATCTCAGAGAGGAGGTACTCTCAGAGTTGAGTTGATTGGTGGAGGTAGTTTTCACAGTGGGAATTTCCACCACTGAAATAATATTCCTAATCTTCATTCCGTTATCCTCACCTTTCACATTTGTGTGTGGGAGAGAAGGCATTTTCCTCACACACCCTATTTGATAAGTAGAGAAATGGCATTCCCATTTTGTGGATGAAGAACCTGAGTTTCAGAGGTTACGTGCAGGTAAATGGACGAGCTGGGAGTAGAAGCTCAGCGTTCTGACTTCACGTCACGAGCCACAGCTGCTTTCTATTAGACCCAGAGCTAGTTATATTAGACTCAGTGCTAGTTCTTGTCTCTGACTCCTCTCTGAGGTGTCACATTACCTCTAGTTAACCTGTCTGTTAGTAAGGGCCAGCAAAACTTGGTTCAACTCAGTTTGAATTTGAGTTTGCTGCTCTCTATTTCTCACCTTCTCTGCTTTGTCCATGTTCTCCTGTCCTCTGGGAAGGCTTGTAGAGGAGCAGTGATTAAACTACCTCACAAATAGAGTAAAGAAGGAATGGACATAGAAGAAAGGTGGCAGGGAGTTAGGGTAGGCTCCTGCTAAAGGTTGGACAGAAACTATGAGACTGAATTAGATAATTAAATTTTCATTTCAAGAGACATTTGTTATATGCCTGCTCTGTGCAAGGCACAGTGGTAGGTGCTGGAAAATGAAAATGTAAAATAAAGTGGTCTATAAATTTGAGCAAACCAGGTTGTCCTTCCCCCTGTTAAGAAGGTACTAAAAGCATTATACCCATTTTAGAGATAAAGACAATGAGGTTTGGAAAGGTTTCGACTTGCTTGTGAATATTCTCCAGCTCTGGAATAGAGCCCAGACCTCCTGACTCAGTGCTTTTCACTTTCTGTAACGGTATATAATGTCAAAGAAGCCATCCTGGCCAGATCCTTGACTCCAGGGTTGCAGTTACTGGAAGGAATGTGAAAGCCCCGGTGAAGGAGTTAGGTGAAAACCATGGCTCTTTTCTGGGCCTCAGTTTGTCATCTGTCAAAGGTCTCTAACATTCATGGAGAGCCATTTGCAGGGATATTGGTATTGCTGACAAGGAAATGGTTTGTATGGGATGGTAACTTTTAGAGAAACTTGGCGCTCTGAGTAGATTCAGACTGTTCTAATAAAGGTTGAGCTGTGTGAGACAGCATTCTTTATTTCTAGTCTAGAACAAATCTTTCTTCCCTACTGTTGTATGTGAATAGGTTATATTTGTATACAGGATATTAGACTATCTCTGGGATTCAGAATATTAATTTTTAGGGAACAGATTTGAAAGTCATTAATTGATTCTTCTGGATTAAAAAATTCCTATTTTCACTGTCCCTGGAGTCAGGAGGACCTGAGTTCAAATGTGACCTCAGACACTTAGCACAAAACTAGATGTGTGACCTTGAGCAAGTCACTTAACCCCAATTGCCCTACCTTCCCCCTCCAAAAAGCAAAAAAAAAAAAATTCGTATTTTAATTTTTATTCTTCTATCTTTATATTTTGGCTCGAAAGAATGAAGCTGGGCCTGGCTAAGCTGTTTAGCATGAAAGAACAAAGCCTCTAAAGGAGTTATTTTGAGAGCTAGCTCTTTATCACCCAGGCCATTCCTTTTCCAGAGGGGAAAAGAAGTTGAGAAAGAAAGAGATAATAGATACTTCCTTTCAGTTTCCTTCTTTTAGAAATGATCACATTCTGGCCTAGGCCCTACTGTTTGAAATTAGGAAAAAGTAAAGCATAGGGCAGGGAAGAAAATAAGAGATTGTCTCTGTTGTAAAGAATGATTGTCAAAAGTAAGCTATATAGGGGCACCTAGATGGTGCAGTGGATCCTCGAGTCAGGAAGATACATTTCCCTGAGTCAAACTGGGCCTCGGACATTTACTAGCGGTTTGCTTCTGTTTCTCATCTGGAGAAGGAAATGGCAAACCACTGTAGTATCTATGCCAAGAAACCCCCAAATGGGGTCATGTAGAGTTGGACATGACTGAAACAACTGAAGAAAAGATTTATAGAAGAAAAGGTCAGCTTTCTTGCAGAAATTCTCAAGGCCCCCTCATCTCTTTTCCAGCTGCCTCCACTCAGTACATAGGCCATCTGTTTGAGGTCAGGCCTGACTAAGGCTGGCCTCATGGTTTAGGCTCTGGATTAGAACAAAATGAGATGATCACAGAGCATACAAAGTTTAACACAAGAATTTGACTCAGCAGCATGGAAAGGTTCCTCCGCAAGCATATAAAATTGGTTCAGCTCCCCAAGGGGGCATTCCTGGTTAGAAGGGATTGTTCACTTGCACACCAGGGGAGAAGTCCATCAAGTCTAAAGAGCCCCAAGTGCTTGTGTGCTAGCTTTTTAATACATTGCTGGTGACCGGGAAATTGGGTAAATGCTTCAAGCTGTGGATCCCTGGACCAGTTAAGTATTGAGCATGTTTTTATTGCCTTTTAAATGTGACATCTGTTGCAATAGTCTGTCCTACAGATTTTATAGTTACTGTTAACTGTAATTTTAAAAGCCAAATGGACTATTTAGGATTTGACAGTTTTTGAGAAACTGAAAACAAAGGTAACTTGAATAAAACTGTGGAGAAGACAGGAAAAAAAAAAGAGTTTCTTGGGGAAACTGTCAATTTATTTTATGAAGAAACATTAGAGAGAATTTTGCATGAAAAGAATCTAGAGAAAGATAGTAAAAAATTATGACTTGAGAGCAACTATAGGTGACAGAAAGGAGATGGAGGAGCCTTCTTGACTGATGGAAATGTTTTAATCATCTTGTAAAGAGGATGAAGAGAATTCATAAGGTGAATTTGCTTTGCTTGGCACCTTGATTGAATTGAATGATAAAATCATGTTTTCAAAATAAGGAGAGGTCATCTGTAGTTACAGTTATGGTTGGAGGTCACTCTGTGATGATTCTCACAGCTAAAATACTGTAAATATTTACTTTTTTGTCAATAATGTCAATATATTTTGCCATTTGTATGGCCAGTAAGTTTAATAGTGTAGCTAAAAAAAGGAAAGACACCAAAAGAGAAAGGACAGTAAGAGACATGATAGCTCTCTGGCGTTTTTTAAAAATTTATTTTAAATTCTGAATTTAGCACCAAATAAAATGAGCATTTATTTCCACATGTAGTAGAACAGAAAAAGAGGATTGTATGTGAAACTGCAGATTTCTGTTATGTCTAGCTTGCTTTTCTTTTAAAATATATGTAAGTTCAACATGTGACTTTCAAAGCTGTCCTACCTGTCTGATTCTTTCTAGCCTGTTCTTTTCTATGCATGAAAAAAAATGCTTCAATGACTCATCTTTTTCTTTCTTTTAAAAGTTTTTTTGGTCACCCTGTTACCAGCTCTTCCCTTCCATCTCCCCACCTACCCCTGAATTGGAAAAAAAAAATTGAGAAACAAAGCACTTGTAACAAATACAGAGTTAATCAAAACAAATTCCCACTTTAGCTTTATCTAAAAATTTGTCTCGTTCTTCAGCTTGAGTCCATCAGAGCTCTGTCAGATGGTAAGTAGCGTGTTTTATCTTTGTTCTTTTGGAATCATGATTTGTCGTTGAATTAGTTCAATGTTCTCGAGTTCTTTCAAAGTTGTATTATGTTAAGAGGATTTTGGGAAGATGGCGGAGTAGGTCAGAAAATTCTAAACTATCCAGATTTTCCCCCACAAACAAGATAATAATAGCACCTCAGGGCAAACATAGAGCTGTAAAAATAAGTAAGAGTAGGGCCAGAACAGTGGTCCTCCTGGGACAGTCAGAAGATCTGAAGAAAAATTCCAGGCCAAGGTTTGGTACCTGCGAAGAGTAAATACCTCCAGGCTAGGACGGCTTTAACAACAAGCAGCAAGCCCTGGGGTTAGCTGGATTGGGAAGCAGCCTTGGTGTCCCAGTCACAGGTACTTCTGCCCCCAGGACTGTGAGGGGAGTTGGGCAGAGGCAGAGCAGCGGAAGATCGAGGAAACCTCTGCTGACAAGGAAGGCCAGCTACAGCTGTGCTGTGGAAACATGATCGAGGGCAAGAAGGAACAGCACACACCCAGTGAGTGCAGAAGCAGTGGGGCAGGGATGCTGCCGGCTGTGGGCACTAAAAGAGGCTGGAGGTCTTAGTTTTGGTTCCAGGCCAGAGAAGAGAACTGAAGGAGGATCTGAGGCCAGAGGCAACATCCTTCATACCCCAGGGTTAGAGATGGTTACAAAAACTAAGCTGCTCCAAGTAAAAAAAAAAAATAGGCAAAAGAGAAAGATTCTAATCATAAAGAATTACTCTGGGAATAGAGAATACCTGGGGTGTGTCTTCAGAGGAGGATACTGAAAGAAAGAAACCCTTTTCTATCCCAAAGCCTAACGTCAAATGTTCACCTGCCCAAAAAGAATTCATAGAAGAACTTAAAAAGATTTTAAAAATAAAAAAGATTGAGGAAAAACTTAAAAAAAAAGAACAATCCAGGTAAAACAAGAAGATTATAGAAAGAAAGTCAACCAATTAGAAAAGGAGATCCAGAATCTTAAGGATGAAAATGACTCCTTGAAAATCAGAATTGGGCAGGGGGAAGCTAATGAAGTTATCAAGAAATAACAAAATGTAAAGAATGAAGAAATAGAATAGAACGTGAAAGAGCTCAGAAGAAAAGTGACTGATCTGGAGAACAGATCAAGAAAAGAAAACAGGAATAATCTGACTCCCTGAAATCTGTGATCAAAAAAAGAATCTTGATACAATAATACAAGAAATAGTTAAAGAAAATTGTCCTGAAGCATTGGAACAAGAGGGAAAGTGGAAATAGAAAAAATCCACTGATTACCACCTGAAAGTGATCCTACAAGGGAGACCGACAGGAATGTCATAGTCAAATTCCAGAACCCCCAGCTCAAGGACAAAATATCACAAGCAACAAGACAAAACAATTTGAATATGGCAGCTCCACAATTGAAATCACATAAGACAGCGGTGATGACATTAAAAGACTGCAAATCTTGGAACACAGTATATCAAAGAGCAAAAGAACTGGGGTTCCAACTGAAAATATTGTTCCCGGCAAAGCTAAGCATAAGCCTGAATGAAAAAAAAAATGAACATTTAATGAATTGTCAGACTTTCAGGATTTTGTTTAAAAAAAGGAAACCTGAACTTAGTAAGACTTGACATAAAAGAGCCAAGAGAAAAATAAGGCATGTACGCCAAAGACTAATTACAAGGGACTCAGTAAGGATAGACTGTTTACCTTTTATGTGTGTGAAATGTATGTCTAAGAATGGGGTAGACCTGAGTATGATATCTTTTTAAAAAGTAAAACTATTTAGAAACAGCTAAAAAGAATAATAATCTTATATAAATGAGGTACAAGAGGAAGAACTGACACTGAGGAAATTAGATAATGGGGGAGGAGGGCTGGTAGTTCTGGAAACCTACTTTCATCAGGAATGGGTTCAAGAGGGAACATTTTATATATATCTATATATCTATATATCTATATATATCTAGAAAAGTATAAAAGTCTTCTAAATTAAGAAAGAAATAAAATGCTAAGGGGATGGGGAGGGGAGAGAGGAAGAGGGAGGGATCTTTAGAGGGGAGGGTGAGGAAATAAGTTAAAGGGGGGCATAGGAGGATGTTCAGATTAATGAGAATGGTAGGATAAGGGAGGGATCCTGGGGGCAGGGTTAGGTTAAGTAATAGGCAAAGTAGTGGATAGAATTAGAGGAGTCAGGAGGGAGAGGAAATGAGAGATATGCAGAAACGAAGTAAGGATCAGGAGTAGAAACTGTAAGAGAAAAAGAGCAGGGGTGGTAATCATGATCTTGAACAAAGTTAGGGCTAAAATAGATTTAATCAAAAGAGAAAAATAGGGAAACTACACTGTGTGTCAGCTACATTTATCAGTGTTATTTTGGACTATTTAAAACAACTAGACAATATAAAGTGGGAGTATTGCTGTGGTGTAGAAAACGATGAGCTGGTGGGCTTGGAAAGTATGAAAAGACCTGGACTTATGAAGGAAGAGGTTATCACCTTCAGAGAAATAGAGGACAAATGAGTGTAGTACAGTCCTACATAGATGCATATGAATGTGTATGTCTGTATATGACCACGATATACATGTATGTGTGTGTATGTATGTGTATGTATGGGTATATATGTGTTTACATATATGTATATATCTGTGTATATATGCATAGGTGTATGTATATGTGTATACATCCACGCTTCATTGTAGCCCTTGAGGGGTGGGGAGGAAGGGGGGGGGGAAGAATAAAGTAAAAAGTGCATAGCAGAGAACAAAAGAAAAGTTACAAGAAAGCAAAAAAGAATGGACAGCTCTCAACACAATGCCTAGTATTGACTGTGTAGGCTTTCTTGAAATGGAAATTTATTGCTGTATATTTTGAATCCTCTCTCACATTCTGCTGTGTACATGGCAATACTTTTTTTCTTTTCGTATTTTCTATTTTAGTTTTTGTATTTAAATTTGTTTCTTTTTTTCTCATTTTGTATTTGTTTAAAAAATTATAAAAAAAAGTTGTATAAATTATTTTTCTGGTCCTGATTGCTTCATTATGTGACAATTCACTTTGAAACTGTTCCTTTTGTCATTTGTTATGGTGCAATAATATTCCATTACATTCATATACCATAATTTGTTCAGCCATTGCCAATTAATGGAAACCTCTGTAGTTTGTAGTTCTTTGCTGTAACAAAGGCACTGTTATGACTATTTTTGTACATATATGTCCTTTCTTTCTTTGATGTACAGTGCTAATGTTTATATCATTGAGCTGAAGGGTCTGCTTAGTTTAGTATCTTTTGGTGCATAGTTCCATATTGCATTCTAAACCAAAGTGTTGGTGCATGATGTTCTGTTTGCAGATGATTTTGTAGTCAGTGCAGCCTCTGAAGCTGAGATGCAACAAAGCATGGATCAGTTCTTTGCTGCTTGTGCTAATTTTGGCAGAACAATTAACACCAAGAAAACACAGGTGTTCCATCAGCCACCACCACACCATTCATATTTGGAACCATCGGTTACAGCAAATGGAGAAGTTTATATGCTGTGAATAAGCACTTAGTAGTGTGCTTTCCAGTGATGTACACATTGATAAAGAAGTTAATGCATGCATTGCCAGAACTACCTCAGTGTTTGGGAGGCTCTGAAGGAAAGTATGGGAGAGAAGAGGTATTAGACTGGCTACCAAACTAAAGGTTTGCAGAACTGTTGTGCTGTCCTCATTGTTGTATGCTTGTGAAACCTGGGCAGTCTACCAGTGCCATACCAGGAAACTGAATTGCTTCTGTTTGAATTGTCTTAGAAAGATTCTGAAGATCACCTGGCAGGATAAGGTACCGGCCACTGAGATCCTTACTCAAATTAAAATGCCAAGCCTTCAAATTTTGTTTCAGAGAATGCAGCTCTGATGGGCTGGCCACGTTTTGTTTGAATGGAAATGTGTGCTTGCCAAAAGACTATTTTATGGACAACTCACACAGGGCAAGAATTCGCATGGTGGTTAGAAGAAGTGATAAAAGGACACTCTCAAGGTCTCTCTTAAGAACTTTGAAATTGATTGTGTGCCATGGCAGACACTGTCACAGGACTGCTCAGCATGGTGTGCCCACATCAAAGAAGGTGCTGTGCTCCGTGAGCAAAGCAGAATCGAAACAACTCACAGGAAATGTAGGATGTGCAAATTTAGAGAATCTACCTCTGATATTCACATGGATTGTTTGTGTCCAACCTGTGGCAGAGCATTTTGAGCTTGTATTGGTCTGATAAGCCACACATTGAAACTTGACTCCAGCATAGTGATGTCATTTTGGTCCTCTTCAAGAACAAAGGACAACAACCTTTTGGTACATAGGTCCATATTGCATTCTAGAATGGCTAGACCACTTCTGAGCTCCACCAGTGCATTAGTGTGCCTCTTTTCTCATATCCCCTCCAACAATTGTCATTTCCTATTTTTTGGCATCTTTGCTAATCTGATGGGTATGAGGTGGTGTCTCAGAGTTGTGTTTTCTCTACTCGGTAGTGATTTGGAGCATTTTTAAAATATGGCCGTTGATAATTCATATCTTTTGACCATTTTAGGGGGAATGACTGTTGGTTTTATCAGTTGGAATCAGTTCTTTATTTATCTTGGATGTGAAACTTTTATCAGAGAAACTTTCTGCAAAGATTTTTTTTCTTAGTTACCTGTTTCTGATTATAATCTCATTGTTTTTTGTGCAAAAGCTTTTAAATTTGATATAATACACATTTCCCATTTATCTTCTGTGATCTTCCCTATCATTTATTTGGTCATGAACTCTTTACCTCTTCATAGCTGTAAAAGGTATTTTCTTACTTGCTTCTCTAATTTGTCAATGGAGTGACCTTTTAAATTTTTAAGTCACGAATGCATGTGGAGCTTTTCTTTGTCTATATGGTATGAGATGTTGGTCTGAACCTAATTTCTGCCAGAATGCTTTTCAGGTTTCATCCTATAGCAAGTCCTTCTCCTACAATGGCTTTACAAGGAATTGGATATGACTGAAAAATGACTACACTACAACAAAACCTTATAGCTGAAGTCTGTAGGTTTATTAAGTATTAGGCTACTGTGTTTTTCTTCTGTATGTTGTGTGCTTAAACTGGTTTATTGATTAATGTTTCTACTTTTTTTCTACACCCTCTATATATGTAGACCCCTATATATGTTTTAATACACAGTTCTCAAGAGTTATAAGTATCATGTTCTCTTGTAGGGATATAAACAGTTTACCCTTACTGAATAACATGTTTATCTTTTCTTTCCTGTTTACCTTTTTATGCTTCTCTTAATTTTTGTATTTGAAGTTCAAATTTTCTGTTGAGCTCTGGTTTTTTCATCAGGAAATTTTGGAAATTGCCTGTTTCATCAAATGTTTATCTCCTCCCCAGAAAGATTATGCTCAGTTTTGCTGGGTAGTTGATCCTTGGTTGTAATCTAAGCTCCTTTGCCTCCTGGAATATCATATTCCAAGCCCTTCAGTCTTTTAATGTAGAAACTGCTAAGTCCCGTGTAATCCTGACTGTAATCATATTCCATGATATTTAAGTTGTTTCTTTCTGGCTGCATGCAGTATTTTCTCCTTGACCTGAAATTTGGCTATAATATTCCTTGGAGTTTTTATTTTGGGATCTCTTTCAGGAGGTGATTGGTGGATTCTTTCAATTTCTATTTTACCCTCTGGTTCTAGAATATCAGGGCAATTTTCCTTGATAATTTCTTGAAAGATGATGACTAGGCTGTTTTTGATCATGGCTTTCAGGTAGACCAGTAATTCTTAAAGTATCTCTCCTGGATCTATTTTCCAGGTCATTTGTTTTTCCAATGAGTTATTTTACATTTTCTTCTATTTTTCATTCTTTTTATTTTGTTTGACTGATTCTTGATGTCTCATAGAGTCATTAGCTTCCACTTGCCCAATTCTAATTTTTAACAAATTGTTTTCTTCAGTTTGCTTTTGTACCTCCTTTTCTATTTGGCCAATTCTACTTTTAAAAGAGTTCTCTTCATTGCATTTTTGTATCTCCTTTTCCATTTGGCCAGTTGTATTTTAAGGAGTTATTTTCTTCAGTCAATTTTCATCTTTCCTTTTCCAAGCTATTGACTTTCTTGTATACCTGTCATTTCTTTTCCCAGTTTTTCTTCTACCCTTGACTTTTAAAATCCTTCTTGAGATCCTCTATGAAGATTTTTTGGGCTTGGGATCAATTCATATCCCCCTTTGAGGTTTCAGATGTAGATATATTGACAATGTCATCCTCTTCTGAGTTTGTGCTTTGATCTTCCCAGTCACTGTAATAATTCTCTATAGTCAATGTTCTTTTTTGCTTTTTGTTCATTTTGTTTGCCTATTTCCTAGCTTTTAAGGTTGGGCTCTCCTGATGGACCATAGGGTACACTGTCCCAAGCTTCTTGTCTGGGGGCAAGGAGCCTGGTCACTGACTTCGGGTGTTGGGGCTTTAGGTGCTAGCAGCTGGGGACTTTAGGGGTCAGGCAGCTTACCTAGTGCTGAGCTGGGGACCTAGCGGTGGTGTCTGGTGTATGCTGAGGCCAGGTGGGGTTTCCCTGGGGCTACACTGAAGCGCATGGGGGTCTGGCTGCTGGAGGATATCTGCCCACCCTGGGCTGCTCTGAAGTATGTGGAGGTCTGGCCACTGGAGGACACCTGCCCACCTGGGGCTGCACTGAAAGCATGGGGAGGTCTGCTGCTGGAAGATATCTGCCTGCCCAGGGATGCACCGTTGCAGGTTGGTTCTCCAAGCTGGAGTATGCTACTTCTCCTGGCTATGATAAAGCGTGTGGGGGGAGGGGAGGAGCCGGGTCCTGGTGTCAGCATTTCTCTGCTCAACCACTCTGGGTCTCGGGATCTTCCACTGCTTTGCTGAAATGGGGCTTGTTGCAGGCTCGCTGGGCTGCTTCCTTTCCTGGAATATGCTCCCCTTTTACCAGAGTGAGATCTTTCCTTTTTTTTTTTTTTGGAGGGGCAATTGAGGTTAAATGACTTGCCCAGGGTCACATGGCTAGTAAGTGTTAAGTGTCTGAGGCTGGATTTAAACTCAGGTCCTCCTGACTCCAGGGCTGGTGCTCTATTCATTGCACCACCTAGCTGCCCCTTAGATCTTTCTTGCTGATCCTCCAAGTTTCCTGGGCTAAAAGATTGTTCCACCCATCTTTCCTCTGGCTCCACTGTTCCAGGATTTTTCCTGGAGTGCTGTTTTCTGTTTTGTTTTTGTTTTTGTTTTTAAGAGGTTAGTAAGGGAGAGTAATAGTAATTTACTGCCTACTTCCCCATCTTGGCTCCTGCCCCTTTCAGACATCTTGAACTGGATTATCCAGTAGACATTTTAAATTTAGTATTTCCAAAATGGAACTCATTATCTCCCCCCTAAACCCTATCCCCCATCTTTCCTATTACTAGAGGACAACCTCATCCTCCTAGTCCCTTGGCTCATAGTCTCATCATCCTGGACTCCTCACTGTTTCTTAGCCCTTGATCTGTGACCAAGGCTTGTCAATTTCACCTTTTAACATCTCTCAAATCCATCCCCCTCCTGTGATACTGCCATAACCTGGTGCAGGCTCTCATCATCTAACACCTGGACTACTGCCATAGCCTGCTGGCGGGTCTGCCTCCCTCAAGTGTCTCCCTACTGTAGTCCATCCTCCAGTCTGCCATTAAAGCGATATTCCTAAAGCACAAGGCTTTGATTTTGTGACCTCCCTAATCAGTAAACTCCAATGGCTTCCAGTTGTCTCCAAGATCAAATGCAAAATGCTCTGGCATTCAAAGCCCACTCCTACCTTTCCACTGGCCTTACACCTTACTCCCTGACGTGTACTCTTTGATCCAGTGACACTGGCCTCCTGGCTTTTCCATGAACAAGATGCTCCAGACATTCTCTCTGGCTATCCCCTGTGTTTGGTGTGATCTCCACTATGATTACTGAATTCCTTGGCTTCCTTTTAAGTCCCAACTAAAATCCCATCCTTAACTGGAAGCCTTCCTAACCCTTAATTCTGGCACCTTGCTTTGTATATTTATTTGTTTGTTTTCTCCCCCATTAGACTGTAAGCTCCTTAAGGGCAGAGACTGTTTTGGCCCTTTTTATATCCCTAGACTTAGCACAGTGCGTCGCACATAGTAGTTACTTAATAAATGTTTATTAATTGGTTGATAATAATGTAGCTAAGGTTATAACCCTCGTTTTTTTTTCTTTTTGGAGGGCAATTGGGGTTAAGTGACTTGCCTGAGGTCACATGGCTAATGTGTTAAGTGTCTGAGGCCGGATTTGAACTCAGGTCCTCCTAACTCCAGGGCCGGTGCTCTATTCACTGTGCCACCTAGCTGCTCCTTAACCCTCATTCCTTAGGGCCTAAGTGGACATTGAGAGGCAGCCCATGGCACCACTTGTTCAGTGTTCCCTGTTTTAGTAGCCAGAACTTTTCCTGAGTCCCGTAAGAGGGTTAATACCAAATATTTGCCCTTTTAGAGACTTCGGCTCAGAGGCTACCTTTTTCTTCCATGGCTAAAGACTCTTCCTTCTATTCTTCTAAGGACTAAGGATTGCCACCAAGTTGGTCAAGGGTTTATCTTTCTTCCAGCTAAACTCACATTCACTATGATTAAGCAAAGAAAGTTTCACCTCCCCTATGACATTAGAAAACAAGACACCACCTAACAATTCCACTCTTGGTCTTCCAAGCCCTTTTCTTGGAAGGAGTATATGTATGTAATGGAAGACAAGAAAATGCTGAACTTGCTGGAGAAGAAGTCACATTCATGCCAGAGAAAGAAGGATCCTGATGAGATCTGTCTTTCTTTTAGAATTTGTTTTGGGCAGTAACCAACAGGGACACCCCAACCTCAGGAGATTGAGGTATGCCAGCTTCAGGGGTCTATGCAGTATTGGAAGGGGAAGGGGAAGTGAAGAGGGAAGTCAGAGTCAAGTTATTGAAAATATAAGAAAAAGGCAGAGATGTAAAAATTCCAAGAGAGAGGCTGGATATAGCTCACTCCCAAACCATTAAATTCACTGTGAAATCCAGAGACTGAAATGATGAGGTCAAAACACTTTGAAAGAACAGAACCTTGCATATGCTCAAAGATCACAGAGTTTCAACCAGAAACTCAAATCATCCTAAGGAGCAATAAACCTTAAAATAAGTGATTGGGAGGGCCATTGGGTCAGAAATCAGAGCTCTCTAATTAGAATAATAAAGACAGACAACAGCCAAGAATTTAGAACACAATGGAGAAATGGTACAAGCTCTGACCAAATGATAGATTTAGCCCTCAGAAATACAATATTAGAAGAGTTTGACAGAAGATAAGCAAAAGATATTATTAACCTTTAAAGAACACATGAATTTTATGGAAGCCAGAGTGAATTACCTTAAAGGCAAGTTCTGCAAAAATGATGTAAAGATAGCGAGTATCTTACAAGAATATGACAAAAAGAAACCTGAATATAATCCTATAGGACAGTGAATCTCAACTGACTCCTGTGAAAGGGTCGTTCAACTCCAAAAGGGGTCCCGTTTGGAGTTGAACGACCCTTTCACAGGAGTCGCCTAAGACCATTGGAAAACACATTTCCAATGGTCTAAGGAACTGAGACACCGCTCCTCTATCCATCTCCAGGCAGGTCTGCCCACATGCAGATACGCCCACATAAGAGTATTAAAGGGTCGCGGCATTAGGAAGGTTGAGAACCACTGCTATAGGACTACTATAAGAATTTTTGAATATATACAACAGAATTCTGTTGGATGAATCCAGATGACTGTCGGAGAAATGCTCCAATTCAAATGTTGATTAAATTTCAGAATCAATACCAAGTCAATTTTACAAGTAGCTAGGTGAAAGACCATTCTAGTTCAGGAGAGAGGATGTTATGGATTACTGGGGCCAACCAGCATTCAGCAGGGAAGGAAGGAACACAGAATCAGAGATGGGATAACCTAACCTTAGAAGTGGTTAGTGATCGTGGGAAAGGTGGGACTTTTGACTTGGGATGCAGAGTAACTCTTCCTATAACTTTCTTAATGAATTGGTATTTCCAAAAATGAGGCACAACAGGCACAACTACCAAAATAAACAAAATAAATTCTTTATCTAAGAAGCTTTGTTTCATGAGGGACATTGACTAAAGAATAATAATAATAACAATAGTTAACATTTATGTAGCACTGTGTGCCCGTCACTGGACTAAATGTAATTGTCTCAATTGATCTTCACAAGAGCCCTGTAAGGTAGGTACAGTAATCCCCACTTTGCAGATGAGGAAACTGAGGTAAATAAATAGGTTAAAGGGTCACAAAGCTAGTAAGTGTCTGAGGCTGAATATGAATTCAAGTGTTCCCGACTCCAGGCCGGATGCTCTATCAGTTGTACCACCTTGATGCTTAAGTTACAATATGCCCGTGAATGGGAGTTAATAGATTTGGAGTTAGACATAAAGGGTGATACCATAAGCAAATTAGGAGAGCAAGAAATAGTTTACCTGTCAGATCTATGGAGAAGGGAAGAATTTATGACCAAACAAGAGATCGAGAAAATTATGAAATGCAAAATAGATAATTTTGATTACATTAAATTAAAAAAAAGTTTTTGCACAAACCCAATGCAGCCAAGATTAGAAGGGAAACAGAAAGCTGGGAAACCATTTTTATAGCCAGTTTCTCTGATAAACCCCTCATTTCTTGACTTACAGCAGAAATTTTTAGGGAATACTGTCTCTGCCAGGACCCAGGACTTGCAACTGGCAAGTGGTAGAGGTCAGATTTGAACTCTGGTCTCTGCACTCCAAATGTCATACTTTCCACTACACTGGCCTTTCAATGGGAACAATACTTGTAGGAATAAGAGTTCTTGATGTGTTCTTGGTGGTCACCTTCATCCAGGTATGATACAGCTGCAAGGCAGAAGTGGCAATGTGATAATAGTGGAAAGATTTAAGACCTTGTTTTGAATCTTGTTCTGCCAATAATTTGTTGTGTGACCTTGGGCTAATCATCTAACCTCCCTGGGCCTCAGTTTCCTCAAACTGTAAGTTAAGGGGGGTTGGAGTAGATGATCTTTATGGTCCCTTTCAGTTCTTGAGCTGAGGAGCTCCTTTAAGTAGCAGAGAATGATGGTGGATCTTTGAGAATAGAGGCTCTGGGAGGAGGTGGTACTGGGAAGGAAGGTAGGGAACTCAATCTGTCTCAAGGTTGTGGGCTGCCTTTCTGAGTTCTTTTCCTTTTGGTTGCAGTGTAAACCCCACGATGGAGGCCACTGGAAGCATGGTGTCCACCCCCAAAGCACTTCCCTATTTTGTGGCTCTGTCCCAGATTCTGGGCCTGACTGTGGTGGCTATAACTGGAGCATGGCTTGGCCTCTACCGTGGTGGCCTTGGCTGGGAGGGTGCTCTTCAGTTCAACGTGCATCCACTCTGCATGGTCATTGGCATGGTCTTCTTGCAGGGAGATGGTAAGTCCTGGCTGGGTAAATAAAGCTGTGTGAGAGGTAGCATGAGATAACCCACTGATTTCCATGGGAGTGAGCATGGCTGTCACCTGACCCTGGAGAGGAACCATTCCCTTTCTGCCTATGATTTCTGGGTATATCTGAAAATTGCTTAGGAAAATACCTTCTGTTTTAGGGAATGGCAAAGGGGTTTGCTCTGGAAGACCTCACTACCTCAAAAGAGACATTGCTATCTTTGTTGGTTTGTAGGAGGCTCTACAGTTCAGATACTTGGGACTTAGGAATATTAGAAACCAAAATCAGGAGGGGAAGCTTTGTCCCTAAGTATAGACCACAGGTGGGAAGGGGAGGTGTGCGTGTTATACTTGGGTCAGTACAATTACTTTCTAAGATTGACACAGTACCTTTCATAGATAAGCAGTAAAGGTATATATGTTTGGTAGGAAGGTTTGTAGGATGATAGCTGTAAATTGAGGCTGTCTCACTCAAGAGTTTACTAAAGAAAAGGAAATAGACCCTTCTGGAAGAACTGGTCCCATAAATAGAGTAGGTTCTCGAGGTGACGTGGTGGAAAGATGGTGGAACAAAAAGAATTGTTTCCCTGTGGGGTTAAAAGCTGCAGTGTTTATTCTCCCCCTTGTGTATGAGGCTGCAGTCTTTGCTTTGACAGATGAGAACTGATAGTAGCTGGTTTCCTTCACTGGGGCCTGGGAAATTAATTCAGAATTGCCCCCGGCCACAGGCAGTGTTTTACAGGAGTCTTAAAAAGCTTAATTCTAGAGGGATCGGGTAGCTTGGAATACTTTGGGTACCTCCCAGATCCCTTGTGTTATTCTGCCTTATCCCTCCTAAATCTTGTTCTTACCAGAATCTGAGTTCTTCTAGGCCCTGGTACTCTCTCAGGCCTTGCTGTAACTTCACTTCCCTGTCTTCCCCATCCAATCCTTTGCCCCACCATATTGATCCTTATTCCCTGACAGATCCCAACCCTGGATCATTTCTGTCATCCACCTCCTCTGCTCCTGCTCAGATGCTGCTGACCTGAACTATAGGTGGTCGCTCAGTGAAGCCCATTGGGTTTGCCACTGAGGAGGTAAATTATGAGTCATAAAAAAAATTGGGCTTTGGCAAATGAAGAGCAGCAATAAGACAAAGTGGAGGACGGGGCAGAATTGATTTACTGTAGGGTTGAGGTTGGGAAAGGAGGCTTTACTTTATCTCAAGTGGGCCTGCACCTCAGCAAGAAAATCCTTTTTTGTTGTGGTTCAGTCAAGTCCAGCTCTTTGTGAGCCCGCGCGCCACAGCGGGCCAGGCTCTTCTGTCCCTTACTATTTCTCAGAGTCTTTTCAAGGTCCTGTTTGTTGTTTCCATGATGCTCTGTGTTCCTCTCATCCTTTGCTGTCCCTGATTCCTTTTGCTTTTGGTCTTTTCCGGCGAGTTCCATCTCCTCATAATGTAGCCAGAGTACTTAAGCTTCAGCTTCCGTATTTGACCTTCCAGTGAATAACCTGAATTAATTTGCTGTCCAAAGGACTCTCAAAAGTCTTCTTCCTAACTGATTTTCTCTCTCCCAATACTGTGTCCTACCTACTCCTTCAGTCCACCAGGGTTATTACACCCGGGGATGGACACACCCTGGATCTCCCCGTTGTACCTGTGTTCTACTTCCTTAGTCAAAAACGCTGATATTTCTCTCTCTGGCTATGACTTCCCCTTGTTCTGTCTCCCTGTGTCTCATCCCTGCTAAACTTATTCTTCGCTCTCGCTGGGAGCTCCATTCCCTTCACCCCTCAGTGCTTTTTCAGGCCTTTATGCCTGCTCTGACTGTACTTTCCTCCCTTCCCAGTCTCACTTGGACTATTGCAGTAAACGCCTAATTGATTTCCCTTCCTCGGATTTCTCCCCTTTCCAATCCATTCTCCACATAGCTGTCAGAGTGAATTTCCTAAAGCATGAGTTTGATTATATTACACTTCTACTCAATAAATTCCAGTGGTTCCCTGTGGCCTCTAGCATCAAATAGAGACTCCTCTGTTTGGCATTTAAAGCCCTTCACAAGCTGGCTCCAAACTACAGTCCTGCCTAATTACCCACCTCCTGCACACCATGGTTCGGCTGAATTGGCCTTCTCTTTGTTCCTCACATGTAGCACACCATTTTTCATCTTTGTGCCTTTCCACTGGCACTGCTCCAAGCCTGGGCTGTGCCTCCCTCCTGATCGCTTCCTCTTAGAATCCCTAGTTTCCCTTAAAACTCAGTTCTGCTGCCTTCTTCCCCATGAAGCCTTTCTACCTCCAGCTGCCAGACTGCCCCCTCCCCTACCCCTCTGCCATTTATCTTGTCTTTAGAAGTTTATCCTCCTTTCTGTGTGCTGTGCCCTGATAGAAGGTAAGGTCCCTGAGAGGGGGGACTGTTTATTTTTGACTCTGCATAATGGAGTGGTGGGCACTTAATAAATGCTTATAGACTGATGTTTTTTCCTAACCCTTCTTCCCCACCTCCCTCGTGGATCCTGGATACAGTTCCCCAGGGCCTCAGGCTTAGAAATGAAAGAATTTATTTAGAAAAATATGGGATCTAGGGATGCAAGTGTGAGAACAGTCAAAGGCGCTGTCTGACTGGGGCCAAGTGTGGAATCATTTTCTGTACTAATGTAGTGAAATTAAGGACCATTTCACTCAGAGCCACATTGGTGGGCAAAGGAGATCAATAGGTGTGATCAGTGTTTGGCTAAATTGGGGATTAAAGGGGTGTGTGTGTGTGTGTGTGTGTGTGTGTGTGTGTGTGTGTGTGTACATATGTAGGTAACAGGATATCTTAATCCCTTTTGAGAGGGCTCTTGCCTGTGGAAGGTAAGTAGATGTTAGGACTCATTATTACATCTAAAGAGAAAGGGAAGAGCAGCCCTTTCCTTTTTTTTTGTTAGGGGCAGAGGAAAGGGTGAGAAAGGTAAACTGGAAGATTTACTGTATCTGAAGGCAAAAGAGATTTCTGAATGAGTTCCCGGTTGGGTCTGGTTGGTTTTATCTGCTGTACTGGGAGAAAATGACAATTGCTCAAAGCCACTGGACACCCTTCTTCGGTTTGGGGGGGTTCTGGGCTTAGTTGCTAGGCAGAAGAAACAGATGTTTGGCATTTGGCAAACATTTCATTAGGTGGGTAGGTAAAGGGAGAGGGAAGAACCCTCAGTGTGTGGTAGAAAGGTGGGCAGCAGGAAACTCATTGGTATGCTTCGCCCCTTTTCTCATTCCTCACAAGCACTGCTCGTTTACCGGGTCTTCAGGAATGAGGCCAAGCGCACCACAAAGCTGCTGCATGGGCTGCTACACGTCTTCGCCCTTGTCATCGCTCTGGTTGGTGAGTCCCTGGACGTTTCCTTTCTCTCCCAGGGATGCCGACTGGCTTTCCATGCCCGCTCTAGTTTCTAGATGGGAGGTGGCAGACACGTTCCTAAACTGCAGTTAGGCAAACTACCTGCCCTGGAAGCAGATTTTTACCTCAGTGCCAGTGCCCTGAGGATACAGTTTATTCCGAGACGGTGGGGGCAGGACTGGGAATAAATCCTGGGAACTCTAAATGGCCACGTTTGACCTCTGGGATTATCTCCTTCCCCTTTTCCCCAGATTCCCCTAAAAAATACCTACCCTTTTATTCTCATGCCCTCCAACTTCTTTCCAGGACTGGTGGCTGTGTTTGAGTATCACAAGAAAATGAGCTATGCTGATTTGTATAGTCTGCATAGTTGGTGTGGGCTCCTCATCTTTATCCTGTATTTCGCTCAGGTAAGTCCCTCTTTGTTACTCCTGCCTCTCTGCCTCCCAAGTAACCCTGGAGGGGTTTGAGAGTAGCTAACTGGAGAAGGCATGAGAGATGGCAAAACACCAGTCTGACAGGTTACAGAACAGGCTGAGCTCTAGTTTAGCACAGCTGAAGGGGCCATAAAGGGCTACGGTTGGCCCTGAAGGCATTATTCCCCAGGAAACTGGAACTAGCCCAAAATTGGACTGATTTGGGGACATGTGGAAGGAGATGGGGGATGGTGCTTTGCAACTAATGGGCCCCTTCCGGTTGGCCAGCCCAGCTCCTGGCTGGTGCCAGGCTTAGGCTTTATGGAACTTGGAGTATGGTTGTGACTGAGGTGAACCTGAAGCATTTGGGGACATAGACACATTTCCTTTCATGTTGACTACAGTCTTCCAGTATGGGCTTAGCATTGTCTTAATAATATCAAACTAGGCAGCACAAATGGCCCAGCAGGCAAGCAGGGAATTCCTTTCTTTGTTTAACTCTGACACTGTCTCTACATTTCTTCCAGTGGCTAATGGGCTTCAGTTTCTTCCTGTTCCCTGGAGCATCGTTTTCCCTTCGAAACCAGTATCGCCCACAGCATATCTTCTTTGGGGCCACCCTCTTCCTCCTTTCTGTGGGCACCACCCTGCTGGGTATCAAGGAGGTGCTGATATTTGGGTTAAAGTGAGTGACCGTTGACTGCTGATAGAGAAGGGCCCCCTGCTGTCTTGAGCAGACTTCTTACACTGTCATCTTTCATGGAAAGCAACATCCTTTGCTGCTGGTTTAGTTAGCTGCCTTCTCATCAGAGTTGGATAAGGCTGCAGCTTGGGCCCACTGGTTTTATGGCTGGGTTGGGATAACTGGTTTTGGTATTCCTGTAGGATTAATCCGATCTTGGCTGTGGGCATGTGTGTGGTAAGACATCACGAATCCCTTCTTCCTTCTCTCTGTGCCCTGCAGGAACAAGTACAGTATGTTCCATCCCGAAGGCATTTTGGCCAACATATTGGGCCTGCTGCTGATCTGCTTTGCTGTGGTCGTGCTCTATGTTCTGACTAGAGAGGGCTGGGGTCGGCCACCCCGGGCTGAGGAGCAGGCGCTCTCCATGGACTTCAAGACACTGACGGAAGGGGACAGCCCCAGCTCTCAGTGATGGCTGTAGCTAGCCATGACGGGGTGGGAAGGGGGTGTGTGGTTAGGAATCTTGTCAGTTCCATGTGGGTGTTGGAATATGTCTTTTTATTCCCTCCTCCCTGTTGTGGTCACCCTGCCATCCCTTTGAGAAATCACAGAATACCACTGAGGCTCTTTCTGGGCAGTAGCAGGATACTAAGGTAAAGGTGCCCCAGAATTGATCTTGGGAATTAGCCAGTGGGATAGTCTGAATGCTGCTCAGCGTTTGTTTTTTAACCCTGGTTGCTGGAGGCTTAGCCTGTCCTTTTGCTTTCCTTCTTCACATGCCCACCTTGTGCAGCTCTTCCTGCCCTCAAACAGCTGGTGCAGGATCAGGGGAGTTCCAGAGACAGGATGAAGGATCCTTAAAGAGGCTTATCAGTCAGAAAGGGGGTGCAGCATTCAGGTGCTTAATTAACGAGGTCTTTAGAGCTGAAAGGGAAACACTGTTATTTTGTAGGTGAAGGAAGTGATGCCTGAAGTCATCTAATTACTTGTACAGTTGTCGTGCCACTGGCTCTTCTGGTGGCTTTAAAGTGATGGTTCTAAAATGTTTTGGTCTCAGGACCCCATTACTCCCATAAAAATGGTTGAAGGGGGTGGCTAGGTGGTGCAGTGAATAGAGCACCGGCCCCGGAGTCAGGAGGACCTGAGTTCAAATGTGGCCTCAGACACTTGACACACTTACTAGCCGTGTGACTGGGCAAGTCAGTTAATCCCAATTGCCCTCCAAAAAAGCAAAAAAAAATGTTTGAAGACCCCCTAAAGAACTTTTGTTTATGTGGGTCATGACTGCGATATTTACTGTATTTGGAATTAAAATGCCTTGCTATTATGAAAATACCTCATGACATTGACCTCCCAGAGAACCTGAAAGAGTCTCGGGGACCACTGGAGTCCCTGGACCACACTTTGAGAACCACTGCTCTAAAGTAAACAGGTATTTTCAAGAAAAATTCCTTGTTAGGGAACTGGGATTCTGGGTTCTGATTTCCTTGGCTAGGAAGCCTGACTTTGGGAGAAGCTGTAGAGCTCTGTATTGCTGAGAGAGAGAGGTGGGCTGGGCCTAGCATTGAGGACTACAGAGAGATCTGGGGGCTGGGGCCGGGGTGGGGGGTGCGGGGGAAGTATCAGGGGCCTCAGGTATTCATAATTAAGCCCTGAAGCCCATTCCCTGTGCTTACACCAAAGTCAAACCAAACATTCAGCTATTCCAAACAAAGCATCAGCCTTTGGCAGTGGGAAACAATTGAGATCACATGGAAAACATATTTGTGCTCAGAGTGATGTTCTTAGGGCCAAGTTATGGCCTTGGGACTCCTGTTCTTTTTTTGTGCTACCCGCCCCCAGGACTGCTGTGGTGATAGGGATCCTTGAGACCTCAGGATCCCCACCCCTGCTCTAGTCCAACCTTTAGAGATGAAAATTTTAAACTCCCTAAAATTTTAAACTACATACTCATACCGAGCGCCTAAAGTATAGCCTTTTCTTCTTAAGAAAGACAAGTCCAACAGGGTGTGGGTCCTAGTTTTAGGACTGTTTGCTCACATGCTGTGTAGAATAGATTTTCTCGCAGCCTGCCTAAGTCTAGCCTTGGAAGGTGGTAGAGGTCTTTTTCCTTTCCATTGGTCTGGATCTTAGGAGTCTGGGCCTTGGGGAAGAGGCTGGCTGTTTGCCAGATGAGCTTGACACTTCCCTAGAAAGGGAGACTAGGGTTACAAGCCCCTTGATCTTAATGAAATGCTCCAGTTGTTACAGAACATGAGGTCTGGTACTGCTTCCTTCACCTTGTGAGCAAAGCTCCTGCCAAGGTGATATTAGAGCCGGTTTGGCTTCTGCCAGAGGGTCAGACAGCTTCTCTGTCTTCTACCTGGGGTCTTTGGAAACAGTAGGGCCAAAGTCAGAATTGTATTAGTTTTTCAAGTGTGTGAGCCCCAGGTTTTAAATCAGATTTTCTGCTTTGGAAGCATGCTGTGCTGTAATCTGAGTCACTATTTGGCCCAAGTCCAAAAATAACATTATTAGAGCATCCGTCTTGGACTTGGCAAATAATTCTCCCTCATTCCCAAGTCTTTTCTGCCCCCGTTTGCTGTGATTGAAACAACACAGCACAGTTTGTGGATGCTTGTGTTTTACTCTTGCAAGTCTTTGAGGTGGATGGACTTGGGCACTTTATTTAATGAAGAAATTGTCTCCAGCAGCAGTATAGCTAGTGTTTCTTTTAAGAGAGGCTGTTCATTCTGATTTGGTGAAGCAAGCGATGCTCCTCTAAGTTAAGATTTCCATTGGAATCTTTTCCATAGGCTGGGGTGTGGGTAGGAATGCTTTCTTTCTCAAATAAATGAGTCACTCCTGGGGCAGGCAGCTGTTGTCTTTCCTCCCCCCTAACCCTGTAGTAGGGGTTGCATGTGGGCTCCTCCCTGGCGGGGTGCTCTTCTTTTCTTCCTTTAGACCCTAGCCTGGTTCATGTTTCCTATGTAATATTAATGTCTGAATTAGATTGAAATGTCAGGGTCAGGTACTATTCCTGTCTAGGTTCTGCAATAGCCCGGCACACCTGAACACCCAATTTCTCTTTGGAATTGTTGCACCTTGGACAAACTGCCAAAGTATCATTATATAATCACTTTAAACAGAATGACAATTCACAGGGAAATGTAGCTTTTGGCTAATAGCTTATTGCTAAGTTATAGTTTTCTCCCAGAGTTACTTTAAAAGGAGTTCAGTTTTAGGTCAATCAGGAGGCTCTAAGTCAGAAAAATTCTAGGGCAATTTTTACAGGAAACTTTTGTCTCCACGCACTCCCTCTCTGCCTCCCCCAAAAACCCCTGTTATTTGACTAGTGGTCAGTCTTATGTGAAATATGTTTGTGTTGGTGTAGAAAACAGATGATTCAATAAATGTCTGCAGCAAAGATGTTGCCTGTTATCTTCAGTTTACTACAGCCCTAAGGGAGCCATTGTTTCTAGGCCTGCAGTACACATGGAACTGATGCCGTCAGGGATTAGAGAAATAAACAGTTGTGGTGACACAAGTAAAATGATTAATGCTATTTCTCATGATACAAGAACTGAGGCGGCCCAACAGGCTACCTTGTCCTCTTCCCTTCTTCCCCCTTCTACCCAACTCGTGACTTTCTGGAAGTCTAGTTAGAATGTCTCCTGGGGGTGGGTTCTGCAAGATGCCGATAAGGTTATTATAAGACGTTTTCCCCAGTGTTCAGACTGTGTTTTCCTTTGGGTGATCATGATGTTGAGAGGTAACTAACTGACCACACTTCACTTTGTGAGGTGGATGGCATTCCTGAAAAGCACGAATCAGCAAAATGATTTTAATAGGGAGTTTACAATTTTAAAGGTACCTGCAGCGAATCCTTTTGTAACATGATCATTTCTATCTTGTTTCAGAATTTTACTTTTTCAGGGGTATTCTCCTCTGATAATTTCCAGGCAGGGTACACCTGTATGAAATTAGTGATGGCTGTCCTTAGTGGCATTCTCCATGGATACTTTTTCTTCCTTCTAAAGAGGTGGCTCTCCAGGACTTAGGTTTCTGCTCAGGGCAGTGAAAGGGTGGACCAAACTTCTTTAGCTCAGTACATTTCTGAGACTGAAATTTAAGGGGGCAATGGGATCATTAATCCTCTGGCTTTTTTCTTTTTTTATTCCCGGTCTCTCGGACCCTTTGGAGGGACTTTTTTTCCTATATGTTTTTGATCCCTTCTCCTACACCGCTTAGGCCTTTAGGTATTTGTCCTCATCATCTAGCACTTACATGGTCATTGCCTTTGACTGCATCAAGCCTCAAGTGTTATTACCTTAACACTTCAATACCTTCAATACTTCTTTGAGGCCTCCATTTCCAATGCCAGCTTTCTCTCCTCTCCTTGATTTAATGCTAGCTTTCTCCAGGTGTATGAAAATAAAATTTTAAACTACATCTAATTTAACTTTTTTTAAAATTGTCATTTAAATCTGCTTCCTTTGCTTCCTGGATTCATTCATCTTCCCCAGCCTCCCCTCTTGTTTTTTTAAAACCTCCATCAGGAATTTCAAAGGATCATCTGATCATATATCTCTTGGCCAGGAGGCAGCACCAGATGTTCCACGAAGCAATTAATTTAATAATATTAACTCTCATTTATATAACATTTTAAAGCTTACAAAGTCCTTTCCTCACAACGACCTTGAGAAAGATATACAGTACAAGTGTCATTCCCTGCTGTACAGGTGAGGGTTCTGAGCCCAGGGGGCACCAAGCTAGTTAAGTGTCAGAGCTAGAATTTGAATTAAAAGTCCAGCACTCTGCTGGACCATGATGGTTCCCACTCCTGGTGGGACTCTACTGCCTCTGTGCTTACGTCTCCTCCCACTCCCTCTTTGCCCCCTTGCTCACTTGTCAGTAGAACCCTTGAACATTGTTTAGATCTATTAGCCAAGAGGTTGCTGATTATTTTTCTAAACTAGTGTAGATACTTGATTAGCCTTCATTTGGATTTCACAGAATCACAATGTTAGAGCTGAAAGGAACCTTAGACGTTCTCTAGTCCAGGGGTGGGGATTCCAAAGTTTGGATTCAGTCAAAGGGCTGCACTTGAGGACCTCGAGGGCCACATGCACGTGGCCTTGAGACCTCAGGATCCCCACCCCTGCTCTAGTCCAACCTTTAGAGATGAAAAAACTGAGGCCCAAAGTGATTTGCTTAAGGTTGCCCCAGGATTCTGTTTTGCTGTGTGTCTCCTTCACTCTTTCTTAAGAGACTGGTGGTGTGGGCATGCAGACCGTCTTGTGACTAGGATCATTTATTTTTTTTTTTATTGTAACAACTTCTCATGGTGTAAAGGAAAAAAAAAAATCAGGCTGTTGGAGGCCTTGGGTTCAAATCCTCATTTCCTAATGGTATGGCTATAGGCAAACTTGGTCTTTGTGAGCCTCTGTTTCTCCCTTATGAAGTTATTGTAAGACAAATCACATTATAAGCTGTAAGGTAGTATTCAAATTCAAATCATTCTTAGGAGAAGAATCTAATGGGGGAGACTGTCCAATTTTGCACTGTCTGCCTCTTTCTCAGTTCAAATTGGAGAACTTTAAAATGTTGATGCTATAAGGGGGTAGCAGTCAGTTTGAAGGCCTTTAGAACAACTACCTCTTCAGGAACAGGGGCAGCTCCTTTTAGGAATCACCACTTTTCTTCCTCCAAACACGACATTTCTTAAGGCCTCTGGGAATCGTTTGGGCAACTGGGCTTTGGCCAAACAAATGAGACTTTTGTTCTGCTCATTGTATTGTCATTCTTTGAAGTTTATCCATGTTTCTCTTTTATTGAAATAGCTAGTCTTCAGATTCTGCAGCCCTCTACTACAAGACTCCCTCACTCTTGTCCCTCTATGGATCTTTCTTGCTTTACTGTCTTGGATGGATTTGCATGCCCTGGATCTGTGTACTTTAGGATCTTCCTGTTACTCCAGGTTTCATTTGGAGGAAATGGGGGAAATGGGTGTGGCTACACTAGCACCAGTGTTTCTTTAGCATAGTCAGATGTTACTCCTTTCCCATTCCTTTAGCAGACAGAGTAAGCAGTTAAACAAGAAAACCAGCAGAGCCAGGGACTTTCTCCTGGGACTGATTGGTGTCAGTTTCAAGCAATTTCAACAATTCCTTTAACAATTTTGCATGCAAAACTGTCATAACTCCCCACAGTCAACACCCTGTGGTGCCAGAAAGGAAACTAGACATGAATTTTTTTTTTTCAGACTGAAAATAACGATCATTTGCTAAGGTAACAAAATGAGGCTTTACTTGCCACTGGGCACTGAGCCCCTGACTTGATGGTTTAGTAAGTCATCAGCTCAGTCTCCAAATCCAACCCAACCCTATAGAAGGATTCAGGTAGGTTGATGAGGTAATTCTAGTTTTATGGTTATTTGAACCACAGAGTTAGAAAGGACCTGAGAGCTTTGGTGTGATGGCAAAAGCACTGTATTTGTAGTCAGAAAAGCTAGGTTCAAAGTTTGGCTCTGCTACTTAAAGATGTGCAGAAATTAACCCATCGCTTGTCCTTTAGTAGACAAAAAGCAAGCAGTGTGACTTTGGCCATCAGGTAACCTTGAGGGTTAGTTTCCTTCTTTGTGTAATGAAGGGGTTGAATTAGGTGGATCTCTGAGACCTTTTGTAGCTCTAGGGCCCACGATCTCATTTTATAGAGGAAGAAACCAAGACCCAGAGAAAATCACAAGAGGTCATGTTGTTGGAGGAAATAATGAGGATTACTTAAGGCTGCGGTTCTTTGACCCTAATCTAAGGACACAGTTAATGTAGCCTTTCCTACCTCAGGCAGCCCGCCTTTTCTAGGTTGGCAGAAGTGTGTCCTTATGCACTGGGGCAACAAAGCCCTCCTACATCTAGCCTTGGATTCCACTGGTCAAGGAACAAGTCTCTCCCTTTCTTGTGCTGTGGGAAGAGGCTTTCTTAATCCTATAGGCATAGACAAAGGGCAATCTACCAAGATCTCTGGTCACACTGCTCACAGTTGAGAAGGAGCTCTGGCCAGGGTATTGGAGAAGCACCCCGGTTGCCAGGGGGAAAGCACCAGGCCAACCACGTTTTTTCCAAGTGTTAACCATTTATAAATAAGTACATTTGCTTTCATACATACAATTCATTGTACAGATGACAACCTGTATACATGGGGCAGGGAAATGCATTCGTTTGAACTTTTCACATCTATCTCACACAGCTCACGTGTACAGACAATAAAACTGCTCAAGCAAGTACAGCAAAGGAAAACATCGTCTTTCCTTATACACAGGGCCGGGGAAGGACGGGTGAGGGAGTTGGAGGCCTCTGGTGGGCATGGGGTGTTCCCGCTGCACGAGTTCACAACTGTGTGGTGTTCAATATATCAGTATAGAGAACAAACATGCATTGGATAATATACTGTACAGAGAAAGTCCTTTACATCAGAATTATAGAAAAGCTAAAGGGAAACTAAGTGCATTAAAGCTCTTTCCAGCAAGTATCTTGAAAGGACAGCAAAGAGGAAGAAGAATCAAAACTGTTAGTACAAATTACTTTTTAAATGTATAGACTGTACATATTTGTACTAATTAAAATTGTCTTGGATTTGAAGGAGACAGAACAGAGACAAAGATGCTATGCTAGCATGAAAAGGAGGCTGAACTCCAGAATGACACCTGCCCTGAGCCTGGCAAGGAACTGGCCTCACTCAAGGAGAATTAGCCAAAGGAAGAGAAACAGGAAGTGTCACGGGATTTCCAAAATAATCCCTGAATGGAGTGTGGAGCTAGTCAGTGTGAGTTGGTGCACAGTAAGACAGTTAAACTCCAGTAATGAGTTATCCATATTAAACCCTCTGCCTGGCCCTGGGGGTATAGAGCGTGAGAGAAAGGAAGGTTGAGTTCCCCCCATCCAGAATTTTTGGGCCAGTGGTTATTATTAGAAGCAAAAAAAGCCACCTAGCAGCAGCTGTAGAAAGAAACTAGGCACCTGGTCCACATCCCTTCCACTGACTCAGAACCTCTGAGAAGTGAAATGATGACCTGTGGCTATGTTCAGCTCACCTGGCAGATTGGTACATTTAAATGCCAGAGATGTGTCAAGAAGAAATGAGATGGTTACGTGTGGGTGAGGAAACATGAAAGTAACACTTGATTTTTGGTGTCCAATTATTCATTCATTTGGTATTGACTTTCCTAGCTCTGACTGTGGTCAGTCCACCCAGGTTGTGTCCTGGCAGGCAGTAGCCAAAAGCATCTCAGGGTGGTTCAGCTGCTTTGAGGAGCTGGACACCGAAATGAAGGTTACCAACACTTCAGCCCTTAGTGGTTTATGTTACAAAACAAGTCAATGAAAAACTGAGTGATTATTCAAGTAGCTCCGCACAGAGGCTCCACCATCCCCATTTGTGCTTTGTCCAAACCCACTGCCAGTCTCCTTTCCTTGGGAGCGTCCAGAGCTGAATTCAAGGCATTGCATGGTGAAGGTCTCCATGACATGTCTTCCTAGGTAGCTCTTACCCCTAAGCCCTTATTTAAATGTCGTTGGTCTCAGTAGATGAACCGTCTGGAACTCTTAGAAGAGGAGAGAAGCTGAACCTCCTGGTATATGGGTAACAGATGAGAAAGGATCTTAGAGCTGACCGCAGCAGACTGGTACTCTCTCTCTCCAGGAAGCTTCTTGAGGACAGGGCTAGGAAGCTCCAAGAGTGGCGGAAGTCAGGGAATGGAACTGGCAAACTGGGCAGGGGCAGCTGGGCACTTGGGACTTCAGCAGAAAACTGGCCACAGGTATGAAGTGCATTCTGCACAAGTTCCAATGGGGCAGTTGGTTTTGACAAAGGCATTTTTTTTTTTTACAGTAGAAAAATAACAACTAACCTTTGAACTAAAAACCACCCATGTGTGACAGCTTGCAAGGAAGGCTGGAAACTGAGTGCAGGGAGAAGCCACCAGCTGCAATTAAAGTTTTCCATTGATCTGCTGGAACAAGGGGACTCTGCTCAATAAAGTGGATGCTCCCTTTTCTCAGTTCCAGGCTTCTCTTCTACAGTAGGCTCCAGTTTTCAAAGCATGCTTGCTACTCCAATGTTAACACTGCTAAGGAGTATATTCTGCTTCCCCTCCTTGCCCCCCTCCTCATGCCCTGCTCTTTCCTGTACTGGACTCCCCTCTGGAGCTAGCTGGCCCCAGCTCTGCCCTGGCAGGAGTCCAAAGGCCTCTCTGATCCATTCCTGGGATCTGCTCTGTCTGTTCTTTGGGGTAGTTCTAAAGGGGGGCATAGCTCCTTTACTACCAGAGAAGGCTCTGGTGCAGAGCCAGGGTGACACCTAGTGGTTAAATGCAGCAAAACGCAAATGACGTCCATAGTCAACTGGGGTTCATAGATGCTGAGGAAAAATAATCTTTCAATCGATCAACAAACTTTTATTAAGTGCCTACTCTATGCGAGGCACTGAGCTGGGGTATTAAATTAGGTACTGGTTACTTTCTCTAATGAATACATCTCTGAAATATAAAAATAGGAAGAATTTAAGAGGGAAGTTCACAAACTCCTATCTGGTCTGTGAACTGAGACAACCTTCCCCAAGTTGTTCTTAAAACATGAGGAAAAGCATCTAGAAATTTGGTCTAACTCAATGACAAACTCTGAAGATTTGGACAGCAACTTCGGGGGTACCACACGTGGTTCTAAGGAGCGGAGTTTTCCTGAGCCATCTGTTGGAAGTTTAAACACATCTAAAAAAGGAACAAGAGGGTTTGTGCTCTATTGACACAGTTCTTCATTAATAATAGCGCACTTCTGCAACCCAGACAAGATACAACAGCAAATACAAAATGGTCTCCCTTTTGTCCATGCCAAATTTTCATGATACACAGATTTTTTTACTTTGTAAATAAATACTAATTTTCAATTGCTAATGTGTGCCTTACTGATCCAGTAAATAAAGTTACCATGTCTCAGGAGTCCCTAAGAAAATTGCTGGAAAAACACTTTAAAATCACTGCAAATATTCTGTATTTAAAAATTACTTAATCTTTTGATGTTTATATACAACAGTTATTTCTTGTGCTATAAATGTTATGATCCATTGCTTGATTTCTTTCCTCTTTTTCTTTGTTTTTCTTGAAAAATACACTAAAAGACAGGAGTGGTTCTGCTATTTTCTAATGAAGACACTACTCACGCTTAAATATCCAATATTTATCATAGTAACAAATTCAAACAGTAAAGTGCACCCATTTACAGACATAATGTGATGGTAACCCATTAGTGCAAGAATCCTGGGCAAAGAGAACATATTTTTGGTGAGAAACCTACAAGCTGCAGTTAAGTCACCACTTCCTCTATTTGTGGGTGGCATGAATGTGGGAGCTGGTGGGTTAGGCTTGAAGCAAGGGAGAGAGGGGGTGTGTGGAACTTTGCAGTTACATTTTAAAATTGTATTTGAAAATATCTTTCCTAACCTGAAGTAGGGCATTGATTCACAAAGTGCTGCTGGGGGCCATGTCTTAAATACAGTACTGGGATCGTTGAATGGCAGTGAAGTAGCAAAGCAGGGCATGGGCAGTCCGTTTGTAAGAGAGCTTCTCTTTCCCAGAAGAGGGTCCAATTGGCTTTTTTTTTCTTTTATTCCCAAGCTCATAGACAACCAGTGCCCAGTGGGAGTGCTCACTCTTTCTTGGATGGAAAAAAAGGTATGGATTGGGGAGGGCAACTTTTAAGTTTTCCAACCAAGAGAGCACAAAAAGCATAAAGGGCAATGGGTCTCTTGTTTCTTATGGAAAATTGGAAGAGGAAGGGTCCTGGGAGAGAAATGGTATCAGTGGAGTGTTTGCAATATTACAAAAAAACCCAGCACATCTGTCTAGGTAGGTGTCTTTGTGCAGTGCAGACAGGACTCATAACGCTCCTGATGAGGCAGGGGGCAATACTGAGCCTGAAGAGACTGAAATCTTAAGAAAAGAAGCTTCTCCTTGAGAGAAAATGGACAGAAACCCATTCCACCAACAGAGAAGGGGTGGGATGGAAAGTGTCCAACAGAACTGATCCCTGACCAAAACAAAAACTCTAGCCCTATGGCTCAAGTCAAATGAGAAAGTTCTAAGTTGCAATTTTTTTTTAATTAAAAAGGAAGAAAAAATAGAAACAGATGCCTGCCTTCATCCAGTTAAGTAGATGTTTTCACAAATATCTGAGACAGAGAAATGGATCCCCCGGAGCACAGGCTCCCTCAGTTTGTTTTCTAAACAGCCAAACTGACATCATCCCAGCCTGTTCCAAGGTCTACATCCTTTTGTTTGGCAAAAGCTAAGGTAGTTGGGAAATGTCACCAAATCAAGCCTCTGGGCTTCCCTTTAACCCCTTTCTAGAGGAATAACCTTGCCTACTGCCAATAGGTCTGGCCATACCTGGAATCTGGTACAGGGAGTAGTTCATCCTAAAGCCCTTTACTCATGAAAGCAAGGCTGACTTTTAACAGTGTAGGTCCAATTCACTTTTGTTTAACTCTTAAATCTTTGGTTTCTAACATGCTACAAGTGTTGGTGCCCTTGCCATCCATCCATCCATTTATCCAGAGTGACTCAAAAAGCAGATTAACAAGTGGTATCCACAAAAAATGGAAAACGTACAGAGGATGGCTGGAGTCAGAAACCCTACTGTTGTTTCCACATGTGTCCACCCACCCAGGACTGGAAAACAGGTCTGAGATCTGACACTCTCGATTATCTTTACCCTGAATCAAGGTTGGGTACACCTGGTTTTCAAACCAAAAACAACCACATATCCTTAAAAAAGGAAAACAAAAATCCATTCCTGAAAGCAGATGAGATTCGGGAAATCAAACCAGGCAGCAGATGCCAAGGATAGCTTTAGGAGACAAGAGGAGTGAGGGTCACTCTGGAAAATAGCCTTAAAGTGTCCACTTCTGCCTCTCTCCTTAAGAAAGTGGTCCTCTTGCTATAGCATACAGACTTTTAGGAGAGAATTCAGCTTCAGATGAAGTGGCAGGCTACATAAACATACTTGTTTATTTACACTCCAATGGAAAAACATTTGATGAGGGAAATAATGCTGCATGATGCTAGGATCCAGAGGAAGTTTCCTCAAGATGATGGTTTTCTACAAGCTCTCTTGGTTAACTCACATTAGCCTCATTTTTGTTCAAATAGATATGTATAAAGAAGCGCTCAAGACCCATTCAATTTCCTTGAGTGACTGAAATAGTCAAAGAGTTGCCTAATCTTTAATTAAAGAAACAAACAAACTTGGAAAAACAGTTTGGTGGCATTTCAAACCTAGCCTCTTGGGGTTTTAACTAAATTATCAGCCTGATTTTACTTACTTCTCTACCTCCACCCTAAAATATGAACACCAGAGGTAATCAGAATGACATTCTAGATCTCATTACTAATGGAAACTTGTTATTAAGATCCATCAGGGCAGAGAAGTAGCTCTTCCTTGGGGAAGGAGACAATCAGAGCAGGAATGCACAGGCTGGCTGTTTGGAGAACACTGGATAAAAATGCAAAGGCAAAAAGGGCAGCACTCTCTTTTGAAAATTCCTAGGGGAAAATTAACAAGAACATCTCTTTGAAAAAAAAAAAAAAGGAGAGACAGTTACACAATAACACTAGGTGATCTGATCGATTGTCTATTTGAAAAAGCTGAGCAGTGTGTCTGATCTCCCTGGGCTAAACCACACTGTACGAAAAATCTCCTAGTTGGCAGCTGAAGAGAGAGGGCACACAACTGGGGTATGGACAAGAGAAACTACAATCCTGGCTTGTTGGAGGCCAGCTTCCCAATTGGCTGCATGCAAATGATTTCAGCATGTGTCTCTGAACACCACACAGAAATTACATGAGAAATTAAGCCAGAGAACTACCCCAAATGTGGAAACCAAGCCTGGAAATGTGTGCTGAAAACATGGATCTCACTCCAACAAATGTCTTCTAAACATTAGACTCCACAAATGGTCTCTTTGGTTTGATTGGGGATGTCTGCCCTTGTCGAGAGTCCCTGGACAACTGCCTGTACAGGTTGTCCTGATATGCCTGAGCAACAGGCAGTGTCCTGGCCACCTTCACATCAGGATATGAGGCAGCTTGGCTGACTCTCTCCAAGAGGTCTCCGCGGGACCCATTAGCCAGCATCCCATGGGGGCTATAATAGTCATCCTCCAGCAAATGGCCATTCTGTGCATTGTTGGTTTTGTTATAAAAGGCAATGTTGCTGATTGAAGACGGTGGACTGAAGGACTCGGGCTGAGGAAGATTGCCTGGAGACGTGGGGCTGATGACAGTATCCACTGATGAAACCGCCCAGGTCCGATTCTGCTGGTGGAGGTGGGGGTACTGTTGAGTCCGGGCTGTTTTATCTATGATCCCCATGAATGGTGTGGTCCTGGACCGAGCTGGCTCACTGGGGTAGCCTCCCTGAGTGGGAGACACTGGAGACAGCTCATCACATGACCTGTCATATGCCGGTTTCAATGGGATCTCCATTTGCTGAATTGAGGAGGATGGGCGGAAGGTAGGAGTCAGGTTGGAGGTGGATGATATGCTATTGCTAGAAGGAGAGAATCGGAGGCCTACACTTTGGGAGTGCAGCAGAGGCCTAGGAGTTGGTGGGTGGGATTTGATTTCATTAGGGTTAACTGTAATGGGTCTTCTGATTAAGTGTGACACGTCAGGGGAGCCAAGCTGGCTGGAAGAGCGCTCTAGATCCAGTTTGGAATGACAAACTGGATAGTAGGAGGCTGACTGGCTGCGCCCAATCTGAGGTGTCTGACTATACCTCACACCTCCTCGGTAGGCTGAGGAAGGTCTCTGTGGAAGATCTTCTTTGGTCAGCCCTCCATGTTGGCAGATGGCACCTGCACTAAGGCTGGCCTGGACATGCTGCACAGGTCTCCCATCACCTACAATCCCCCCAACTGACCCTTGGTAGACCAACCGACTCTGACTCACTCCCATTTCTCCCTGTGAAGACTGGTATTTACTGGCCATTGAATGAGCCACTTGGCCATAAGTGCCAGTGGGGATGACCGTGCTGGAATGAACTGCTGAGCTAGGCTGGTTGCTTCTCACAATCTGGGCCTTGGCAGGCTGCAGTCTAAGCCCTTGCTGGGGAACCGCCACAGGAAGCTGGGGCATCTGGTATGGCCTCTGAGCCATTTTGGACAAAGGAGACTTTGGTCTTCCAGGAAGCTGACTAACAGTAGCTTCTTGCTGGTATCGCACAGGAGATCCAGACTGGGATCTATAGACACTCATGCTTTCAGCTGGAGGGCTAGCCCGGTACTGAGGACCTCTTCGGAGAGGTGATGGGGGAGGACTTGGATATTCTTTCCCCTGCCCCCCCACGGGAGGGGGGCTGAAGCGGTAAGCTCCACCTTGATGAGCTGGGGAAGTATGTGGGGGACTAGGCCTGTAATGAGAGTTCTGGTGTGTTGGAGAGAGAGCAGGAGATGTGGACTGGTAGCTTTGCCTAGTGGGAGAACCTACAGAACTATTAGACCGGAAATCAAAAACCTGATGTGAGCCAAGAGGTGAGCCAGAGATATATGTTGATTCTCGATGGGCAGGAGAGGAGGGTGGGCTCTGGATGATGGGTAGCCCTTGAGTGGGCCGAGCTTCCGTCTGTAAGCCGATGGAAACATTTTCGACATCCTGCTCCAGGTACTCCTCTTCAAAGATGTCTTGCACAGAATACAGATCTTCTTGTTGGGGGTCAGGCTCAGCTTCTACAGGTAACTGCTGCTGTTGCTGCTGCTGCTGCTGCATCTGTCTACACTCTTCTTCCACTCTCATCAGCAGCCGCTGGATCTCACGGTTGTTTGGACACAGCTTGATGGCCTCATTCAGGTCCTCCAATGCTGCTGAAAACTGCCTGCTTGACAAAGTGACAAACATAGGAACCGGAGTTATTCTGGATCAACAGGTCATACCAAGTACTCAGAATTTATCTTAGAGGCCAGTGGGCCTTCCTGTGGGGTTACATTACAAGTGCAACCCTTCTGGCCTTTGTTTGGTTTAGTTTGATTTTCAAGGAGGAGATCAGCTAGGTGGGAATAAATCCTGCACCTGTTGGCCTTCAAATTTCTGGAGGATGATAAAGAAATGTTTTCACTACATCAGCCCAGCAAGGTCCTACAGGAATATTTTCCTGATATGTGATATATACCAAGGACAAGACCCTTCCAGGATAGTGCAGAGAGAGGACAAGGATGGAGCTATCACTAAATGTAATCCTATGAAATAGCATAGAAACTACCATATTAGTTCATGCTAATCCATCAGAAAATATTCCTTAGTTTCTCAATATTTTGGGTCAAATTTTCTGTTGAGAACCAAGGTAGAAAAACCCCACCCCTTCTGTGTAATTCCTCCCCCTCTCCCCGCAGTAGCCTTTGTACTCTGCTGTGGCAAAACTAAGGTAAATGAACACAGGGTCCAGAGCTGGCCTGCGCTGTGAGAGGTAGACAGTGTGCGAAAAAAGGAAATGAACCCTAGAAGCAATGTTTTTACTTTCTCTGTAAAGACTGCAAGGAAAAGGGGCTATTGGCCAATTGTGAAAGAAAATTAGCATTGTATTTTCCTGGCATGAGTGAGAATCCAAGACAATCAGCGCAGGTATTATCTCATTATCTAATATGAGAATTTAGCTGTCAAGGCCAAGTCTCTCCTGATGGACCCCAGGATCTCCAGTTCTTTTTCCTCATGGGAACCTGCAGGGAGACAGGGTGTATTGGTGATCTAGGCTATAAGACAGTGACAAGTAGCCAGAGGCAGAGGGTCCCTGGCTCAGAGTTCTTGTGCTTTCTCTGAGCCTCATTTACCCAGCTGAGCATATTAAGTGGTCTTTTGCTCGGTTCCTCTCTAGTTCTACCCCTAGCACTAAGGCCATCCCGCTTCAGCCTGTGTGTATGCTGAGGGGGATGGAAGGAGGGAAGGACCATAGTGTCTCTTTTGATCTCATTACCCTTCCATTCTCACCTGCTGCTCCGTTTCGCCCTCGCTCGTGCATAGTAAGCTTCATAAGATTTCGGTTTCAGCTCCAGAGCTTTAGTAGCAAATTCCTCTGCCATTCCAAAATCCTGTTATCACAACAGATGTGCAGACAAGTCACTTCAGAGATGTGGACAATGAGCAATTTGGGAATAAAAAAAATCATATGCATTTTTTCGTATGTTTATGTATATAACTTTTGGGATTCATAGCTCAGATGGCATGGCCTAAGTTAGGCAGAAAACTTTTGCAAGAGAGTAATTCCTTTTGTGTGCCTTGTGTTCCTTCACCTGAGGACCACTGTCTGTGAAGCAGGAGTCTCTATTGAAGGTTTACTTTTTTCTGCCTCTTCCAACCAATTTCCCTTTCGACGTGTGTATGTGTATCTGCACATATGTATATGTGTGTGTATGTATCTTTCTCAAAGAAATGCTCTGATTGACAAGTATACACACATATTTCAAGGAGATTCTCTGATTTGGGGGTGGCTTTGTGGTGCAGTCAATAGAGCACCGGCTCTGGAGTCAGGAGGACCTGAGTTCAAATCTGACCTCAGACACTTAACACAAAAACTAGCCATGTGACCTTGGGCTTAACCAACTGCCCTCCAAAAAAGCAAAAAAAAGAAAAAAGAAAAGAAAAAGAAAAAGATTCTCTGATTTGGAATCTTATGGAACCACTGCTTTCAACTGTTTACTCTTATCCAACTGTGTTCTCCCACCATTTTTCCTACTGACTTTGTTGCATACACATACATAAATCTTTTATCTTCTAACAGAATCTTGTTGCTGGAAGGAACCTTGGGGGTAATTTAGTCTATCTGCTGCATTTTACAAATGAGTTAACAGGCCCAAAGAAATGTCCCTTCACTTTACTAATAAGTGGCAGAGTCAAGATTCAAACTCAGGACTTTTGGTCCCAAAGTAATCTTTGCCTATACATGTATGCACATAGATACACACATGACTGTGCACATGCTCACACGCATGAATGTATATGTCTGTATATAACCCAGTCATGTCCCTTACCTGCTTCTCTGTTGTATTTATTTCAAAGGATCCTCAAGAAGAGAAATAAGGGAAGACTGGCAGTTGCTCTAGGGAGCTAGATGCACCTCTCTTCCATATGCACCTATACTTGGGCTTTTTTAGGTGATGGTTTTCAATTGCCCTAAGAAAGTCAAAGCTTGGAGACAGCTGAAAATTATCACCTAAGGAAGTCAGCAAGAACCAATCTACATGAAAGAGAAGTGAATTCTAGCTCCCCAGACCTACCACTGGCCTTCCCCCATTTCTCTTCTTGAGGATCCATGAAAACAAATATAGCAGAGAAGCAGATAGGGGCTATCACTGGGTTTCATTTTGCTACACAATCCCTCAGAAGTTGAGAGTAAAAGTAGAGGTCTTTTCTAGAAGAGCCCAGTTTCTCTGTATCTAACTGGAAAAATGGATAAATCAGTCAACAAGCATCTAATAAACACCTTCAATGTGCCTAGGACTATGCTAAGTGGTGGAAATAGAAAGAAAGCCAAAAAGACAGTCCCTGCTCTCAAAGAGCTCTCAGTTACCAAGGGGGACACAACATGCAAACTTCTATGTATAAAAAGGATATCCACAGGGTAAATTGAAAATAATCTTGTGGGGAAGGCACTAAGATTAAGGAAGCCCGGCAAGGGTTTCTCGCAGAAAGTGAGATTTTAGTTGAGACGTGAAGGAGAGAGATGAGGAAGGAGAGAATTCAAGGCATAGGAGACATACAGTGAAAGTGCCTAGAGTTTGTGAGATGAAGTGCTGTGTGTGAGAAACAGCAAGGAAGTTGGTGTCATTGGATAACAGAGCACACGGTAGGATAGAAGGTAAAAGAAGACAGGAAAGGTTGGAAGGGGCCAGATTATGGAGGGCTTTGAAAGCCAAACAGAATTTATGTTTGATCCTGGAGGGAATAGAGAGCCACAGAGGTCTATGGAGGTGTGATATGGTCAGATATTATTTAGGAGATCAATCTGACAGCTCAGTGGAGAATGGAATGGATTAAGGAGAGACTTGCGGCAGGTCAACCGATCAGTAGGCTATTACAACAGTCCAGGAATGAAGAGACTTGCACCAAGGGTGATGTTAGTATTAGAAGAGAAATGAAAGGATCTGGCAACTGGTTGGATATGGGGAGGTGAGAGAGAATTACGAGTCAAACATTTCACCTGGGTTGTGAGCCTGGGTAATGAGAAGGATAGGCAGTAACGAGGAAGTTGGGAAGAAGGGAAATACAGGTGGAAAGATAAATAAGTTCAGTCTTGGATGTACTAAATTCAAGATGTTTATGGGACATTCAGTTCAAGATATCCAATAGTTAGCTGGCGATGGGAGAATGGAGGTCGGCAGAGAAATTAAAACTGCACAAAAGATCTGGGAAACATCAGCATAGAGAAGAAAGTTGAATCCACTGGAGCTGGTGAGACTACTAAGTGAAATAGTATATATAAAGATGGCCATGGACAAAGTGTTGGGGGACATCCACATATAGTGGACATGACCTGGATAAAGATTTAGCAAAGGATACAGAGGAGGAACAGTCAGAGAGGTAGGTGGAGAATCAGGAGAGAACTGTGTTCTGAAAACTTAAGAGGGAAAAGAGCATCAAGGAGTGATCAACAGCATCAAAGGCTCCAGAGAAATCAAGAGATATGAGGATTGTGAAAAGCCATTAGGTCCAGTAATTAAGAGCTCACTGGTAACTTTGGAGAAAGCAGTTTCAGTTGAATAATGAAATTGGAAGTCAGACTGCAGAGAATTTAGAAGAGAGTCAGAGGAAAGGAAGTGGAGGCGCCAATTGTACACGACTTTCTCAAGGAGTGTAGTCACAAAAGAGAGAAGAGACAGAGAATGACAGCCATCAGTAATGGATGATCAAGTGAGGGTTTTTTGAGGATGAAGGAGACATAGGCATGTCTGTAGGCAGCAGGGAAGCAGCCAGTAGACAGAGAGGGACACTGAAGATTAGTGAGAGTGGTGATAACTGAGGGAGCAGTGTGCTGGAGAAGGAATGAAATTACACGTGTACAGTTTGCCTTGGCAAGGAAAAGGGTCACCTCTTCTTGTGAGACAGGGTTGAAAAAGAAAGTGGCAAAAGACATTTGAGTGATATGAGTTGAGGAAGATGGTAGAAGAGGGAGCTCTGAGTGAATGATATCCACTTTTTCAGTGAAATATGAGGCAAGGTGCTCAGCTGAGAACATATTTATGTGTCTCAGCTGAGAGGAATGGAGGGATAATGGGGAAGAGAGGGAGTCAGGAGATTTAAGGAAGGTTGAAAAGGTTTAGAAAAGCTGCTGTATGAGTGGGATCATGAGTCAATTAGGGAGATATAAAAGGATTGTCTTGTTGCAATGAGGACTCAGTTGAGATATGTAACATAAATTTGTAGTGGACTTAGTCTGGACCATTTTGTGATTTTTCTTTCTTTTAGAAGTGTATGAGCAGGGACAGAACAGCAGATGGTGGGAGTAATCCAAGGCTGAGTCTTGGCAGGGCAAGATCTTCAACTGCATAAGGGGGCAAGGGATTTGAGAAAAAGAGGACACTGTAGAGTTGAACTGGTTGACCAAGGAGTCAAGATGGGGAAGGTACAAGGATGTAGCCAGTGTAGTGTGATGGCCTGGGACAGAACGACAGGTGGAGGGTTTGGAGGTCCCAATGAAAACAAAATACAAGTTTTGAGGTTGTAAGGCAGAAGGAAAGGTGGAATGACAACATATTGTGATCAGATGAAGGAATTTTAAATATTGAACATGGAAATGATGCATTTGTAGGTTAGGTGATGGCAATCTATTACAATTCATTGGGGATTTAAGTGGAATTTCAGTGATTATTGCTCTTCTTTCTTCCAAAGAACAAATTCAATATCATGAAAAAAATCATAAAACTACAAAGTACTCTTTCCTGACGTGGACTCTAGTTTTCACATTCTTGCCTGGCCAGTTGTTCTGCACACAGAAGGTAATTAGGGTCAGTGCTCCATAGGTAGCCAGGTGCTGAATGGGGGACAGATGCTGCAGGGGCCCAATATGAGCTGGGGGAGTGAGATGATCCACTTGGCATGCAGCTTCCAGGGTGAAAGAAAAGAAATGAGACAACACACGGCACTTACATTCATTTTCCTGCGACATCTGGAGAGGTTGAGGAGGAGAGAGACTTTTAATTCCCGGAAAGTTTTCAGGTCTTCACCAAACCCTTCCCTGGGAAATTTCTTCAGGGCATACTGGTAGCGCTGGGCAGCTTCTTTCACTTTACCTTTCTATGACGAGTACACAATGGTAAAAAACACTCATTAGTTTGCTAAAAGCTGTGGCAGCCCTGTCCCCACTCTCCTTTTCATCAAAGTGGCTATGCCAGCCAGTTAATCGCTAACTTCTCTTTTGCCTATCATTTCTAACCCTAGTCCAGGGAAAAGAACAGGGCTAACCTGCTCAGCTTTGATGATGGCAACATGAAGGCTCAACCTGTCATGAAACCCATCAGACTGGGAAAACAAGGTTGATAGAATACTTATGGGTTAGAAAAGTAAGATTCAGAAGGTATGCTTCCCTAACATGCTGCTGTCATGGAACTGTCCTGAATCTTGTGATGGAAAGACATTTGGAGTCAGTCCACTTCCCTTCCTGAAGGGCAGAAACAGCTCGGGGGGGAAAAAAGGTATGTTCGTCAACTTTCTTTGCCTACAAGGAGAGTCTGCACTCTTCTCAGCCCTAAAATCCACTCAGGCAGAGTTTATTGTTCATTCACTCTGAAAAGTATGTGATTCTTTTTCCATTTCTGGCTATAGAAATGGTAGGGTGGGGCTGACTTCCTGTTAAGATTTCTACAATTGACTTTTTAGAGGAAATATTCCTATCTGAAGTCCTACTCTGCTAGTCTATAGCAGGAAACTATTTTCCTTTCTCACAAAGGATAGGAAAAACAGAAGTACCCCAGCCGCTACTCCTCCTAGTCCCTAAGAGATGGAAAAAAATAATTTTTAGTTCCCTTCCCCTGTTTCAGAGGAAAGGAGTGGTAGAAAGTTATGAAACAAGACAACTCAGTAGTGTTGAGGGATTTGCAAATAAGTCATTCTCTTCAGTTGTCTATGGGAAAATCAGCACCATAGCAGAATCCAGTATGGGTGGACCATGTTGCCTTGCTCAAGGGCAAGGCTCAGTGGTGTGACTATAGGAAGCCTGGAATACCCCAAGTCTTGCATATCTAGAAATTAGGAAGCAGAGAGACTGAGGAATGCTTGCAGAGAGGGCCTTTTGCCCCTTTGAACTGCTCATTTCTGCACCATGCCTCTAGCATATATCGAGGATTATAGGGATAAGGAATGGGTCCATGATTTCATTGGCGTTTTGAACATTGGTGTTTTCTTATGGAAAATTCCCCTTACCAATGCTGGTTGGTACCTTCTGTACCACTTAATACAGTCTTAAGAGAGTTATCCAGAGCAATGAGAGGGTCCCTTGCCCAGGGTCATATAGTCAGTATATGTCAGAGGTAGGCCACCATGCCCTCCTTGTTCTGAGGTTAGCTCTCTATCTACTATGCCAAGCTGCCTCTCATCAAGGATTTTCCAAGTTAGAATCTCTCATTGCCTTCCTTTCCATGCACTAAGGAAGAACACAGAACATTTCTAAGTCAGCCCGTTGGGTGGGCATAGGGTCAATTATACCATATTTTAGGTTGGAAGAACAGTTCTTACTTTAGGACCTCAGAGCAATGTGATTACAATTAGGACATAAAAACACAGAAGTCTAGAAGGCCGACATTCTTGTTCAAAACCACACAAAATGAGGGCTTGGGTGAAGAAGTTTCTAGGGACCCAGGAACCTCATGGCTCTTGCTTTTAGGCTGGCCAGGAAACAAAAGGCTTCTCTCAGGATCTACTGCTCACTTCTGACATAAGGGTGAGCTAAGAGATACTATACCAATTCATCTAAGCTCAGCAAGGTGAATTCTGACACATAGTATTCTTAGAGAATTGACCATAAATTCCAAGGGGTAAAACAAGGCTAGAAGATAGAATCCTGGGCTGGAACTATTAGCAGAAAGGTGAGAGAAGACTGTATTTACTCTTTTTAATGAATGACTTTAAGATAAAGTTCTCACTTAGGAATGTTGGGAAGTTTTTTTGTTTTTTTTTCTTTGATGGGACCTGTGATTTTACTGGTATAGGAAATGCTGGTGAAGAAACAAGAAGATCAACAACTGTTCTACAGCTTATGTTCTTAGAGAATTTTCTGGGGCTCTGAGAGGGTGAGTAACCTCCTTGGGGTTACACAGTCAATATGCAGAAGAGGCAAGACTTGAACCAAGTACTGTGAGGCCAATTCTTTACTGACTACACAGCCTCTGTTAGGAAGTTATTACCATTTACCATAAACCTTTTATCTATGAGTTCAGTGACTTCCTGCCAAAGCTAAAAGTTAATTTCCTTGCCCTACAGAATGAGAATGGCTGTTGGGCAAAATGATTTTGACTTAATTCTTGCTCCCTGATTTTTTTTTCCTCCTTTCCAATTTAATAGGCTTAATAATATCTAGGCTGCAAGATTAAGTTCTGGTATGAAATTAGTCATAGAACTTGAAAGTCAGAAGAGATCTCAGAGAGCACAGGATCATAAATCTGGAGCTGGGACTGCAGAGGTAACTTAGCCCAGCCCTCTCATTTTATAAGAAATCTCCTAGTCCAACCTGAGAAGAAATCCAATCTGCAGTGGTCAAATAGCTTGTGCTTTCAGCAGAATGTAAACTGGATTTGGTAAGGCTGCTTGACCTCTGCTTATAGCTGTTCCCTGGTCACTATAAGAGGAAGGACCTTCATGTCGGGGATGCACAGAACCAGAACCTTCTAAGTTCCAATTCCAGCATAATTCTAGGGAAGTCATTCCATTCACTTTTCCTTAGGAAATCTTCCTCCAGGAATAAAGGTTAGTACATCTCACCAGTCAGATTGGCTAAAATGACAAAACAGGAAAACGACAAATGCTGGAGAGGATGTGGAAAAATTGGAACACTAATGCATTGTTGGTGGAGTTGTGAATTGATACAACCATTCTGGAGAGCAATCTGGAACTATGCCCA
>CM053586.1:212792418-212820518 GCA_028646515.1 Pseudochirops corinnae
GCTTTTCCGCTCTGGAGGCCTTTCGGCTGGACTGCTTATTATCTCCCCCTTTCGCAATCCCCACTCACAGCTGGTGCTAATCCGCTCACCTGAGAGGCTCCTCTGCTGCTCCCGTCCAGCCGCTCCTGGGGCACAGCCGTGGCTTCAGGCCAGGCTGGTTTCAGTTCGCAGTGCTCATATGGTTCCTCGTAGCCAAGCTGACTTTAGTGGGAAGTATCTTTGTGTGCATTTTGGAGTTCTAGGATTGGTTTAAGAGTCCTACTTTATGGGTATTTTGGGGTGGCTATGTGAGAGCTGCGATATGTTGCTGCTGCTACGCCGCCATCTTGGCTCCACCCTCCTCTCTGATAATTTCTTGAAAGATGATGTCTAGACTTTTTTTTTTTTTTTACTGCTCATTGCTTCAGGTTATCCAATAATTCTTAAATTGTCTGGCCTCAATCAATTTTCAAGGTCAGTTGTTTTTTTCCAATGAGGTATTTCACATTTTCTTCTATTTTTTCATTCTTTTCATCTTGTTTTTATTCTTTCTTGATGTCTCATGTAGTCACTGGCTTTCACTTGCTCAATTCTAATTTTTAAGGAATTATTTTTTTAGTGAGCTTTTGTACTTCTTTTTCCAATGGACCAATTCTGCTTTCTAAGGAATTCTTTTCTTTGTACCTATTTTCTGCTTTTTAAGAAATTCTTCTCTCCAGTGGATTTCTGTGCTTCGTTTACTGTTTCGTCTATTTTGTTGTTTAAGGAATTATTTTCTTCAGTGTTTGTGTGTGTGCTTGGGGGTGAGGGGTATTTGTGCCTTCTTTGACTTTTTTGTTCCATGATTTTCTTGCATCACTCTCATTTCTTTTTTTTTTCTTTTTGGAGGGCCAAAGTCACACGGCTAATAAGTATGTCAAGTGTCTGAGGCCAGATTTGAACTCCAGGTCCTCCTGACTCCAGGGCCAGTGCTCTATTCACTGTGACACCTAGCCACCCCTATCACTCTCATTTCTTTTCCCAATTTTTCCTCTATGTCTCTTTTTTGAGTTTTAAAACTCTTTTTTGAGTACTTCCAGGAATTCTTTTTAAGTCTGAGATCAATTTACATTTTTCTTTGTGGCTTTGGATGTAGCTATTTTGACTTTATTGTCTTCTTCTGAGTTTGTGTTTAGATCTTCCCTATCACCACACTATCTTTCTATGGTCAGGTCCTTTTTTTGGCTTACTCATTTTTCCACCCTGTTTCTTGACTTTTAACTTGATGTTAAGGTTGGGCTCTGTTCCTAAGGTAGAAGGAGCACTGTCCCAAAAGGCAGGTTTTTTTTTTTTTTGCACTGGTGTTTTCAGAGCTACTTCAGGGGAGGGGTGGTGTCCTGTAAATTTTTAGTTTTTCAAGGTGGTATGATCTAAGGAGAGGTGTGGTCACTGCTTTCCTGGCCTGTGCTATTGTCTGTAACCATAATAAGTCTTTTCCACTGTAAAATTTTGACCAGGGTCCCTGCACACTCTACTGTACTAGTACGCCTCCTTGCCCTGTGACTGCAACCTTGAACCACATATGAGCAACACAACAGAGTACAGTACAGCTGGTGCCAACAAAGGCATTTAACTAGGTGCTGGGGGAATAAATAAAAGTGGCACCTCATTCAGCGCCTATAATCTTTTTCTGGTTAGTTGTTCAACCCCTTTACTATCTATGGGCTGAGAGCTCTGGAAGCTATGGTGGCCAATTCAGTGCCTACAGGACTGCCCTCCACTCTCATTCAGTGATACAGACTTTTCCTATTACTCTTCTAAGTTGTCTTGGGCAGGAAAACTGTTTCACCTCATCCCTTTGTTGGTTCTGCTGCTTCAGAATTCATTTTGAAGCATTATTTAAAGTTGTTTGTAGGGGAATTTGGAAGAGCTCAGGTGAGGCCATGCCTTTACTCTGCCATCTTGGCTCTCTTGCCTTCTTTGCACATTTTACTTCTTTACCAATTTCATTTAGGGAATGAATGTGGCCAGTCTACCTACCACTGAAGTAAGACTTTGATGCTTTCTACTAGACAACATTCATTTCTGATTCTCCTCTCATGGGTCTTTTTAGCTGCAATAATATGGACATACATAACTTGAGTTCACTTTATCTGAAAAATGTTTATCAAGATGAAAATGAGGGGCAACAGGTCACATATAGTGACAGCCAGATGATGAAAAGAGTCATGGAATTATAATATTTGAAGGTGGAAGAGAGCTTGGAGATCATCTAGTCAGAACGCCTCATTTTACACAAGAGGAAACTAATTTCCTGAAAAGTTTTGAATTAGACGTCTTGTAGGCATCTCATCTCACATTCAACATGATCAAAATAGAGTTCATTATCTGTCTCTCCCTCTCTAATCTATCCTCTATACAGTCATAAAAAATGATATTTTTAAAGCTCAGGTCTTACCATTCACTCCTGAAACAGCTTTAGTGGTTCCTTATTGCTTCTAGGATGAAACAAACACTTCTGTTTGGCATTCAAGGTCCTTTACCATCTGGTTTCAGCCTATCTTTACAAAGCCTTGTTACAAAGTCCTCCTTTTTCCCACACTTTATAATTCAGCCAAATTTACCTATGTGCTATTGAGACTCACATGCTACATTCTATTTTCTGCCTTCCTGCTTTTGCATTATCTCCCCCCAGCCTGGAATGCACTCCCACCTTCCTAATTGCCTTTTTGCGTCTTAGAATTCCTAGCTTCATTCAGAGGTCAATTCAAGATCTATCTCTTACAGGAGGCCTTCCCTGATCCTATAAGCTGTTACTGCCTCCTCCTCTCTTTTCTATACTGCAATTACCTTCCATTTTTTTCATGGGATCTTAGATGAAGAGTTGGAAGTAAACTAGGAGGTTATTTGGTCCAACCTCCACATTTTACAAATTGACAAAACTGAGGAACATCAACTGTCAAAGATATATTTTCTATTTACTTATATGTGTTCTGAATGTTGTAGAACAAGATGTCCCTCCCGGGATAAGCTGATCACCTAAAATTTGCTTATAATGCTGTTTAACTCAGCCCTGGATACTCAAAACCTTCCCAACTCCCTCAGCCTCCTTTCCTTGCTGACTGAAGGGCTGGAATATGGTAGACTAAACTCCTCTCAGAACTTCCCTTTACAGAGGATTGGGTTCTGGGCTTTCCGCTAACTATCCACTTTTCATTTGAAGCTCTGCTTGGTATGAACTCTACAGAACATAATATCCCCACTTCAGGTACACTAGGTATCCCATCTCCTCCCTTCCATTTTGTTTTCTCCCTTTAGACTGTAAGCAACTTGAGGGCAGGACTATCTTTCTTTTTCTTATTTGTGTTTAGATAGTGCTTGGTCCATACTAGGTGTTTAATAAATGTTTACTGAATTGAAATGAATATGTGTACATGTTTTCTCCCCTAATATAAGTCCCTTGGGGGGAGACATTATTTTATTTTTGTCTTTTTTTCCCCCCACTTAACAAATAAATACTTGTCAACTGGTCACCAAAGGCTACACAATCCATTCTTTCTACCAGCAGGCCCACTTTCCTAGTTCAGGCTTTCAACGCCTCTTGACTAGAAGACGTGTCTTACTTGTTCTCCCTGTTTAAAATCTCTCCCTACTCCCACCCATCCTCCACACAGCTATCAAAAAGATTTTCCTAAAGCAGATGGCTGACTCCACTCCTGGAGCCATTCCTGTGGCTCTCTACTACATGTAGGATCAACTATTAAACTGCCCTGTTTGTCACTTCAAGTTTTCAAAACCTAGCCCCTTCCTACCTTTCCAATCTTCTGCCCATTACTTCCCTTCGTGATGCAACTATATTGACTTATTTGCTATTCCTCACAATGATACTCCATCTCCTGTGTCCACGTCTTTGCAACGGCTGTCATCCATTCCCAGAATGCTATACTTTCCCAACTCTGCCTTTTGGCAGACTCAACACAAGTACCACCTTCTGCAGGAGGCCTCTCCCCGTCCCTACAGTTATTACTGTCTTCCCTTTTACAACTATCTTCCATTTATTATGTTTCTTATATATATCTTTTTATGTACATGTTATCTTTCTCATTAGAATATAAGCCCTTTAAGTGCAGGGATTGTTTTTCACTGTTTTCTTTGTACCCCCAATGCCTGGCCTTATGTACAACCTAGGGTTGTACATGAGATAAAGGCTTAATAAATGTTTGTGGATTAATTGATTTAAATCTAAGTATATTTATAGTGTGATAAAGCTTAATTTGTCAACAACTACTTGTGAAGCCCAGCATCCTAAGAAGGATATCTTCCCCATTTAACATATAAAGATCGTAGGATCATACATTTTGAATAGGAAGGGACCAAACCCCCTTATTTTACAGGTCAGGAAACTAAAGCCCAAAGTTAAATGACTTAATTGAGGTTATACAAACAGTAAGTGGCAGGGTTAAGATTTGACTCTAGGTCCTCTGACATAATGAGCAATCTTTCTTCTACACCACATATAGCTCCCTCATCTTTTATAGTATTTGGAGAACTCAATTTTCCTACCAGTTGGAAATTGTGCAGTTTTATGCACTGACATTTAGTGCAATAGTTTTATAGTTATCTTTGTTCTCTAGGATAGAGGTTAAAGGAACAGATTCCAGGTTAAGAGAAATCATCTTGCCTCCTAGCACACTATATTAAGCATAGGATTATGATACAAACCACCTGGTCCTTGCTGTCCATTTCCTTTTTCCTTGGGCTCTTTCTGGTTGTTCTTACCTCTCAAGTCCTGCTGTGTACGAGCACCACCCATGCTCTGCCTGGGCATTCGGAGAGAAGTTCGCAAGGGAGTATGCCTTTGTTCATCCAGGTAAGCAAGGTCCTCCAAGTGGGCAGAGCTGGTAGCTGCCAAGGTAAAATAATCCAGTCAGAATCTAGAAAGTTGGGAAATATCTTATAACATTAGTCTGTAGCATGTAATTTATAAACATTAAAGTGATATAAAAATTTGAGTTATTAGGTGAAGAAAAATTACCTAATTATTTTTAGCATTTTTTTCTTTAAAAACTGTTAAAATGTTTAAAAATAGGGATAGATCTTGCTATTGTACATGCACCTGGAAAAGAATAAAGGTAAACTAGACAATGGGTGCTTGGCATAGTTGCCAGATGCATAACAAATACTGTTCTAGGATTTATAGGAAATGACCTATGGACCCTGGTTCCAAAATAATTTCTGATGCCTTGTGAAACTGGCAGAGGAAGTAATTCCTATTTTCTTCAAATGTATGGTTGGGTTTAGGGCAGAAGGACTTGAGGGTGGCTATATGGGTAGAGTTTATCTCTTGCCACAGATGTGAAGCGCCAATGGGCCTTCTCTATAATGAGTCAAATCATTAAGAATTCAAAAATTAGGGGACCCTCAATATAATGAAAACTTCAAGGAAGGAGGGAAAAAGAGTGGAAAAATAACTTGATATTTTAAAATTAATATCTCCTGTGACCTTCCCATATAATAGGTTGGTATGGTTTCCATTTGATTGCTCTAAGATTTACTACAGAGGGGAGTGTTTTGCATCAGAATAACATTATAGTTCAGTCTCAATATTTAATTGCTTCTTAAGTAGTAGCCACATTGCTTCATTTTACAAATGATACACTACGTAAAACGCTTGTCACATAGTAAGTGCCATGTAAATGTTAGCTACTATTATAATTCAGAATATGTAAAACTACTAACCTACCATTATAGAGTGTTTTAAAGTATACAAAATTTTCTTCTTCCGACAAACTCGTGAAGTAGATAGTACAGATATTGTCACGCTCTTTTTTTTATAGATTGAGACAGAGGTTAAGTGACTTGCAGACACAACTAGTCAATGTCAGAGCAGAGATCTGAACTCAAGTCTAGCACTCCTGAAGAAAAAGCTATACTAATGTTTACTAAAGTCCTCCTCATACAGGTTTTATAACTTGGAATTGAATAGAATTGAATTCCTATTGGGTACCTATTACATAACTGTTGATTTGATTGATCAGTTAAAGATGATGTCAAAAAATTCCTTCACAAGTAACTTGAAAACTCATTGAGATGTTAGAGCTTGTATCTCAGAAAAAAAATGATTTATAAATAGCAAAGCAAATTGAAACAGGTATTCATTGAAAGGATGAAGAAGAAAATAAAAATCTGAGTTAAAGAAAGCCCCCCTTTTTTTTACACTAGTACTTTTATTTCACAACAGAACTTTACTTTTTATTTTAATCTAAGTAATCACACATATCAGTTGGAAGTTTTGTGACTTCAGGGATAGTTACAGGGACTACATGGTGTTTCCTGCCCTTCTCTCTTCAAATCCAAATCCCTGGCTTCATAAAATATGCAAATAAACACACAAATTACATGTTAACACAGAGGAGCAAAAAGGCAAAAATTCTAAAAGGCTTCCTGCTTGTTCCTCGGCTGGAAATAAAAGTTTGTTCAAGGATAGAAGAGTAGATTTCATGACGTTTTCAGTGAAGGAGACAGAAGACTCTTTACGCTACTAAAGGAAACAGGAAATCAGTTTTTGCTAACTGACGATAAATTAAAAGTGAGCCACACTCCCAAGTGAGAGACTTTCAATGATAAGAATACTGCTTAGTCTTTTTATTAGTGATTGAGAATGAGTTTCTAGCTTGCTACAAGTAACTATATTATTTTCTTTTTTCTTTCTATTCTTTATTATTATGAATGAGACAAACAAAAAAAATGAATATTCCCTACACAAAGAATAGAAAAAGACGACTACACACAAAACCTTGAATCTCTACATGCAGCTTGTTCCCTCAAATAAATTTAAAATTTAACATAAGTTCTAATACTACACTAATGGTTTATGGTCCTTTTAAATTTCCTTCTGCTCTCATCTGTCTATTTTTTAAATGATTCACTGTTCTTTTCTTCTTGTCTTCTTTTTGTTTAGTACTGTTATCATTACCCCCTCATTTCTCCCTCTGCTCCCAAAAGAAAAAAGAAAAGCCCTTTCTTGTAACAAATGAACTATGAAAAAATGGACATCCTGGCCATTTCTGAAAATGTAGGACTCATTCTGTAACTCATCACCCGTCTGACTGAAAGTGGGAAGCATGAAATGACCATTAGCCTTCTATTGTTATAAATGGGCATTGTGTGATCACAGTTTTAAATCCTTCGTGTCAGTTTTCCTTTATAGTGTTTGTTGTAGTAATTGTACAAATGGTTCAATTGTTTTGCTCATTCGACTCTACATCAGTTCACTGAAGTTCTACCAGATTTCCCTCAATCTGTCCCTTCTGTCATCTCTTACAACATAATATTCCATTTCATTCATGTACCATTATTTGCTCAGCCATTCCCCAGTTGATTGGCACCCACTTTGTTTCCAGTTTTTTGCCATAAGAAATGTGCCCCCATGAATATTTTTGTACATATAGTCCTTTCTCTCTTTCTCCTGCTCTTTCTGGGGCATAGGTCTAGTACTGAAATGACTGGGTGAAAGGGTATATATGCACAATGACAGTATAGTTCCAAATTGCTTTCTAGACTGGCTGAATCACTTCACAGGCATACCAACAGTATATTAGTGTGCCTGTCTTCTCACAGCCCATCCATATTAGTTTTAGTTTATGCTACTATATATGATTACTTTTGAATCTTATATACTGAGTCAGTTACACTGATCAACTTTTCTATTTTTTTTTGACCAGCACAAAATAGTTTTTGATAACTGTTACTTTATCAGATAATTTGAGAACTGCTACACTCCCTTTACAGGCGTAGCTGCATTAGATAGAATGCTGAGCCTGGAAGGCTCATCTTCCTAAGCTCAAATATGGCCTCAGATACTCAACAGCTGTGTGACCCTGGGTAAGCCACTTAACCCTGTTTGCCTCAGTTTCTTCATCTGTCAAATGAGCTGAAGAAGGAAACGGCAAACCACTCCAGTAATTTGCCAAAAAAACCTCAAATGGAGTCATGGAACAGTTAGACACTACTGAAAAATGAAAAAAAAAAACCAAAACCAAACCACCAGCAAAGGCCCCCTTACTTCCTATTTAAAAAAAAAATTCCTTTGAGATACTTGACCAAATGAATTCTGCTTATTTTTTTTAGTTGTATAAAGTAACACTTTGGTAGTCTGACATTGCATTGAAGTTGCAGCTATTTAGGTCATATTACAATTTTTATTATATTGGCTTTATCCAACTATGAATAATTGATATATCCTTTCAGTGATTTAGTCTGTCCTTATTTGTGTAAATGAATTTGGTAGTTGTAGTTAGTCAAATAGTCAACAAGTATTTATTAAATATTTAATATGAACAAGGCACTGTGCTAATTGCTAGGAATATTAAAAAAGGCAAAAAAACCAGGCCTGTTTTCAAGAAGCTCCAATTCTAACTGGACAGATAACATGCAAACAATTAAGTACACAGAAGATACATTCAGTGTAAATGGGAAGTAGTCTTGGAGGGAAGGCACTAGCAATAAGAGGGACTTAGAAAAGCTTCTCACAGAGGGCAGGATCTGAACTGAGACAGAGATGAGGAACAAGAGTACTCCAGGTGTGGTGGACAGCCAGAGAAGTGTGCAGTCTGGAGATGGAGTGTCTGGTGTGAGGACAAACAGTAAAGCCAATATCACTGGATAGCAGAGTATGTGGAAGAGTACAGGAAAGGGAAGAAGGGGCCAGGTCCTGAAGTACTTTAAAAGCCAAAAAGATTTTGTATTTGATCTTGAAAGTTATAGGGAGTCACTGGTGTTTATTGGGAAGAGGAATGATACAGTGAGAACCATACTCTAGGAAAATAACTTGGGCAACTAAGAGGAAGACAGACTGGAGCAGGGAGAGTCTTGAGGCAAGGAAACCAACCAGAAGGCTGTTAGAAGAGTCCAGGCATTAAGTGATGGAGGACCACAATAGGGTAGAGATTCTTTGAACAGAGAGAAGGAGGTATGTATGAGAGATTAAAATAACAGGTCTTGGCAACAAATTGTACATACATACATACACATATGTATGTGTATATGGAGTGCAGATGAAGAGAAGATGATGGCAAGAAGGTTATGAGTCTGAGTGACTGTGAGGATGATGGTGCCCTACATAGTTAAAGGTAAATGTAGGAGCATTTTGGGGAAAGATAACAAGTTCTATTAGACATTCAGTTTGAGATGTCTAATAGGCATTTGGTGTGCTCAGATGAAAAGGCCAGATATAGAATTTCTTTCTTATTTTGATGGTAAATTCAATCAACCAGCATTTATTAAGCACTTATTATATGCCAGGCACATAGTAAGTGCCAGGGATATAAAGAAGGCAGACATTTTACATAATCTGTAGTTATTTTAAATGGGATTTCTTCTATCTCTATCATTTGAGTTTTGTTACACAGAAAGGCTGATGATTTTTGTGTTTTAATTTTATAGCTTCACATTTTACTGGTTATTTATGGCCTTGTTTATTTTTGGTTGAATTTCTAGGATTCTCTAAATGATCATGTCATCTACGAAAACTGGTAATTTTGTTTTCTCTTTGACAATGCTTATTTTCTCAATTTCTTTTTTCTTGGTTTATTGCTATAATTAGCATTTTTTTTTATCTATATGAAATAAAAGAAGTAAAAATGAACATTCTTGCTTTATCTCTGATTTTATTGGACAGGCCTCTAGCAGCTATCCATTTCAGTAATGCTAGCTCTTAGTTTTAGATATACTTTAATTTATTAAAAAAGGACAGTTTAGTCCTGCAAGTTTTAGTGTCTAATAAAAATGAAAACTAAAATTTGTCAAAAGCTTTTCCTGTATCTCTTGATATAATCATGTGATTTAATTTTTTTGGTATTAATGTGGTCCTAAGTTTACAGTTTCCTTGAATTAACCTTACATTTCTGGCGTAAATCCAAGCTGGTGATAGTGTATAATCTTTCCAATATGTTGCTATAGCTTCTTTCCTAACACTGGATTTGATATTTTGTGTTGATATTAGATACTGGTTTGTAGTTTTCTTTCTCAGCTTTTACTCTTCCTGGTTTAGGTATCAAGACCATGGCTGTCTCATAGAAGAAGTTTTGAAGAATCTTTTCTTTTCTTTGCAGATAACTGGTGTAATATTGGTATCAATTGTTCTTTGAATGGTTGATAGAATGAATTCATAAATCATTCTGGTGCTGGGTTCCTTTTCTTTTAGTAAACCATTAGTGTAAACCTCAAGTTAATTCTGAATCACTTAGGTACTATCAGAATACTGACTTATTAGAGCAAAGATCAAAATAGCAAATCAGAAGAATAAAAATGTAAATATAGTATATATATATTTAAGGCAACTCCAACCAACCCATTTAAACAAGCTGCTGATGGCAGAAAATAAGAAACGGATAAAAGAACAGACATTAACAAAAAACCATTACCTGAAATGTAAGCTTAACAGATATAAACCAATCTTAGTAACAAGATCAAAAAGTTTAGAAACAACCTAAATGAGCAAATATTTTATTTTGTTGCCAAGTAAACAAGAGCAGTTTAATAATACTCTAAACTCAGAGTATAAATTTGTTATAAAGATGCTACTCAGACTAGTAGAAGATTATAAGTAGTTTGCTTTAAAAAATAGTGAGAAGTAGTTTAGGAGAAAAACAAATTTTCTGAAAGCATGGCCAGTGGTCAAAATAAACACAATCACTCTACTGACTCCCAGGTCATTCTTCTTTTTTCAAGGAGCTCAACACAATCTTCCTCTGCTAGCAAACTCCTAGGCTTATGTTGAGGGAATTTAACATCCAGAGAGATGATACTTCAAACTCCCTAACCTTCCAATTTCTCAGCCTTCTTAAATTCCATTACCTACTTCTTCTTCCACCTCACCCACACGTAGGAATGGTCACATACTAGACTTTACCATTACTTATAAGTGTTCTACTTCCTAATTAAGAACTCTAACATTCCCTTATTTGATTATAACCCCCTATCATTTCACCTTTTCTATGACTCTTTTCTTCCTAAACTTAATCTTTGCCCTCATCAAGACTTCCAATCCCTCTTCCCCTTTCACTATTTTCTCAGGTCATTATCATGGCTTTGACTCCATGTTTCTCCCTCTCTCTCACTCTGTCTCTGTTCCTCTCTCCAATCTCAACCTAATAGCTACTTCAACTCTCCACTCTCTTCTGCTCTTGAATCCCTTGTTCCTTGTCCTATTGCCACTCTTCTCTTACCAAATGTCAGCTATAGATTATTTAACCACTATTTGACTACTACATTTCTGCTCATGAGTTACTGAATGCAGCTGGAAAAAGTCTTACAATTGTATTGACTGAATCACTACATATATTCAAGGTATCCAGCCTCAACTGGACCTCGCTGTATCTACTCTTTTTATTTTTCTGTGCTTCCCAATTTCACTTTTCACTGAAGCTATTCCTAACCTGCTCATCCCTTCTTCAAGCCTCCCCCACTTCCCTGAGTTGAGAATCTTTACTGAGAAATTTGAGTTTATTCAATGTGAGTTTCCTCTTCTCCCAGTATCTTCACCTCAAAACTTCTTAATATCATCCTTTTTCTCTCTTCTCTTGACCCTCCCCCCCAGTCTCTGAAAGGGAGGTGGCCCTTCTTACCAAGGAATCTCACTACACATAACAGCCTTGATCCCCTCCTGTCTTCTCTAGCAGATTGCACCCTTAATCATCCCATCCTCCCCCAATCTTCAATCTCTCCCTATCAACTGGCTCTGTCTCTAGCAGGCCTGTGTTTCCCTTTCTTAAAAAAAATTCACTAGCATAACTTACCACCAACTCAAGACACTGTCCTCTCTCCTCTCTTATTCAGCCAAACTCCTTGAAAAAACTGTCTTCACACCATCTCTCACATTTGTGTCCTTCTGTTCAGTCATGCGATCACCATTCTAGTTCAACTTATCTCTCTCCTAGACTCCTGCAGAGCTTCCCAGTTGGCTTCACTGTCTTCTCTCTCCAAGCTCTCCTCCACAGAGATGGATAATCCTAAAGTAATAATCCTAAAGTACAGCTTTGACTGTCATTTCCTTTTTCAATAAAGTCTAACTCTGCTTGGCATTTAAAGTGCTTTGACATATGGTTCCAGCTTTCTCTCTAGGTTTATTACACATTAATTCTCCTATCATACACCCAACAGTCCATCCAAACTGGTCTTCTTGTTGTCCCTCAAACAGGGTGTTCCATTTCTTGGCCTCTACACAGGCTCTCCTCATGCCCATATTGTGCTCCTTTCTCAATTTTGTCTCTTAGACATCCCAGACGCCTTTAAAATGCAGCTGAAACAATACTTCCTATACAAGGCCATTCTTGAATTTCCCTAAACCCCACTCCAGCTAATTTCATTGTTCTGAAATTACCTTGTATTTTGAAAATAATCTCTATCAGTTTATATGGTTTTTTCCTTCCCCTTAAGAGAATGTCAGCTTTTGGTGGGCAGGGACTACTTTTTGTCTTTGTACTCACAGCTCAGAACCTGGAACAAAGCAGGCACCTAATAAATGCTTATCCATTGACTGGTCACATAAAAATGAACAATGTAAACCTTAAAAGAGGAGAGGCTTCTGAGTGACAGCAGCAGAAAGAGGGTCTAGAAATGGCAGCAAGGAGCAAGGAGGACGATAAACCTCCTCCTGGTGCACAATGTCAGAGAATGTAAGAAAAGGAATATTGGGGTGGCTAGGTGGTGCAGTAAATAGAGCAACGGCCCTGGAGTCAGAAGGACCTGAGTTCAAACGTGACCTCAGACACTTGACACACTTACTAGCTGTGTGATTTTGGGAAAGTCACTTAACCCCAATTGCCCTCCAAAGGGCAAAAAAAGAAAGGAAAAGAAAGAAAAGGAAAAAAAAGGAAAGAAAAGAAAAGAAAAGGAAAGAAAAGAAAAGAAAAGAAAAGGAATATCATGGCCAGTAAAGCAATATTACTGAGAGGCAGATTTTCATAAACACAAGACAATGGAGAGTATGAAAAGAAGAGATGAAGCCATTTTTTTTTTAACAACTGAATAGGATTCAAAGAGGGCACAATGGAGAGTAAGGGCCAAGAAGGAAAAGAAATGGAATTTATTGGAATTAGACTGGTTAGGAGGAAGTGTATGGGAGATGTAGCAGGGAAGAGAAGTCTTTGCCCTGGGAGACTTCAATAATTACTAGAAGACTTGGAACAAAATGAAACAAACAAAACAAAATCCCAAACCTTGCACAATTCTTGCCATTGAACTACATGGGCTATTTGACAAGTCTTTTGTGATGGCACCAAAGAATCTCTTTTTCATCTTAAGTGGAGGATATGCATATTTCAACCATCTAGATGTAAGAAATAGCAGCTAACATTTATAAAGTGCTTTATTTATCTTATTTAATCCTCTGAACAACAATATTTAGAAAGGAGTGAAATTATTATCTCTATCTGACAAATGCCACAAAAGGTAGTTACTATAAGGTGAACTCTTTTCATTAACAAATCAAGTTTCTCATAGATATAAATTACACTATGTCTAAGATACACTAGGTCTATGATCCTAAGAAGCTGGCTAACTTTCTTTCAAAACAGGGGAATTCAAAAGGAAGTCAGAAAGATAATCTGGAGACTATCCTGAATTATTCTCCTGGAAAGGATCATGATGATATTGTATAATTAGAGCTAAAAAGGACTTCAGAGCTCATCTATTCTAACCTCTTCATTTTATAGATGAGGAGCCTGAGGTCTGGAATTGTGATATGATTTGTCAAAAGCCACACAGTATCAGAGCTGGGATTTCAACTCAGGTCCTGTCATTCAACATCCAGCAAACTTTTTAAGGTGTATCCCATTAGAGAGGAGAGTTAATGAGATGGAAACTGTGAACAGAGAGTAAAATTTAAAAGCAACTAATAAATGTCTGAGCTTTTACTCAAGACTCAGCAAAAGAAGACTTGAATTATTTTAAAGGGGGCAACAAATTTCAGGGAGGCAAATGAAATCATAGTACCATTCTCTGAAAAGTCATTCACAGTGCTAGGCGTTTTTTAAAAAAGTGTTGTCTTAATAAATGACCTTTAAAAACTTCTTTTTAAAAACAAATGAGCAAAGTTTAAGCTGTCAGATGTGATACATTTTTGACATTTTTAATGATTGTCATGGGCACTTTGGTCCAGTTAACATAAAAGATGACAAAATTTTTCTTTTCTTGACCAGATTTGTCTTCTATTTGATTATAATGTCAAATTATCATACTTTTCTACTTAATTAAACATTATTCAAGAAAAGATGACCTTTTATTAAGGATTTCTTGGCAAGCAGAAGAGGCATATTTAGACCCAGCAATGGATACACATCCTAAGTGTTGTAGAAGTCTAGTGATATAAAAAAAAAATCCCTGTGTTTAGCTAACAGGAGTATTGATTAAGTAGGTACATGATAACACACAGACAGAAATTCTTCAGGCATGTGGGAAGTTTAAGTATTTGAAATTAGACGTTGCAATTTGTGATCCATGTCTTCCAGTGGTGAGCTTAATGCCTTTTTGGTCTTCACTAATGGTTTAACCACTTTTAATTAGCTAGAAATTACATTTATTTCTTACTGTGAAGGGAGAAAGTACTCCCTTTCAACCTAAAGGCTGAACTAAAGAGAATGAAGAGCTCCTTCTTACTAAGGAAACCTTGGGTCACTAGGACCAGAATTCAGCATTTCCCTCCATTATAAAGGCTCAGGTCAAGGCAACAACAACAAGATTTGCCCAATGTCCTCATCCCTCAGGCTGGCGGCAGTATCAGAGGTGTAGTACGCCCAGAAATAGGGGCTGGGGAAGAAGTTTGAAGGGAAAAAGAAATACAAGGAGCATACAAGATCCTAGATTCTTTCACCAACTAACTGAACTGTAAGAGGTTTAGTAAACCCCTGTACCCAGGTTACTAGACTTAGGTCTGCTTAGCAGCAGGTGCTATAGATTAGAAGGGAGAGAATCACATCAGTATTGTTAAGTCATGGGCCTAGGTAGCTATCACTCTAGGCTACTCCATATAGTTGAATCTGCCTATGTGAATTATGCATATGATGGTATAGTACTGTATATTAATTACATGCGAGGTGGTATATAGAGTAGAACAAAAATATTTTGTAAAAAACAGAAAAATCAACCTGGATAGATACTTACTAAGAAAACAAAAAGCACTCTATGCCTAACTAGCAGACAATGTTTGCTTATTGCGTGTTTCTAATTTATGTTCTAGAAAAATTATTTTGATAGCAGAGTGGAGGATGGGCTAAAGTGAGAAGAGACTTGCATTAGGTAGATAATTGGGCATGAGAAGATAAGGGCCTGTACCAGGGTGGAGGCAGTATCAGTATTAAAACAAAAAACTATATACTTGACAAATATTTAAGTTAATACTACCTTGAATAATGTTACTCTCACATTTTGAAAGTGTCATTTTATAAAACAGTTTGAACACTTAAACAAAAAAAGAGATTGCCTACTTTATCATCCCCACCCTCTAATTTAACTTCAATCTTTCCCAGTCTAGTGGCTGCTTCCCTATTGTCTACAATCATGCCCATAAAACCTCATTCTCAAAAAACCCTCCCTTGATTCATCCATCCCTGCTCATTATAGTCCCACCTCTCCTGATTTTTGTGGCTAAACTTCTTGAGAAAAACCTTCTACAAGAGCACTCTTCACTTCTCCTCTCATCTCTTAACTACCTATAATCCAGCCTCCAACTTTATCATTTAACTAAAACTTCTTTCTCTGAACTTACCATTTCTTGTTCACCAACTTCAACTGCCTTTTCTCAGTTCTCCTCCTTATTCAATTCTCTGCAGCCTTTGACCCTGTCAGTTATCCTTTTCTGCTTGATACTCTCTTTCCTCTACCTTTTGTAGACCCTATTTCTCGTTCTCCTCCCGCCTGTCTGATTGTTTCTTCTCAGGGTCCTTCGCTGGATCTTCATCCAAACCACACCTGGTTACCTATGGTGTCCAAGAGGTGTCAGAGCTGGGTCCTCATCTGTGAAATGGGGAATAATAATAGCACCTGCCTCACAGAGTTGTTGTTAAGGATCCAACGAAATAATACTTGTAAAGTGCTTAGCACAGCACCTGGTACACCGTGGATGCTTAATAAATGATACTTCTGTCCCTCTCTTCTTCTCTTGAAAACAGAGGACAGTGCACGGCTGAGCTGGTTCCCCAGGGGTCAAGACAGGGAAGGAAGGTGAGAGTAGCTGATGCTATGGTGATGGCCTGGGAAAGTACTTAGGAGTGAAGGGACTGGAGAAATCATCGTTAAGATAAAAGAACAGATTTAGGGGTTATAAGGCAGAAGAAAAGATGAAATGATAAACAACAATTACAATCAGATAAAGGAACTTCAGGATTTATGGAAGTGGGTCACTTGTGGGTGATGGTGAGATCAAGGTTTAAGACCAATTCTGTGTGTAGCTGAGGAGTTGAGCTGATTAAGGAACTGGAAAGTTAAGGAGTTTAAAGTAGTATTAATATGCATATTAAAGTCCCTTGATATAAGATAAAAGCTAAGAATGGAAAGAAAGACAGGGAGATAGGCACTGAACTCACTGAGAACAGGAGAATGTCCTCGAAGTTAGTGGATTATCAGTTACCAGAATCTTGATTGGGTGATAAATGGATAAATATAAACTGAATGAAACTCAAAGGAAGAGAGCTTGCTGAGTAACAGTGGTAGAAAGTCTGGAAATGGCAAAGGATACAAAGGAGTATTGTTTCCCCCACCACAATTACTGAGTCAAGGGATATGAGTAAACTGGTGGAGAAAGGGTGCCAGGGATGCTGTGCCATCAGAAGGGAGTCAGGTCTCAATGTGAGAGCCTGGAGATGGTAGGAATGGGAAAGGAAAAAGTTTAAGATGAAATAAAATTTGTTACCTATGAAGCAGGCATTCCAGAGAATACAGTGGAAGAGAAAGACAGCTATGTAGTGGGGTCTTAGGGTAGGGACTCTTCCTGAAGGGATGGAAATAAGGGTTTGGTGGTGGGAAAGACAGTCTATATGACAGATAGTCAAGTGTTTGAAATCATTGGGATGGGAAGAGAATGACTATGTGGGAATATGTTAATCAGTGAGGAAATGAGTTCAAGAAGTTGTTCCTAGTTGGCATTCTGATGATATGGTAGATACTAGTACAGTCCCTCATCATCTCTTGAATGAAATACTACAATAGCTTTCCAGTTGGTTTCTCTGCCCCTAGTCTCCCTTGACTCCAACTCATCTTCCACTTAGCTGCCAAAGTGATTTTTCTTAAGTGTAAATCTTACCATATCATCCCCCTACTTAATAAACTCAAATGGCTCCCTATTCGTCCTCAGATAAAATAGAAACTATTCTGTTTAGCTTATAAAGTTCTTTATAGCCTAGCCCAAATCTATTTTCACAGCTTCAATGGATACTGTTTCCATTTCTACACTCTGTGATCCAGCCAAACTGGTCTTTTTGTTCTCACATAATGACATTTCATCTTCCACCCTATGCCTTTGCCCTTGCTGTCCCTGATGCCTGGAATGTACTCTCTCCTCACCTCCATTTCAGAGAAATCTTCTATTTCTTCAGGATACAGCTCAAGCATCACCTTCTACAGGAAGCCTTTCCTGATGCTCTCAACAGCTTGTGCCTACCTTCTCAAATTGCCCTTACTTAACCTGGGGCAGACAGGTGGCATAGTGGCTAACTCACTCAATCCAAAGTCAAGAAGATCTAGATCAAGAAGATCTCAAATCTAGCCTTAGACACTTATTAGCTGTGTGACCCTGGGCCAGTCACTTAACCCTTGTTTGTCTCAGTTTTCTCATCTGTAAAATGGGAATGATAATAGTACTTATCTTCTAGGGTTGTTGTGAGGATCAAATGAGACATTTGTAAAGCACTTAACACAGTGCTTGGCATACAGTAAGCATTATATAAATGTCAGCTATTGTCATTATTATTATTATTAACCAATCTGTACTTATTTGTATTTATTCTCTTTAAATGTATTCTGTATATGTTTATGTATACACATACTATCTTGTCTTTCACGTTAGAATATAAACTCCCAGTAAATAAGGATTGTTTTATTCATTGTATTTATATCCCCAATATTTAACAAAGTGCTTGGCACACAGTATCTTAAAAATCCATGTTAAATGATTTCTTTTTTTATGGCAGAGATAAAATTAGGGGGTTTTTGTTTCTGATTAACAGTGAAATAAAAGCAAATGACATTCTGGTTTGGTTTAGGATATAAACCAAACTTTGTGGATGTAGCAGAAAAATCTATTCTTATTCAAAAAAAATCATCTGGCTATTACAGAGTTAGTTTTATAACTCAACCACTAATAATGGCAGCTTATATTCAATCCATAACTATAACTGGCTTTTTTTATGTTGAGGTATATTTTTTAATGAATTAACCTTTTCTAAGGAATGCTATAAAATTTCTTATAGTCACTAATAAAACTAACATCAATTTTCGACCTCTCTCAACCTACCCCATGGGATGTGGAAATATAGCAAACAAAATCCAGAATAAATTCATGTCTCAATTTACAGGCAGCTGATATTAGAAGAAATGCTTTTATCACTGTCTCTACCTGATTATTTCATTCACAGACTACAATATTGATAGGCTGGCTGCGTTAAGGAGAAGCAACACTGTTCAGCCTCAGAACATTATCTCTGCAGTCAAGACATGGGTCTCATGCTAATTCTTGAGCTGAGAATCTTGGGTGATGACAACTGGAATCAGGACTGAAGAATCCTTAAATGCTTTATTCAGGAACTGCAATGAAATCATGAATTGTGAATGTGTGAATCATATTCACATAAATTGTGAAACTATGTGAATCATAGCATGTCCTCTGAAAAGTTTTAGTGCATAAAACAATGAGGACTTTCCTATCTAGTGAACTATTCTTTTTAATCAAGGTTTAAAAGCAAAGAGGAAAAAGAAGATAGTAAAACCAATCAACTTCATATCTGATGGTCTATCTACCTCTTTACCTATCTATCTAATAACACTATATATTTGAAAGCTTATACAGTATTTTACACCTACTGTCCCTAGTTCTGTAGTACATTTTGTAGGGTATTTTTTCAGCTCTGCTGCAGGGTCAAGCTTGATTATTATATAGCAATTAATTTTTGAAATTTGCTCTTTCCTTTTATATTGCTGTATATATTTTTCTTAGTTCTTATTACTTATAATTATACTATTATAGTTATTATACATATTATACACGTATACTATACTATACATACTACTATACATATTATATTATTATATTATATATTATGATGTTATATTATAATATATTATTACTTAATATATTCCTAGTTCTTATTATTTACTTCACTCTACATTAGTTCTCTAAATAAATTTTCTCATGCTTCTCTGAATTCTTCATATCTATTATTTCTTATAGGAAAATATACTCCCATACCACACTTTGTTTAGTCATCTGATAGGCATTGCTTTGTTTCTAGTTCTTTGCTACCAAAAAGTGACTCTATGAATAATTTGGGCACAAATAGAGAGACTTTCTGTCTTTTATCATGTAGATAAAGTCACATGCAGAGTAGTGGGATCTGAGAATCAAAAGATATAGATATTTTCATTACTTTTTAAAAAAAAGTCTAATTTCAAACTGCTGTCCAGAATTGTCAGGTCAATTCAGAATTTCACCAACAGTGTAGTAAAATGTGCCTTTTTCCCATGCCCCTTCAACATTTATTGTAGACATCTTCTGTCAGCTCTGCCAATTTGTTGGATGTAAGAGTTGTTTTCATTTCCATTTCTCTCTGTATTAGTAACATGCAATATTATTTCATATGGTTGTTAATAGTATGACACTTTTTCTGGGGTACTCATCCAATTTGCTCTTAAACTCTTAAGTTGGGTTTTCAAGAGAAGGCTGCTATTTTATATTCTAGGGGTAACCTGGTAGGTCTGAACTCCTAACATTATTACTTAAAAGATCTCACTGGTGTGCTTCACATTGACAGTCAACCAGCAGACACAATGAACTCTTAGCAAGGCATTTACTAAGATGATATATAGGAACCGTAAATCTACGTAACGTTTTCCCATAAACCAAAAGTGTATTCTTCCATAAATACGGTGTCCCACATGAAAAGTGGGCTTACACCTGTATAACAATAGCAGTATGGCACATATATATGACATATGTATTGCAAAGGCAACAAAGAACTTATGTTAAAGGACCTGGAAGTCCTTTCTTTCTTTGTAGAGTCCTCACTCTGCTTCCTTTGTGTATAATGTTACTGTTGAGCATGTTGCTCTGTTGACAGCTTAGCATCTTAAGTTGGGTTTTTCTCTCCACAGCTGTCTCATATCTTTGATGTAAATGGTACAGTTCCTCAAAAAAAACTCAGTATTCCTTGCATTAATTACTTTTGTGTTGGATTATAGTCTGTAAAGGATGTGATTAGTATTTCTGCCTTTTTACATTTATTTATGATTTCTATCATATGGTCAATTTTTGCAAAGGTATGATAGTGTTGAGAAGTGTGAAATGTTCTCATTCAGAAGACAATATAAGCTCTTCTGACATAACTCCAACAGTTTGATCCAGTTCTGTTTTCTTTTGTTCATTTTTCTGAGTTTTATTTAGCTATGAGAAAGGAACACTGAAGTCTTCTACAATGATGTGTTGCTATCTCTTTCTTGTTGCAATTCAATTAACTTTCATAAATTTAGATTCTATGTCATTTTCACGCATGCATGTTTAGTACTGATATTGCTTCATTGTCTATGGTTCTTTAGGCATAAAATATTTTGTGCTTTTGTCTGATGTGATGATTGCAACTCCTGCTTTTTTTTTTTTTTTGGATTCATCAAATACACAGCAATTCCCCCCCAGTCTCATAGTCATTCTCCATGTTTATTAATTTTTTAAACCATGTTTTTTGTATGCAGCAATGTTTCTTTCTTCCCTTTAATTTTTCTGTTATTTGTAATAGATTTTTATTAAATTTATGACTGTTGGGCTTGTGATTTCCTCCAGCTATTTTTCTGGTGATGTTGTTGGTACAGGGAATTCCCTGATAAGGAAACCTCTCTCTGTCAATGCAGGCTGTTACCTTTCCTGACTTTGGGCAAATCACTTAACTTCTTGGTGTTCAAGGCAACTCCCTAAGACTATAAATCTCCCATATCACTAAAAGTTTCTCCACACTGGTTCCTTTTTACCTGTCCTAGTAAAAATTCCTTGATTTTACTTAAATTGCTAATTTATCTTCATTTCTTTTAAATTTACTTAAGTTTATCCCTGTTTTGGTCAATCTCTCCCTTCCCTCCCACTAGCTAAGTATATGATTCAAAATCTTTCCTCCTACCTGAATCACTTAGCTTAAGGGATACTCGTTTGCTTTTCACAATGTTTTTCTTTGTTTTGCTCTTCTTATCTCTTCTGTTACTAGAATTTCATTCTAGCAATTACAGGCTATATATTCCTAATTTTTGTTCCTTTTTTACTCTCTCTGCGACCTGCATTAGGGTAGTTTCATCAAATTCTTTCTATTTCTGTTATTGCATCTTTAAGTCTTATTCCATCCTTCCTTTATTTCATGCCATGTTCGGCTAAGAAATAACAATTCATGAAGGAAACAATATTGAATGGCAGTAGTGTCATATGATGAGAGTCACTCTGTCCCGAGTCAAGAGGCTTGGTCCTATTTCTTGTCCTTACCATGATCACTTTCCACTCTTAAGGTCAGGTTACTTAATTGTTGGCCTTACATAACCCATCCTTCTCCTCTCCCCCATCCCTTACAACACATTATAAAGTTCTTATCTCTTCTCATAGATATATCCCTCTTCCTCCTTCATAGGAGTGCTCTTCAGTGACACCCCTTCCTTTCTCCTTCTGGAGTGAGAACTTCCCCCTTTTAACTCCTCCAATCCAAGTCCCTCTCATGCATGACTTTTATCCTATTCTACAGCACCCACTCCTACTCTGTTCAGTTCATCTACAGATCGGTGACTCTCTAGTTCCTGTCTCTTACCTCTCCTCTTCCTGTCTGTGTATCTTCCCACAATGTTATTACTCCCACAGGATACTGATTCACTTATAGAAGATCATAGGATTTAGTCCTTGGGGCATTAATTCAGCATTTCCTCCTTTCTTTCTCCAGAGTCTTACTTTCCTTAAAATCTTAAGCCCTTTAGGTCCTTTTATGACGTGTCATTGTTCTTTCCTTTACCTCTGAGTTCAAGTTTTTTTTTTAATACATTATAAAAATGAGAACTAATTTTATTACTCATAATTTGACTTATTTACTTTTCTTGTGTTTCTTTTGTTTTCAGCATATAGGGGTGAATATTTTGCTCAGATTTTTGCCCCCTGAGGAATGCCTTTAAATCCTTTTTTGCTGAAAGTCCACCTTTTTTCATTGATAATCAGGTTCAGCTTTGCAGAGTTATCTTATTTTGGGCCTCAGTTTCTTCCATTTTTAATCACTGTAAAAAAATTATGGGTTATTCAAAATAGTGGGTTTTTTTTTTTCATATTTGAATGTTTCTTTTGGCTGCTTAAAAATTTTTGCTGTTTGTTATTTAAATTGTCAAAGTTAACCACTACATGCCTTGGAGCTTCAAGCATAGGCTTTTGCTGTGGGGGTGATGTGAGGATTCAGTTTATCATACTTTGTTATTTGTATTGTGGGGAATTTTCTTGTATTATTTCCTGCAGTATGATAGTCATGATTTGTCATGCTTTTTTACAGGAACCTATAATTTTAAAGTTATTTTTCAGTATTTAGTTTTCGAGGTCAGTCACTCTGGTTTATAGTGAAGTCCCATGGTCTTCCAAAGTTGTTTCCTTTTACTTCTCCTCTGCCAAATTTCCTTCTATTTCTGTGTATTTGTGTTTAAAACCTGCCATTCATTTTCTCTTTTGGTTCTAAATTTCTTTGGAAATGTCATGTATTATGTCTTCTAAATTCTGAACCCTGCTGTACCTCACAAGCCTTTGAAATTGCTTCAGCTCAATGTCTAATATGTAAAACAGGTTGGAGTGAGGTAGTGATAGTGAATTAAAGTTCTAAGTATTTAAGTTCTTCAATGATATTCCACTTTTTTTAAACCTTGGGTAGTGCTTCTCATAATATATAACAGATTAAGATTTAGTTACTCTAAATGAGGCATATGATTTTTTTTTCTGAGGGTATTTTTTAGGGTAAAAGAGGTTTCAGTAAAAAAACTCTTCTGCCACCTTGCAAGTCATATATGTGACCTCCACAGCCTTTTAAAAATTATGACTGTATAAAATACTACTTTGGTCTGAATAACAACCCAAAGTATTCATTCCTGTAATTTTCTTTACTGTCATTTCCACAATATAATCCAGTGTCCAGGAGAGTGTCTTGTACATAGTAGGCACTTAATAAAGAATAAATCATTTTTTTCTCACTTTTTTTTTTTTAACGTTTGTCAGTTTCAATCTCCTGGCCCATTACTGAAGAATCATAAGACATGTGCTATAAAAATAAAATATAAGGCTTGAAATCTTGTAGGCTTGTGTTCTGTGACCTACCTTACCATACCTATTTATTCTTTTCTTTAAAACATTTTTCTTTTTTATAATTATGAATTTGACTATTTTCAACAAATGCAAGCACTTCTTTATACAAAGAACAAAAAAGAGGATTGTACGTGACACTATGAACTTCTCTTATGAACAGTATTTTGAAAGTACATATTAAATCTAACATGGTAGTTCTAATACTGTTCTGCTCATCTATGTCCCCTTTGGAACTTTCTTTTCCTTTCTTTTGTGTATTTTTCAAAGGTTTCATTGCTTTATTCATTTCACTCCTTCTTACATATAAGACATTGTACAAGTAATTTCCTCCAATAGAACATCTTCTCCATATTCTATTGAACCATGTATCTCCCTTCCCTCAAAAATTCCATATTTATTCCATATTAATGTTTCCTACTTCCTTGACAGCTTAATACTTCAATGATACTATCATATTGTAATAGTTAATTTCCAGTGTATTTATATGTCTTGAATTTATCCAGACAAACTGAAAATAATTAGTGAATTCATAATTTGCGTATTTCTTCCCCTATATTGGTATGTCTGCAAACTCTCTGACAAGGAGTTGATACTGACATGCAATATCCTGTGTACCTGAACCATATATACAAATACTCTTGAGAATATGACAGAGTTTGATAAATCCATACCAGAGGACAGACTTAACGTTTGAGGATGGAACAGTGTAGATAATCTTTGAAATAATCAGGAGAAAAGGACTGAGTAATAATAATGGTATTTGTGAATTAAATGTAGATTATAATATCAGGCAGTCATTTCGTCTCAGTAGAACATGACTATGCCTACAGACAGTATAGCATATGGATATGGGGCAAAATTTCTGCAAGGAAACAAACCATAACAGCAGTAGTGGTTGTAGGAAGACTCTGGTTCCCAGATGACAGAACTTACTACTCTTTCCTGATTCACATCAGCTTCTAAAGCGGAACATTAATTTAAGATAAATTGTACCATTTGCTACTCAACTATCCTTATAATATAGGCTTTAGAGTGCATGTAGTATGATCCCTTAATAAGTATAGTATTTTAATTAAGTAAAATTCAAACTGTCATATGACCTGATTACAATTCTAAATATAATGGTAAGCTAATACAAGTAAATCAGTTTTCACAGCTTAAAGTCTTTTGTTGATATTTTAATAAAAAAAAAATTTATTCACTAAACCTTAGTACATTTCAATGACTTTTCTATGGTTGGCAAAAAGGTTTTTTTTTTTTATTAAAGATATAGGTAGAACCATTACTAACTTTTTTCCTCACAAAGACCATAAAAGCAAAATGATCAATGGATGAATACCTAGAATGTTTTATTTAACATCCTAAACTTTCGAATTATCCAAAGTGTAAAAGGTCACTGGGTCTGGCAGCTCCCTTAGACTTGAACCTTCAAACAGACTGTCTAGCAACTGAAGACACAAAAATCACCTGGGTTGTTATAATTGCCATTCAGGTGATTGAGACAAATCACAATTCTGAAGATAATCAGGTTAAGTAGGTTATCAAAATGTAGAGAACAAAAAATACCCAAAAGGATAAGAAAAAATTAACCTATATATTTCATCTCAGGAAATGAAAAAAAAAGACACCAAAGCTTAACTGAAATAATTTAAATAAAAAGAAAAATCTAGAAGAAAGCCCATAAAAAAGCTTGGTATCCAAAGGGAGTGAAGTAGGAGAACAGGACGGTTTCGATGATGGACTTTTTGTCAGTTAAGAAACTTGTTTTCATACAAGTGTGCAGACAAATATCAAGTAGATATCAGTTCATAAGCAAAGATAATCCATGTAGTATGAGATAACAGAAAAAAACCCCAAAGATGATTACTTATATTGAAAATGGACAACAAGACTTAAGTCAAATGCATGTGTATATGGGAACAGGTACTATGGAGAAAACACTGACATTTAAAATAACTCTTCCTTACATCACTTGCACTAACTTAATTGGATTAGTCAATAGATGCTGCTGTTCTGGCCAACTGAAGCAGTGAGTATGTATATAACAGGACTAATCTCTCCTGCTACAATAATAGCAGGTTATATTGATATAGCACTTTAAAGTTTACAGAGGTTTTTCCCCCTTCGTAACAACTATGTGAGGCAGGGAGCACAAATACCAATATTTCCATTTTGCAGATGAGGAAACTGAGGCTCAATCCAAACAGTTAGGAAGAGCCGGGACCAGAATCTAAAACTCAAGTCTTTATATCCTAGTCCAGTGCTCTTTCCTCTATACCATATTATCCTTTCCATATCCTCTTCATACATATAATTAAATTTTATTTTATTTTTTGCAAAAAAAAGCTATTTTTAATTTCTCTAAAAATCCTCAGACAATTTTCTGGTCTGTCACTTAAATCCCTCCTTATTCCCATTTTACAATTAATTACCTGATTATTAAGCTTCTGTTTCTTAGGGGCAATGTGCAGCTCCAAACATTTTCAGGTAGTCTGTTTTAACTGAATTCTGTTGTTTTGTGTGCTTCCCTGATAGACCCTTTCATTCTCATACAAAGTGCTGACAACAGCTGCAGCATAGCAAACATTTCCTGTTCTCCACCCTATTGAGTCCTGTGCCAATCTCATTTGAAGCCATCAAGGATGACCATAGACAGTCCATTTTCTGGAAATATCTGTCTTGCTACTACAAATCCAGAAAGTGCCCTTTCTGGCACTGCAGACTTTAAAAATATGCACAAACATTTTAGGAGAAAACAGCTATGTCATGAAAGCCAAAAAATTTTTCTTTTTTATATCTGCGGAAAAATAAAATGATGGTTAAATATTCAAGTTTCATTCTAGGAAAACTGAACTACTGCAGCGCAAATCTGTGCCAGGCTTGGACTACGAAATCCTACTCATACTTACCCCAAATCATTTTACTCTTTGGTTACAGTCTGTATACTCCATGTACAATCTCTTTATGATATGGGGGATTTGTGGCATTTGACTGTTGTGTTTAAATTTAAATTGTACTTATTTGATTGTCCCTATTTCTAATACTATTCATTTTTATGTACTCATTAAAAATCTTTATAAATATATTAACCATAAATTTATTTTGAATGTAGTCAACATGGTACGTGTGACTTATTATTTAATATCTTATTACATACTTATGTTGTAGGATAAAAGCTCAGGAATTTTTAACTATTAACTATGAACATTATGTGTGTCTGCTTGCTGTCTCTTTCCCTCCTCTGCTCTCATTTCTTCCCCTTCCCTCTCTCTTCCCATAGACATATATGTAGAAGGGGAGAGAGAGAACTTCCTAAGACTACCCACTGCAGAGAAATGCCGATATACATAGATAGAGGACATTCTTTACCAGGACCATCTTATACCAATATCACAGCTCTGATAAAACAAACAAAAAACAACTGACTGAAATCTACCTTTCTAGGCATTTATTATATCTTGCCCCCTTTAATGTACTCTATGATCCAGCCAAAATGCACTGTCAGCTATTCCCCCAAATGGCTTTCCACCTCCTATTTTCCAGCTTTCAAATTCTTCTGTCCCAGAATCATCACCTTCACTTGACTTCCACCTTAAGTGGCTTATATTATATGTAGCCAGATTGCTGGCCTTCTCTCTCTCTTCAAATCATCAAGTATTTCCTTATATGCATAGGTGTTTTATTCTCCCCTGCCCAGTAGGATGTAAGTCATTTGAGTATAGGGATTGGTTTTTTTGTCTTTATATTTCTGCTGTCTAGACCAGTGTGTTTTACAGAATAAAAACTTAATAATTGTGTGTTGCACTGAATTGAAATGAAAAATAGATAGACACACGACCCATTTTGACTGGCATTTGTCATTTCTGCCTGCTATTAATGCTTCCTCCTCAATATTTCAAAAGATCCAGGATGGGGGGGCGGAGCCAAGATGGCAGCGTACCAGCAGCAACATATCGGAGCTCTCACATAGCCACCCCAAAATACCCATAAAATAGGACTCTAAACCAATCCTAGAACTCCAAAACGCACACAAAGATACTTCCCACTAAAGTCAGCTTGGCTACAAGGAACCATATCAGCACTGCGAACTGAAACCAGCCTGGCTTGAAGCCGCTGCTGAGCCCCAGGGGTGGCTGGACGAGAGGAGCGTTGAGCAGATTAACGGCAGCTGCGAGCAGTATTGAGAACTAGGTCAGTGCGTCTTGTGAAATTAGGAGAGAAAAGCAGTCTGGCCAAAAGGCCTCCAGAGAAGAAAAGCCAAAGGCAGAGGTTTGCACCCGCCTCCATGTTGCAGCTTCCCGCCCACAGCCTGTAGACAGCAGGTGGACTAAGCAATTGTTCTGAGGCCAGTGCTCTCGCATTGAGCGGCCTGGATCCGGATCGCCATCTTGGGCCTCGGTCTTGAAGTCTTCATTATCCAGTGAGCCAGAAGTAAGTAGGAAGGGTCCCAGCACCTTCCTGAGAGCTACGGAAGCCAGGAGGACCCCAGCGATTTGGGACAGAGCTTTCCCTTCTGGAAGCAGAGCCCCACAGAGATTTTTAAAAAAATCACGGTCTGAACAACCATGAGTAAGAATAAGCA
>CM053586.1:212821018-212873891 GCA_028646515.1 Pseudochirops corinnae
GGGTGGGGGAAAGAGGGGGAGAAAATATATAACTCAAAATCTTGTGGAAATGAATGATGCAAACTGAAATAAAATTTAAAAAAAAAAAAGATATTTCTCAAATCTACTTTCCTGATCTCTAATCTTACATCTCCAACAGCCAGCTGGATTAAACTGTATGTCCTGTAGACACAAACTCAGTATGGCTAAAAGTGAACTCATTTTCTTTCACCCCAAATGCCCCTCTTTTTTGAACTTCCCTATTACTGTGGAAGGTACCACTATCCTCAGTCACTCAGCCCTGAATCTATGTATCATCTTTGACTCCTCATTTTCTTTCACCTTCTAAATCCAATGAGTTGTCAAGTCTTGTTCGTTCTAACTTTATAACATCTCTCCTACATATCCCCTTTTCTCTTCTGACATTGTCACTATCCTCATACAAGTTGTCCTCACCTAATGCCTGGCCTATTTCAATACACTTTTGGTTGTACTGTGTGTCAAATCTCTCCCCACTCTAGTCCAGTCTTCACAGGTATTAAACTGATCTTCCCAAAGTGCAGGACTGACCATGTTATCCTTTTAATCAATAAATTCTAGAGGCTCTTTATTATCTCCAGAATCAAATACAAAATCCTCATTTTGACATTTAAAACCTTTTATAACCTGATCTCCAGGTTTGAATCTGGACAGATATTGTTTCTGATATTAACTGTTTTCAGTGTTTTTGTAGGCAAAAATCAACATTTTAGGAAGCTGTCAGTTCCCAAAACAGATGCAAAATATATATGCAAATATACTTATGTAAATACAAATACATACAGGCATATGCACACACATCCAAACCCCCAAAATGGATGGAAAAATATAAATACTGATGGTTCAGAGTTTATTTTTATTTCAGTTGAATCCCATTAACAGAAATAAGTAGATTAAAAAAGAAACCTTACCTGCTACTGAATTTGGCCGAGGCATCAGGTAAAGTGGAATAGATTGTACTGATTGGGACAGAACTGTTTCCAGATTCCTTTCTGGGATCTTGTTAAGACTATAGGTAGAGGCTGTCATATTTTCATCTACTCGGTATAAACATGAATCCATACTGGATTTTTGAGACTGCCAAGGTTTCAGGTTTCCTCCAGATCCTAGTTCTTTACTGCTTTCTCCACCATACTTTGTTCGTTCCACATTTTCAGAATAGCTTGTCAAAGTAGCTGGAACAAAACAAATAGGAAAAAATGAATAAGAGAAAAATCAAATAAAGGGTCTTTTGTACACATGTGTCAAAAATCATGATTTGGGAGGATCTCTTAAAAATATTACTGATATTCATTTCATATCTAAGCTTAGAATATCGAGAACAAAACCAAACCATTTTAGGTGCATAGTAACTGACAACTGTAAGTCAAGCTAATAAGCATTTAAGTGTTTACTATGTGGCAAATACTGGGGTATAGTCAAACACAGAGACAATATACAGACATCTATATACACATGTATATAGGGTAAGTTGGAAATAATCAACAGAAGGAAGGCCCTAGCATTCATGTGGATGCTGCTTTAATTTATTAAATAGAAGGGAGACATGGTGAAACTTGCACTTTAGGAAGATCAAATTGAGAGTCAAGTGGAGGATGGACTGGAATAGGGATAGACTTTAAGTAGGGAGGCCAATCAGCCAATCAAAGGTTAATGCAATATTCTGAGCATGAAGGCTGATGGCAGTGTCAGAAGGGGCATCAACCAGGGCTGCAAAGCTAGAACTGATGGGATTTATTACTAATTAGATATGAGGGCTGAGAGAAAGTGAGTTGAGGAACATACCTAGGTTTTGAGGCTAGCTGACTGGTAGGATAGTAGTGTTCTTGACAATAATGAGGGAGGTTAGGAAGATGGGAAGGCTTGGGGAGGGAAAGACAATGAATTCAATTTTTGATACGTTGAGCTTAAAATGTCTGCGAGAGACGTAGCACAAGATGTCCAATAAGCAGTTGGAGTTGCTGGTTGAGCCAAACTACAAAAACAAATTCTGAGAAATAGAAGTGTTTAAGTACTAAAATGTTGTGACTGAATAAATATGTTAAAAAACCAAACTATTATGCAATAAACTTATAGTATTAGTAGTACAGTATGGCTGAAGGAACACTGGACTTGGGAGTTAGCACTCCTGGGTTTAAGTTTTAAATTAGCCACTTAGAAATCTTTTGACATTGGGCAACTCACTTAACTTCTCTGAGGCTGGTTTAAAGTGAGTCTGTTGAGATGAATATTCTCATCTCTAAATAGTAATGATAATATTTACAATGCATACCCTGCAGGGTGGCTGTGAAGAGGGCATTTCTCAACCTTACACCTATAAATTTATTATTATCCTCACTGTTATCTCATTCTTCTCATCTTTTTTGGTGAGGTTCAGCAAGAAATGCTCTGAGGATAAGTTGCTATCCTGCCATAATTCTTTTATATTTAATGTTTTGTGGACTCTCAGGCAGATGGATAAAATAATGTCTTTGTGACTGGAGAAGAGCATGTTTTCTTCTGTAGAATCATTAAAACATCTTTAGGGTAATTCTATTGAAAGATGGAAGATAAAGGTGACAAATACCTTATTCCCACATGGTTCTAATTTCTTCCACTAGTTCTCTGTATTTTTGAAAGTTTCTCATTTCATGTAGCTTATATTTTATGAAAATTCAGTATAGTAACATCAACTAAGAAAATTATTTTAAAATTTTTATGATTCAATATTATACCCAAACAACTGTGGGCAACAAACGGTTCTGGTGGCAAATATGTTCTGGTTCCAGAGCAGACTATCTGTTGAATTCTCAAGTGTTAATTATTATGTAGTTTGTGTTTGTAATATAAGGCTTTGTTATCTGTTAGTTTAGGAAAAAAAAAAGGTACTAGGCCATTAGTATAGAATTCTAGTTACTCCATAATATATTTCTCAGTAACCATTAGGTTGCTCCTTTCCTCCCACAAAGTGAAATATGCAGTTTTCATTGCTCCATTTTTATAATCTACTCTAATTAATAACTTGGGGCTTCATGAGTATAACCTTTTCTGTAATTTCTGGTGGCAGTCACCTGATTCTGAATTATCATAAGCCTTTCTTGTTTCTATAAACAAATCTCCACTGTGTAGCCAATTTTTCAATGCCTCTTTGTGGACATTTTTGGCTGAGTACATGTGGATCTCTCCCATGGAGGGTCTTTTAATTCTCCTCTTGGATCTCAGCCATTTCATAGGTTCCAGTCAGAGATAAACCTACTTTGGGTTATGTTTGACAAATCCTGTTATTAACCTTTACTGTTGCTTTGTGAAGAGATGTCTATTTGCTCCAAAAGTATTTCTGTGTTTTTAACTTGTTTACCATGGGCTTTAATGTCTGCTAATCCTCTTCTTTTTGTTAAGGGATTGTTAATCTTTTTCTAGCAGCCTGGGGGTGATGAGCTCAGTACTTCATTAACAACATTTGAGTTTTGGTTTGGAAATACATTGTGGGCCACCGACCATGTCAAAAGTATACATAAACTGGTATTGTGCAGGCAGCAAATACTTTTAAGTGTTTTCTCTCTTAAACTTTCACTTTAGGATGACGGTCTTATACAAGCAGTCTCAGCTTTTTCCTGGATAGCATTATGCACAATCTGTCTTTCTTGGTTTTAAGTATCACCTCCATTTATTGGTTTGATTTGACTACCACATTCAAACTTTAATTCTTCAGTATCTATTCTTTTGTGGTACACAGAATATTATACTTATCATGCCCAAGTGACATTTTGATATAATTAGGAAAAGTTTCCATGATATGAAGCAGCAGTTTAATGGGCTTTTCAACGGAGTCATAGATAATTTGAGGTCATCCATGTGTATCAAGTAAATAATGTGATGTTTTGTTGTAACTCCTTTGACTTGAAATCCATATACTGAATTCTATTTAGGAGCACTGACAATGGATTTAATCTAGGCAGAACTACAGAAGGATTAAACTACTTCTTCAGAAAACATCATATTTTATATCAATTACTCTTGACATTATTAAGCCCTTAATAAATATCTGCTGACTAATTATCGTATAGGTATTTTAAAGAGAGAATGTTTTCTAATATGTAGATATCAAATACTCTATGATTGTCACTATATTTGGATTTATTTTACATGTTTACAACATATGGCCAAACCTAAGTGAGGAATGGAGGCAAAAAGCTCTGCTATAAACAGTGAAGGCATGTAAATATTGTACTTTTAGTTTGCTTGTTTAATAATCACAAAATCAATAGTGAATTGCTCTTTACACCCCCGGGAATTTCTGGGAGATCCTTTTTGTCCCTCCGCTGTTCTCTTGTTAATGTTTATAGTTTTTTGAGCCATACAAGCTGTGGATGCTTAGAATGAAATACAGAAACATGTAATTGGCATGTATTTGGAAGGTCACTGCTATTTTCATATTTTGGTAATAATTACGTGATGCCGTCTTTAAGTTAAGAGATGAAAATCAAGTTTGCATCACAGAGGGAATTAGTAAAGTGCTTTATGATTCACTCGAGTATTTGTGGCCTTATCTAGAACCCGTATTTTCTAGTCTTGCAGAGAAGCTACTTTCAGTCACCTTCCTTGACATAACCGTTCTTTTTTTCATTATATTAACAGCGTCTTCTTTTGTCCAACTTTTGTTTTTATTATGTTGGACTTCTTTAGGTCATGGAAATGATCAGTAATTCTCCACATCCACCGCAGTTGGGTGACAGAGTAGATAGAGCACTGGGCTTGGAATCAGTAAAACCTAATAACTTCATATCCTGTCTCACTTAACAGTGTGACCGTGAGCAAGTCATTTAATCTTCATCTTAGTTTCCCTACCTGTAAAATAGGGATAATAATGACACCTACCTCACAGTCCAACTGAGATAATATTTGCCAAGTACTCTGCAAACCTTAAAAAGCTATATAAATGCTAACTATTATTATTCTTTGGGGGTTCTCTCTTCTAATTTCTTTGCTTCTTGAACTTTTATACAATGGTATAGTTTTTGATTAATGATGAATGGTTTGTTTTGCTCTTTATACTATGTTGACTGCATCATTGTAATCTTTTGACTTTTGTTTTTGTTCAGAGAATGACAGTTTAGAGCTTGAAGCCATATAATCCAACTCCTTTTTCAAAGGAGGAACTGTAGATTAAAGGTATAAAATTTTCTGATATATTTTTTGTGTTCTGAATTCTGTTCTGTATGTTTCTTTCTCAGTACATTTGATTAAACAATACCATAATCAACTTTTCAGCTGCATGTCCTATCTAGATATTGATTTAATCTTCCCATATCTTTTTGCAGGTCTTTAATAGCTTTCCCAAATCTCTTCCGTCATGATGGTATTTGACACTTGTCCTTAGGAATATTCTTAGATAACTCTACCTCCCTCTATGGCTACAGCATATACTGTTGTGTTGTTGTGTGCAGGTCCTGAATTTTTTTTTAAACTATCATCAAATATTGTAGGAGAATGTATTCCTTTACTGTATTACAGGAGAAACTAGCTTTTCAAACTATTATGTTTTGGCAGAATTGGTCTATTAGTTGGATTTAGGTCATCAAACTCAAAAGTGCTTTTCAAAATTCTATTCTAAGTGTGGTATTTCTTCAAAACCAATTGAGACACTGGTATTATTTTTGCTGTCTCTTAATAATGTAAGAGATGGTAGCACTTCTCAAGATTGTGTTAAGTATAAATTGTCAATACTTTCAGGTTCTTCAGCTTTTCCTTCTTCTTTCCTTCTTCAGACTAAAGTGATTCTAATTTCCATTCTTATTTCACCTAATCTGAGTTTAAGAATGAAAGTATTTCTTATGGCCATTTCACATGGCCACCTGCACTGAGCTACAATACATTGTTGTATAATATAGAGCTGAGGATATCACTGATAAAAAACAGAACAATGTCCTTGCCATCTAATTGATAAGATTTATTTCCAATTGTATGAGGCTATAGAACTAGTATATAATTAAAACACTGTCTCCAGTCTATTTCATGCATGTTCACTATCTGTCTATGTTAGTGATCAGTACCATCTGCATTGAAGTTTTTATGGCAAATGGGGTATTAGTATGTGTATATATGTAAATACATATATGACATATATGTTAATATATGTACACATTAGTCACTCATACTTCTGTTGAATGGTTCCAGATCCATCAAACACTAGACTGCTTTGTCTATGTCCTATCCTAGATGCATAGGAATAGTTACATTAGTGCCATCACTTTTATACTAGATATTTCAGGATTCTTGCCAGGACTTCATAGTGACCATAGAGGTCTCAGAGTTCACAGAGTTCCCACTATGCTTCACCTTATTTGTCATTCTTTGACTTAGCAACATCTATTCCTCAACCTTGCCAAGGACAATGAGTGGGATTTGAGGGAGTTTCTTTTTTTCCTTTTCCAAATTAAATTTTAACTTTTCATTTAACAATCATCCTCTCTCTCTCACACACACACACCTCTCTCACACACGCACACACCCCTCTCCCAACCAGAGGGAAAAAAACTTAAGTGACCATGTTAAAAAATGCATGTATGCATGTCTCACTCATACATATAATGTTTTCAAGGTCTATCTATCCATAAAAACATACATATGCACAACAAACACACTCACATATATAAAGATTCTATATACGGTTTTATGGGTAAGTGGCTTTTAAACTGTCAAAGTCAGGCCTCACATCCAAGTCTTTAAAAAAAAAAAACTACTACATCAAACTACTTTTCCACTACATAATCAAATTCCAACTTAACTATAAATTCAGCCTTTTAGAATCTTTAATTTAGGAGTATTAATGTAATTGTGGGCAGCTATATGACTCAGTGGATGTAGTTCCAGGTTTAGAGTCAGGAAGACTCATCTTCTGAGTTCAAATCTGGTCTCAGACACTTACTAGCTGTGTTACCCTGGGCAAGTCATTTACCCTTATTTGCCTCAGTTTTGTCATCTGTAAAATGATCTGGAGGGAAAAAACGGTAAACTATTCTTGTATCTTTGCCAAGAAAACCCTAAACTGGGTCACAAAGAGTTGGACAGGACTGAAGAAAAGACTTCACAACAACAAAAGGGTTGAGGGTTTTTTTGTTTTTTTTTTTTGCTTTTTGGAGAGGGTAGGGCAAGGCAATTGGGGTTAAGTGACTTGTCCAAGGTCCCATGGCTAGTAGGTGTTAAGTGTTTGAGGCTGGATTTGAACTCAGGTCCTCCTGACTCTGGGGCCAGTGCTCTATTTATTGTGCCACCTAGCTGCCCCCAACAAAAGGCTTCTAATGCAAAAAAATATTAATTTCTTCCATGATGTTGCTGGTTTGGCCTCTAAGAACAGTCTCTGACACTTTCCAAAATTACTGAGATTCTATAATAAAACTAAATAATATTAGTTGTATGTTGCAAATATTCTATGTCCTCAAATAAATTTTCTGACATGAAGAACTTCACTCTGCTCTAATGTTAAATATAATTTTTATAAATCCTGCTTTAAAGGTAATGCTTTGAATTACTTGTAGTTCCATGCTTGGAATCTTACTGTCAGGAACTTGTTATTTGAGTTTATTTTCCTGTCTCAACTATTCAGTAAAGCCCCAAGTACTCTGCCACCTCCTCCTCACCTGAAGCCCCTGACCTTTCCCCTTGACCTGACTTTTTTTCCCTACCCTTGGAAGAGGTTTTCAGAAATGTAAGGAATTCCTGGTAGGAAAATTCCCTTTTCTAAGAGATCTACAATTTGTTCAGAGCTAAATTCCCTTCCCCGCCCCCTCAGTAAAATATTTGAGCAGGAGGTAGGAGCTTAGGCCATTCTGAAGTTTATATTTGAAATAATTTTTGTTTTTATTCTGTAATTTTAAAGTGTGGATTACTATGAGAATTCCAGAAGCTTTAAAAGAATCATTGAATATTATAAAAGTGTTTAACTGGATTGTCAGTAGTGTCTAAGGGTCCTATAGTCAAGAGTTCCTAAGATTCCTTATAGTATTTTTGGTTACTATTAGGCATATTATATTCTACAGTGCTTGAAAGAGTGCCCTGCATCTTTTTTTTTCCCCCTTGAGCCCTAAAATTTCATTGACAGAGACAACTTCTAGGATGGAAACTGTTCAGCAAAGTAGATCAATAACTTATCTGTAACGCATAACCTTAAAGAATTGCTTGGGGGCACTGAGAGATTAGGTGATACACCCTTGTCTTCCACGAAGTAGGTACTTAACAAATGTTTGCTGAATTTAGGGATGTCACTCTGTCTTAAGAGCCAATCATGGCAGTCTGTTCCAGATGAAGCCCAATTCTACTGTCTGGGCCAATTCTGATAGTTGAGGAAAACTGGGACTGTTCATTAGTTCCAAAAGCCTGTGAGGATTCCATGGCAAATTTGACCTTTGGGCTGTGGTTCAAAGACATATAGCAGGAAGAGTAATTGGCTGTTTTGACACTGATTAAACAATATGGAGAACTGCGAACACAGTTCTAAGCAGTTTAGTTATGTAAACAGTGATTTTCTCTGGGAAATTCCTAATAGGCTATAGTCTGTGTTCAACTTTAAACTAGTCATGCTTGGAACTAATTCAAGTCTACAAGGTTTGACATTTTACTTACATTTACTTTATTTCATTATGCAATCAAAGCTATAGACTTTAATTAAGTCTGACAAATAAAAATACTAGTTTCTTCAATATACTTTGGAGGAGACAACTGATTAATAAGCCCTACGCTCTCCACTGTAGTAATTCTGAACCCCATGACATACTTAAAAATTCTCATTTCTAAGTGTGTCAGGCAACAGCGTACATGTTTCTCTGCATGTGCACTCCTTTGCCACCTTCTGAACAATGACTCCTGAACTCACTCCTAAACAAATAAACAAAAAGCCTTAAACAATGTATTTTGGGAGAACATTAGCTCACTTGACTAAAGCATAATTTAATTTGGTTCTAAGGTTTGGGGATTCAGTTACTCTACAGTTGCCAGTTCATGCATCTACTGGGAGGAGTGAACAAGAAGCCAGGGTATATGGAAAACTCTCAGAGAGCTAACCTTTGTGTAAAACACCCAAACGAAACATTAATTCCTTTCCTTTTGTGGACTTCTGCTGTGTAGTATGAATCTACTTGTCTCTATGCAGCCCCTAACCTCAGCTATATCCCACAAGCCTCTCTGTTTTCTCCATCTAACCAATACTAAGTCTTTTGGCCTAAGACTATTGCGTAAAGGTTGTCCCAAGTATTATCTGGAATAACAGTGAGAGGAAGAAAACCAGTTTCCCCAGAGTGAAGAGTCACACTGTAAGATCCCGATGCTGTTTATATAAACCCAAGATAACTGTTATTATTCATACCTAACACACAGCATTCTTATATTTCAGGGCAAAGAGATTAAGTTGTATAGCCTGCTATGACCTTTCCCTGTACAAGAAGATGGTAAATACAAGTTTAGTTATATCAGATACCTAGATGGAAAGTAGCCACTTTCAAAGTTGAAAATCACAAGGAGATGAGAGAGCTCACATAAAGAAAAATCTGGTCTTCCTTGTTCCATATCCAAATATCTTCTAGGTCTGACTTTCCAATACTTTATGCCCCTTTCCTCACTTATCCCTCTCCCTATAAATTGTTTTTAAAGTATCAGGCTATTTCTTTGATGGAACAGACAGGCTCACCTATGTCAACCCAACATGTCTTATTGGTGATGGTGCCTATGCTCTTTCTTTTCTCTTGGCTCAGGAGCATTCAAGGAAGGATTCTTTCTAAAAACTAAATACTTTATTTAAGACTTAATATTAGACATTAATTCTAAAATACTCTAATGAATCTATTGTCTCATGAATTTGCATTTCTCTTAAGTGACACAGATCACAATCCACTGGTGCTTACCCATCCTGTGGGACTCTTGTTCATTTCCTCTAAAAAGTTCTCTTCTGGGGTCCGTTGCTAGCACACAGGTTGCCCATAAATTATCCCTCACTTTCTTTTTTTTTTTTTCCCATTTATTTATTTTTAGTTTTCAACATTCATTTCCACAAGATTATGAGTTACAAATTTTCCCCCTCTACCTGCTCCATAGTGAGCCTACTGAATACCCCTCCCCCAATTTGTTCTCTCTTACATCCTCCCCCATCCCCCCAACTTTCTTTCTTTCCAGTAGGGCAGCAGTTCTCAACCTGTGGGTCACGACTCCCCTTGCGGGATGAGGGGGGTGGGTCGAAGGACCCTTTCACAGGGGTCACAGGGGTCGCCTAATACCATGGGAAAACACATATTTCTGATGGTCTTAGGAACTGAGACACCGCCCACATATGAGTATTAAAGGGTTGCAGCATTAGGAAGGTTGAGAACCAATGTAGTAAGGCAAGATTATCTCTCCCTTTCACTAGGGTATAAGCCTATCTTATTTGTTGCTCATACATTTCTGCAATGACATCCTTTACTCTAGTCCTTCTGCCATGTCTTATCGATTGCATAACACCTGTCATGTTCTCCTTTGCCCTCTAAATAATAGCAACAGTGTGTTTTCATGACATAGGGAATTCCCAAATAAGAAAATGAGCACTTTTTAGGACAATCCATTCTGTTCTGGTGCACAGAAGTAGAGGCAGTTGTTACCTCAAAAGTGAACAAGGGTAACAAAAGTAACACAATATGCTTCAAAAGGTTCCGACTGTCAGCTTGTAATGTAGAGAACATGAAGAACATTCAAACAGAAGTGGGATTATATGGAGCAAAATGGTAGTGACCAAACGAGCCACAAATAAGGGATTACTATACATCCTGAGGAAAATTAATATTGTTATATTATTTAATAACCAAAATTACTTTGTAACCCATCATATTCCCCATTTTGTCAAAAAGCATTTCTCAGCCTAGCTTAAAAGGAAATTTCTTTCAGTCCAAACCAAAGGCTTGGTTGAGGAATGTGATCACTCCCAGCCTCTGGGGCATTTGCTTGAAACACAGTTTAAAGTGGCAGCCTTACTTCTGTTTATCTATAAACAGAACCAGCTTGGACTGGGTCCCTCTCCCAGGGAAGGCTCTCCAGTCCAAGCCTTTCCTTGTCAAACTCAGGGGTGATTTGATCTCTAAGGGGAAAGCTAAGGAGAAGGGAGGAATCCTGATTGAGGTGGCTCCCTTCTTCAAGCCAAGATTCCTAGAAGCTGTAGAGTCTCTTAAGGAAATCAACATTCCTTAATTGTCAGAGAGGGGTGTGATCAGTTACACCTGAAGACCCGCCCACTTTCCATAGCTGCGGCTAATTTTAAGGCTTTTCTACTATCTTACAACCCCCTTTTCCTTGGGAGTCTCAATAAATACAGGTTTTTGAGTCCTATCCTGGTCACTGATCCCCTGAAGGGTGAACAGTCTGACCCATTTTATTAACAGTTACATGTGTCACTGTTAATAAACTGTTATCTTGTCCTGAAAACTTGCCTTAGTTGATCTCTGTTGCATTTTTACTTGCCACAATTCAAAATGGAACAAGCAACTGTACAATGGCATACAGAGAATAGACAATCTTATCTAAGATTTATTTTGATACTTTTGTTGAGGTTCAGGCTCTGGGAATTCTGATTGAATCTTCCCATTTGATGAGGCATTTGCAGGGAGGCCTAAGGCTTTCAACATGGCTAGGTCCAAATCTCTGTTACTAGCCTAGCCTTCCTTTGTCTAGCAACTTCCCACTCTGGATCCTCCCAAACCCTCCACAGTCTCATCTCCAGGTAGCCTCCAGCTACTTCCCACCTTAATCTCTCATCACTGGAGTCTGACCTCATTTGACTCCTCCTGAAGACCCTCCCCAAATTCCTCCTCTAGACCATCCCTAAAATCCTCCCACAACCTTTCTGTAGATAAGACCCCATCTTGCCCCCATGAGGTGTGAGAGCACCAGAGGCAGATAACGTTCTAGTGCAGAATCACTCTGTGTCAGATGATTCTGGCCTGCTTGGCCAGTACAAATGTCACAGATACTGAGGCTCCTTAAGAGACTACCCATTATGGAGAACTTTTCATAAACTTTGCTTTTCTTTGGCTGAGAGAAGACTTGAGTCTAATTCATTTGGCAGGACCCGGTGTGTTGGTATTTTGGGGTCTCAGGCACCCCTAAATCCTAAACCTCAACATTTTATGGTTCCCCGATCTCATCATTTTGAGAGTACCTTTTAGTTAGAATAGGAGAGAAAAGAACTTGGGAGAGGGAATCATTTCTTCCACTGAGATTAAATCAGAGTGAAAATATTTGGGAGGTAGGGTAAATTTAAGCTAGGTAAGAATGAAGGAACCAGAAATGTCTACCTATAAAGTCCTTAAGAATACTGGAGGTTCTATAGCTTTATTACTCCTCTGACACCTGTGACTATGTCGGCCTTGGGGACCACAGATTTAGACTTTTTATGAGAAAAACAGTCTGGAGTCTTTCATTCTAATCTCTGCCAGCAGAGTTGCTTGTGGAGGGACTCCTCTCCTCCAATGTTGCTTGGGCCTCTGTTGATAGATCTGTACCCTTTGACACCCTGGAGAAGTGCACTACTACCACAGTGAAGCTTGGGAAGGCTGCTAAAAATCAAGGTGAGTCAAAGACAGTCGCTAAAGGAGAGAGGAGACAGGATGAGGACATATCAGAGGAGAAAGAAGAAACCGTGGAGAAAAGGTTGTAATCCCTCAGAAGAAGGGCAAGCAGGCTATGGCTACACCAGCAAAGAAGGTACCACCAGTCAAAAAAACCACTGTTACCACCTTACTTGTCAAGAAAGCAGTCACTACTGGTAAGAAGGCAACCATAACCCTGTCAAAAAAAGTGTTCACCCCAGCCAAAGTTGTCATCACACCAGGCAAGAAGGGAGACACTTCAGTTAAAGCAACAGTTACCCCAGCTAAAACAGAAGCTTCCCTCAATGAAAGGGGAAAAATGGGAAGAATGCTAAGAAATAAGACAATGAATCTGAAGAAGAAGGACAATAAAGGGGAGGAGGATGAAGAATTTGAACCACCTAAAGCCAAAAAAAATGGGAACAACTCTGGTCAAACAAGACTCTAAGGATGAGGAGGATGAAGAATTTGAGTCACCTAAAGCCAAAAAAATGGGAACAGCTCTGGTCAAACAAGACTCTAAGGAAGAGGAGGAAGATGATGGTGATGAGCATGAAGAAGATGCTATGGATAACACATGTGCCAAAGGGAAAATTGCTTCTGTGAAAGCTGCCCTGTGGAAAGCTGAGAAAGTCAAGAAATCAGAAGTGGAAGAAGAAAAGGAAGTGTTCATCAAAGAAGACTCAGGGAAGAGGAAAAAGGAAATGAGCAAATAGAAAACCCTCAAAACCAAGAAACAGAAATTAGAGTTTGTACAAATTTCATTCTCTGGCAACCTGAACTTCAACAAAACTGCTTCTGACCTAAAAATAGCAAGCACTGACTTTGCAAAAAAGGACCTTAATTGTGGATGTCCCCATTGGTGCCAATAGGAAGTTTGGCTACATGGAATTTGGATCAGCTGAAGACACAGAGAAGCTCTGGAATATAGTGGTTCCAAAGTCCTCGGCTCTAAAATGAAATTTGAAAAGAAAAGTCAAGGACAAGAGAATTGGAGAGGTGAGAAGAATTCCTGGAGTGGGAATAACAGCAAGCTGGCAGATTCAAAGATATTCATGCTAAATAACCTCACCAACATACAGTCACTGAAGAAAATCTGCAGGAAGTGTTTGGGAAGGCAATAGTGGCCAGCCTGGCCCAGAACAATGAAGGCTGACCTAAAGGGTATGCATACAGAGAATTTCCCTCTGAGGAAGATACAAAAGAAGCTTTGAATTCTTTTAACTATACAGAATTCAGCACCAAGGAGCCAGTCATAAAAAACTTTGTTCTTCAAAGATCTGTCTGAAAACATGACAGAAGAAACAATGAAAGGTTCATTTTATGGCTCTGTTGATGCCAGAGTAGTCACAGATAGGGAACAGGGTCACCTAAAGGTTCAGTCTCATGGACTTCAACTCAGAAGAAAATGTTAAAGCTGTGAAAGAGGCCAGGGAAGATGGGGAGATTGATGGAAACAAAGTTACTCTAGAGTGGGCCAACCCCAGTGATTTTGGAGGCCATGGGGATGATCATGGTGGCTGAAGCAGTAGAGAAGTCTGAGGGGGCTTTTGTGGTAGAGGTCAAGGAAAACTTGGAGGCTGGAGTTCTTTCTGGGTAGGTTGAGGAAAAGGAGGAGATGACAAGCCCCCAGGAAATAAAATGAAATATGAATACCTTCTCCTCATTCTTTTTTCCCCTGCTATTTGAATAGACTCTGGTGCAGTTTATCCTGTCATCTAATAGATGGAGCCTTCTGAGGACACTCCAAGACAAATATCCAGCCTAGAAATTGTCTTAGAAAAACCTGGATGACATTTCAAGGGAGAGAGCATGTTGGTTGTTATATGGATGGGTTATAGATGTGGGAATTAACCTTTTTGTCTATGCGTTGTTATGTTTATAATTTACAAATGTACAAAACCATTTCCCACCATACAATTATCTGTAGTGGTTTTCTGTTTCATTTTAATCCTCTTTTTTGGCTAGAAAGAAAAAAGATAGGTGTTTTCTCATGGTTCCTGCTTTAGTAACCTGTTTTAGGTCACATTAAAAGAGCTTAACTTGCGGGAAAAAATAGTCTGATAAATGTATGGCTATACTGATATGAGTATTTGCACCAAAAGGTAATAGATCCATATATGAATGGCTTAAGTCTATAAGATGAACACACTAAACGAATTTCATGGTTCTGTAGCAAGTATCTAGCTTCTGATAGATCATGAATGCCATGATATATCAGGCATTCTGCCCTAAAAGACCAATGGGTCACCATTATGGAAATCAATGTCAATCTGGAAAAAAATGGATACTTCTATAATAAGCAAGAGGATTTAAGGGTATGTTAGTTTAGATGATTTACAGGTTAAGAGATTTGCCCAAGGTTACACAGCTAGTTAGTGTATGAGGCCAGATTTGAACCCAGGATGATGAGTCTTCCTGATTCCAGTCATGGCACTCTATCCACTGTGCCACCTAGCTGCCCATTCCTCTATCTACTAAATGTAATTTTCTTTCTACTCAAAGAATATTTTTCAAATAAAAGTGAAAAGCAAAGGAATCATTTTCTAAGAAAAATTACTAGTATTTAATATGACAGCATTTCTATGACCCAAATGATTATATACCCTTTACTTGATTAAACATCTGACAGACAGCCTTTCTTTTTCTTTTTCTAATTACTCTGAAGGTCAATTTGTTTCTGTATTCAGAATCATAAAAGCACAGCATCTCATCAGTCTTCAAAACTAGCCTCTTATGCACCAAGTCACTTATTTCATGGAGATTCAATTTTGAAAATTTATCTGAAGAAAATTTTTAGGAACATTAGATAGGAAAAGAATTTCTTTAAAGATTTTCAGACCACATACACATTTTATTCTAATTTTATACTGAAGTGTCCTTGAGCTCCTTTTGAAGGTAACTGCTTGCAAACAGATACGGCCTCATCTACTGTCAGTATAATCCACTCTACTTGTATGAATATATTACTAAAGCTATTTTTACTTATAGCAATATGCTGATATGCAGTTACAACTAACCTGATACCAACAGAGAATTGCAGGAAGAACTCTACTTGGGAACCACAAAAGGTATTTTGCGAAAGGAATAAAAGCTACTTTTATAGGGGATCCTTGATCTTTATTATTTAATCTCTATGAGAAAGACCCTGATTCTATACTCCTGACTCAATTCATTCTCTAGAGTTCTCTACTTCCTTTGCCACCCACCTTCCAATCCCTGAGAAACCTTTGTGTTGAGGTAGAGTACTAAATGTGATCCATCATTTTATAAAGGGCTTCAGCCATGATCATGCCACTATTGGTTCAACTTAAATCTTTAGAATTTTTTATGTCCCTGCCTAACATCTTGGCTCTGCTTGGGTACCCTTTCCCACCATTCTCCATTTTATGTGTTATTTTCCTCCAAAAGAACATAACCTCCTTGAGTGCAGGGACCATGCTGTTTGCTTGTATTTGTATCTCTAGTGTTTAGCACAGCGCCTGGTATATAGTAAATACTCTGTCTATGCCAAATCACAGTCTTATAAGAAGAACTTTCTAACTGGATCTCACACTTTTATTCATCTAGCAAACACTTCAGCCATAAAATAGATATTTTCATAAACCTAAGTTAGCAATCTAAAAATCACAGAATCTTACCATTACAAAGGGATGTCAGAGGTCATTTAGTCCAAATTTCCCATTTTAAAGTCTAGGGGTATTAAGGGAAAGGTCCCTCTTGCTATGGCTGAAGAAGACCAGTACAGGAAGGGAGGTGTCCCAGCAAGCTAGTGGCAAACTCTTCCTCAACAAACCAGTGGGAGATCCTGAGCCCCAGGTGGAACAGGCTAGCACCAACACCAGGCACATACCGGCCACTACCACCAGCTCCAGCTCACCACCAGCTAAGCTATCAGCCTCCAGCTGCTAGTAGCTGAGGCCCCAGCACAAAAACCAGTAACCAGGTCCCTAGTCCCCAGCATAAGAAGCCTGGGACAGTGCCCCTTTGCTCCAGAAGCAGAGATTAACTTTAAAAGTCAGAAAAAAGGCAAACAACATGAGAAAAAAGCAATAAAGAAAAACAACGAATATAGAAAAGTATCTTGTTGACAGGGAAAATCAAAACACAGATTCAGGAGAGGACAACACTATCAATATACCTACATCTGAAACCTCAAAGGGGAATATTTACTGGTCTCAGGTCCAAAAAGCCTTTTTGGAAGAGCTCAAGTAGGATTTTAAAATTCAAATAAGAAAGGTAAAAGAAAAATTGAACAATTTCTTTAAAAACACAATTGACAAAACAGAAAAAAAGCACACCAAAGAAAACAAACTGCTTAAAAAGTAGAACTGGCCAAATGGAAAACGAGGTAAAAAAGCTAACTAAAGAAAACCATTTGTTAAAAATTAGAATTGGGCAAGTGGAAGGTAATGACTCTATAAGACACCAAGAATCAGTCAAACAAAGTAAAAAGAACGAAAAAATAGAAGAAAATGTAAAATACCTCATTGGAAAAAAAAAGTGACCTGGAAAACAGATTCAGTAGAGATCATTTAAGAATTATTGATCTACCTGAAAGCCATGATCAAAAAAAACAACTCAGATAGCATCTTTCAAGAAATCATCCTGAGGTCCTAGAACCAGAGGGTAAAATATTTGTTGAAAGAATCCACCAATCACCACTTGAAAGAGATTCCAAATTGAAAATGCCAAGGAATATTGCAGCCAAACTCTAGAATTATCAGGTCAAGGAGAAAATACTGCAAACAGCCAGAAAGAAACAATTAAAATATCACGGAACCACAGTCAGGATTATGCAGGACCTTTCATCTTCCACATTAAAAAATCAGAGGGCTTGGAATATAATATTCTGTAAAACAAAGGAGCTTAGATTACAACCAAGAATCAACTACTCGGCAAAATTGAGCATAATCTTGCAGTGGAGGAAATGGACATTCAATGAAAGAGGGAACTTCCAGACTTTCTTGATGAAAAGACCATAGCTCAGTGGAAAATTTGGTTTTCAAATAGAAGACAGTGAGAGAGGCATAAAAAGGTAGACAGGAAAGGAAAATTTAAAAAACATGTTATTTAATAAGAGCAAACTGTTTATATCCCCTACATGGAAAGATGATACTTACAACTCTTGACAACTCTCTTTATTATGACATTTAGAAGGGATATACATAGAGAGGGTAGGTTATAGTGACTTTGATGTGATAATAAAAGACTTAACTAAGTGGCAAAAGGGGATTGTACTGGGAGAATAGGAAAGGAGGAGGAAGAAAAGGATAAATTCTGTCACATGAAGAGGCACAAAAATATTATTACAGTACAGAGAAAGAAGGAAGGGAAATGAGCATTGTTTGAACTTTACTTTCATCGGATTTGGCTCAAGGAGGGAATAATATACTCAGGTATGGAAATCTAACTTGCCCTGTAGGCAGAAGGAGGTCAAAGGGAAAAGAAAAAGGAATGAGTGATAGAAGGGAGAGCAAATTGAGGGACATTGTGGTAAAAAAAAAAAAAAGAGTAGGAAACTGAGAGAAACCTAGAGAAATAAAGCTACTTTTCCAAGAATATGTAGCTAATCCCTGACCAACTGGTGATAAGAGGCACTACCTTAACATAGTAGATGACTGAGGTATTTATTTTAAATTTAGCAAGCACTACATATATATATCTATACATATACATATATACATATACATACGCACACATCAGTTGTTTTAGTTTGTGACCCATCTGGGGTTTTCTTGGCAAAGATACTGGAGTGGTTTGCCATTTCCTTTTCCAGTTCATTTTACAAATGAGGAAATGGAAGCAAACAGAGTTAAGTGACTTGACCAAGGTTCACACAGCTAGTAAGTGTCTGATTTCATATTTGAACTCAGGTCTTCTTGTCTCCAGGTCAGGTTTTCTATCCCCTGTGCCACCTACCTGCTCCATATATTGGCCTAGAGCATTCCAAATCTGATCAAGAAGGTTCTAAATTGAAAATGGATGGAGACAATTAAAGGACTCACATTTAAGACAGGTATCACAGGTATGCGCACACACAAACACATATAAATACATATACACATGCACACATATGTCTGACAATCCAGAACCTGTTTAAAGACCTCCAATGAGGGGAATCCATTTTCTTCTCTGACAATTCCACCTTTGGACACCTCAAGTTGTTAGGCAGGTTTTCCTGATATAAAGGCTAAATGGTTTGGCCTTCTGGGGCCAAACAGGACATGTCTAATCCTTCTTCAACATGAAAGCCCTTGAAATAATTGAAGTCAACAAAAAAGAGAAGGAACGCATAGGGAAGATCATTTGGGTGAGGACCAATGGAGAAAGAAACAGAAAGGATATCTTTACAAGAGTATATTCTAGATTTATGGCCAGAAGACAGAATTTGACTAATAAGCTCCAGGAAGAGAAGACAAAGCTGTCCCAGAGGTAGGCCATAGTAGCAATGGGGAACTTCAACTAACCAAAAATCTATTGTAAATCTTTCTCTGCTAAAAGCACAGCAGCTGAGAAATACTTGACGTTCTAGATACTTTCATCCTTTAGAAGGTAGAGGAAGCAACAAGGTATTTGATAACCAAAAAGTGAACGTGACCTGAAGTTGCTTTATTTTTTTTTTCAATAAACTTTTCTTTATTCTTTAATAGTATTATATTTTTTTTCCAATTACCTGTAAAGAATTTTTAACATTTTCTTTTAAATTTTGAGTTGTGAGTTTCTTCCCTTCTTTCCTCACTTTCCCCCTCCCTAAGATGGCAGGCAATTTGTTACAGGTTACACATGTACAATTATGTAAAACATTTTCATATTAGTCATGTTGTGAAAGAAGAAACCACACACAAAAATAAAGAAAGTAAAAATAGTATGCTTTCATCTGCATTCAGATTTTATCAGTTCTTTCCCTGTATGTGAATAGCATTTTTCATTAGGAGTCCTTTAGAACTGTCTTGGATCATTGCATTGCTGAGAAGAGTTAAGTCATTCACAGATGATCATCGTACAATGTTCTGTTTCTGCTCAAATTCTTTCCTTTAGTACACTTAAGTACATCTTTATAAAAACATGACAGGTACTAGAAGCAGAGTAACTAAGAACTTGTATTAAGAATCACTGCCAAACAGATAAGCATCTGAAATAAAATTAAAGCCTCTCTATCTATCATTAATATCAATGGGGAAATAGGGTTTGATTTACCAAAGTTCAATTTACACAAAACTTTTAGGAATTCATCTGTCTAGTGATTAAGGCCCTTTATTTCTTCCAACTATTTTTTTCTGAACAAAGGACAAACACTAATACTGTATGTTGATAGGTCTTTTTCTTCCAAATTAGAAAAGATGGAGAAAAATGGGTTGTTCACTCCTGATCTGACTACTCCAACTAATGGTAATAATGCAAGATGTACAGATGCTAATACTCCGGAAAGCGGGTAACCTAGTTATGAATGAAAGGGAATGATATATCAAGAAAACAATATTTATTAAATGCTTACCATACATAGTGATCTATGCTAAAAACTGGGTATACAATTAGAAAAACAAGATAGTCTCTACTTTCATGGAGCCCACATTCTAACAGGAGGCAACATATATAAGAAATTTAAGCTGCAAAGTCAGATGGAAAGGTCTTCTGATCTTTATGGTACAAAGACAAAGCAGATGGTATTCATCTTCTTTAATGTCATTTTCACTGATAAAACAATATCCATCTCTGATGCTGAATCATTATTTTGATGATAAGAATTTTATCTTCCAACTCTTCAATTATCTGTGGCTGCTAAGGCTATAAAACTTGCAGAAGTAGTAGCCAGGTAGCATCTCCACAATGGTTGGTTCCTTGGTTGGTAACTGTAGGGGCTGGGCTGAAAGCATGGTCAGTGGTCTGGCAGGGTGTTGCTGCTATATTTGTCTTTTGGGCTAAGGCTTCTGAGTTGTCTTCATTGTGGTCTGAGGGAAGGTGATGCTCAAAAGGGTAATGGTAGTTTGACTTTCTTGGTACATACCACCTCTCATCTGTCCCTCAGGGTGTCATTAAGCTTCAGCTATCCTGGCTTGTCTGCCCTGGGCGGGGGTGGGCAACAGTGGGAAGAAAGTGTTGCAGAGCTCAGCCCAAACTTCAAGTATAAAGTCAGGAAATAGGCTAGAAGAATGGGCAAAAAGAAAAGAAAAAAGAATCCCACCATAAATGAGCTTTTATGTGGCAGGGATGCTGAAGATATAAAGGCAGAAGAGAATGTCTTCAAAACATCTACAAGTATTGCCTCAGAGAAAAACATAGGTTGGGCACAAACTCAACAAGAATTTCTGGAAGAAATGAAGTTAGATTAAAAAAAACCCAACCTTTATTAAAATGTTTTAAATAAATGGAATGAAACTGTTTGAGGAAAAATTGGAAGAGAAAGTAAAGGTATAAGAGGAAAAAAAATTAAAAGAGAATTAACTGCTTGGCACAAGAGATACAAAATCTTGTCTAAGTAACAAACTCCTTGAAATTTATAACAAACCAAATAGAACTCAATGACTCCAGAAGGCAACAAGAAATATTAAAATAAAGTCAAAAGGCTGAAAAAAATAGAAGTAAACATAAATTATCTCACTGGGGAAAAATAACCAACCTAGAAAACAACTCATAGAGAAAAAAATGTAAGCATCGTTGGACTATTTGAATGCCACGATCTAACAAAGAGCCTAGACAGCCTATTTCAAGAAATCTTAAAAGAAAACTGCCTTGATCCCTTAGAACCAGAGGGCAAAGCAGAGTAGAAAGAATTTATTTGTCACTTCCTGAAAGGAACCCCCAAATGAAAACTCATGATGTCCCAGGAATATCTGGAGCTTCTAGGTAAAAACAAAAACATACTGCAAGCAGATGGGAAGAAAGAATTAAAGTAATAAGGAGCCACAGTCAGGATCAGACACAATTTTAGCCACCACCACGATAAAGGAGTGGAGAATTTGGACAATGACATTCCAGAAGTGAGGGATATGTTCTTACAGTCAACAAAAACTTACCTAGCAAAACTGAGTACAGTACTTCAGGGGGAAAAATATAAATCTTTAATGAAACAGAGGACTTCCAAGCATTCTTGATGAAAAGTCTAGAATGACAGAGAAACTTTGAAATAAAAACACAGGAGTGAAGAGAAACATAAAAAGATAAACTTGAATGAACAATGATAATGGATTAACAAAGGATAAAGTGCTTACATTCAAATATGGGAAGATGATACAGATGTCCCCTCTGATCCCTATCATCATTGGGGTTCATAGAAAGACTCTAATTCGATAAAGCCTGAGAGTGGTTATGTCATGTCTTGATGTTCTTAAGAAAAGAATGGAAAGAAAGGGAAGAAGAATACACTGAGGGAGAAGAAAAAGGAAAGTTAGAGAAAATTATCTTACATAATGATGGTATACAAGCAGATACCTACACAAAGAGGAAGGGACAATGGGGATGGGGGTTGCAGTGACTGATACCTGAATCTTGCTCTCATCTGAACTGGTCAAATGGAGGAAGACACACACAGAGTTGGGTAGAGAAATGCTCTTCACTCAAAAAAAAATGGGAGTGAAAGGGAAGAAGGGGAAAGGGGAAATTAGAGGGAGAACAGATTAAGGGAGGAATCAGACCTAAGCAAAACAAATTCTAAGGATATACAAAAATATTTGAGCTCTTTTTGAGGTAACAAAGAAAAGGAATCTGAGGAGGTGCCCATAAATTGAGGAATGGATAAACAAGTTATGGTATACAAATGTGATGGAATATTATTATGCTGAACTCTTATCAGCATAATGACTAAGCAGGATTCCAGATGACTAGTGATGAAACACGCTACCCACCTCATGATAGAGAGATGAAGGATTCAGAATGCAGAATGAGACAAATATTTTTAAAGACATGGCCAATATGGAAATTTGTTTTGATTGACTACGTATGTGTAATAGATTTTGTTTTTCTTGTGTTCGCAATAGTGGGGGAAGAGTGGGCAGGAGTCAGGGTAGGAGGGTGATCTTGGCTGATTAAAACTTGGAAACTCTGATCAACACAATGTTTAACCACAGTTCCTCAGGACTCATGATGAAACATGCTTCCCATCTCCTGACAGAGATGTGATGGACTTAGAGAATAGATTGAGACATATATTTTTTTAGACATAGCCAATCAATAGTTTTGTATGACTATATCTGTATATAACAGAGGTTATGTTTTCCTTACAATTTCAGGGTGGGGAGGAACAGGTAAGTGGGAGCGGAAGAAGGTTGATCTTTGTTTGAAAGTAAAATTTAATTTAAAAAAACAAAAAAAAGTCTATGGGCCAAAAAAAAAAAAAAGATTAAAAGGTTACTGCAATAGTCCAGGAGAGAAATGATAAGGGCCTGAAGCAGAAAGAGATTACAGTTATCCCTTCCATATCACAGGAATAAGGGACATGGCACTCCTGCAATCTGGAAAATCCACGTGAAATTTTTTGGCCCTCCCTCTGTACCAGAGGAGTCTGAATTTTTTCTTTTTCTCTTAGGGGGTATTTACAGTACCTTACTGTAAAATCTGGGTTAAGTATTTGGTCATAGGCTCTGTATTGTCTGCTGGTCTTCATGTGTTATTCACAGCTTCTGCAAACTCCCCTAAAATTCCCATAATTTCTTATGCCTACTTGTGAAATGTTGAAAATACAATGGAAGAAAGTCACAATGTGGAAAGGATAACTTTACTAGATTTAGTAATTTGACTGGATATGTGAGGCCAATATGAGAAAGAGAGGATACTAGCAAGGCTGTGAACCTAGATGACTTGGAAGGATGATGGTACAATGATGGTGCCCTTGATAATAATAGGGAAGTCATCAGAGATGTGGTTTTTTTGAGGAAAGAAAATGAGTTATGTCTTGGAAATGATTACTTTGAGACACTTATGGAGCATCCGGTTTGAAATGTCTGGTAAGTGATACGTGACTGATGCTCAGGAAAGTGACCAGGGCTGAACACCCAGCACTAGGAATCATCTATGTAAGAAGGTAATTGAGCTGATGAAAACTTACAAGAACTACCAAGTGAGAAAACATAAAGAAAAAAGAGAAGAGTGCTTAGGACAGAGTCCTGAGAAACACCCATGTTCAGTGGCTACAACATGGATCACGAAAGTGCATCAAAAGAACTATCCCTAGTAAACCAGGAAAGGTATGTAAAAAAGAAATTGATCGTAAGTTCTTTGCATGGAAAAAGGGCTAAAATGTGGGCTTTGTTATTCTGGTGAAAGATTTTTTTTTGGAGAGATGTTTTGTATTAGCTCTGAAAGATTATATGTGCTGTGTAATATTATTAACAATTCAGTCCCCATGGTGGATTGACCCCTGCATCCAAGATGTCCGGGTCTACAGCAAGGAAGAGATTTGGTCCACTGCTCCTTCCAAATTCAGAAGTGAATGTGTTGGGGTCCATGTATTGTAGAAAATATTTTGAATATAAACCCATTCTCCCAAGGACTGAGGTGATAGATGGGAAGTGTGTGATCTTTTTCACTGTCCCTCTCACACCATGGTTGGGGAGGGGGAATAAAGGGTTTTTTTTTTGAGGGGGGAAAGCAAGGCAATTGGTGTTAAGTGACTTGCCCAAGGTCACACAGTGTGTCAAGTGTCTGAGACAGAATTTGAACTCAGGTCCTCCTGACTCCAGGACCGGTGCTCTATTCACTGCACCACCTAGCTACTCTGGTCATAAAGTTTTGTAACTGCTTTTGTTGCTTAAAACTTTGCAGTAAATATCTTTTTGTAAAAGCCAACTGAAATAAAAAGAAACTGGGTTTCACATCAATGATGACTAACAGCGGGGAGAGCACAGAATAGGAATTCAAGCTCAAAGCATCAGAGGATCACCCCCTGACTCCTCAGGAGTATCCTTGGAACCCTGAAGGGGAAGTTGTAGCCTTGTTCTAGGGAACCCAACTCATTTCTGTGAGTGTGAGGTGAGACAGGATCCCCAGAGTTTATGAGGGCTACATGTATTAAAGACAGTTATCAGTCTCTTGACTGACTATTCCAAAAGTAACTGGAAGATGAAAATTGGAAGATGGATTCCTCCTTAGTACTGGGCAAATTTCACATTGTTGCACCAGCTCTCTGGCTTATTATTCTGTCAAAGAAATCTACAGCTGTTACCTCAAATCTCTGGCATAATTAGTATATTTTATTTTACCCCTTTCAGCTGTTGCTGAGACCATTCTAGGTCACAGACAAGATAGAGGGGACGTTACCAAGACACCTCTGTAAGAAAAATGGGTATTATCTCCATATTAGGAGATTACAGTAAGAATGGCTTGGGAAGAGGCTGAGGCACCAGCTATAATAATAGTTGCAATTTTGGAGAATTTTTCTAGAGTTCAGAAAACCACTGATGTCTATACACCCTATCTGACCTCTGCATGAGAAGTTTGGTAATGAGCAAAGCTTGACGTAAAGGTGAATCTAAATGCCACCTTATGGGTTTGGCAGAAAGAACATCTTAGTCTCTTACACAGTAGGTAAGTCGAGAAAATGAGTCACCTTCACAGGACTTTTATTTTCTAGTCTCAGGATCAAGCATCTTGGGAAAAAATTCCATACCATGTGAGGATAAAGAAGGCTTCGATTTCAGATATTTTGTAGCTGTTCTTTAAAAAAAGATGATCAAATCTACTGCTAATAAGCCACAAGGGAAGATACCTGTGGATGAAGAGAAATGCTTCGAAGAAAAACAACAGCTGGAAAAGTGTTGTTTTTTTTAAATGGAGAAAAAAAAGTGTGGTATTTGTGACAACAAAGTATGAAAAACAGACCTAGAGAAAGGATAAGACAAAGCTTATATAAGGACTCCTGTTTTATTTTGGAAAATGTGTTATTTCAGTCTGGAACTACAGTAATTGATGCAATGAGAAAAAAAGATCACTAGATTAGGAAAAGAGTAATCTGTATCTTCAATATACTGATTCAGAAATCATGAAAATTACTAGAACAAACATAAATACAACATTTTCATAAATCAGAATAGTTAAAAAGTATTTATAATTGATAGTTCCTTCAAATCAAGTAAAAATTCTGAAGTTAACAACACATAGCCATAGTGAATTTTCCTCTGGGGGCTCCCAGTATTAATAAAATCACAGGTCTAGTCCAACCACAATAAATAAAGAAAAGGAAGTACCACTAAACCAAAGCTGTTATGGAACTGACATTGCTTACCAGGAGGGGTGAGAAAACTAACATCTCAGCTTTACACAATCATTGATGGAGATTCTTGTCACCAGGATAAGTGCTTTGACCATCAGGGAAGTTGAAAACCTAAATAAGCTATAGCTCTCCATTACCAGGAAGTCAGGCCACTTCTAACCAAGGAAGATGAGAAAATCAGTAATGTTTCAGCCCTCCATAATCATCACCAAGTACCAGGCTTCTTCCAATAGGGATCCTTTCTAAGACCAGAGCCTCAGCCACTGGGGCAGATGAGAAAATCGACTAATAACTACGAAGCTATAGCTTTCTATTACCGTGATTTAAGCCAGGTGGAATGGCTGTTCCTTCTTGAGAAGAATGAAAAAAATCAATAATACTTAGGCCCCCTATAACCACTGACCTACAGACTCCTTGCTGCCAAAAACCTATATAGGACCAAAGTCTTGGAAATCACACTTCTCACTTCCAGGTCCCAAGCTAATACCAGGGCCTCAGGTATCAGGTTTCTTGCTGCCAGAATACCACATAAGAACAGGGTTTCAGACACCAGACAAAACACCAGTTCAAGTAAAGCAAATCCTGTCACTGTGTATCAATCATCTCCTGCTAGTTTAGAATAAGACAAAGAAGCTGGTGCTGAATACGGATTCATGTACTATCCTAGATGACTGCCCCCATCTCCCCTTTTCTCTGGCCTTCGAGAAAGGACTCACTCACTTCGAGAAAGGATGCCACTTTCCATCAGCACACAATCCTTGCGGATATGGGCTTCAATTTGTGCTTCCTTATTCTATAGCTAGAAAACTCTTCTCTCCTTCTCTAATCCTTGTGATTCAGAGCTGTAGGCTGTCTAGAGTAAAAACTCCTTCTTCCTGCCACAACTTCCCATTCCCTCTCCCTCACACAACTAATCACTATTCCTCTTAAGTCCCTTTCCTGCCCCATTATATCTTCTGGAATCCCTGTCCCACCATTAACAAACTTCTTTCTAGGTCTAGTTCTAGACCTCTTCTTCTAGCACAGTGGTTCTCAACCTGTGGGTCGCGACCCCTTTGGGGGTCGAACACATTTCCAATGGTCTTAGGAACTGAGACACCGCTCCTCTATCTGTCTCCAGGCGGGCCCGCCCACATGCAGACACACCCACATGAGTATTAAAGAGTCGCCGCATTGGGAAGGTTGAGAACCACTGTTCTAGCAGATATCTGACTACTGCTTTTTCTTTTTTTTTCCCCCTAGATATTTTATTTTCTTATTTACATGTAGAAACAACTTTTAACATTTGTTTTTAAAATTTTTTTGACTTCCAAATTCTCCCTCTTTCTTCCTCCCTCGCCATCCTCCTCCCTTAGATGGCAAACAATTTGATAGAGGATACACATGTGAAGTCATGCAAAACATTTCTATCTTAGTCATGTGAAAAAAAGACCCCAAAAAAGACACAAAAAATAAAGTAAAAAATAGCATGCTTTGATTTGCATTCAGATACCATCGGTTCTTCTTCTGGAGGTAGATAGCATTTTTCATTGTATATCTTTTGGAACTGTCTTGGATCTCTGTATTGCTGGGAATAGCTAAGTCTTTCATAGTTGATCATCATACAATATATTGCTGTATACTGTATACAATGTTCTCCTGGTTCTGCTCACTTCACTTTGCAACAGCTCATGTATTTTCCAGGTTTTTCTGAAAGCATCTTGCTCATGATTTCTTGTAACAATAGTATTCCATCACAGTCATATACTATAACTTGTTCAGCCATTCCCTAGTTGATGGACATCCCCTTAATTTTTAATTCTTTGCCACCATTAAAAGAGCTGCTATAAATATTTTTGTATATATAGGTCCTTTTTCTTTTTCTTTGATCTCTTTGGGGTATGGACATAGAAGTTGTATTGCTAGGTCAAAGGGTATGCATGGTCTTATTGACTACTGTTTTTCAATCTTGCACTCATGGAAACTGGGACCTCCCATAACACATTGCCTCTTCTCCAGCCTTAGATATCTCTCCTCTCATTCCCCACTCCCCTTTTCCCCTACCACAACACAGTGTCCCAAGAGAAAAAGTTGGAATACTCTTTTATTCTCACTGACACTACCAGATCTTCTCTCTATTGCCATCACCCAGAAATCTCTTCTATGAGGTTCACTCTATCCATCTATGTAACCCTTATCCAGATCCTAGATAGTATCTATCATTTTATATATAAACATACACACACACACAGAGTTATAATTATCTCCTAGTTCCTATGTCACTTTATGTCACTTGTTCCTTCTCAAGTAGTTCTGTCCCTGGTTCACAGTGTTTCACTCTATTGCAATCACTGCTTTAATACTTGTGGTCTTCAATACATATTTTGACATCAACTTTCTCAATTTCCATGACCTGCATCTTTACTCCACCTCAGCCAATTCCAGGGATAGTCATACATTTTTATCTCACTATGAATTGTAATTGTTCACTATCCATGATCTAGAACTTGGAAATTCCTCTGACTGCAACCTCTTATCTTTCCATCTCTCTCTCCTAAACCTATTCTTTGTACCCACTGTGTCTTTCAACCTTTCCACCCTTCCTTTCTCTTCCAGCTCACTGTCCCCTTCCCCCCTCAGTCTCCTTTCCTTCCTTTGAATTCTTGCTCCTATAGTTAACCAAGTCAAATATATCCTGAAATCTGCTCTTGGTGCTTATAGAGCTGTTCATGCTTTGCCATGCCCCAAACCTCAGTTACCTCCACCTATCTTTTCTGTTCTTGAGTGCTGCTGAATGATGCTGGAAGAAGTCACAAAACCAGAATCTACCACAAATGTATTTTCTGGTTTCAACTGAGCCCTGCTTCATGGCAATACTTTTAGTCTTCCTTAATTGACTATTATACTCTCCATAGTAGTTTTCTCACCCTGCTACACCAATTCTCCCACCCCCTTTCTTCAGCGTATCCAGAAAATAGAGGTCATTCATCTAATACTTCCTTTCATCTGCTAGTTGATACCACAAACTCCTCTATCATTCTTTTCTTTTCTCTTATTCAGGTGGTCCATCTCTTTATTGAGGCCAACCCCTTAGGTTCCATCTTCTCCCATCTCTGGAAGGCAGGTAGAGGTGAGAGCACTGGGCCTAGAGTCAGAAAGACCTGAGTTCAAATCCCTCTTCAGACGTTTGCTAGCTATATGACCTTGGCCAAGTAATGAAATCTCTTTCTGCCTTAGTTGCTTTAACTGTAAAATAGGGATAATAATAACAGCATCTATTTTCCAGGGTTGTTGTGAGGATCAAATGAGATACTTGTAAGATGTCTAGTACAATGCCTGGAACGTAGCAGGTGATTAATAAATGTTTATCAATTCCTTTTCATTCTATCTCTGTCAAGAGCTTGACCCAATAATCATGCCTCCTCTTCCCTTCCTTCCCCCTAACTGCTGCAACTTCAGCCTCTATCTACCGGTTTTTCACTTGTTGCCTACAAACATGCCTAGGTCCCTTCTTCACCTGCCCCACCCACCAGCCCCATTCTTAAAAATGCTTCACTTAATTCTACCTTCCCGTCAATATGTTGTTCTATATCTTTTTTTCACAAACTCCTAGGGAAAAAAAACCCAACAGTCCACATTCCTTGCTGCACTTCTCTTTGGACTCAAACTCACTAGTCAACTGAAATTGCTCTCCAACGTTACTAATACTTTTTAAAATTGCTGAATCTGATGACCTTCCCCTGCCCCCAGTTTTAACTGTTCTTGATCTCTCTGATGTATTAGGCACTATTTTATATGCCAGTACAAGGTTGATAAATACTTACTATCTTGCCTTGACTTTCACTATTCTCTCATGACTCTTCTCTATCTTAATTATCTATTCTCTCTGTCTCTTTTCCTGGATCATTGGTCATAGTCTTCCCTCTCGCCAAGGGTGTCCCTTAGGGCTCTACTCTGAACTCTCTTCTCTCAACCCTTTCTAACCCAGGGATTTCATCAGCTCCCAAAGGTTCAAAGATCACTTATTTCTATGCAGATGTCTCTCAGATGTATATATCTAACCCTAACCTCTCTCCTGAGTTCTACCTCTCCATCCAAATGGATACTTGGTAGGCATGTCAAACTCAATACATACAAATCAAACTCATTCTTCCCCTCTAAATCCCTATCTCTCTGCAAGTCTTCCTGTTTTGGTTAAGATCAGTACTATCCTTCTAGTTACCTAATTTCACTAATTTAGTATCAGCCTTGACTTTTACCTCTTGCTCACATCCTATATCTACTGTTACTAAAGTCTTGCCAATTCTACCTACACAGCATCTACTGTATTTGTCCTCTTTTTCTTCTACTTGTTTGGCAATCAATTTAATTTAGCTATCCATGGCAACAGATGCCTAAGTGGACTTCTGTTTTTCAGTCTCTCACTATGCTAATGTATCCCCTACACATCTGCCAAAACAATCTTCCAAAAACACAAGTCTGATTATTATACTCTGCTGCTCAATGACCTTCAGCAGCTCCCTACTGCCTTTAGGATACAACATACATTCTTCAGCTTGGAATTTAAAACCCTTCACGATCTGGCTCCAGACTACCTTCCCCGAATTATTTCACATTACATTATACTCTAGGTTTTAACCAAACTGACCTACCAGCTGTTGCCTGAACTCAGCATTTTGTTTCTTGCTCTGCAGCCCTGCAGTCTGTCCTCCATGTAGGAAATGCACTTCCTCCTTACCCCTTAGAGTCCCTAGCAACATTCAAAGATCAGTTCATGTGCCACATCCTTTAGGACGTCTTCTGATCCCCTAGTTGTTAGGACATTCTTCCTTCTCAAATTATTGCCAATCTACTTCCCTGTTTAGATGCTGAATTTTGCCAGCAGAATTTTTACATATGCTTGTTGTCTCATCCACCAGAATGGAGGTTCATTTCAAGTAGGATGGTTTCATTCTCTGTACTTGTAGTCTCAGTATCTAGCGCAGCACCAGTACATTGGAGGCATATAATCAATACTTGTTGATAGATTGAGGGCAAAGGACTGTTTCTTATTTTGTCTTTGAATCCCCAACTACTAATACGTAGTAGGTGCTTAATAAATAGAAGCTGACTGAGGTACTATTCAGTGCTTTGTCTTTCTATGTCCAGTGCCTAGCACCAGTTTGAAAGAACGGATTAAAAGAGTTTGCTTTTTGAAAGGTAGATTTTGCTCAAAATAGCCATCAAGACAACCAGTTGTAAACTCTTTATAAATGACCCGATCATCACAAAAACGGGAGAACAAACTAGTCCACGTCCATGAGGTAAGAACATATATTACTGATCTGGTGTTTCCATTTATTCTTTGCGTAATTATGATACTAAATAACAAGTATGGCCAACTCTTCCCAGAATTCCTCAATGTTCTGTGCTTTAGAACTTCTAGCAACAGGTAATATTTTTATACTTTTTGGCTAGAAAACAGAAACCTGTATATTAACTCTGCCCTACTTCCACCCTCATACTTACTCCACAAAGAATGCCAGTCACACTTCAATGCTCCCTGCCAGCACAGACATGCAGGGAGAGGCCTAAACCAGCAGGTTTCTTCACAAGCGGGCCAGGGATATTTGTTTATAAATTCCTTTATAAAGACTTGTATGTACAATTATGATAATGGAAACTGGAAACTCTGGTGGTGAAACTGTTTAATAATTTTTCTCATTATATGGAATAACTATTAACTGTTAAGGTTGAAAAGTTCCCCAATCCTTTTACTATCTCTACAATAAGCTATTGTTTTGAGTAATACATAAATGACAGTAAATTCAAATCTGGATTATTTCTTCTCACTACAGATTATTTATATATTCTGTGATCTATCTCCTTATCTTCTCATGTCCATCCTCCTTGGGCAGATTTTTCTCCTTTTCACATAGCTTTCCTTGGTTCCCAAAAGATAATATTGCAAAGCTCTTGGCTTTCTCTACTCCTTTCATTGTCCCCAACAGATATATCAATTATAGAACTATAAAGTGGAAAGGGAGGGCAGCTAGGTGGTAAAGCGGATAGAGTGCCAGGCCTGGAGTCAGGAAGACTTTTCTTTCTGAGTTCAAACCTGGTCTGAGACACTTACTAGATGTGTGACCCTGGGCAAGTCACTTAACCTTATTTGCCTCAATTTCCTCATCTGCAAAAGGAGCCAGAAAAGGAAAAGGCAAACCACTCCAGTACTTTTGCCATGAAAACCCCAAATGGGGTCTAAGAGTCAGACACAACTGAAAAATGACTGAACAACAAACTGGAAAGGAGTTTATTTTCCCAACATTTTTCAAATCTTACTGCAGAGCTCTTTAAGGTGCATATTAAATGGAATGTAAACTCCTTGAGATCAGGGACTACTTTTCATTTTATCTTCAAATCCCATGCACCTAGCATAAAGTTCTGAATACACAAAACACTTAACAAATGCTTACTGAACTGAACTGAAAGTGGCTTGTACTTGAACACAGGAAAAGACAAACATGAAAATACTACAGAGGCTGCTATTTTGCTCAGCTTCTTCTCTTCTGTGTACTGTGAACATGTGTGGTTATTTTAGTGAAATAAGATTTGTTTCCTTAAACAATCCATTTTTAATCAACGATGGAAGATAAGGAACCCCAGAAAAGCCATTTGGAAAATAGGCATCAAAAGGACATTCATATTTACTGGTTCCTTCCTCCTCTTACACACTTTCCTCAAACTCTCAGGCTGAATTGCTTCCTATGTTCATGTCTCTGCATGTTATCTGATCTGTGCCTCAGACTCTAACGCTACTGTGGCGATAGGAAAACTGGAGGAAGTTATCCCTAGTTCACATAATGTGTGCTAATGTGTCTCTCAATCTGAACAACAAAGAATTGATTACACAAACAATAACGCTATCTTGTACACAGAGACATATCAACATTTTCTAAATCATCCCTTGAAATAATTATGCAATACAGTAGTACTTAAAAGGATATAAAAAATTATAACACATTGTTTTTGCTTAAATCCAACTTGGGGCTGCTGATCTTCATTACTGGGTGTGCACAGAGTATATAAATATTTCTAGATAGTACAGAGTAGTGCTCTTTATAGGAATTTCTCCAATTTAAACTCATAGGTCAGGCATTCTGGAAGATGGCTACCTCAGGTTCAAGATACTCTGTGGGTCTGATTCCTAAACCTAGAGCTCTTGAGGCTCCAGAGATGTTTATTCTTCAACAGTCAGGTATATGACGCTTTTGGCTCAAAGTAAAAGCATTTATTGAAATTGCACAGATTTAAAAAAAATCTTATTCTACTAAAATATAGATGGGTTGTAATATTACATCTCATGGTTACATCTCTCTCCCATAAGATGAAGAACACAAACACAATCAGTCAGTGCAAAGACTAACCAAGGTCTCACAAGAAGGGAAGCATACAAAGAGGGAACATATAGGGCCAAAGCAATTTGCATCTCCGGCATTGCAGTCTCTTCTGCCATACTAGCTATCTGATATTGTGCACTAGAGATTTTCCTTCTCGCAGACAGAGAACACTAAGTTTATTCAAGTGGCCAAAAGACCCACTTAATTACAAAATTTATGAAAATTTAAGAGACTTTTATTTTCCTGACATCTTTACTGAACCAGAACAGAGATGGATAAAAAGCATATTTAAAAAAATCTCTCCCTACAAGAAGAAAAATAAAACCTGGAGGCTGACAAAATAACTAATGATATATATGTTCGCACACACACACACACACACATATATGTTGTTTGGTTTTACATTACATTCCTTTTTCTAAATTGTCTCTTTATGAGTATCGTTGTTGCTGTTTAGTAGTTCAGTCATGTCTGACTCTATGTGACCCCATGGACATTGTCCTTGGGATTTTCTTGGCAAAGATATTGGAGTGGTTTGTCACTTCTTTTTCCAGTGTGCCCCTATCTTACAGATGAGGAAATTAAGCAAATAGGGGTTAAGTGATTTGCCCAGGGTAAATGTGTGAGGCTAGATTTGAATTCAGATCTTCCTGACTCCAGGTGTGGTACTCTATCCATTGCACCACTGAGCTTCTCCTTTTATAACTACAGATGTACAATAATGCATATAAATGACAGCTATGAAGACTCTAAAAGCAAGGGTTCTTTACCAAGGGACTGTAAATTTTTAATATTTTGAAAAATGTGTTTAAATATATTTGGTTTCCTTTGTAATTCTACATATTTTATTTTATGCATTTAAAATATTATTATGATAAGGGATTCATTAGTTTCACCAAACTGCCAAAGGGGATCATTTCATCCAAAAAAAAAAAAAGGTTAAGTACTTCCGCTTCAGGAAATAAAAAATTATTACAGTCCAGAGCTGGTTATGATTAAATATTCAAAAAAGTCCACTGGAAACAAAAAACTACATCAACTCTCATCAGCCCCTTCTTTCATCAGAGTGTTCTGTTGTTTTTCAGTTTCAAACTGCTAATAATAGAGCCAAAGGTAACTGGATAATGCTTCCAAGTCCCAGGAGGAAATTTTAACCTTATGTAAGTCATCTGAAAATTCACATAAGAAAGCTGAAACTGACAAATTTTCAATTCTTGGGGACTTTCCAAGTTCTATATACCAACTGAAGAATTTAAAGCTTTTAATTTTTCATGTACTGGTATATATTGAAATCCTGGGTCAAAGTTAAATTCTCCCTTAGGTATGGATGATGGGGGTATCTCTTCTTTCTTCTATCTCACTCAAAAAACCTATAGTGAGGTGGTATTGGCTTAAAGTTTCTGAAAATTAAGGAGTTTTCACGTTACAGTGGAAGGTTGGTTGTTGTTCTTTTTTTCACCTCGGGCCAACTACCTGAAGCTACTGAGAAGACTCATCTCCCTGACTCTGAATCCAGACTCAAGACATTTACTAGCTTTGTGACCCTGTACAAGCCACTCTGCCCTGTTTGCCTCAATTTCCTCATTTGTAAAATGAACTGGAGAAGTAAACGGCATATCTTTGTCATGAAAACCCCAAATGGGGTCACAGAGTCAGGGATGACTGAACTAAAGCTAATACTGCCAACCAGAAATAACAAAAAAAGGTGGCAGTCTGAAATGGTTTCCAAAATACATGAGAAGGGTTGTCCTCCAGAGCAAACGAAACCCCGGATACCTCAAGACAATGTAGCTGGCTAGGTGTGTTTACTTTCTTCCTTTTGGCCAATCTCTCTACCAATAAGGACTGGATTCTCACTAAACAACCTCTGTAGGTGGGAGTGAAAAATTAGCTAAATGCCTGAATAGAGTGTTGAGAATGATTTGCTCAGTCATTCCTCATATAATAATTTTACAGTAGGGGAAAAAGTAGGACAGAGATATTGGTCACCTCTATTTTTCTCTCAAAGCTTCATTAAAGCTCATGACAAACACATCTTCCCACTTTACCCCTTCACTGTGGTAATAAGATACAAAGCCAAAGATGGGAAAAGATACTTTTTTTTTGCTGGATATGTATGCATTGCAAAAAAAAAAAATCTCAAAGCAGAATATCAGATAGTTCTTCAAATCAAAAGGTCGGAGAGTTTCATTAAAAGAAAGGGAAAAAACCCCCACCAAAGTTATTAGTACAAATCAGGACTCACCAATAATACCACTATCTCTGCTTTCAAGTGTGGAAGTTGGACTGGTGACAGCCCCATAGCTGCAGTCCTTGGCTGTTGCACTGGTATTGACTGGTGGGAGGGTGGAACAAGGGCTGCTGGCTGGTGGAGAGGCAGTGCTACTAGTCAATGTGGAACAAGGACTTATTCGTTGAGTGACTGCTGAGGTCTGAAAAATGGAAAACAAGAGTGCGTTACTTGCAGCAATCAACCATTACAGAACTGACTATCCATATGACTGTAAAACTGCATGGTAGAGCACATCTTCGGAACAGCAAAGACAATCAGAAGGAAAAAAAAATATCCAACGATGTACAACCTTTCTGTCTTAGACAAATGCAGAGCTAGTAGGGGCTTGGTTAGTTTGTATTTCTTTTTACCTCGGGGCATGTAAGCTTCCAAGTCTTGCATTCAACATGAAATTGAGTGAATTTAAAACAAGCAGAGACTGTGGGAGAAAAACAGGCACAGCAGGCTAAATTCTCCCTGGAAAGTTAGTTTAATATATCTGGCATCGGATACAGATAAAAATCCAGCTATAACTTAGTTTTGAGAGTTGCCTGAGGGCCAGAGATTAAGTCACTGTCCACTATCATAAAGAAGTATTTGAATCCACATCTTCCAGAAACCAAATATAGAGTTCTATTCCCCAAGCCATGCCATCTTCCAGCAAAGTTAAAGCTCTTATTTCAATCAGCATCAAGTTAGGATAGTCAGTGTCATCCTTAAGAACAAAGGCTGCAATTTATTATTCTACTCAGGCAAAGGCTAGAGAAATGTCAATGACTAGGTAATTGCATGATCTCACCTTCCTTGCAATGTTAATGGCATGGCTCAAATGGAATTGTGATGATCTAATCAATTTGGGTGTTCCCTGGAGGTGGGGGGGGGGGGAAGGGATTTGATTTCCCTGCTCCACCCCCTCAATCTCCCCTCAGGTGATATAGTCATGAGATGCACTCACAGATGAAGAAAGTTGGATGCATCAACATAATGTTAACACCTGCTTTCCTATTCCCAACTATAAACAGGTTTCTGATTGATTTAGAAGAGAACAACATCATGGACAAGAAGAAAAAAAAAGGCCCTTTACTGGGCTTTACAAACTAAGCCCTAAAGAGAAGTTTGAGGTTCAAGAGTTGGGCAGTTCAGGTAATCACAGGCTGGGAGCTAGCTGCCTGTGTAAAATACTGTAGAGAGAGAAGGACGGGCAACAGTGGAGAAGGGGATTTCAAACTCTACCTCCCAGCCCCCATGGTCCATAGCAGCAGAGCTACTTGCCCAGAAGGACACACCCTATCCAGCTGGGGCATGATATAAAGGTGCCACCTTTGTATATTTACAATGACACAGATCAGAACCTAAATCTGTGCATCCTGTAGGATTCTTATTGATATCCTTCTATAAGTTCATCACAAAGGGACCACTCAATATGTTATAAGCCTTCCTCACTTTCTCTTGACATCATGAGGATATCAAGGGAGCACGTGGACTGTCCATCTGTTGAGTTAGTTATCCTTTGCTCCAATGATGTAACCAGGCCATCTCTTTCTCACACATTTTCCTGATGACATTCTTATTCCTTTTCAAAGTTCTCTTATTCATTACGTTGCAGTCTGCTCACACGCACCATCTGCTGCTCCACTGCCATCCAAGTAATTACTATTATGTCATGGCATTAGTGCACAAAGGGAATCCTAGAAAACATGGAATCTCTATTCCACTTTTAGCCATGCAAAAATTTCACAAAGCTTAGAAAGTTTTCTTCTTGATGCTTCTTCTATGCAAGGAAAAATCTGACTACATACACAAAGAGAAGAAATAAAAATTTCCCCATCCAAAGAAATGTTTCTCTAATACACACATACTCCCACTCATTCCACAAAGCTCACTGGAATTTTGCCTCCTCCGTGAATTATTCCCTGATGCCCTCCAGTCAGAAATAATATTTTTCCTTGCTTGGAACTTATACTGTATTTTGTATGCATTTGAATTAAGAACTTAATAATGTTCAGTTATCTTTATTTATGGGCATCCTCCTACTAGACTGCAAGCTCCATGAAAATGTCTCCTTTTAATCTCCTTTAACACCTAGTACAATATTTAGCAATAAATTATTATTTTTAAACAAAGTAATGAATGTTGAGAAGTGGCTTCACTAAAAACAGAAAATTACTTGTTAATAGCAGGTAGGTCACTTGGTATATAGAGTGCTGGGCTTGGAGTCAGGAAGACCTGATTTCAAATCCAGCCTTAGACATTTACTGTGTGACACTGGGCAAGTCACTTAACCTCTTTGCCTCAGTTTCTCTGACTGTAAAAAGAGGATAATAACATCATCTACTTTGCAGGGTTGTTGTGAGGATCAAATTAAATATTTGTGAGCTACTCAACACTGGCACATAGTAGGTGCTGTATAAATATGATTATTTTTATTTTATACCTGATACCAGTTTTAAAGAACTAGGATGCAAAGGAGAAGCCATCATAAAAGCCAATTGTGACTTCAGTGCTATTTAAATGCTTAAGAAGAGCAATTCAGGCAGTTTCCTCACCTAGGAGTTTCTTAAACCAATGAAGCTACAATTCTAGTCTGTGTCCCTGTCCCTGACCCTTGAAGGAGCTTAATTCATCAGGCATTTATTGGCCATTGCTGAAGCAGATATTGAGATTAATTACTCTTAACTGATATGGTGAGTTTCTTTCTTGTTAGCAATTTCTTGGTTGCATGTTCTCTCTTCCCAAAATTCTTTGTATTCTAGTGCTATTAACTTGTTTTGTTGGAGAAGTTTCTTTAATAGAAGGTAAATGGATTTTCAAAGGTTATATCAATGCATAAGTTATAGTAAGTTACCTAAACAAACTAGAAAGGACTGCTTAGATAGTATGAATTATGGTTTTATTTTTAGTCTGAGTTCTGATCTAGCTATATTTGATAAGTCTCATCAACAGGTTAGCTAAAAAGATAGATTTTGGGGGGGTAATTCATGAAAAATGTATGAGGAATTCCAATTTGAATTGGTAGAAGTTCCCACATTAATGAAATCAAAGATCCTTCAAACAGAACTGAAGCAAAATAATGGCAAAAGTCAATATTAATAACAAAACATGATTAATTTCATTCCTACTTATATTTTTTTCACACAGATAAGTGTGGTTCTTCTTACAAAATCTCATTGTTTGCCAAGGAATTGCAGGTTGAATCTCTCATTTTTTTTGTCTTTTTGGAAGGGGTTACACAGGACAATCAGGGTTAAATGACTTGCCCAAGGCCACATAGCTAGTAAGTGTTAAGTGTCTTATTCTGAGGCTGGATTTGTCACCTAATTGCCCCAAATCTCTCATTTTAAGAAAACAACTGTTTGATGTTCTTTGTTGGGAATGCCATTATACTTAATATCAAGAGAAATCAAGGATTTTTGGCGGGGCATACATGTATTTTGTAAGATCTCAAGAGGTCTTTAGGCAAAAGCTGAATGGCTGCTTGGTATCCTGTCAAGGGAAATCTTGATGGATTACACAGCCTTTGAGGTCCCTTTAAACTCTGGGATTTTGTGATCTGTAACTGACATCCCCAGAACCCAGCAAACTAAATGATTTTCTTTAATCTTTTTAATATAATTAGGGAAAATTACTTAACTTCTTAACAAACACCTTTAATCAAAGTTCATTTTTTTCCTCCAAAGTTATCTGATTTCTCACTGATATAAGAAGGGGCTTCAATCAGTTACATTTTGTAAAATGATGTTTATCTAGAGAAAAAACAACTCTGTTCACGTTTATATATTTAGATATTTCTATACTGATCTCTTATCAAAAAGTTATTCATCATTTGGATGAGGACAGTGCCTTCATAAACAGTTACTAACATTTTTAGATGAGTTTTTCCTTTGGTCTGTTCCTTGAAGAAGGGATTCCCCACTACATTAGTAGTAGAGATGCTAGAGTAACTAGGTGATGCAATGAATAGGATGCTGAGTCTTAAGTCAGAAAGACTCATCTTTCTGAGTTCAAATCCAGTCTCAGACTTCCTGGCTGTGTGACCCTGGGAAAGTCACTTAACCCTGTTTCCCTCAATTTTCTCACATATAAAAAGAGCTAGGAAAGGAAAGGGCAAACTACTCCAGTGTCTTTTCCAAGAAAACCCCAAATGGGATCACAAAGATTCAGACGACTGAAATGTTTGAACAACAACATGTTTAGGTATTTCTGTCTGAAACAGCAGACACTCCAAGACAGGGCTACACTATGTTGGCATAAACTAATCATAGTAAATGTTCATACTACTTCCACCATTAGTTACTTCCAATATAATACTATATCACAGATTAAAAACCGGGAAGAAGAGGCAGGTAGGGACTTGAATGTTCAATGCTTTTAAGAGTACATATGTATGAATGAATGAATGAATGAATGAAAAAGCAATGAGTACTAAGTACTATGTGCCAGAATACACAAAAACAAAGTCTGAAAGAAACAGGACCTATGTCCATCAAAAGAAGCTTCTGCTACCCTAATGGGGCACAGATAAATCACAAGTCTAAGAAAAGCAACACTCTTTTGAATTTACTTAGTGCCTTGAATCTGAGTATAAAACACTGATTTATGCTAAAGGTAAACTCCAGACTGCTGATGGAATTAAAAATGCTATTGCCAACCTGGCTATTCTTTAGCATTTCTTCAAATTCCCAAACTGAAAGCCTTCAGTGTTTTTACAGATCAACTCCTTTATGGAAAGGAGAATGACCTTTTGGATTTGATCAAAATCTTCTGCTAAGCACCAAGTCATTTTCTTATACCCTTAGACATCATTCAGAGGAGATAAAATGAAATAGTCATTTGATCTCTCTTGCAAAAATTATTTGAACCTCTTTTTAGAAATAACTTCCACTAGGGCAGTTATGTGGCACAGTGGATAGAGGACTAGCCCTGGAGTTAGGGGACCTGAGTTCAAATCCAACTTCAGACACTTACTAGCTGTGTGACCCTGGGCAAGTCACTTAACCTTGACTGCCTCCCTCACAACCTCCCCCCCACTAAAAGAAATAAAATGAATTACTCCTATTCTCACATTGTCTTTTGCCTGATTCTGTCCATATCATATAGAGCAGCGGCTCTCAACCTGTGGGTCACAACCCCTTTGGGGGTCAAACAACCCTTTCATGGGGGTCATAGGGGTTGCCTAAGACCATCCGAAAACACATATTTCCGACGGTCTTAGGAACCGAGATACTGCTTCTCTATTTGTCTCCAGGCGGGTCTGCCCACATGCAGATACGCCTACATATGAGTATTAAAGGGTTGTGGTATTAGGAAGATTGAGAACCACTGCTATAGAGTATAATGCATTGTGGATGAGGAGTCAAAAGATCTGTGTTCAAGTTCTCCCTCTGATACCTACCAGCCATGTTAAAACTTGAATGGAAGTCATTTTACTTGACTGATCCTCAGTTTCCTCATTTTAAAAATTAGAATAATAATATACTACTTACCTAAGAGTTATTACAAGTTGCTACTCTTTTACTAAGGTCTATTTCTCCAATAATGTTTCAAAAGGACTTCTCTGTGCTTGTCTTTTCTTTTTAGCTCAATAAGAAAGACGTATATAAGTGAATAAAAGGTCTCCTCAATTATATTTCTGCCCTAGAAATTATATTAATTAATGTTATACTTCTTTTTGATTCCAATCTAATTCAAGGGTATATTCTAATTTAAGTGGATTGGCATTTCACATTATTACTGATGATAATATTAATTCCTTTTTCAAAGAACCTTAAAATACATTATCTCATTTGATTCTCATTATAATATAATCCCTATTTTATGAGAAAATTAAATCTTGGAGAAGTTGTAATTTACCCAAGGTCACATGGCAAGTGATAAGTGGCAGAGTCAAGATTAGAACCCAGGTCCAGTCCTTTTTTCTGCTATAACATGAAGAATGAATTCAAGGAAATTAATGTATTATATTTCAGTCCTAATGACACTACATTATGATTCAATGAATACAGATACAGGGCTCAACCCATAGTTTTTTAAATTTTTATTTCCCCCAAAACTGAGATATGAAGGATCTCAAAGTAACTGAGGATTTTCTTTGGCAACTCATAGACATTAAGTTCTACTAACAGCTTCCCTTTGAACTGCTCACACAGCCTTTATCACTTCTCATTTTGACTATTACAACAACCTCCTAATTACTCTCCCTTGTTCTTCCCATTCCAATCCATCCCTCCACAAAGTTGCTGAATTGATTTTCCTTAAGCTCAGTAATGTAATTCCTATGCTTAATAAACTCTAGCAGCTTCCTATTGCCTGTAGGATTATACAAAAAATCTTCTGTTTTGTTTTTAAACCCTCTCATAGTTGGGCCCTTATGTTCTCAGCTTCATTATATCCTGTCCCCTTCCCATACTCCATGGTCTGGCCAAAGTGACCATCTCTTTGTTCCTCACAGCAATCTGTCTTTACCTCCATGCCTTAGTGTGACCCGTCATTGATTCGGGGAATGGACTCACTGTCACCACATAGAATCTATTTCCTCCAACATTCTGCTGAAGTACCATAGTCTACATGAAGCCTTTCCTGATCCCCTCCAACTTGCAAGTGCCCTCATTCCCAAACTACCTTGTGTGTTTAGTTTGTTTATCCTTATATATCTATATGTTATCTCCACCAATAAAATGTAACCTACTCGAGAAGCAAGGATTGTTTCATTTTTGTTTCTCAATCTCCAAACCTAGCAGAGTGACTGACACACAGTAGAAACTTTAAAAATATTTGTCGATTGACTAATAGGTAAATTGGAAACAACATCCTTACCACAGGATGATGGTAAAATTGCTAACAACTGCTGACATGGTTAATATATATATCTAAATATATATTAAACATATAAATAAATCTCATATTATACATTATATTAAATAATATTTAAAATGTTCAATAATCCTATTATCCTTTGTTGCTGACCAAAATGGAAAAATGAAAGTTTGAAAATTTTCACCATTGAGTCCTGCTAATAATTAAGAATACAGATTAAAAAAACTAAGAAAAATATGCAAATTCCCATATCTTTAATTATCAACAAAGCTTTTTTTTGAGAGTGGGAAGACCTTTTAAATTAAGCACTTCACTAGAATTCATTTGATTCATAAAGTGAAACCATTTTAGAGTCAAAGGATGTCAGAACCAGAAGGGACTTCAGAGATCATCTAATCTGATTCCCTTGTTTTAGAGCTGAGGGAACTGAGGTCCAAATAATGTGACATATGCAAAAAGTGTGATAGATACCATATGAGAGGTTAATTTAAGGAATATGGGCTCATTATTATCTACACTGCCTTGAATATAGCAAAAATGCTGGTTAGAAGGAAGGTCCTTTTGGAGTTACAAGGAGCAGGAAGGCTGTGAGATAAACACCACTTACCCGAAATATAAAATTAAAAAAAAAACTTTTCTATTAGATGTCAAAACATAATACACATGAAAACTAAATTCTACTGCAGAAATTATCTCCACAGGCCTCAAAAGCCCTTTCCCCCCTAGTATGAATGCTAGATAGTATTCTACATTTATAACGCTGAAACAACACATCTCACCTGATTTTCATCTTGTACCTCCATGCTGTACTGGGCCCCTGGCTGCACTTCTGTGACTTTCTCTCCAAGGAGGAAGCCCAGGCGAGTCATGAGTGTATTTGCTGCCTCATCTACTGATGGAGGGGGGCCAAGTTCCTGTTCCACATCACCTAGAGTAAAAAGAATACAATAAAATAAGTAAGCTTCTCAGAGTGGAACAGACATGATTCTACTCCTTTCACTGGGTTGTTTCAGTGCTTTGTCCACTTTTCAAAACCTGATTTAATTATCATAGTTTTCAGTCTAGAAACAGATTTTCACAGTGTAACAATGTCTAACTCTAATTTGATCATTCTTGAACCATTTACTTTAAACCTTGATAAAAGGGGTGGGCTATGTTTTAAAATAATTTGAAAGAAAAAAAGCTTATTTCTTTGAGGAGTTATATCATAACACAGTCCTAGTCTTGGGTTCTGTCAATAATGCATACATCTCAGCATTTCAAAGTTGGAAGGGAATCCAGTTAGTTTAATATATTCCTGGAAAATATTGTGCTATATACCATATTTGAAAAGTGGTCATCCAGGCTGTGCGTGAAGACCTCCAATGTGGGGAGGAGGATGATTTGCTACCTTCAAAGATAGCCTATTTTACTTTTGAACAGTTCTCATTGTTATGAAATTTTCCTGACAGCAATCCTAAATCTACTGCTTTGCAATGTCCGTCCAGTGTTACTCATTCTTCCCTAAGGGATCAAATAAAATATGTCTAAACCCTCTTTCACATGCTAGCCCTTGAATACTTAAAGGACATTTACCATCACTACCCTAAATCTTCTCTTCTCTATGCTAAATATCTATAATTTTCTCAATTCATCCTTAAATAGTGTGAAGTCAGGTCCCTTTTTAAAGCTGCCTTCATATAATCTCCAGATTATCAAGGTGTGTCATAAAATATCGGGCCCAGAGTTGAACACAATAAATCAAATGTGATCTCTTACATGAGTAGAATGAAGCTGGACTATTATCTCTTCATTTCTGAAAGTGATGCCTCTCAAACAATAGTCAAAGATCACATCAGCTTTTTTTGGGTGGCCATATCACACTATGGATTCATATTGAGCTTATAGTCTACTAAAACCCTTCCTCTTCCATCTTATAACTGTGAATAACTGGTTATTTGAAGCCAAGTGTAAGATTCTGATTTACTTCTATTGAATTTTATTTAATTAGATTTAGGCAAATATTTTACCCTGTTAAGAACTTTTTGGATTCTAACTCTGTCATCCAATGTATTTGCTGTCTCTTCTAGTGTTGTATCATCTACAAATGTGATAAGCAAGTCACCTATACATTTATCAAAGTTATAGATAAAAAACAAAACAAAAAACAACAACACAGAGCCACACACAGGTTCCTAAGTCATTTATACTGGTGACCTCCTTTGAAGATCACATGGAAGCATTAATATTTCCTCTTTATGTCTAATCATTGAAGCTGTTCCAAATCTATCTAAATTGTATTATCATTAGCCTACATCTATCCATCTCTTCCACTACAATATGATAATCATTAAATGTTGTGTTAAAATCTAGGTACTTATGTCTATAGCATTCCCTTGATATAATAGCTTAACACTGTCAAAAAGGGGAAAAAATATCCTGCCATGACCTGTTCTTGATGAAGACATGTTGGCTCTTTTCAGATGACCAAATCTTAACCCAATCTTTGCTAACAATTTCCTTAACAATAATATTTTCTATTTTCCTTAACAATAATATAGAAACTAAGACTTGAATTCAGACTTACTAGCCTTCGGTTTTCAGACTCGATTCTCTTTCCTTTCTTTTAAAATCAAGGCAACATTTGGCTAGTTAATTAATCTGGTCAGATGACTTAATTTGTGCCCTTGACAGTTGGGGTGACTAGGAATTATCTTACTACCTTGTTACTTACATTGAATAATAACCCCCTACTAAACTACCTTTGTTCTGTCCTTTCTAGTCTCAAGGTCATTCATTCTCATTGATATAGAAAAGCAAAACAAGAAGTAAGAATAGGATGGGAAGGAGAGGTGATTGTGTCTTTTGCCTTTGGTATGGTTGGAAGAGGTAGTGGTTCCAGGGGTCCTGCAATGATACGGTATGGCAGAGAAGCAGAATAACCTAGAAGACATCAGGAGAAGGATTACTATAAGGACCTAGGGAGAAATTGTGCAGCGGGAAATGAAGTCCCAAATCCAGCACAAAAGGAACTAAATTTGTGCATGGTATAGGCATAGTTGCCAGCTGGAAGCTCTGTTGCTCACTACCCAGTTATGACTCACAAATCTAGGACTAATTGAGGAGGGGACTCACACTTAGGCAGGATGGCTTTGCAAGGTGAGGAGTGGTCACAGGCCCTAGGCTATGTACTTAACAAGAAGCAAGCAGCAACCATGTGGCTCTGATCCTAGGAGCTGAGTGGGAGATGATGATGATAATAAACTAGCATTTACATAGCTCCTACACTATTTTCTTTTACTGTGCTACACTTTACAAATATTATCTCATGTTATCCTCATAGCAACTTATTAGATCAAGTTCAGTCCAGTCTGAAGCCTACAGAGAAATAACTAGGCTAGGAACCACAGACATGAACCTGCAATTCTGTCATTCTGAAACAGCAGAAATTTCCAGCTAGATAATAGTGGCCTAGTCCTTCGGTAGTCTACTTAACTCAAAACAGGTTAAACCCACAGATATATTGCTCAGACCCAAATCTAAGTCAGGATTCCTTACAGAGCTCAGAAGAGGAGGGTAGTACTTTGCTCTAGATCAGTGGTTCTCAACCTTCCTAATGCTGTGACCCTTTAATACAGTTCCTCATGTTGTGATGACCCCCAACCATATAATTATTTTCGTTGCTACTTCTTAACTATAATTTTGCTACTATTATGAATCATAATGTAAATATCTGATACATAGGATGTGTTTTCACTGTTACAAATTGAACATAACCCACAGGTTGAGAACTGCTGCTCTAGATGAATGACTTTGGGAGTGCTGAAAACACACAGATCCCCCAAACTGAGCTGTTCCTGAGAGTTTGGAATAACACAATACTTAATACTCCAAGAAAGCAGCCACAAGACCAGCCCAGACCTTCACTCCAGAACTACACAGAACCATCCCTAACATAAAGTCCAAAGTCAGGAAAAAGACTGGAAGAAAGGGCAAACAAACAAAAGAATCCTACCATAAAAAGCTATTATGGTAATGTGGATGCTTAATATGCAAACTCAGAAAAAGAGAATGTCTCTAAAGTCAGAGCATCTATAAGAAAAGTTTCAAAAGAAAGCACAGCTTGGGCATGAATTCAACTAGAATTCCTGGAGGAGGTGAAGCAAGAGTTAAATAAAAAATATTTTGAACAACCAAATGATATCTCTGTAGTAAAAAGGAAAAAAAAAAAAGGAAAATAAATTAGAGCTATGAAAGAAAGAACTGGAAAGGGAATTGACAGCTTGGAACAAGAGGTCCAAAATCCTGCCCAGGCAACTAACTCCCTGAAAATCAGAATGGACCAAAGAGAAGATTAATGACTATAAGAGGTTATAAGAAGTATTAAAACAAAGCCAAAAGGCTGAAAAAAAAGTAGCAAAAATTGCAAGGTATTTCATAGCAAAAATAAATGACCTGGAAAAGAGACTGATGAGAGACAATTTAAGAATCAATGGACTACCTGAAAGCCAAGACCAAAAAAGAAAGTAGCCTAGACAACACATTTCAAAGAAATCTTAAAACTAATTATATTATTTAAAAAAAAAACTCACAGGTCAAATTGGAAATACAAAGAATTCACCAGTTATTTCCTAAAAGAAAACTCAAAATAAAAATTCCTATTTACATTAGAGACAAAATTCAGTTGCCAGGTCAAAGAAAAAACACTGCAAGTAGCCAGAAAGAAAGAATTCGAGTAGCAAGGAGCTCTAGTCAGGATCACAGATTTAGCAGTTACCATAATTAAGGAGTGGAGAGCTTGAAATATGATAGTACAGAAGGCAAAGGATATAGGCTTACATCTAAGTATAACTTACCTGGAAAACCTGAATATAATCCTAAAGTTTAAAAAATAGACCTATAATGAAACAGAGAACTCCTAAGCATTCATAATGAAAAGAACAGAGACGAGTAAAAAATTCAAAATACAAACACAAGCATTGAAAGAAATATAAAAAGGTAAATGTGAGTGAGCAATCATAAGGGAATAAACAAAGATATTACATTCTAGTATAGGGAGATGATACATGTGTCCCTTCAGAATCATATCATCAGGAATCATAAAGGGAGTCTACTTAGAGAGCCTGAGAATGGTTGTTATGTCTGAATGATCTTAAAAGGAAAGAAAAGAAGGATATATTGGGGCTGGGGAGGCCAGAGTCAAGAGAGATGAAGTATACTCAGTTGAATAAAGAACACATTTCACTAACAGGGAAACAGGAGGCACAGGAGGGGGAGAGGTGGAATAAGAGAAAAAGCAGATTAAAGAAATGGTTACTCTTAAGGAAAACAAACTCTAAGGATTTACAAAAATATTTACAGCTGCTCATTTTGCAGTGACAAAGAACTGGAAACTGAGGGAGCACCAACCTGGTTCACTTAAGGGGCATTTTCATTGTTACTAGAGATCTTAATATTTTTTGGTGGGCAAAAGAATCTGTGTTTTTGCTATATTGCTATGCAACTTAAGAGATGCTTCTAAAAATGGAAATATTCCTGAGAAATTCATCCAGATTATAAAAAATGCAATATAAATTATGTGAAACGCATCAGCAAAACTCAATGGATTTAGGAGAAAATGTATAAATTGCAGGAAAACTCATGTTGTAATATTATACACAAAGAATTTCATTGTAGGTATACTTTTATGCACATATTTCTTAGTGAATCATAATGTTCTATGGATCTTTAATTTTTGGTATACCTTTTTTAAGCACGTGCTTATACTAACTTACCTCCCTTCTCTACCATGACTAAAGGTCCTACATTGTAACAAATAAAGTCAAGCAAAACAAATCTATACATGAGCCCTGTGTTGAAATATATATCTGACTTTGGACTTCTACTCCATCACTTCTCTGCAAAAAGGTGGGAGGCATGCTACATTATAAGTTTTCTGCTTATTTTCCCCAGAATTCTGATGTCTTTCAAAACTATTTCCCCTCACATTATTATTGTGATCATATAAATTATTCAATTGGTTTACTCATTTCAATCTACATCAATTCATAAGCCTTTTCATGTTTCTCTGAATCTCTCATGTTCATAATTTCTTATACTGTGACAAAATCCCATTAAAATAATGTATCATAATTTGCTCAGCCCTTCCCTAGCTTATGGGTATCGATTTTATTTCCAATTCTTTAATAACTGTGCTATCAGTATTCTTGTACCTATTGCTCCTTTCCCTCTGTCGCTAACTTCTTCAGAGGTACGTTTCTAATCTAATATCTACAGAACTTTTCTCTAACTCTATGTTACTATCTAGACAGATGCTTCTTATTTGTTTTGGCTGATACTTCTTATTCCACAGTTTGGATAACACAAGATTTAGCAGCATCTCCATTAAAGAACAGGAGAGCTTGGAATATGACATTCTGGGGAGCAAAAGAGCTAGGATTACAACCAAGAATCACCCACCCAGTATGCTTTCTCAAGGAGTCATTGAATTCTTTTTTTTTATTCCAGTTTGGGGGCAATCTGTTAGGGTTAAGGTCATCTACCTTCCATTCTAATATATTTATTCTCCTTTCATTTCTTTTCTGCTGGAGCTGTTATGTCGTAATTTTTTTTTTAAAGATCTCATTTAATTTCAGATGCTCTTGTAGCCTTTGCAGTTATGCTATCTTTACATCTCTGAGATTTTGCTAGTAGTTCTTATGTAGGTACTCTATTCTTCTGTGTTTACCTATTGGGTGTCTTTTGGTCAATAATATTTCTTGATAGCATTTAATATCTTCTGTCCAGCATCAGTTTATTGTTTGAGCCTTTGTGCCTGGGTCAGTCTTTGCTTCCCACTTATCACAAGGCTGAGTGCTTAAGTCTTCAGAGTCCTTTATATGGAGTATCTAAGGTCAGATGGTTTTGGATTCTGTCTCCACTGTGGTTATCTGATTCAGAGTACTGCTGGTTCCCAGATCCATATCTGCAGTTCAAGTCTCTCATGTTTCTAATTCTCCTGAACCTTCTCCTTCTGAACACTCTGGGCTTCCTGTCTTCTGAGAACAGAATGCTGCAAGTTTTAGGTCTCTCTGGAGTTCTGGTCAGAATGCTAACAGACTTGCTGCTTGTTCATTTGTTCTCACACTGGTTCCCCTGGCAAAGGAGTCCTACGGTTTCTAGATATAATTTTGTGCAGTCCAAAGCTGGATGAAGGAATTTACTATTGTTTCTCTTTGGATTTCTTGCTTATTATTTGATTCAGTGCCCCTTTAAGATTTCTGCTGGAAATATGAGGGAGACCTTAGCTGCTGTACAGCCTTTCATGCTACAATTTTAACAGGTCTACCAGCAGGTCTGGTACATCTCCAAGTTGCTTGCTTCTGCTATATTCTTTTTCTCTAAACTTTGCCAGTATTTCTGAAGGGAAGCAAGAGAGGCCTACAGAGGCACTCTCATTTCATAATAAAAAGTAGACAGTCTTTACAAAAAAGACTGTAAACCCTGAAGTGACTGGGGACCAAAGAATAGCTCTTTCTAATTTTGAAAGGAATCCAAATTATATCTAAACAAATAAAATAGTGGAAGAGGTAAATTCAAATAACTAAATATTTTAAAATATGACATCTTCTCATGTAATTAAAATATTACTAGCACATATATTTTACCTACTAAATGTAATGATTCCTCACATTACCTTTTAGAAATCTCTTCTAATTTTTTCTCACCTCCCACTTGTAAGGATCAGCTATCAAAACACCTATTCTTCTTACAGTAAGATATCCCTTTTGTTGCCTAAAGGATAAAGACTAATAAAAAAGGATTTTGTACTAGTAGCAATAATCTGATAAAATTTCTGTTAAGCCTTTGTATATCCAGATGAAAGCATAATAAATCATTGTTACTGTTTGGACCTTGTTCCTCCAAGTGCTAAGGTAGTAGTACTTCATTTCCTCATTCTGTTTCATGTTGCATTTTTTTCAGGATCCATATTTTAAAATTTTTACCTTTAAAAAATTTTTATTGATTATTTTTGTGGTTTTTTTTTCACATCATAGCCATTCCTGAATATAAACCACCACTGCCCCTCCCCACTAGTGAGGCTTCTGTTGTAGCAAAGAAAAATAGTTAAGTAAAATTAACTAATTCATAAAGTATGATAGGAATGATTCACTATCCAAAATTATAAAGCCTAGGGCCTTCTGCCTTCTTTTACTATGATTGCTCCCCACTGCAAAGGCCAGCTTATCCTATCTTTCATTCTACAGCATATCCCCATACCATTTCAGGTGCTCACTGCCTCCAAGGTTCTCTATAGCCTCTCCCATGGAATCCCAAATTGCACTTTTATGAAGCAAACTCTTCTTTGAATAAAACAGTCTCTTAGTTGGTTCTTCCCCATCACAGTCCTGCTTCCATAGGAATGTTCTTTGATAGCAATGTTTCATTTATCCTTTTAGGGGACCATCTACTTTCTAATTCCCCTTTCACATACCCTGTTCTCCCCACTGTCATCCACTCCTGTTGAGGGATTAAGGGAATTACTGTCATTCCTCTGTTCACCTTTGTACTAGGTGGAAGGGAGGGGCTACACATCACTTGCCTCCCCTCTTCCCGTTTCAGCAACTTCCCATTGTGCTACTCCTCCCATAAAAGATAATGATTCAATTATAAAGAAAGTGTGGGATTTAACCCACTAAAAATTAGCTTAGCTCTTCTTCCTTTCCTTCTCATGATTCCTTAAGATTCTCTTAAAGTTTTAGTTCCTTACATCTTTTATGTACTTTGATAATCCCTTTCTGTTCTTAATTTTACTCATTCCACTTTTTAAATAGTCTATAAACAGATAAGAATTAATTTCATTGGTCTTTTAAAATAATTTACTTATTTACTTTTCTTGTGTTACTCCAAGAAGAATGTTCTGTTCTTTGCTTTGTTTTTCAGGGATGCCAAGTGTCTTTCTTTTGTTAATAGACCATCTTAAAAAAAAATCCCTTATGTAATTTAAAAAGTGATTGATCAAACAGTACAATACTGGGTCCTTTTTCAGTCTCTCATACTCTTTAACTGACTAATCTAAGAGTCTAGAATGTCTGCGTAATATTAAGAATCTTTTGGCAAGCATCATTTTGACATGACCCTCTTAACTCCCCAAAATAATATAGCTCCCCAATGTGTCTAAAATCAAATTAAAGGGACAGCTAAGTGGCACAGGGACAAAAGAACATCTGTCCTAGAGTTAGGAGTACCTGAATTCAAATACAGCCTCAGTTTATTACCTACGTGACCCTGGGCAAGTCACTTAATCCCAACTATCTCCAAAAAAAATCAAACCAAATCAAATTAAAACTGTTAACCAAAATTCAGGGACCAATGTCAACTAGCCCTTCTCTATCTAGCTAATTTTATTTTCTGATATGCTTTCCTCCCTAGCATAGCAAGCCTGTTCAACATGCTTTCTTTGTGACACCTATGATTGATTTCAAACATTTATATGTCATTTCTCCTGCTTGAAATCTCTGATCTAATAATTTTAGTTAAATAACTTCTACATATACTGCTTTTAATTACAACCTACTCTGTGAAACCTTCACAGATTAACTCCTTTCCCCCTGGAACTATAGGAACGGTTATATCATTTGTGAATATCTTTAAACAGTTAAGCACAAATTTCTTTGTTTTTAATATGTCCATTTATTTATTTATTTTTGTCTAGGCTCGTGACACTGTCAATATGGAGAGTTCCTGGTATAAAAACTCCTTCCTAAGATCTAGATAAATAACTTAGTTTTACATTATAGTTTTATTGAATTGCTTGAGGCACTGGGAAGTTACGACTTTCCACGGTCACCTAACTAGTATGTCAGAGGCAAAGACTTCAAACAAATAAGGTCATTGAAAAAAATATAGGTTCCCAAAGTAGACAATGAAATGATTCAGGGAGGAAACAGTACCCTCAAATCCAATTGGGAGAATGGGGTGCTAAATAAAAACAAGCAGGCAGTGGAAACATAAGGAAAGAAGAAAAGATAAGGAAAATTTTGAAAAATCATCCATACATGTTTCATCATTGCATAACAGAATTAAAGTTGTAGCAATTATGTTATTTTTCAAATAAACACACAAAATGCAAATTATAACTGATCAATGGTCAAGTCTCCCAAGAGGTCTTAACAAGCAAGTGTTGGCAAGTGAGCAATTCACACACTGTTGGGAAGTCTAGCATGCATCAGCAGGAATATGTATACGTAATGACTTGTTTAAAACATATTATATGGTTACACGATGTAATACTGCATCATCAAAATTTCAATGCAGAAAGCCCCCCACGAATTTACAATAAATTATGAAATTTAAAATAGGTTATTTTAAATACCATATTTTAAAAATGACACAATTTTTTTTAAACCAATAAAAGGCTAAAGAAAGTAAATTTCCAGGGGGAGCTGAATAATTTTTTTTTTAAGGTGGCAGTAGGCCAAATAAGTTTGGGAACCTCTTGATGATAAGCAACAAAATATTTTTTTTCTTTGTATTCATTTATTTATTTTCTTGTTTACATCATTCATTTCCACGAGATTTTGAGTTACAAATTTTCTCCCCATCTTTCCCCTACCCAATACCTCAAAACAGCCATCCCACTGTATAACCTCTCCCCCAATCT
>CM053586.1:212874391-212892684 GCA_028646515.1 Pseudochirops corinnae
GGATGCACATACCCCACGTGACAAAAACAGGGCCCAGCTGAACAAAATTGTGAAAGGGGAGGTGCAGTCACAAGGGCATGAAGGCCCCAGGGTGTGGAGACGCTAATCTGGAGCACCTGGTAACCATACGTGGGAGAACCTTGAGCAATGCTCTGAACTCCACGTGACCCAGCTTGTTCCAGGGCCTCAACACTGCCTGTGCCTCAACATAACCGCCTGCAGCCTGCACGTATTTCCTAACCCTCACACATCCCTAATGTTTCTAGAGGACTTTGAGGTACATCTTTTTAATGAATGACTATTTAAATCTCCTAAAAAAAAATTCATGCATGTAATTAAAACATTCCTTAAGGTGACAACCACAAAATTAGAATGTACTTTAAAGTCAAGAATGGAAAACAGTTGAGAAGCAAATAATTTAGCCATGTTCATAACTATTTGTATTCTTCTTTTTATGCAGAGTGTTTGGTGGAGCCCATTCTCTTCTCACTGTGCCTTTTTAGGTAAAAGTTCAGTTTCCATCATTTGCATCAAGGTTTTATTTTCTGTATGATACAAGTGACCATAATCATTTTTAAAGCAAATAAAATATTGTACATAGTAGAACAAATAAAGGAATGACTAATGTTTTTACCTTCTACTTAGTTTAGTCTAGGTTAGATTTTGAAATACCTTTAGCTCATTTCGTTGCTATCACTTTATTTCCCAATCCTCTCTATGCCAAGAAAATTATCAAGAGCTACCTTTACATCTAAAATGTTTAGACATACAAATTTTCCTCCTGCTTTAACTTTTCCAGTTCTAATTAGTGTGTTATATAGGTTGTCTGACACCATTTTAAAATTGGTTTTCTGCTGCTTTCCTTAGTTTTCTTTCTGTATATGTATTGTGGACACAGTAGACAGAGGTAAAAGTAAAGTGTACATAAGGCTAGTATTGCATTCCTGTTGGTGTGGATCTAGAACCAGAAATCCCAGAGAATAAAGTGAAGCAGGCATTAGAAAGCATTGCTAACTATAAGGCTAGTGGAGTTGAGCTATTTAAAATCCTAAGAGATGATGCAATTAAGGTGCTCCAGCAAATTTGGAATACTCAACAGTGGCCACTGAATTGTAAAAGATCAGTTTACCTCCCAGTCCTAGAGAAGGACAATGCCAAAGAATATTCAAACTACCAAACAGTTGTATTCATTTCACATGCCAGCAAGGTTACGCTGAAGATTCTGCCAGCTAGTCTTCAGAAATATGTGAAATGAGAATTGCCAGTAGTATAGGCTGGTTTTCAAAGAGGCAGAGGAACTAGGGACCAAATTGCCAATAGTCACTGGATTATGAAGAAAGCAGGGGAATTCCAGAACAATATCTACTTCTGTTGCATTGACTACAGTAAAGTTTTTGACTGTGGGTCAGAAAAAATTGTGGCAAGTCCTTAAAGAGATGGAAATCCCTACATCATTTTACTTGTTTCTTGAGAAACCTGTGTGTGGGCCAGGAACAGTTAGACAGTTAGAAGTGAACATGGAACAGCTGATTGGTTTAAGACTGGAAAAAGAGAATGACAATATTATATCTTGTCAACTTATTTATTTAACTTATATTCAGAGTACATCATGTGAAAAGCCAGCCTGAATGCATCAAAAGCCAGAATTAATGTTACTGGGAGAAATATCAACAAAAATAATGCCACTCTGATGGCAGAAAGTAAGGAAGAATTAAGTCTCTTTTTTTTTTAAAGTAAAAATTCAGTGTATTTGTTTTTTGACAACACAGGACCCAAGAAGCCAAGTGTTTCACATCGAGGATTTTACTTCCATTCCCTTGGAATGTTCATTCCTTTGGCGAAGGAGAAAACTTGAGGAAAGAAAAGCAAGGCATACATGCCTAAAAAATACAAGAAAGCAAATAACCTCACCCTAATAAAGACTCATATGAATTACTGTTAGCTGCAAGTTACCACAAGTTTATTTTTTTTTTTAATTAAAAGAGGGAAGAACAGAAAGCATTGTTTCTAGCTATTACAACTGCTTCAGTCATTTCTTTCCATGGAGTTTAGTCATCTCCTACACATAGATACAGGAGTGCCTTCAGGTAGTGTCCTTTTGTGTCTTGCTGGATGAAGTAATGCAGAGGTCTTCCATACTTCCTTTTGAATTCAGGTCTAATTTTCAGCATGTCTTCCTCTCTGTGGGAGACCATGATCCTGATCAGGACATTGTCGCAGGTCCTCTTGCCCTTCATGGAATCATAAAGTCAGTTAGCAAAATGCAAGGGCTTGTTCTGAATGCAGTGCACCATGTTGAGGAAGGCTTTTTCAAGATCTCCTTAGACATTTTTCTTGATACATTCTAGCATGTCATAAGGGCTATATAGCTCTTGTACCTTGCAAATACTTTCTGGAGGTGGTACACACTCCTCTCAATCGTAATACTGATCCATTTAGGAACATTGGTTCCCTTCCTTTTCACTCCTGTATCACAGAGTTTCTGAGCATCTTGGGCAGCTCATAATCAGAGAGCCATCATCTGCCTGTTTGCACTTTACCAGGGCAACCATCAATTTGTGGAAGTCATCAGATATGTCTGAAATGGTATCTTTTCTCTGTAACCTCTGTTAATTTCATAAAGCTCCTGGTTTGGCTATGAGCAGATGATCTTAATGAAGGAATCTTCTTCAGTAGCCAGGCCCTTCACGGAGGCTTTCAGCTCTGAAGCATCATACTGAGGTGTCTTCAGAAGACCCAAAACCACAGTCTCCAGGTGGCCAGATGAGGCAGATTTCAATGCTGATGCAAATTCCTTTTTGGTCCTTCTCTGATAAGTGAAGGCAATGTCCTGCCTCTGTTCATTACTGCAGTTTGTCAAAATGTTGATGATGGTAACTTCATCCAACCCTTTGGTCTTGATGGCTGCCTCAGTATTTATAGCATCCCCCTTGATATCAAAGTTCTCATAATCCTTGACGGAACCGTATGCATTTGCCAAATGCAGAATGATCACCCTCCAAATTGAGCTTGCATAAAATTTTGTGAAATGTAGACATCTTGAAAGAAGCTGTGCCAAACACTGAGAGAACAGAGATTTAGTCGGACTTCAAGCTAAGAAGTCTTTTGAAAAGAGTGAAAGAGGAGAGTGTAAAATCTGGCTTGAAACTTAACATTAAAAAAAAACCCAACAGCTAAGATCTTGGCAACTGGTCTCTTCACTTTCTGGCAAATAGAGGGAGAAGAAATGGAAGCAGTCACAGATTTTATATTCTTGAGCTCGGAGATGACTGCAGATGGTGACTGTAGGCATAAAATTTAAAAATGCTCCTTGGATGAAAAGCTATGGCAAATCTGGAGAGTATACTAAAAAGCAGAGACACCATCTTGCAGGCAAAGTTCTGTATAGTCAAAGCTATGGTTTTTCTAGTATCAATGTATGACTGTGAGGAAAGCTGAGTACCACAGAATTGGTGCTTTTGAATTGTGATGCTAGAGAAAACTTTTGAGAGTCCCTTAGACAACAAGGAGATCAAATCAGTCAATACTTAAATTAATCCAGACTATCCACTGGAAGAACAAATACTGAAGCTGAAGCTTAAATATTTTGACCACATAATGAGAAGACAGGACTCATTAGAAAAGACACTGTTACTGGGAGAGATTGAAGGCAAAAGGAAATGGGTATAACAGAGGATGAGATGGATAGATAGTGTCATGGAGACAATGAACATGATCTTAGACAGACTTAGGGAGATAGTGGAGGGCCTGGCATGCTATGGTCCATGAGTCACAAGGAGTTGGATATGACTGAACAACAATTGCAACCAAAGGTTTATAAACATGTATATGGAACACATGAAAAAAAAAATAAAGCCAAAGTAGATATTAAGTGAAATGGACTAGAGGAAAGACAGAATGAATATATGACAATTAGAAAATACAGACTGGAAGACAAGGAGGAATAAACAGAGATTTGAAAGCAATTAGAACTGATTATGCAGAATGGAATTGCTGAACTCAGTCAATCCCCATGCTTTAAAGGCTTATAAAAATATCAGGAAGTATGCTACAGATGTTCTTTTTAAAATAAATATCCCAGATGGTGGTTTGAGTGGGCAGATGCTTTTACAGATTGATCTTTTGATTTGAACATTCTTCATTCATTTTCCTGATTTATATCTGTGTCTTTACACAGACTGTCCTCCATGCTTAGAATATACTCCCTCTTAACCTCCATCTCTTTGAATCTTCAGATTTTTTTCAAAACCCAGCTTAAGCTCTAACTTCAACATTAAGCCTTTCTGTTCTCTCCTATCTTCCTCAGCAAATTGCCCTCAGTATCTTCTATTTTCTCTCTAATCTTCAGTCTTTCCCTTTTTACTAGTTTCTTCTTTGTTGGATACAAACATGTCCAAGTATCTTCTGTCCTCTAAAAAAATCTGATTAGTTTTCATACTATATGGTCTCCCCTTCCTTTCTCAGCTAAGCTCGGAAAAAAACATGTGCACTTAGTCCCAGTGCTTCCTCTCCTCTCACTCTCTTCTTAGCCTTCTGCAGGATGATTTATAACCTCATCAATCACCTGAAACTATACAAAGTTTTCAGTGATCTCCTGTCAAGAGATGTAGGGTCAAAACAGGAGTCACTCCCCCCAAACCATCCTGTCTTACAAACTTCTCTGTGACTATTGCCTACACCACTCAGGTTTGCAGTCTTGGCATTATTTTGACTCCTCATGCTCTCTAAACTCACATTTTCATAAATTGCCAGATCTAGTTTTTTCTGTATCTATATGTCTTCTGTCTCTTTCTCTCCACTCATACTGCCACCACCCTAGTTCAGGCCCTCATCCTATCTTGTCTGTTGTTATTGTTGTTCAATGATGTCCATCTTTTCATGACCCCATGGACATGTTTCCATGGGTTTACTTTGGCAGCTAGTCGAGTGGTTTGCTATTTCCTTCTTCAGTGGTAAACAGAGGTTAAGTGACTTGCACAAGGCCACACAGCTAGGAAGTTTCTCAAGTTGAATTTTAACTTGTCTTCCTGATGCCAAGCCTAGCACTTTATCCACTGTGCCACCCCGCTGCCCCCAATTCTTACCTGCATAATTGCACTTGCCTGCTGGTTGGACTTCCTTCCTCAAGGTCCAGTCTATCCATTCCACTTTATTTTCTACTCATCTCTCAAAGTGATTTTCTTATGTCAACCCCCATTTCACGTTTTTCCTCCGAGATCCGGTATAAACTCCTCTGTTTGGCATTTGAAGCTCTTTACAATGTGACTGCTCTCTATGTTTCCTGTTTACTTTCACATTATTCCTCTCCCCTATCATTCAGCCATAGTGGCATACTTGCTATTCCTTGTAAATGAGATGCCCTCTCTCAGTCCCATGTCTTTATACTGTCCATTCTTTGTACCTAGAATGTTTTTTCTCTCAATATCTGCCTTTTGCCATCCATACTTTCTTTCAAGGCTCAGCTCCAGTGTCATCTTCTAGAAGAAGCCTTCCCTTATCCCTCGGTTTCTAATGGGTGCCCCTTCAGGGTAACCATGTGTCAGCTTCTAATGTTTCTTTTATACAACATGTTTGTACATGCTGTGTCTTCCAATAGAATATAAGCTTCTCAAGAGTAGAGACTGTTGCATTTTTGTTTCTGTATCTCTAGTGCCTAATACAATGCCTGGCATATGGTAGGTGTCTAATAAATTCATGATACCTGGGCAGCCAGGTGGTATGGCAGCAAATAAAGCAGTAGGCTTGGAGTCAGGAAGATCTGAGTTCAAATTCAGCCTCAGACACATACTAATTTTGTGAGACCTTGGACAAGTCACTTAACCTCCACCTGCCTCAGATTCCTCTGCTGTAAAATGAGGATAATAACGGCACCTACCTCCTGGGGTTGATATGAGGATTAAATGAAATAATATTTGTAAAGTGCTTAGCACAGTGCCTGGTTTGTTGTTATATGTCTTCACTACCTCCCTCAAATTCATGTAATTTCCTTGTGAGCAAGGAATTTTTTTTTGTCTTTGTATTCTCAGCAAAGTGCCTGACACATAGTAGGTGTTTACTAAATGCTTGCTAATTGTTTGGGAGATTAGCCATTTTACAGTATCTACTCTTAGTGTCATTAAATCTTCAGATGTTGTGTCACAAATCTTAAAGCAGCGCATATAAAATATGTTGCTCACTTAACCTTGCACTGAAAGGCATCTTTTCAGAGTAGTAATTTAATTAGATATTCCTGTGGATCTTTTTCATTAACCGGAAAGCCACTTTCCCCTCAGGCTTTCGGCTTATATCAGTGCCTGATGACCCAGGATATTATAGCGAAAAAAGATAAGCTGTTGCTAGTGACTTTTCTTTTTCTTTTTAATCAAGCTTTGTAAGGAGAATGAAATAATGCTAATGTAACTTATGTTTTAGTTTAGTTATCAAAACAGCTAGCATCCGACCTGTCTTTTTTTTTTTAAGGTAATATATCTCTTTCTTCAACCAAGAGTGCTTGGAAACAGGGATTGCAAGGACTGATAGGCATCATAAACTAGGACTCTTACATTGCTGTGCATTGTTATACATATAGGGCTTACTAAGGTATGCTGAAGCACAATGTGATGTCTCAAAATAACAATAGGTATTTTGCATCTCATTTTTGAAAATTGTATCTTCAAACATAATTTATCATTTAAAAATTAAGTTTAGTTGAGTTTTGTTTTGTTTGATGAATAAAAATAATATTCTTTATGATTGAGTATCTAGTGAATGTTCACCTTTTTAAAAATTAAATAAAATTTCCTGGATGTACACCCTAATGAAATGAAATATACTACACTCATTAGTGTATGCCACTACTAACATGGTATTTGTGAGCTCTAATTACTGTATTTCTTTGGAGGGATAAACTGTCGTTAAGTCATAGAATCTGTGTCTTGTTTTTTCTGGTATCTGAAAGGCATGAATAATAATATTTCACTGCCTCTGTGGAACAAAATATAAACTCTTCTCTTTAGTTTTTAAAACATTTCACAGTCAAGTTCCAACCTCTCTTTTTCAACCTCACCCACTATACGTTACTCCCCTTCTCAGCAGTCTGATCTGAATAGACTGACCTTTTTCTCCTTTCTTTGCCCTAAGCACTTCATCTCCCTTCTCCATCTCCTTTCTCCATACATTTGTACTGATCATTCCTGGTGCTTAGGCACTCCCTCCTCTTTGTTGCCTCTTTGAAAGCTTCTCCTTCAATATGAGCTCAAGTCCCACCTCAATAAAATAGCTTCCCTTATCTCTCCAGTTCTTAGTGTCCTCCCTCCCTAAAACTTCATTTTAAGTACTTTACATTTATTTAAATTTATTCTCTTTATATTTATTTTGTATGTACTTGAGTCTCCCATTAGAATGTAATTTCATCAAGAATAAAAATTATTTCATTTTTTATATTTGTATATCCAGTGCACAGTACCTGGCATATATTAAGTGCTTGAAAAATGCTTCTTGATTGTTTAACTGATTGAATTAACCAATTGCAAAATGGTGTGTAGGGCAGCTGGGTGGCACAGTGGATAGAGTTCCAGGCTTGCAATCAGGAAGACTCATCTTCCTAAGTTCAAATCTGGCCTCAGATATTTGCTAGTTCTGTGACTCTGGGCAAGTTACTTAGTCCTGTTTGCCTCAGTTTCTTTATCTATAAAATGAGCTGGAGAAGGAAATGGCAAACCACCCCCAGTATCTTTGCCAAGAAAACCCCAAATGGGGTCACAAAGGCAGACAAACTGGTACGTGATAAATATTAACATATACAGACATGTGATAGTTTCTTTGTTTTTTTTAAAGCACTATATCTTCCTTCAAATGAAAGAAATAAAGTATATTATATAAATTACAAAAGCAGCTGTAGCATTTTCAGGAACATAGTGGAAAATAAAAATTTGGCCCTTTTAGATCCTATAAAACCACCAAATCATTCTTGATCTAGAAAATCATTCTGATGTCTTTGAAAAATAATCTCTCCATGATTTCTGTTTTATGAGCTTTGGTCTACAGAAAATGACCATTTTTTTTTCTGTAACTTTGGATCTTTTCATAAACTAATCTTTGTGTAATACTCAATCTGGACTTACCCCAATCCATACTGACAAGAGAGGTTGCTAATACTGTTGTTCTAGGGGTTATCTGTGGGCTGGTGTCTTCTTCTTAACAGTCAACCAGTTAGTCTCAGTCAGCATTTTAGAAAAAAATATTTACTCAACTGGCATGGGGCAGCTAAGTGGGTCAGGGGAGAGTATTGGCCCTGAAATCAGGAGGATCCGAGTTCAAATGTGGCCTCAGACACTGCTGTGCGACCCTGGGCAAGTCACTTAACCTTGTTTGCCTCAGTTTCCTCTTCTGTAAAATGAGCTGAAAAAGAAATGGCAAGCCACTCTTAACATTTTTGCTAACAAAACCCTAAATAGACTCACAAAGAGTTAGACACAACCAAGCGACTAAACAACAAAAAAGGCATAGCAAGATCAGTAGTTGCAAAGCATTTATTTCTCTTAAAAAAAAAACAGCTAAGGTATACTCTCCCCCAAGTACACACAGAGTACAGTGGCAATTAGGCATAGGCGTAGAGAACACACGTGGCCAAGCCAACTCATAACTCTGGAAGAATAGGTACTCGGTGTCCTTTCTCTGGAGAACTCACATAAAGTTCACCGCAGGGTGGGAAATTAATAATGGACAGCTTGCTCCAATGTCCAGCTGGGTTCTCTGCTTGCCAGGCATCGGGTCCCAGATGAACAGATGTCTACTGCTAGGCTGATTCAAGAAGGTGCTCAACTGTGGGATGAAGCTGCTGGTAAGCGAGGCCAGCAGGTTGCCTGACCTCTTAAGAAGTTATTACCCAACAGTACCACATAAATCACTCTGCCACTGGGCTGCTGCTGTTGCAATAGGCTGGGCTTTTTATAGGAACAGATTCTCCACTATTTGGGCCAATCTGTTAACTCTGGGTTTGCTTTTTCGCAGTTCTATTAGTTGCTACCAGTGTTCTTTAGCGGGAATGTCACCATGCTTTTTTTCAGTTGGACAGCAACCCGTAACTCAGAATCAACAGAAGTCTTTCATCTTGGACTCCTTTACAGCCTTGGTTCTGAGGTTTGTCACCACCAGGCAAGAGGTGGGATACATTCTCCTGTTCAGCATCCTGCTTGGTTCTGAGGTGGTTTCCCTAAGTGAGGACTTCACTTTTAATTATGATTGCCCTAGTTACACTTTCCAATTCCTGCAGGTTCTTATTTAGATGAGTGGATGGTGTCTACCTGGAAACCCAGGAATAGAGGTGGCCTGTGCCTAAGGGAGGATTTCCTTGTCTAGTTGGCCTTTTCATATACAGTTGAACTATTCAAGCCTCTGACACATTTTAGGTTGTATAATACTTCTTTTATAGCTGAAAAGGTTTTCCTTTTAGATTTTGGCATCTTTGTTTTTGTCCCTTCTAACCTCCAGCTTTACCCAGGTCTCAGTGAGGTACAAGTTAATTTGTTTAACCCATGTAGTCTACTCATTGCACAAATGATCAGAGTTATTTAAACCTGTGACTGTCACTTTTAGATTGTAATTAATTGAGTTGAATTGTGTTCTTAGAAGTGAGGCAGATAAAAGACAATTCCGAAGGACTTAATGATGAAAAATACTGTCTAACTCCAGAGAACTAATAGAGTCTGAATGCAAATTGAAGCATACTTTTTAAACTTTATATTTTTTTTTATCTTTCTTCCTTTTTGCAGGAAGGGGAGAAGGGTGGGTCTGTGTTTTCTTTCACAACATGGCTAATATGGAAATATGTTTTGCATGACTGTGCATATATAATCTGTATCAAAGTGCTTGCCTTCTCAAGGAGGGAGGAAGGGAATTTGGAACTCAAAAATTAATTTAAAAAATAAATGCTAAGAATTGTTTTTACGTGTAATTAAGAAAAAATAAAATAAAAACATTCTTTAAAAAAAAAAAAAAAGTGAGGCAGCCAGGTTGCACAGTGGATACAGCACTGGGCCTAGGATCAGGAAGACTTGAGTTCAACTCTGGCCTCAGATACTTACTAGCTCTGTGACCCTGTACACATTATTTAACCTGTTTGCATCAGTTTCCTCATCTATAAAGCATCAAATGAGATAATAATTTTAAAGTGCTTGCTATAGTGCCTAGTTCATAGTAAGTGCTATATTAGCACATGTTAGCTATTATTATTGATGCCTATCCCGTGGTGAGAGGGGACAGAGTAAATTCAATTACAGAATGAAATGTAAGGCTAATGGCTTCAAACTGCTTTCATTCCTCTGAGGCTGACTCTTCATTTTCTTAAGTTTTAAGCTTTTGTTGATAACCTTTTATTTTTATATCAATTTCATTTCTAAATATATCCCTTCCCTCTTCCCTGCCCAGCAGACTAGTAACAAAAAAGACAAAGAGAACAAAGAAAGCAGTTCAGCCAAATTATCCAAAGCATCAACTGAGTCTAACAGTGTATGCTTTGTTCCAAACCCATAATCCCCTAAAACTCCAGTAAAAGGAGGGGGGTCCACTTTCTCATATCTTCTTCTAAGACAAACTTGCTTATTTTAATTACATAGAGTTCAATTTCAGATCTAAAAATTTACAGTGACCTCCGCTAGGGAGCACAGGCAGAGTTAAGTGGAACAATATGGATAGAATGCTTAGCCAGGAGTCAGGAAAACCTGAGTTCAAATCCTGCCTCAGACACCTACCAGCTATGTGACCCTCAGCAAGTCATTTAACTTCTATCCGACTCAGTTTCCTCGCCTGTAAAATAGAGATAATAATAGCACCAGGGTTGTTGTGAGGATCAGATGAGATTATATTTGTAAAGCACTTAAACCAGTAACTGGAACCTAGTAGGTACTTAACAAATGCTTCTTCCCCATCCCTTTTCCATTTGTCTTTCCATTTCCTTTTTTGTAGACTTTTTGGTGTTCACATATTTCTTATGGCACAGTAATAATTCATTACATTCATGTACCCCCAATTTGTTTGGCCATTCCCCAATCATTTGGCATCTACTTTGTTTCCAGTCTTTAGCTACTACAAAAAGTCTGCAATAAATGTTTTGATGCATAGGGAACTTTCTTCCCTTAACCTCCTTAGGGTATATTATTATTTGTGAGTCAAAGTGTATGGACTTTTTTTTTTTTTTTTTTTTTTGCTTTTTGGAGGGGGGGGGAGGCAATTGGGGTTAAGTGACTTGCCCAAGGTCACACGGCTAGTTTTTTTTGTTAAGTGTCTGAGGTTGGATTTGAACTCAGGTCCTCCTGACTCCAGGGCCAGTGCTCTATTCACTGGGGTGTGGACATTTTGTTCGCTTTTATGATAATTCCACATTGCTTATTAGAATGATTGGACAAATTCATAGCTCCACCAATAGTTTATTAATGTGCCTTTTAAAAATAGCCTTTAATTATTAACTATTTCTTTTATCACATTTTCCCCAAATTTGTTGGTGAAACCAAAAAATTGTTTTGTTTTACTTTTCCCTCATTATTTTCAATGATTGTCAATATTTTACAATTCCTGTGCGCTTTTGTAGAATTTGTTCATATATATATATAGACTGCTTGTCCATTGGGGAATGGTGAAATACCCAAGACCTTGATCATCCAGATCACCTTCTGTTACTCATTGTAGATGTCTTCAAATGCCTAGATGGGGGGCAGAAAGCCATGAACACCCCTGGAGGGATAGGAAGATGGAGAGATATGGATGTAGCAGCAACATTGGTAGGGATGGAGAAGGAAGTTGGTCTCGTCTTGTTCAGTCATTTTCACTTGTGTGCAACTCTTTGTAGCCCCATTTAAGGCGTTTTTGGCAAAGATATTGGAGTGGTTAGCCATTTCCTTCTCCAGCTCATTTTACAAATGAAGAAACTGAAGCAAACAGGGTTAGGTGACTTGCCCAGGGTCACACAGTTGGTAAATATCGGTTATATTTGAACTCAGGAAGATGAGTCTTCCTGATTCCTGACCCAGTGCACTCACTGTGCGACCCATGGTGCCACCCAGCTGCCCCTCACTGTCTGGCAATTTATCCTTAAATTTTCATGTTCTGCTGACTTGCAGATGAAAAAAAATAGTTGCTTTTTTGAAATCAGATAAAAGTTTGGCTATGTAAACTTATCTTCCATAAACTCACTGAAAGCATCTTAAGGACAATTCTAGTAACAGATGGGATGGCAAGGATGACCATGCCTCATGCTCTTCTCACATCGTTTTAATTTCTTCTGCTAGGTCAAGAAATTTTGATAGCTTTTTGTTCCAGGCGATTCAAAAATTATTAGTATTTTTGTATGGTAACATCTATTAAAACACTCTTGAGGTGTTATGGCTCAGTGTTGTGCCTGGGCAGTTGCAGACAACAGTTCTGCCTGTTATGATGCTGAGGTTCCTGTAGCTTATTTGCTGGATTCCCAAATATATTATTAAGTTTATATTTGTAAAGAAGGATATATAATCTGTTCTTTAATAAAAAATAGCAAGCTTGTGTTATATAATTTTGGCCACTTGTTAGTGTCTATCTTGTTACCATGTAGAGGCTAAATCTTTGCATCTTGTATATGTTGCAGTTTCTACCACTTCATTATGCAGTTTATATCAGTCAGTATGTGTAGGCTTCTTGAGGATCCTCCTTTGGTAGTTTCTGATGACAGTACTCCAATTCTGAAATTCTATTACAAATTCCTCTGTTTCAATAAACAAATTTAATTTGTTCAGTTATTTGTTCCAGAAATCTTTCTTGACATGTTATCAGTTGAGTTCATGTTGATGCTGCAGTGGTACTGGTAGCTCCCTAGAATGATAAAATCATATGTAAGGAGGGCAGAACCAAGATGGTGTAGTAAAAGCAGGAACTTCTTGAACTTGCGCCCCAAACACCTTCACTACCTGTAAAAAAATTACTCTAAACAAATTTTAGAGCTATAGAACCCACAAAATGACAGAGTGAAATACATCTCCAACTGAAGTCAGCCTGGCAGGCCAAAAGGAAAGATCTATCACACCAGTCTGGGAGCGGAGCGCACTCCTGCATGGGCTGTGTGGGCTGCACCAGCACAAACTGGTCAGAGCAGACCTCAGGGGACTGAATCACTGGCAGCTATGGCTGTTTCTAGACTTCTTAATCAATAAATGCCAAAGAGAAAGTAAAAGATCAGTGGCAAAACTCTGTTGGACCTGGGTAAGTGAGGAGCACAGCCTGGCGCCTGCCCCCAGGGCAGCAGAGATGGTGACAATAGCAGCAGCATCAGGGCAGCTGCTTCCAGAACTCCAGGCCCACAGATGGTGGGGGGACCAGGTGGCTGATCAGAGGGTAATTACAGGAATCTCTTTGGCCCTGAAGCAGTATTCTCTTGCTTTGCCCTGCTTGGATCTGGGTCACAGTCTTGGGTGGTTGTCCTGGGGTGAGGAGGAACACTGGCATAGCAGAGCTTGTGGTGACTGTGGAGAGGGAATCCCTGTAACAGTTCTAAGGCAGGTGCCTAGAAGGAGCTCTGACAACAGCTGTGCTAAACCCCAGAAATTTGGGACACAGCACTCTCCACTTTGGAAGCAGACTTCTACCATGGCAAAGAGCTCAAAAGTCAAGTAATTGGCTGGCAAAATGAGCAGAGGAAGAGAAATCAGACTATAGAATTGTTATTTGGTGACAAAGAAGGTCAAAACAGAACCAGAAGAAGATAGCAAACTCAAAACTCCTGCATCAGAAGTCTCCAAGAAAAATATGAATTGGTTGCTGTCCTTGGAGGAGCTCAAAAAGGATTCTGAAAATCAAGTAAGAGAAGTAGAGGAAAAATTGGGAAGAGAAATGAGAATGATGCAAGAAAATCATGCAGAAAGAGTCAACAGCTTGCTAAAGGAGACCCCAAAAAATACTTTAAAAAATAACACCTTAAAAAATAGACCAATTTGAATGGTAAAAGAAGTTCAAAAAGCCAATGAGTAGAAGAATGCCTTAAAAAGCAGAATTGGCCAAATGAAAAAAGAAGTCCAAAAGTTTACTGAAGAAAATAATTCTTTCAAAATTAGAATGGAATAAATGGAATGTAATGACTTTGTGAGAAATCAAGATATTATAAACCAGATCCAAAAGAATGAAAAAATAGAAGACACTGTAAAATATCTCAATGGAAAAACAACTGACCTGGAAAAAAGATCCAGGAGAGATCATTTTAAAATTATTGGACTACTTGAAAGCCATGATTTAAGAAAGGAGCCTAGATATCATCTTTCAAGAAATTATCAAGGAAAACTGCCCTGATAGTCTAGAACCAGAGAGTAAAACAGAAATGGAAAGAATCCACAAATCACCTCTTGAAAAATATTGAAAAATATCCCAAAAAGAAAACTGCTTGGAACATTAGAGTCAAATTCCAGAGTTCCCAGGTTAAGGAGAACCTGTTGCAAGCAGTTAGGAAGAAACAATTCGAGTGTTCAGGAAACATAATCAGGATAACACAAGATGTAGCAATTTCTACATTAACGTATTACAAGGCTTGAAATATGATATTCTGGAGGTCAAAGGAGCTAGGATTAAAACCAAGAATCACCTACCCAGCAAAACAAACTGAGTATAATACTTCAGGGGAAAATATGGTCATTCAGTGAAATAGAGGACTTTCAAACATTCTTGGTGAAAAGAATAGAGCTGAACAGAAAATTTGGTTTTCAAATACAAGAATCAAGGGAAGCATGAAAAGGTAAACAGAAAAGAGAACTCATAAGGAATTTATTAAAGTTGATCTGTTTATATTCCTACATAGAAAGACAATATTTGTAACTCAGGGGATTTTTTTCAGTATTAGGATAGTTGAAGGGAATGTGTGTGTGTGTGTGTGTGTATGTATACATATGTGTATATATGTATATGTGTATATTTGTATGTATATGTATACATAGAGGACACAGGGTGAGTTGAATGTGAAGGGATGATATCTAAAAAAATTAAGAGGTGATAGAGGAATATTTCTTGAGGAGAGAAAGATAGTATAGCGTCAGTTATTTCACATAAAAGAGGCAAGAGAAAGCTGTTACAATGGAGAGGAAGAGCAGGGAGGTGAAAGGGAATGAGTCAACCTTACTCTCATTAGATTTGGCTTAAGGAAGGAATAACATACACACTCAATTAGGTATCTTACCCTACAGGAAAATTGGGGGGAAGGGTATAAGAGGGGGAAATGACAGAAGGGAGGGCAGATTGGGGGAGGGGTCGTCAGAAGCAAACACTTTTGAAAAGGGACAGGGACAAAGGAGAAAATAGAATAAATGGATGTGGTACAGGATGGAGGGAAATATATTTAGTCTTTTATAATATGACTACTATGGAAATGTTTTGCATAACTACACATGTGTAACCTATATTGAATTGCTTGTCTTCTCAATGGGGATGGGTAAGGAGGAAAGAAGGGAGAAAATCTGGAACTCAAAGTTTTAGAAACAAAGGTTAAAACATTGTTTCTACATGCAGCCGTGAAATAAGATATACAGGCAGTGGGGTATAGAAATCCGTTTTTCACTATAAGAAAGTAAGGGGGGCCTTGAGAAGGCAGACTGGTGGAAGGGGTAATCAGTATGCTTGCCATTTTGGGTGGGAGGTAGGGGAGAGATGGGGAGAAAATTTGGAACTCAAAATCTTGTAGAAATGAATGTTGAAAACTAAAATAAATAAAGAAAAAGAAAAAATCATATATAAGGACTGAAAACAAAACTTTAAAAGCTTTAATTCATTTATCCATCTATTCATAAGACAAACTTTCATTGGTGTTCTATTGTGTCATTAGCCTTGTGATAAGACCTGTGAAAATAAAGAATTTTTTAAAATCTAAAAATCCTCTTAAATACCACATCCACTATCAGTTGTTTTTTGACATCATTATGTTGGTGTTGTGTTTTAATTAGAGAATAATTTTTTGTGTGATCATTAAATATTATCACATTCTTGGATCTTTTTAATACTTTTCAGTATATGATTAAGACTTCGTGATAATCAGTGAAGGGGAGTGTAAGTATTATAGTTCTTTCAGATGGCTATTTTGGTAATCACCAAATTGATAGTAAGTTACTCTTTATTCACGAGGCTCTTTTGCATACCATTTTTACTCTAAAACCAGTTATGTTACTTTCTTGCAAACACTTATAGATTTATATTATTATATAAGCTGTTAATGTTTTATAAAGTACATAAACATAAACGACCTGTAATTGGAGGGATCATTGGTGTTCTCATCTTTTGCTAATGAATATGTGATAGATACCTTCTATTTGGAAAAATGAAGTCTGGCTTGCATCAAAGAGGAATGTGGTAAAGAGATTTCCGAGAATTTAATGTGTCTCTGTAAACAATTGAGACAACAATTATAGATATTATCCAACTCTGCTACTTTCCTGTTTTTCAGAGAAGCTAGTGTTTTCAGTCCCTTCCCTTGATATAATTTATGTCATTCATTATAGTAATGGTACACAAGTTTTCTTTTCGTGTTTAAGCCAAACTGTACTTTCATTGTGTTGGATTTCTGTTGCCAGGATCAGTGACCAGAAATTTTCCATATCCTCTTCTTTTCACTATCTCACTCTCCCTCGCTTCCTTTCTTCCTCTCTTTTCTCTGTCCCTCTCCTGTCTTCTCCTCTAATTTCTTTGCCTCTTAAGCTTCTGTGATAGTTATTTATTGGTATTGAATTTTTATTTTGTTCTTTTACTCTGCTTTGATTCCATGACAACATTAAGCTTTTGGCTTTGACTTTTAATTGTTGACTAAAGGTATCAAGGCTTTATTTACTTTGTTTTCCAGATTGCATTCTGCATATTTCTTTTCCATTTGCCTTTAATCAGGTGATAGCAAAGTTTTCATATTTTGTGCTGTGTATACTAGCTAGGTAATTATATGAAACCCGAGTGTGATTTTATCCCCTAATTGTTTTCTGGGCTGGCTTGCTCAACTCCACTCACATCACGAGGTCTGTGATTCTCAGAAAGGTGTCACCACCACAGTGCTACAACTCAGACTCTTAGGAGTAACTGTCACATAGAAAGAATATATTCCTTACCACTGTAATTCATGAACCCCCATGGATATTGTTCTCATTTACATGAAATCAGTCACAGTGGTGCATTAATTTTTAAAAGTAAAACATTTATTTACTGATAAGGCAAAAGAAAGAATATCACAGTTACACAAAATAAGGCAAAAACAGGGATAATTGATATGTTGCAATGTATCTATAAACATGGGTCACACACTCCCACCAACATATTTGGTATCCATGGGAGAGAATGGGTACACACTCAGAAAAACCTCCCAGAAAGGCACAAGTAGGGAAGTCCATCTGCTCTGAGTAAATCACAACTCTAAATTTCAGAGTTTTATGTCTTCATCCCTTTCTGATCCTCATAACTTCTGCTCTCAAACTGGTAATGCAGTGACAAGGTCTTAACCCACAGTCTTAAAAGAATGATGAAAAAATGTTCTATCGTAGTAACAAGTAATTCCATTGAAACAGAGTTTCATGGTTTGGCTCTCTATATTTAGCAGTGAAGCCAATTCCAGCCAGCTCTTCACTCAACAACATTCTGCCTCATCTATTTAATTCTCAGCCAGTTAAGCCTCTACTCTCAGAGAAAAAAAAAAAGTAAAGACTTCATTATACCTTCTATTTCTTTCTCTCTCTCAAACCAGAGTAGACAGTATAAAATACAATCAAGTACTTCTGTAATATTTACCCTCTCCAAAGCTATAGATGTCACTGGAAAGCAATGAGCTTAAAAAGCAGTAGAATTCCAGTTTTCTTCCAGTGAACTTCCCAGTAGAAGCTGGGAAGCCTTTCTCTTATTAGGAAAGCAATGCTTTTTTCAATCAGTAGGGTCATAGCACAGCAGCAGAAAGCTTCCTGTTCACTTACTTTTCTTCAGTCACTTAATCAATCTGATGTCATATCCAGCTGCTTTGAAGCTGAATTTTTCACTCTCTCAGTGGCATCATTAAGAGCCTCCTGGTGTTCATATTTATGTTCTCTGGTAAAATTCACAAAATCTATCTTTACATCAAGTATGAACTCTAAAGTACTTATTTAGTCTCCCCTTAGTCTCCATGCTGTTTTTATTCCTTTTAAAGATAAGCAATTTGCTTGCATACCCTTTGACCCAGCAATACCACTGTTGGGATTATATCCCAAAGAGATTACAGAAGTGGGAAAAGGTCCCATATGTGCAAAAATATTTATTGCAGCTCTCTTTGTGGTTGCAAAAAACTGGAAATATAGGGGATGCCC
>CM053586.1:212893184-212917671 GCA_028646515.1 Pseudochirops corinnae
ACATCAACAGGGGAGTTCATGCCTTCTCAACAATGGGACAGAGTTTGCACCTTCCACACTTAGCACTTAGTACTGTCTATCCACTTAGTACCAAGTGCTAAGTATCCTGCTAAACCAATTACTATTACACATGCTTTTTTTTTTTGTTAGTGTCACATGGTACCCTTTCATTTAAACAGCCATACAAATTGGTCTTTCATATCTTTCTCTACTTGTGATAATGATAATAGTATTTTTTAGCTTTTGAGTAATAAAGTGATTGGAAATCTTTTTTCTTACGAGAGGTTGGGCATATCTTCTGCGTTAAGCATTTACAAGGTATTCCTTGAAGCAATGGACTTTGTTAGTCTCATGTAAGCTTTGATTTATCATGAGTTTTGAATCAAATCCTAACCTCCCAGTTTTCGGAATATAGTGAGGAGCCAGCTCTGAATGATATATGTCCTTTAAAACCCTGTGAATAGTAACTATTTGATAATCATGTAGTATTTCATGGTAGAGCATGGATATGTTTCTAGAGATTTATTTGTTATCTTCTCAAATGAAAGCCAGTCTACCAAGCAATATTTCTTAAAGCACCAGACCCTGCAGTGAAGATATAACAGAAATTAAAGATGAAGTCCTTGCCTTCAAGAAGCCTGCAATCTAATTGCTCAGCATAAAGTGGGAACAAGTGAAACAGAAACAACAAGAAGCAGTTTCAAAATTGGTTTAGAGAGTGTTAGTGAAAACATAGTTTGGGAGGATGCGCATTCGACTTAATAATTCTCCTTAATGATGATTGCTGTAGCATATTGTCCTCCAAAATAGAAGGCTATGGAGTGGAGACATTATTTAGACTCTTTCACAGAAAAGCATTAATGGTACTTAAGTTCTAAGGTCTGACTTCTAAATGTTCATTCTTTATCATGAGTTCACAGTCCAGCTGTATTTCTGACAGCTATTCTAGTGAATCAGATATGTCTGGTTAACGGTGAGGAAGAGTAGATCACACCAGAGCACATTAGTATCCCATTTCAGGAAGGTGGTCATTTGCAGCCCACTACTTGAATGAATGGAACTGATGATAGAGTTGTACTGATAAAATTATAACGGAAGACTACAGATAACTGGATGGCTCAGCAGATAGAGCACCAGGCCTGGAGTCGGGAATATCTGAATTTGAATCAGGCCTCAAACGCTTCCTAGCTGTGTGACCCTGGGCAAGTCACTTAACCCTGGTTGCCTCAGTTTCCTCATCTGTAAAATGGGCTGGAAAAGGAAGTGGCAAACCGCTCCAGTACAACAAACAACAGCAACAAAATATAGCAATAGCTTATAGCTCTCATCTCACCACAATGTCCTTTTCCATCACCAGAGCCCGATGTCCACTGACACCTAGTTATTAAAAAGCAATGTTAAAAGGTTTTCAAACTGAATTTTAATACTTATTTGGGACCCATATTTTTTCTAAATATAAATATCCTTATGGTGTAATGAGGTGATTTAAGTGATATACAAAGCAGATATCCACTATAAAATACGCCACTCTGTCTGACCAGTCTAATCAGATCTCCTGCCCTACCTCTAAATAGCTGTCTACAGTAGCATAGTTGTTATAAATAAGTGGGACCCTTTAGTACAGTGGTTCTCAACCTTCCTAAGGCCGTGACCCTTTAATACAGTTCCTCATGTTGTGGTGACCCCCAACCATAAAATTATTTTTGTTGTTACTTCATCACTGTAATTTTGCTACTGTTGTGAATTGTAATGTAAATATCTGATATGCAGGATGTATTTTCATTGTTACAAATTGAACATAACCCACAGGTTGAGAACCACTGCTTTAGTAAAAGGCAGAGAATAGAGATGCTGCCAAAGGAGAAGAAAAGGCAGTTGGTACATGTGGTCAGTCCTATGGAATCTGTGGAAGGTGACCTAGAAGAATAGCACACTGTCCGTATGTTCTTGTGTTAGAGCGCTTAACCATTTGCTAATGAGTAGTAATGAAACTTTCTTGTCCTTTCTTAAACTCTTGTCGAGCTATAATGTTTTGAAGGAGCTATACATTATTAATTAAGCCATTAATTTTCACCACAGTTCAGTTTCCTGGAGGATATTACTTCATTTTGTTATGTACAGGTATAATTTTGGTTAACCATTTTAACACATTTCAGTTTGTGGGTATTGTGGGGAGGGTACTGATTAAGGGGCATTGGCAGGCCCTAGCATAAAGTCATCATAGCTGGGAGTCAAGCTGACTCTTGTCAAGACTATGAATTTGACTTTTAGATGACAAAACCAATACTTTATATCATTTCTGGAGACCTTTACTGGTCCTAATTGATAACTCTCATTATGGAGCTGAACATATGCCATGGAGTTCGATCATAGAATTCTAAAAGGTATTTATTTGTCTTGAAAGCTACCTGACTGATTCTCAGATATATAAGACGACTTTATACTTGTTACCTGTGACCTTCCCCCTCCCCAAAGGACTTTAGGTTCACATAGACCTGGGCCTAAGTCCTGGGATCATGATCCCCACTCCTCTTCTCTAAAAAAGTTTTATTTCTTGTCTTTGCCATATTGCCCCACCTGGAGTTAATCCAAAAGAGAGTTTACATGTGGCTTATGTCTGGTTTCCCCAGAAGTGAGTAGCAATGTCATCTGCACAGGCTCCCCGAGTACAATATGGTAACCTGGTATAGAATTACCTTTATTTCACATACCACAGAAAATGAGTGATACAGAAGCCTCACAAGATCCTATGAACAGTTTTTTGTTGTTGTTCAGTCATTTTCTTGACCCATTTGGAGTTTTCTTGGCAGAGATGCTAGAATGGTTTGTCATTTTCTTCTCCAGTTCATCTTACAGATGAGGAACTGAGGCAAACAGGGTTAAGTGACTTGCCCAGGTTCACACACCTAGTGAATGTCTCAGACTTGACTTTGAACTCCCTCCCTCCAGGCCAGTGCATTATCCACTACTCCACCAAGCTGCTCCCCTATGAACAGTACAGGAATGTAAAGCACTCATACAGTCCATAAGACTTTTTAAATGCCCCCAAGAAGTTAAAGATACTTTGAGGGACTGCTAAACAGAGACTCCCAATTTACCTTGGACTCCCACCATCCGAGCAGTTCACAGCAGTGAGCTAGAAACATCCCGATTTCATAATCCACCATGACGTACCTTTGGCCCTTCAGCTGTATGGCAGTCCTCTGCTGAGAATCTTCTTCTCTTGAGAAGCAGCTGTTGATGAATCTTCTTCCCCAAACTCAAAAACAAAATACTTTGGTAACTTTTAATTTTTTTGAACACACCATGAAGCAACTCTAGTCTGTGATTTGTTCTCAAAAAAGAAAACAAAAAGTTCAAAACAAGACATCCAGGGACTCCTTTTTCAGACCTTCCTGGGCAAACACAGACCTTATCTATGTGCTTCTCCTGAACTAGGGAGAAGGGAGGATGATATAGTAGAAAGAATGCAGGATTTAGAGGGACAGAATATGGCCTCAAATCATGATTCTGCTATTTATTATCTGTGTGACCTTAGGTAAGTCTCTAAAACTCTCTACGCCTCAGTTTCTTTACCTGTAAACTGAAGGGGTTGGACTCTAAATCTGTGATCTCCCTACCTGCTTCCCCACCACCTCCTTGTTGCCTTCTAGTCTGTAACTCAGAGAGGGAGGAGGAAGCATAGGAAAAGAAAGAAGAAAGGGGGAAAGGTGAGAAAGGGACCAAGACATTTTACAGCTCACTTTTATTGACCACTGGGGAGGTAAGATAGGATACAATAGAGCCAGGATTCATATTTGTTACACACAACTCCAAATCCAGAGTTCTTTCCACTAAACAACCATTTCTTCTGGTTTTCTTAAAAAACATCATCTGATACTACACTGCATCTCTTGATCTAGAAACTAAAGCAGTAGCAAACTCACAACGTCTCTCCCAACAAAACCAGTCCTTGAACATAGGATAATGAGGAGAGTGATTCCAGGTATCAGAGAACTTCCTGAAAAAGCTCTTGTGCCTTTAAAAAAAGAGAGAAATTCGTTAAGTCACATAATCCTATAACAGGTTACTCGCTGCCCCTTTGGATTAAGTAGCAAAGTAGTTTTAAGAAAGATTCCAGAGTGACATGAGAGTCCCATCATGACGTCCACTTTCTCTAGATAATAGGTAACTAAAAGTCATGTTTTAAATTGAGAAGAGTAATTAACAAACAAACCTTTTGATACTTTGATCCAGATTAAAAATGAAAAAGAAACCGCTTTAGAAGTATCTTTTTTATTTATTTATTTCAATTTATTCTTTTTATTTTTATTTTTTTGAGGAGGGAAGGCAAAGCAATTGGGGTTAAATGCCTTGCCCAAGGTCACACAGCTAGTGTGTCAAGTGTCTGAGGCCAAATTTGAACTCAGGTCTTCCTGACTCCAGGGCTTGTGCTCTACTCACTGCACCACCTACCTGCCCCATTAAAAGTATCCTTTTTTCATCATTATTTTCTCATTTTTTTGTCAAAAATGGCTTGATATGTCAGGATAACCATAGTATTTACCAAGAAATGACAACCATTTTGAGAAGTTCTCGTTAAAGTGACTTCTTTTCAGAAGAATAGAAGAAAAAGCTTTGAGGTATTTATCTATCTGAAAGAATTTCTTAGAGCCCTGGCAAAAGTAAACACACACACACACACACACACACACACACACACACACACACACGCATGCAGAATCTGACATAGGGGACCTCAGCCCCACGGCAGATCAATTAAACATTTAATGAGTAGTAGTTAATGGTTTATTGCCAACCTAGAGGATCTCCATTGGGTTGTCTTAGGGATTTGTTCTTGGCTCTGTGCTATTTAATATTCTTACCAAAAATTTGGAAGAAGGCATAAATAGCATTCTTATCAAATGTACAGATGACACAGAGTTGTCAGAGATAGTTAACACACCAGATGAAAGTCAAGATTCAATAAGATTCTGATGATTGGGATAAATTTAAGATAAAATGCAGTAGGGGTTTAAGTAAAGTATTTCATTTGCGTTCAAAAAAATCTACTTCACAAGTAGAAGATGGGAAACACATGGTTAGACAGCAATCTGTCTGAAAAAGATATGAGAGTTCTAGCGGATTGGAGGCTCCGTATGAATCAACAGTATGATGTGCCAGCCAACAAAGTCTAATGTAGTCTAATTCAAAAAGGAAAACCTTTCAGGAGTAATAGGGATGTGAGGAATCCATGGTACTCTGCCAAGGTCAACAAATCTGAATATTTTGCTTATTTCCTACCCTGAATTGAATTGTTCAGTACCCTGGAAGGTAGGCAGCTTAGCTCTGTGACCTTGGGCAAGTCACATAATTCTGTTTAGTCAACTGTAGGATGGAGATAATAATAGCATCCACCTCCAAGTTTGTTGTGAGGATTAAATGAGATAATGTTGGTAAAGTGCCTGGCTCATAGTAGGTGTTTTATAAATGCTAGTCAGAGATCTTCTCATTTCCCTGCCAGCGCTCATTTTGGATTTCCTTGTTTTCTTTACTGTGCCCCCCACTCCAGTTACCTTCTGCCTTTTGTAGCTAAGCTGCTGACCTGAAAAGGTCTCTAATGTTCTGTGATACAAACTATGAATGCAGCCTCTGAAATCTGTATGCAAAGGTGAGAGCTTGGTGAGAACTTCCAATTCATAAATAATAGAGTGAAGCAACAGAAAACACACTAGAGCCAAGTTTATGAAAAGAGCTGGGCGGTTCCCGCCCAAAGAATTGAGTTACGTGAACAACCACATAGGATGACTTTTCAGTTTGGCCAAAGAAAGCATGTCCTTGTTGCTGCTGCTGCTGCTGCTGCTGCTGTTATATATTTCAATTGTGTCCAAATCTACCATGACCCGTTTTGGGATTTTCTTGGCAAAGATACTGGAGTGGTTTTCCATTACCTTCTCCAGCTCATTTTACAGATGAGGAACTGAGGCAAACAGGGTGAAGTGAGTTGCCCAGGATCACACACTAAGTATCTGAGGCCAGACTTGAACTCTGGAAGATGAGTTTTCCTAACTCCAGGCCTGGCCCATCTAGCTGCCAAGGGAGCACGTGGGAAGTGTGTTTGGCTAGAGGGGCCTACAGGGAATATGAAAGAAGTAGGGAAATAATGCAAGATGAGAATGGAAAAAGCTGAAGTCCAATATGACTGATAATGAGGATGCAATAGATAACTTTGAAGAGGAGTGTGACACAGGTAGGTCATATCAGTATATTGAATATATTCAACAATGTATTGAAGGGGAAAAAAGTGAAAAGAGGAGGCTGCTATGATCAAGGTAGACTAAGACCCAGCTTTAGTATTTAGTAGTGAATATAAAAGAGAGTAGACACATGCTGGCAATTTGTGTTTGAATTAGCCCCACAATTTGTGGAAGAAGAAACAGTAAGAATTGGCAACAAACATCAGTGGGATAAGAGAGTAAAAAGGGGGCCCATAATGTGGCACCAAGATTTCCGAGATGGAAAGAATGACATCACTAACATTAATTTTAAAATGGAATAGGAAGATTTAAGCACAATTGGTGGGGGAAGGGAACAAAGACATATCTTCGCCATCTCACATTTGAATCGTCTGAGATATTCTTGTGTCAGTAACTAGGAAACCATGACAAGAAAGAAGAATGCTTGGTCTCAAAAAAGTAGATTTATGAGATATCTATTTTGATTATAGTTGATAACACATGAATAAAGAGCTCTCTGCATTCAAAGGAAAAAATAGACTCAAAATACATTCTGCATTCAAATTGTACTTCTCATTCAATGTTTGCAAAATGGTAAGGACATAGAGCTGTATGTAAAGATGTCCTAGTATCATAGGTTTAGAGCTAATAGGGACCCTAACAGTGATCTAGTACAACCTTTTTGTTTAATAGTTCAGAAAAGTGAGTCCCAGAGAAATTGTTACTTTCCCAAGAGTGACAAATTTAGGATCTGAATCTAGGTTTTTACAGTGTACTCTACTTCATCAGCCTCATTGGCTATTCTAGTACAAGTGTGATGCCTCAGTAATTAACTGGAGCATTTTAGATCAAAAAGTAGACATCCTATTTATTAGCAAAAGTACAGTGGATTCTTTCATCATTGTGGGTTGTAGAGACTGTGAAATGGGTCCCTTCATCTGGAAATGTCTCTGACCTAGAGGTTTTCTTCCAACCATAGACCTGGTTTCATAGAACCTCTGTTGCTTAACAACATCTGAGTCATATAATAGTGAGGAAAGTGAAGCCAAAGAAGGTTTCTGTGAGAGAACTATAATCAGGACAGCAGAACTTAGGTTATTTCTCAGTGCTTCATATCAAGTGTTCTTTATACTATATCACATTGTTAACTATATGCAAATATACTATAGATAAAAATTCAAGACTCATTTTCTCTTCTGTTCTCAAAAGTATGGTAAGTCACATGGGAGTGCTTTAGAATCTATTCTGGGGCAGTCTGGTAAAGCTGATAGAGACCTGGCTATAGAGTGAGTACCTCTTGGGGTTCAATTCTGACATGCTTCCAGTGAGACCCTGGACACTTAAACTCTTGGTGCCTCCAAGAAACTCTTGAAACTCCTAAGTTATAGAGCAGATGCATTGATAGGTAAAGTTTCCTGACCAAGAGTTTCTTATACTAATGAAACCAAAGATCTGTTTCACTTCTACCCACTCCCATGCCTGGTGACTTTGCACACCCTCCCTCACTTAAATCCAATTCACTTGCATGTCATGGCATCACCTACAGCAGAGGTTCTCAACCTGTGGGTCACCACCCCTTTGGGAGTCCGAACAACCCTGTCACAGGAGTCACCTAAGACCATCAGAAAACACATACTTCCAATGGTCTTAGGAACCGAGACACCACTCCTCTATCCATCTTCAGGCGGGTCCGCCCACATGCAGATACTCCCACATACAGGTATTAAAGGGTTGGGCATTAGGAAGGTTGAGAACCACTGACCTACAGGATGTCATGGTTCTCTTCAAGAATGAAGGACAAACAACAATAACAACCTATGCCAAACCTAAATAAATGAATCAGTAAAGGAATCCATTAGACATTAGTGTAAAATTGAAATAAAATACAGTTGTTTGTGTGTTTGTGGCTTTAATAAGGGAGCAGTGCCAAATGAGTTACCAGCAGCTTAAGTGTTGATTATCAGGCCTGTGAGTTGTGAAAATAGGTCTCTTCTTCCAAGAGCCCTCTCTAATGCCTTTTACATTAATCAGTTGGGATCTGAGATGAATTCACTGAGATGTTTTCTTTCTCCTTTTCCTGTAACAGTGGGTTATGCTGTCATTTTTCCCCGTTCTACCTTTTCACTTAAAAGACTGAGAAACTGTTATTAGTAGATATGTTGGTTATTAGCAGAAGCCAGAAGGCAAATTTGACTGGTCAGATCCCTGTAGTAAAGACTAGTAGAGACAAATGGAAGTATGTTGTTTGCTTAGGGCTTCAGTAGGTTACCTCAGTTTTGCCTACAGCCAGTAGTTAGGTGTCTGTACCAACTCTGCTTTCGGATTCAAAACTAAATTCAGCAGAAAGTTCTTATTATCAGAACTGAGAAAATGAGGGAAAACCATTTTCTGGCACCTACCATCTGACAAATAAAAACCTTTTTACATTTATAAATTCACATTTATTTTAAGGCTATACTCAAAACAAGTCAAATTGCACATTTTCCCCATGTTTACCAAAACCCCTAGAGGGCTAATTTGAAAGTTGAGAGGCCAAGATAGAGTAATAATTGAGACATTTAGCACACTGGAGGCTTGTTGATAATGGCAGAGAAAAAAAGCAATACCAGTGGCCTTTTTAAAAGGGATCACATGACACAATGCTACCCTTAGCTACTTCAGTCAGAATTTCAGATGCTAATGACAATATAAAGTACATTCTTAGAAATATGGAGGCCATGTTGTTATTAACACTCTTTTCTAGTTGGTAAAGTTCTCAAGTGCTATATTTAAAATGAAAGTAGAAAGACCAGTCTAAGATTTTTTTGTTGGAGGCCTGATACGTAACTGATTGGACAGCAGAATGAAGGCTAGGAGGAAATATATAATTATCATTTATTTATTTATGCTTGATTTATGTGCATGTGTATAAAAAATATGTATATACACACTTGATGCACAGTACTAATCATATTAAAGAAAGAATCAGTCCATCCTTGGACCTGGAGTATAAATCTGAGGCAAAACAGGACTGTTGAGTAGACAGATTCTCAGAGCTACCCCCTTCTCTGTCCACGTATCCATTAACCTGCCTTTAGTGAAGCTTCCAAGAAAAGGAGGATGCCTGCTCAATATCCATGATACTAGCCTGAGTTAAGGGTATAATGATACTGTTCAGATCAATATATTTCAGTGTATCTGTAATTTTAGAAATGTCCATATCTCCTCTAGACCACAACTTATCCACATCTCATCCTATACAGTTCTTATCGATGGTCTTCCATAGATAATCCTGAGGAAATTGACCCAGCATCCTCTTAGAAGCCTTTCCACAGGTCTTTTTTTTTTTAAGATGTTGGTACCTGTGTAACAATCAGTCTGCTTGTTATCACTAGTTCTCTCTACATGACCATTGCTAAGAAAAGAAGATGACCTGTTGTACTTAAAATTCAGCAATGGAACTAGAAGTCTTTTCTTAACTATTCCCTTTTTGTGCCACCAGTATGGCAGCAAGAACACTTTGACTTTTTATTTAACTGCCATGGAGATAGAGGGAGGATCACCATCAGTAAACTCTATTAACTTAAATTTCTGTCTGTCTCCTGCCTTGTTGCTCCCTAAGTCTAAATCATAACACCTTCCTCATCCACATTTTTCTCTTTTTCCTTTCTGATTGTCCAGCCTCAAGTTAGGTCATTCCTTCTACCCTCTGTTCTTATCTAGTCCAGACTCACTGCTTATACACTCATTATAGATTGTTAAACTTTACAACAAGAATATCTTATGTGGCTAAAGACTCAATTCCACATAAATATCCTCAACAGAGAGAAACATTTAGTAAAATTATAAATTCCACTTCCATTTATATTTCTATAACCAGGGATAATTGTATTGGTAAGAGTTTTCATCTTAAATATTTCACAAGTATTTTTGTATAGTATAAAGAGGGACTGACTAGTGAGATCCCAGCCCTTATGAACAGGTGAAGTATGCCAAACCTGATGCAACCTCTACAGGGGCTCTAGAGCTCACCCAGGTATTCTTTGACAGTTTCCTCCATTTACCAAGTAGTAAGAAAAGGGGGCTCTCCGATTGGTTGCCAAACTGGGACTGAACAAGTATACGAAAGACTCCCAGGGTGGCAGCTCAGGTTTTTCTTTTTTTGACTGAGATGGAGATACTATAATCCTCCAGGCAGGGAGATGGACCTTGGAATTTCCCCACTCAGGTCGACAAGTGGCCTGTGTGTGTGTGTGTGTGTGTGTGTGTGTGTGTGTCTGTATATCTATATCTATATGTATATAAATAACAGGGGTGCCATATATATATATATATGACTCCCCTGTTCTTTGCATCTTTTGTGTTGGTTCTTTCCTATTTTTAAGCAGAGGAATATTGGGGACGCCTATGACCTTGTGAGATTTGAAAGGTTGGAGGAGCAGAAGTCCATAGATAAAAGTTGCTGCTAGAATTTTCTACCAGCCAAGACATGTGAGGCACCAATACAGTATCAAGGAGCAGTAGCTAGCCCAGCTGAGACGCTGCCCACCATACATTGCAGAGAGTGATACTATTGGGGCACCAATCACTGATACTGGAGGATAGCAATGATGTAAGGAAGACACAAATTGTAACTGGCAATTGATATTGGGGAGGGGACTGAGCCATGAATATCACTTAACCAATTAATACAAATTAGCTTTTAGAAAAAAGTATATTTACTGAGAAGACATGGCAAGAGCAGAAATACAGACATTTCCTCCAACACCAAAGAGCACACTTTACCCTGTATCACTTTAGTCCTTGGGAGAGTAGGCTCAAACTTAACATTTAAACATTTAACCCACCAATTTCACTTCCCAAAGACCCAGCAGTGTGCTAGCAGATGTTTAATAGCTAGCTGTCTGGGGCTAAAAATGTACACAGAAACATTTTCAAATTTAATATGTATTATTGACATTTTCTCTATCAGTTAAGTTGAAAAGCAAATTATTTTGTTATGAGTCTTTGTTGATTAGACAGTCAATAAGATAATACATGAAGCCCTGATTTGCCATTTTCTGAGAAGTAAATTCTCACACTGAAAATTGAACATTTGGCTCAAGAGATGGTATGAACTGAATCCTTCACACACCTGCAAATACCACTAAATTAGTCACTCTCTGAAATGTAGGGTGGGCAGCATCTAACAGGGCTAGGTCTTCCTCCTTGGGGCATGCTGATGCCTCATACATTTTGGCTGGTAGTAAACTCAAGCAAGGATTCTCATCAATAGCCTCTGCTCCTCTGACATTCAAAGTTCATGAGATTGTAACTGTTTCCAATATCCCTTCACCTAAAAGGAAAGAACTAACACCAAGAGGTGAAGAACAGAGGTACCCATGTAGGCACAGGTCACATACTGGGTTGGATTAGAAGGCCCACCCAGAGATTTATAGGAGGTCTTTCCTCCATCTCAACCAGGAGGGACTTGAGTTAAAATCCTGGAAATCTTTCACATGCATCTTCAACCCCAGCTAGGCAGCCAGTTGAAGAGGCCGTTTCTTTACTACTTTGTAAGTAGAGGAAACTGTGACCTGTGCAAGCTCCAAAGTGGGGACTTCATCAGGCCAAGCTCATTGTACCAGTTCCTAAGAGCTGGGCTTTCATTAACCAGTTCATCTTTCTATTACATAGGGAGAGAATGTCAACAAACAACCTTAAACTCTAACAGCTGTAATCAAGACAGATATTACCTTAATAAATAGACTTAAAAATAGAATTATAAAAAGAAATTTGTTCATGAATTTGCTAATTATTTTGTTAGTCTTTGCATTAAAGTGCATATTATCTATTAATGTTTCCCTCCACACACATTTTCCACAAATAATATTTTTTTTAAACTTAAGTCAAGAAAATAGTTTTCCTATGTTATTTCCCCAACCCATACTCTTTTTTTTTTTCCTTTGAAAGAGGGCAAGCCAGATGTTGGCAGAAGCATCGCTAGGCAGGTCCTGTATGTTTCAGGTTAAGTGAAAGGAGCAGCTTACTGATTTGCCATTCGCAACAACAGAGAGAAGGGACTACTAAACAATTACTCTTGTATTCCTTTTTTTGAGTGAAAATATCAAGGGAGGTAGAACGAAGAGTCGTGAAAATGCTGTTCAGTTGAGAAGTACATAGAACTGTAGAACTTTAATAAAAAATCTGCAGCTGATTTTGTATGTTTCTGATGCAACTCATAACAAAATCCTCTCGTTTTCAAGAGCAATGAGAAAGGAATGCAATTATGATTAATGATATGGGATAGAGCATGAACTATATTTGCTAAGAATGTGACTGACTCTAGAGTTAAAAATAAGACTCTCTAGAAACTGATCTATTTGTCTTGCTCTTAGAAGCCTAATTCTTTTCACAATAGCAATAAAACTCATAATAAATGTATGTCTAACATTAGGTAATCACTTCAGAGTCCAAGTGGCTGGACGCTATACCCACACCTCTACTCTGAACCCAAGCACATGCTACTGATTGGAATCCCAGAGAAGCCCGGGCTTCAGTGAGAATGGGGGGAAACACTCTCTTCTCATTCATTTTTTTTATGGCTTGTTAAACTTCTACCCTATATCTTGGAGCAATTTACTTTTAGTTTAGATCGTGGGTCATGTCTGGGTGAGGGGCTAAAGATAACTGTATTCAATATGAAATATGTATTAACCATTTAATGACACACAAAAATACTAAATGACACAGAAGACTTCATAGCATACATTGATGGAATAACTTCAAAAAATTCAGTAACAACTTCTGTTACAATCTTTTGATAGGCTGATACTCAAACTTCATCTAAATTTGAAACTGTGAAGGACTGCTGACTAGGCATTTTACATTTCACCTCAGCTCTAACCTGTATGCCTCAAAGTCCTTATCTTCAGGCAAACTAGAACAATAGGTTGGGCTCCTCCTCTTTTCTCTGGCTGATTTTTCCAGTTCAAAAGTTTCCACTGCTGCCATTTAGATCCACTCGATGGACCTTAGACTTTTGTAATCCACAAGATTGCCTCCACACTTAGACATGTCCAACTCAAGAATGATGTTCAGTGCCTACTCAGGCAAAGAAAAACAAGGAAGTATTGGACGTGGTGATCAGGGATACAATCAGAGTCTTCAGGGAAGTGTCAGGTCTCTGTGACATCAGGAAGCTGAAGGAGCATAAAAGGAAGAGGTTTTATATGAAAGGAAGTCTGTTTAAAATAGAGCAAAGTTTCTACAAGACATAAAGGAAGAGCTGGATATGCCTGGAAGAGAAAAGACTGATGTGTCTATATAAGGAAATAGTTGCTAGGTAAGGGAGTTTTGTTCTGGTTAGCCTACAACTCACAATCTCAGGCGAGATTTGTTCATAAGGCAGTATATTGTCCTTGATAATGTTTTAATTATTATTCCCTGAACAGGAGGTGGTGAATGGGACAGGGGTAGGAAAATGGAAGTCAGGAAAATGGCAAGATGCTTACATTGATAAAGTCCTAGATGGTTTGAAACTCCATCAGGAACCAGCTAGATAAAGAGCGTTGAAGAAATATTTTGCTTATTCATCGCAGGTTGTAGCTCTTTCTCACCTTCCTGGATCTGTTGGAAATATGACATATGCTTAACACTTTACCTTATAGATACCATATGTATACAAAAATGATCTTGACAGAAGTTGATGAACTGTCTTGATTCCAATATATGTTTGTGACACTAAGAATAGTGAAGAAAAAAAATTTTGAAAGGAATATAACTGACTGCCTGGGCTCTGGTGCAAACATACTTTACAAAGTAGAGAAGATTTCATGTTGCCACTCTCTGCCTACCAGTAGCTGTTCCATGAGGCCAAACACAGTGAGGTCTTTCCTATGCAAAATTATTAGAGGCTGCACTGCCATTGCAGACTATTACACGTGACAGTGGTTTAAAGCCATGTACAATCAGAGCAACTATCAATTTGTTTTAGATTCACTGTGGTTTGATAGAAATAATTGTATTTCATAACAGCTTTTAATATCCTCTTTGCTTTGCCCCACTGTGAAAGCCTCAATGACCTCTTTGCTCAGAAGTAGTAATTTGAAGCAATAAAGGTTTCCATGTGCCCTTTGAGAGCCCAAAGAACAAGTGCCAAAATAAAAAAAGGTAAAATATTCTTAAGTGTTTGGCATATATCATATGAAAAGAAAATGTGCTTGAGTCCAACCAGAAAAATCCAAAAGTAGTCCTATTGTGAACTAATGACATCTCCCCTTATAGGTATGACAGGAAAATTCTCATAGCAAACAGTGCTTCCAAGATTACCAAAATAAATCATTCTTATTTCTTGATTGTGTTTTGCTATCAGCTATAACATTGGATGGTTCCAGCCCCACCGGTCTTTAGTTCAGTGTTCTGATTTAAACTAAAAAACACTTCTATCTTAAACTTGTTGGAACAGTTACATAAAACAAAATTAAGAACATTTCTTCAAGTATTATACATTTTGTATATCTTGCCATGTTTACCATTTACACTAACGTCCTGTGTTCTGCAATTCTTCATTCTAGTGCGATTTGCGCCTTACAGACCTCCAGACATCTCCCTGAAGCCGCTTCTCTTCGAGGTACCCAGCATTACCACAGAGTCTGTATTTGTTGGCCGAGACTGGGTTTTCCATGAAATAGATGCTCAGCTACAGAGTGAAAATGCCAGCGTGAACCAGGGAGTAGTGATTGTTGGAAACATTGGATTTGGCAAAACTGCTATCATCTCCAGACTGGTGGCCCTCAGTTGCCATGGTACACGGATGAGACAGATCGCCTCAGATAGTCCACATGCTTCTCCTAAACGTATGTACTTTTGTGTACAGAACTCAGTACTAGCAGCATTCCTGCCATCCATAGACTAGTATGTGTATCCATCTCATTTGATCTGTGAAATCTGAACTCTGTAAGAGCACCCTTAATCCAGAATGAATACAGAGAATGTTGCGTTCAGTTTATGTCTAAGCTATGTATCCAACAGTCCTCCATGGCCAAGATGCTCCTGCCCATGGCAGTTTCTTCCTAGTTCTAGGATCACAGGCTCATGACTAGAGAGCCAGAAGGGAAATGCTGGAGGTCAGCTTGTCTGGTCCTTTCATTTTAAAGATGCAAAAACTGAGGCCTGGAGAAAAAGAGTTAATATTTCCTAGATTTTACAAGTGGAAGCAGATCTGAGATATGCATTCAGGTACTCTTACTCTAATGCTAACCCCTTTTATACTATAAATAGCCTCCCATATTTAGTCTAATTGCAACTGAAAAAATCTTGCCTATGTCCTTACCCTGCTGGTTGTATACTAAACTTTGGATAAAGAGGCTTTTCACTCCTCTGTTTTTCTTTCTGCTTCCTTGTTAGATTGAAACCTTTGCTCAGTCTGAGATCTTATCTCTGCATACAACACAACAGTATAATGTTTACTACCTTCATTTCCTGACTGTTGATGTGAGGTGTTGCATTGCATAAGATTGGCTGGCCATCATCCTTGAAATTTTTCTTCTGCCTCCCTTATGAAAAATTGCTATGCTGTCTTCTGTATTGATTCTTCTCCCATCCCTAGCCTGGCACAGCCAGGGTGTAAGAACAATGGAGATACTATAACGACCTTTAGAAACTCTGGAGGAAGCCAGAATAGCCAGTTCTCTGAGCAGGTCCGAATATCACTTTCCCCTTCCCCCACCACTTCTGCCTTACTTTGGTATTCCCCCATGTTAGCAGCTCTGAAAATTAACCCAGAAAAGGTCATACTCATTTTTACGAGTTTTTGCCCTTTAAGATGACTAAGGCCATGCCTACTATACATATGCAATTAAAGATATAAATGTATCTCACTGAACTGACTGATATTTCTAATCCATTTCTGTCAACTAATTGGAACAACTGTTACATTTGACAGTTAAGATGATGGAAAATCCCTGACTTAACAATTTTCTGTGTGCTGCTGGGTTTTAAATTTCTCTCATCAGTATGGCCTGTGGACAGAGTGTAAAATAATGGGTCCATTTGCACTGGGGTCTTCCTGTCCAAAATGATAGTGAAAACTGTTTCTGTCAGACAGGGAGTCCACATCGGTGTTGTCTGGAGAGGGGATTTTTTTTTTATTGGTCTAGGCTAGTGTGACTGAAGGCTAAATTTGGGCAAATGTCTTCACATACTAATCAATCCAACTGTTATTGCATGTGTGATATTATCTGTGTAAGAAAGAAAACCCAGCCTAGAATCAGAATTCTCATCGTCTCCGAGTTGGTTCTCATCTTAGCTCCAGCACATCATTGTATATCTGAGGACCTGGGTCTCATTTTGCTCATCTGTAACAAGGGAATCATGATGCTTGCGCTGTCTGTTTCACAAGCTTATTATGAGAAAAGTATCTCTGTAAGCCTTAAATTCCTACAGAAACAGAAAGTGATTATGGTGTAAAAATACTGTGGAAATATAAAATATTTGCAATTCACAAATCCTTGTGATACTCAGATACATTTTCTTTTACTTGTGGCCAGTAATGACTATAATAGAATGATATGGTAATGATTGTCAGTGAGTAAAAAAATTGTAAGGGAAACCTGGATAAACAGATTTTCTAGTAGTTGTCTGAGTTTACATCTGTGATACAGATATGTGTGTATATATAATTTTCATGTATATTGAATGGATACAAAGACATGAGAAGTAATTACATATATCCAGAATGATAGTACTGTCCCTAAATGAGAGAAACAACACAACTGCCCACTTTCCTTTTTTTAGTTTAATTTATTTTTTTCAGTTAAAAAATATCAATTTTTTTTCTCTCTCATTAAAAAAAACTTAAACAGTATGATTAGAAAAATGCAAATTACAGCCACTGTTATGTTTCCAATTCATCCATCAGATGGGCAAAGTTGACAAAAAAGAAAAATGAGAAATGTTGGAGAGACTGCAAGAAAACAGACTATTAATGTATTGTTAGTGGAGCTGTGAATTGGGCCAGTCATTTTAGGAAGCAATTTCAGAGAGCAATTTTCAGGAGTTTTCTAGAGAAGAGTATTCCACAACTTTTCCTAGAAAGAGGTTATGATCTCCCAGTTTGCCACTTGGAAGTTCACTTTTTAAGTTGATTTAGAGCCTTTCAGTCATTTTCCTTGCATTTCAGTGTTTCTCCAGGTCTTTCTTTTCTGAGCCATTTAAAAAAAGAAATCAAAATCAATTTCCTGGTTGCATATGTGCTATATATCTAAACTGCAATTGTGCCTCTAATCCCACAATAAGTTTCATTAGCAAGGTATAGGAAACCAAAATTCAGCATTCTTTCTATATGTCACATGCACAATTATACTTATAACTACTGTTCTGTTTTATTAGACTTCTGCAAAGAACCCTAATTGATGAATTTGTTAAACAGTGCTCCCTTTCCGTAGACATTTATCCATACTTTGCCTTTAGTCATAATATATGTGCTACACTAGTCCAGAAAAGCAAAACTACCTCTCTAGACAACACTAATATGGGATCCCTGTTTAACAGAAACACCTTCCACTGCCAGTTTAGGATAGGAATGACTCCATACAAATCAACCCACTATTCCACATTGCCACCCCATCCACCCTCTGTGTTATACTGATGAGAGAAATTTAAAACCCAGCAGCCCATGGGAAACTGGTAAGTCAGGGATTTTCAACCATCTTAACTATATCAAACATAACAGTTGTTCCAATTAGTTGTGCAGAAATGGATCAGAAATACCACTTCAGTGAAACATAAACCCTCCCCCCCCCCCACACACACACACACTCACACACTGTCCCAAAAGGCTTAAAACTACACCAAGACCTTTGAGACTCTGTGTGTGTGTGTGTGTTGTGTGTGTGTGTGATCACTTTAAATGGTAAAACTCATAAACGAATATGACTCATTGGAGGAGCCTTTATTGGGTTAATTTCCGGAACTAACATAGAGAATACTGAAGCAGGACAAGGAGGAATCATCTTGCCTAAAAGGATAGGTCATCAGAGCTATCTTTTTTGGCTTCCTCCAGTTTTTCCAAAAGTCAGACCAACCGAGGACCATGAAATCGGTTATTTTAAATAGGAGTATGATATTTAGTCTCAAAAGGAAACATAGTTAAGGTAATTGAAAGAGTATCGTACTGGAAGTCAAGAGTGATTTTACTCACTTATGTGTAAATTGAGGGGGTTGAGTTAGTTAATTTCCAAAGTGCTTTTATTTTCTCTCATCCTATGAACATGCTTCTTCTGCCAAAAGTAATTTCACATCCCTATCTGGTCATCTTCCTTTCAGGGTTCAAATAGCCATAATACTAAATCATTTTTATCTGGGTAATCAAAAAAATTTAACATTTGAGTGAGTTGGAAGAAAAACCAGACCACTGATAGTATATAGCTTCAGATAAGAGGCAAAATAAGTATCCTGCCTGACCAAGAATCAGCAAGGAGATCTGCACGAGCCTAAGGCAGAAATAGTCTAATATGCTTCCCAAATCAAAAGTTCAAATAATGTTAATAAGAAGCTGGTTAGTGAAATCCATTGGGAAGAATCTCTTGACCCTCAGTGTTCAGAATCTTTGCTCTTTCGCATTTCCCAGAACACTGCAACACTCTTATGGGGTGAGCTGAGAGTCTCCTTCTTTGGGACATCACAAAAACATTTAGATTCACCCTGATTTTCTATCAGAAATCTTGAGAAAGCACCTGTAGAGACAGAGTATGTGGAAAACACTAATCAGGGTACCTTGACTACAACTGTTTCCTGCAGCTTAGAGACCTTTTAGAATAATTCCTGTTTTTGTCCAAATTACAGTTTTTACTTTTTTGTCACATCAGCAACACAATTAGACCCAAAGAGATAAGGCAAGAATGTGAGACAGTATAAAGCATTATAAAGGGTATAAGTTTAACTAAAACAGTTAAATAGTCCCTGATAGTTTAATGTCAGCAGAAGTATTTTTTAGTAAGAATGGTGTGTGTAAAACCAGCTGAGTGTTAGCAAAATGGGACTGATGGGAGGGGGCTCAGATTGGTTTGTTTTTGAATGATCTTCCAACTAAGTATTTTCAGAAGCCCATGGTACCTTCTCACCCTTGGCCACTGATAGCAGTGATCTAACTGTGCTGATGAAACAGATGGAAGTTCTGAAAGTTGTCCTGCTGGGAGCTCCTACTTACACCTCTGCCTCATCTACCATTCATTCTTCTGTCCTTGCCTCCTCCACTCTCATCAGAGCTACTGTGAAGATATGAATTAACTTAAGTACTGTAGCTGCTGGCTCTCTCCTTCCCCCACAGACACATCACCTCAGCTGACACCCCCTCTCTGTCATTTCCCTGAGACTGCAGAGCAGGCCAAAGGAGGGGCAAGAAAGCGGAGAAGTTGCCAAGACAGGCACTGGGCTGTCATCCTATTTCCCGCCTACACTTTTCCTTTACCTCTAGCACACCCTTCTTTGCACAAAGAATGCACACACATGCACATTTTGTGGGAAATGATGTTATAGCTTACCCAGACATTAACGTATGGCTATAATATTTACATAAGTTAAAAAAGCCTAAATTATATATCTGTTCCCTACCCCCAACAAGTACACACACACACACCATTAATAGCCCCATTGTATTCCTTAGCTTAATTTGACATTTATTAACAGCTGCCAGTGCCCTTTGTAGGAGAATAAAGGAGGTGGATCAGGGATGCAGCTGCTGAGGGAACAGCCCTACTCTCTCCCACTCTCATCTCAGCACTTTGGCATGCCATTTTCCCCGCTTCCCACCTGCTGACTTCCTACTGCATCTTCTGTGTTCTCATTGTTCTCTTCCAGCCTAATTGGACACAGGCTCCCCAGGCAGAGGGGAAGCAGTCTCTAAGATTCAAGAGCAAAAAGGGTTAAAGTACCACAGAACACACTTTTTAGGGGACTTGAGGTAGAAAGGAGAAGAGAGCAGAGTTGAAGCAGTGGCTGCCAGACACTGAATTCATATCCATTTTCACCTTCTAGAATGGTATCACAGTTTGTCACCAATAATTATAAGCACTATTCACATAACAGTCTTATGATAGAAGTAGTGAAATTATGATTAAAACCATTTTACAGATTGGAAACCATCTCAGGTTGTGACTTGCCCAAGGTCACATATCTCATATATGGGCAAGTGTCAGTCAAGAGGCAAACAGGTCTTCTGACTCCAAGACCAGTACTCTCTCCACCATGTCAGATGGGATTCCCAACATATGGAAGCTTTCTCCTCTATTTTCCAAAGTCTCTAAAAGTGCTGTCTAGGGCCCTCAGCCACTTACTTACCCACCCGGTGGTAGGCACTGAACAAAGATTTGATAAATTGAATTGAATCTAAAGAAAAAGGGAGCAGATTAGACAAACAAGAGAAGTAGGCAGCTGCGTACCTTTGTTCTTCCTTCATCTTCACGCTGCTGGCAGCCAAAAGGTGGTAATATATATGTTAGCATCCATTTCTAAGGTGTTATACATGTTCATGTACAGTGGGGTGCGAATGACTTGGGATGAAGTAAAATGATTAAATTTATTGACTTGTATAATAAAACTTTACAACTTTTTACATCTTTAAGAACTTTTAATATGTAATATGTCCTCCTTTTGCTATAGTCAATTGTTTTACACAATTTGGCACTGAGTCCACAAAATTTTGAGACATTTTAGAATTCTTGATGAAATCATACTTTAATTATATTGGATATTAAGTATATCTTTGACAAACAACCCTTTTTCCAGGTCTAGTCTTGGTTATAGCCCATAGATTTTCAGTGTGACTTAAAGTGAGTTCTCAAGGTATTGAAGCATATTTATTTATATATCTCTTAGATAAAATTCTTAACCTTTGTCGACACGTGTGGCATATTGCATATGGCCATATTATAGTATTCATTTAGCAATATTGTGTCTCTATTTGGGAATTTCTTTAATTCCAATATAATTTCCTGTCTTAGTATATCATTATATGTATTAAAGTTCATCATTCCCTCAAGTACAAGACTTCTAGGCCTACTGAAGGTAAAATATTGTTAAAGTTTTTGTGAGTGTTTTTTTTTTTTTTACTGTTGTTTGATGCCCAGATCCTATATAGTCATTTGGACTTCTTCTGAAGATGGTTTTGGTATTGGCATTGAATGAAAAAAGTGAGTTTCATCAGTAAAAATCCCATTATTCCACCTTTAGTGATTGAGTCTTGAATTGCCTCACCTGTGACAACCATGTTTTCTTCATAACAATGATTCACACAGTTGGGGTTTTTTTTTGTTTTCTTTTGTTTTTTACTTGTCATCTTACTGTTCTTCCAACTTCAAGAAGACTATGCCTCACTGTAAAGGAATCAGCAATAATCCATCCATGTGCCACTTTCCTCTGAAGAGTTCACTTTGTTTTCTGAGGATTTATTGGACAATTTCATAACAGTAGTTTCCAGTTCTTATTGTTAGTTTTGATTGTCAACTGCTCTTTCCTTTGTTGCTTTGATACAGTCAGTCCTGTTCTACTTCAACCTGGAATGATCCTTGAGAGACCTGACTTCCTCATACTAACAAAGACTTCATTATCTCTTAACAGTTATTGAAGTGCTCTCTTTAAAAGCTGCAATTTTTGCACTTATTGTCTTGGAGTAATATGCATTCTTTTTTTTTTTTTTTTGCTTTTTTTTCTTTTTGGAGGGCAATTGGGGTTAAGTGACTTGCCCAAGGTCACACAGCTAGTTTTTGTGTTAAGTATCTGAGGTCAGATTTGAACTCAGGTGCTCCTGACTCCAGGGCTAGTGCTCTATTCATTGCACCACCTAGCCACCCCCAGTAATATGCATTCTTTAAAGCCACAGAATTAAAATCATAACAGAAAAGAACAGTGAAACAGATATGTATGGTATGAAATCCAGCCCTCAACTGACAAAGAGTCAGCTAAAGATGGAAAAATCAACTGTCTGACTCCACCTGAGGAAGGTCAGATGTTCTCACTATCAACCATTCTGGTGTCATTAGTATAGTCACATTCATTGCAGGTAATATGCACAACACCTGCTAGGAGGTACAGAACCTAAGTTCAGATCTCATTCTACCTCTTACTACTTGTATGACCTTGGGCAAGTTATTTTGTTTTCTGTGTGCAATAGCTTCCTCATCTGTAACCTGTAGTCCTCAGATGAGGAGAATAAGTGAACCCTCAGTCCTGTGAATCACTGTAGCAGTTGTTAAGCCCATTTCAAAATCTTCAGACCTCAGTTCTTTCTGACATTAACTTCTCATTCTGTAATACAGATGTGGATGCCAACCGAGAGCTGCCACTTACTCAGCCACCTTCTGCCCATTCTTCTATTACCAGTGGAAGCTGCCCAGGAACTCCAGAAATGCGCAGACGACAAGAGGAAGCTATGAGGAGACTGGCCTCACAGGTATAGTGAGGTTCCACTGGCATCAGTCTTCTTGTAATATTAGTAGGGGAAAATAGTTGGTCTCTTGGGAATAAGTAGGATCTTGTAGAGCTCTGCCAAGACGATGAGGAGAAAGGTTTTTCTGAAACTCACCATCTTTGCTATTCCTAGGAAATGATTTCTAATTCTTAAAATACTCTCTGGATATGTGTCCCTGGTACTGAAGAAAGGGAATGACCTAGGTAATATCTTCTAGGTGTCTGAATTTTATTTATAATAAGGGGAAGATGAAGAGAGAAGTTAAATATCAAATTCATCTTGAGTCACATGTTCAGCGTTATTCTAGAACGTAAAGCTAGAAGGGACCTTAGTGATCATCTCATCCAATTAGGTGAAATGGCTTGCCCAAAGGTCACCCAAGTAATTAGCAACAGATCCAGGACTAGAAACCAAATTATCTCCTTTGAAGATCCCATGTCTAGCCAACAAGAACTCTTCTCAATGTTTAATCTGTGAGTCTGTAAGTAATACAGTGAATGTGGAAAGTTAAATTTTGCTGTATCTTGCATGTGGTTGATTTTTTAGTTACTCTTTATGAAAGCACCAAACACACCAACTATGGCCTATATGATTATATTAAGAAGTGTAAGTATTTTTACTCCAGAGTTAAGCTATGGACTAGAAAAATCTTAGCATTTAAGGGCACACAACACTTATGTAGAAGAGCAAGGAAGTATGCAAGCTAATATGTGCTAGGAGTGAAGGGAGTGAGAGGATGGAAGAAAAGAGAGAAACTCTCCAGATCACTTGCCCTTCCCAAAGAAGCACTTATATTTATATTTTGTCTTCTCAGAAAAGTACCCAAAACTGTCAGTAATTGTCATTCTCTTATTATGATTGTGCATTAAGCTCAGCAAAGCAACATAAATGTTCCAAATAAACTAAATTATTAACTGCTTCAAAAACCAAATTCAGTCATGTGGCAAAATCACTTAAGACTCTCTCTCTCTCTTTCTCTCTCTCTCTCTCTCTCTCTCTCTCTCTCTCTCTCTCTCTCTGGAAATAATAATGTAACAGGGGACTAGGTTCTGTCTGTGATAAGCTTCAAGGATAACATCAAATTGAATAAACTGGAATTTCTTACAACCACATAGTCTTGGATCTTTCTGTGGATAGAGGTGGTCTTAGATTCCCTTTATTTTATGTAAAAAGATGACTGACACCCCTACTCCCCAGCCTTGTCACATTAAAAAGCAGCTCATCACATTATAAACCTACCATCCCCATTGTGATCAAATCATATATAAATAGGACTTTGGAAACAGGTATTTCTGAAATTTCCCACACAACTACTATGATGCAACCCTGTTTATCCAACTTCTTCCTGTAAGAACCTTTGGTTCATCTAGGAGTTGAGCGGTATGAACTAGCTTGTAAAATGTAATCTATAGAGCCCAAGAGAACAAAGCCCAGTTAATTTACCTTGGATTTTATACCTGGTAGAGAGTCTAAGGGTGGCAAATTGTACAGTGTGGTATCTTTCCACTACTATATGTCACATATCTCCAGTCCTTTACCTGGGTAGAAGAGCCCCACACATCTTTCAGAATTGTCTTTCCTAGAGCCGTCATTCTGGATATATAAGACCATATACTATAATTGTTTCAGAGCACCAGCCAGCTATCTTTATAAAGTCAACAGCAAAACATTAACAATACATTCTTTAAAGATAACACTTTTCATGACTGCTGCTTTATAATACAGATTAAAATCTGGTATGGCTAGGCCACCTTCCCTAGCATGTCTTTTCATTAATTGCCTTGATATTCTGGACCTTTTGTTCTTCCAAATGAATTTTGTCACTATTTTTTCTAGCTCTATAAAG
>CM053586.1:212918171-212943446 GCA_028646515.1 Pseudochirops corinnae
CTCCATCTTATAGTCATCATTTGTATAACCATATTATTTTCTTTAACTCATTGTGTCTAGACTGATAGCATTACAAAGTTTGAGAGTTGAAAGAGACACCACTAGCTGTCTAGTGCAACTCATACCTGAAAAGTAATATTAGTCAATCAGCAGTCAGCAAACGCTTATTAAGAACTCACTGTGTACCAGATTCTGTGTTATCATTCTAATAAAAGTGACAACATGTAAATGTAACTAGCTCCATACAGGATGGTAGCTGGAGGGTCATTTCAGAAGGGAAGGCAAAATTGGTTAGATTAATTGTGAAAATTTTACCAAAAATGGGATTTGAAGAAGTTTTGCTGAAGGCAGGCAGGGAGATTCAAAGGTGAAAATGACCCCCAGGCCTGGTATGGTCTTTCAACTAGTTCAAACACACAAAGATAGGAATCATCTAATGTAGCTGGATTGTAGTATGTGGAGGTAGGCAGGGGCCAGGTTATGAAGAAATATACACTCTAAACAGAGGAATTTATATTTTATCCTGGAATTTATTGGGAATAGGAGAGAGAGAGAGAAATGGGGAAGGGGGGGAAGAGAGAGAGAGAGAGTGGGGGGGACATGGTTACAGTTATGCTTTAGGAAAATCACTTTTTTAGCTGAGTAGAGAATGGATTAGAGTGGTTGGGGACCTAAAACAAAGGGGGCCAATCAAAAGGCTTTTGCTAAAGACTAGGTGGCTCTATGAGTGAGGAGAAGGGGACATATATGACATCTTGTGATGGTAGAAATGACACCACAGTTTTTCATGCATCGCTGATGTTGCCTCAGTCAAATCCATCAGTTCTTTAAATGTCCAAGGATATACTTCATCTGTATTGGGCCACTTCAGTTCTTCAAGAGCAACTGGATACTCTCTTGTTTTATCTTTACTTGTGTTGGCTGTGAACTCCATGATGGCCTCTTCCCCCTTTCGTCTCTGTTCAAAGATCATTCTTCTTAGAAGAGAAAATAGCTTTATACTTTTTGACCTCTTTGGGATATAAACCTACTAATGGAATCTCTAGGTCAAAAGTTAGGGACATCTTAGTCACTTTATTTGCATAATTCCAAATTAGTTTCCAAATTGACACCATTAGCTCTTAAACCTAAAAACAGGAAAAGACTAGAATAACTATAATATGACAATTACTCATTATACGTTAAATGCAGTAACAAATAGTGCATTAATGTACACACATCAACCTGAGTCACAACTCCACCAGTATGCAGTGTCTTTAGGAAGAGTGATTATACCCTTGCAGAAACCTACAGTGAATGAGGAAAATCCGTGTGCTCTTGGTAGCTTCCATCTCTGAAGTGAAGGCCTTGCTGTCTTTGGCTTTGTGATCAGCAGCATCACAATAAGCTACTTCTCTGCTAGCTGTTCCCCTTTTCTGCCTCACTACTCTCTCCTGCTGGGTAAATCTACTTTTCTTCTGCTCTCAAATGAATGAAACAGTGACAAGCTATTTTAGTTCATTATCACTTTTAAAAGAGCAATGATAAGGTGTAACAGTATTAAAGTGACAAACAACTCCTTTAAGCCAGAGAACCAAAGAATCCCTCAGGTTGGTGTTCAGAGCAGTGCAAACAAGCTCCATCCAGCTCCGCATTCAACAAGATATTCATTTGTCCGGTTTGTTCCCAGGCTGTGCTCCTAGCCAAGAAGTTGCAGTAGCTGAAACTACAACAGAATTCTACTCTCCTCCAATCTGCAAGGTCCCGTATTGTTTTTCAGCCAATTTGCAAAACAGTGTTTCTCTTCCAGTCAGCGAATCCTCAAATATGGCTTCTAAAACCTTCCTTTCAAATGAGTACTTCACCTGCCACCCTTTTCACTACTCCACTGCCTCAGTTCTTCACTCCCTCTTCATTCTCAAATCAGAGCCCTTTAGTGGTCAGTGATTCAGCTTTCCCTTATGAGTTAAAATTCATGAGTTCACATTTTCTGTTTAATCTCCCAACAGTTATTTTACTTAGGACTTTTTAAATGTTAAACTCTCAAGGTCTAAAAAGTAACATGTAAATGATTTGAGAGAGCACAATACTATAAAGTCACTTTTCTTTCCTTATGAGGGGCCTTTGAGTTCTCTATCAGACCCTCTTAACACTGTTACTGTACTCAAATTTTATTGGAAAAATTGTTTCTTCACCTATGGCTTTTTATCATTGTTTCATGCACAAAAGTTGTCTTTTTGCCCTTCCCAGCTACCAGATCTTCACATGTGAAAGGGACAATATTTAATATACTTCACAAGTTGGTTTAATCTTTTTTTTTTTTTTGCAGAAAATGTTCATTTTCTGACACCAATTTTTATTTTCTAACTCTTTCAGTCACTAAATTAGTCACATACCAAAGGGGTAGTACCATACAGCACGTGTTAAATACCTTTCAATGCTTCCTAGTGCCACCAGCTAAAAATGTATTTGGGAAATAGTTTTAAAAACAAAATTACAATTAAAAACTAGATAATGTTACATTTTAAAACTGAGCCATTATGTGGCCTGCAGGGATCTTTATAGATGGTAGTAGCTCCCAATTCTATTTGTGTGACACTTTGCCTTACAACATTATCAGTATCATCACCAGTCATTTGGCTGTGGCAGAAAATAAAAAAAATCTTACAATAATGCAGTTCACTGCAAAATTCAGTCCTTCTCTCATATTGATTTAGATTCTGAATCTTGTTTTTTTTTAACTACTTGTGGGTATTTATTCCTCATTCCACCAACCTTCTTAAGGCCTTTTAACATCTCTATGTGATTTGATATCCATAGCCATTCTTTGTCTCAACAGCAAATCTAAAGTCACAACCTGCTTCTTTTCCCTTTAGTGTCTTATTTCTTTCTTCTGTTATACTACCTTTTCCCTGTCAGGTGAGGCACTTATCTTCAACTTTACTGAGAAAATAGATACCATCTGTTGTGAGATACCCCCTCCTCCTCCAATCCACATCTCAAAAGCCCTCTTTTTAATCCCTATTCTTTTTTTCTTTGTTCTATTCACTGAGATCACAAGAGGTATCCTTCTAGCCTACCAGTATTCTCTGATAATATACCCCTTCATCATTCCTTCATCTTGAACATCTCTTATCCACTGGCCTTTTTTTCCTCACTGACTATAAATATGCCTTGATCTCTGTTGTCATTCCCTCTTTAAACATTAAGGTTTTAGGGAGGGTTATCTTAGCTTACTGCTTCAATTTTTTCACCTCTCACTCATTTCCCATTCTCTTACAGTCTGGGTTCTAGCCCCTCCTGTGAAAATGCTCTGGTCAAGATTATCACTGATCTCTTAACTTCTAAATCCTAATGTCGTTTCTTAATACTCATCCTTCTTTACCTCCCTGCAGCATCTGAGTCTGTCTGCCACCACCTTCTGCTGGTCATCGTCTCTTTCCTAGGCCTCCATGACATGACTTCTTCAGTCTTCTTTGCTCGAGCATTATTCTTCTCCCCTCAATATTTAGGTCTGCCTTAAGACTCTAGCCAAGGGCCTCTTCCCTGTCTGCCCTCTGTCTCTTGTTGATTTCATCAACTCATATAGATTCAATCATTATCTCTGTACAAATGGCTCCCAGTTTTATATGTCCATTCCTAAATCTCTCTCCTAAATTCAAGTTCCATATTACCAGCAACCTGCTAGACATCTCCAACTTGATTTCCCACGTGACATCTCAAATTCAAGATATCCAAACTACAACTCATATTTTCCCATAAACTCATTCCTCCTATAGTTTTGTTGATAAAACCATATCCTTTCAGTCACCAAGGCTCACAGTCTTTAAAAGTCTTTCTCAATGTATAATTCACTGCCTCAGCCCTTTCATCCAATCACATAGCAAGTCTTGTTGACCCTTTCTTGCTTCTGGATCCTTCTTTCTACTCTACCTTTACCCTAGTTCCAGTACTCTTATCTCTACTGTTGCAAAAGTCTACTTAATGGGGCAGCTAGGTGGCTCAGTGAATAGAGCCCCGGCCCTGCAGTCAGGAGGACCTGAGTTCAAATCCAGCTTAACACAAAACTAGCCGTGTGACCTTGGGCAAGTTACTTAACCCCAATTGCCCTACCTTCCTCCTTCAGAAAGCAAAAAATAGAAATAAAAAAATTTTTGAAAAGTAATTCTCTTAAAAAAAAGTCTACTTAATTATTCTTCTTTTCTCCCCTTCCAATCCATCCTTCATGGAGCTATCAATCTGATAGTCCTAAAACATAAATATGAAATAAGTATTTCTTTTATTATAAAATATAAAATCTGTAGCTTGACATTTAAAATCTTCAGTATTTTAGTTCAGTCTTTTTCTTTTTCTTTGCCACCAGGTAGTACAGGAGGACTAGCAACAAATATTTTAATCCCACCTGCCTTTCCACACTCTTATTTCAAGTTGCTCCCTATCATACTTTAATTTTAGATGAACTGGCCTACTGCAGGTTCTCCTTAATACAACGTTCTATGCCTTGCCTCTTTGTGCCTTTGCATAGTGATTTATGAGACCTCCCCTTCATAAAATTCTTAACTTTCTTCAAATCACAGCCAAGGTACTACCTGCTGTACAAGATCTTAGTTGACAACCTATAGTTATCTGTACTCTTGAAATTGCTTTCTATTATTCTAAATGTACTTTGTATTTACTTACTTTTACATGTATTATATCTTCCTAGTATAATGAATGCTCAGCACCTTGAGGGCAGAGAACTTTTTCATTTTTTAATTTGTATTCCCTGTACTCAGCACATTAGTATGTACTTAATAAATGTTTGTTGAATTTAATTCAGTTAAAACTATCCAGTAATTGTCACATTATACAAATCTCTTTAATGTCTCTGCTGGAGAAGACTCTTGAGAGTTCCTTGAACAGGAAAGAAATCAAATTAGTCAGTACTTAAAGAAATTAATTCAGACTACTCATCAGAAGGACAAAAAGTGAAGCTGAAACTTAAATGCTTTGGCTACATAATGAGGAGACAGGATTCATTAGAAAACATCTTGTTTGGGGGAAATATTGAAGGCAGAAGGAAAAGGGGATGGCAGAGAATGATGTATATCTAGTATTATAGAAGCAACAAATGTGAGTTTAGGTAGACCTGGAGAGATAGTGGAGGATAGAAGGACCTGGCATGCTGTGGTTCATGGGGTCACAGAGTCAGACACAATTGAATGAATGAACAACAAAAAAAATGTCTCTGCTATAGGTTAATTAAAAATCTTATTTGGGCTGCTAGGTGGCACAGTGAATAAAGCACCAGCCCTGGAGTCAGGAGGACCTGAGTTCAAATGCGGCCTCAGACATTTAACACACTTACTAGCCATGTGACCTTGGGCAAGTCGCTTAACCCCAGTTGTCCTCAAAAAAAATCTTATTAAAAGAAATTTCCGATGAGGTCTTAGTTCAGTTTCACATTGTCTCTCACTCTTTTTTTTTTTTTTAGAGTACCTTGCATGTAGTAGTTATTTAATAAAAATGTGTGAAGTTAATAGAATAGTAACAACACTTGTGTTTTCATATGAGAGTTGCTTGAACAAAGAGAAGCTGTTACCATCAAGAAATTGTTATTTTTGTCACTTTTTCTCTCTTGTCAAGATGACTCTGTGGACCATATAGTACTCATCATAATTAAAAATTTCCTTCGAACCATATTTAAATTTAAAACCATGTGTTTTTTAGTGTTCTACTTAGAGCACCTGACACATTTCTTTGATTAGTTATAGGAAACACTTTTTCCTCAGCCAGATTTTACATTTATAGTGAATCTTATGAAATCAGCTTTTGTGCTAGATTAACATGACCACCCATTACCAAGAATATGAAAGGTATTTATCTGTTTGCATTTGCTTTATCTTTTGCTAATGCTGTCAACTGTCTCAGAAATGCTCTACTGGTATCCACACAATGTCAGGGGAAAGCTAGAAAGACCCCAGCTATGTTGGGCAAACCAACTTGTATGACCATCATGGGAAAATGTAGACAAGGGTCATCCAGAATGAGCAGGCATGAAGAGGTTGCAGTGCATGTCAGTAGAGGTAGCACCAACATCAATATAATCATAGACCGTGTCATTATACATTTAAATATTTTTGTGTATTAAAGTGTATTTTTATATTTGCTATTCTGCGTACAAGTTTTTCTCCTAAGTAGACTGTAAACTTCTTGAGATCAGCGGCCATTTCATTTTTTTATTTGTATTTCTAGAGTTTAGTGAACTATCTGGTATGTAGTAAGTGCTTAATGCATGTGTATTTTATTGTGAAAATATGTATAATTCTTCCTACTACTGAAATATTTGTTCTCTCACATCTTAGTTCATTGTCTGCTTTATTTAGAATGCAGTACAACCTAATATTTATATTCAAGTTCATTGGGACTAAGCACAATTGAGGTAGATGAAAACTGAAAAAGAACAAAAATGGCTCAGACAGCTCCTCAAAAAGGGAGAAAGAACATAGAACTCTCAATGTAGAGAAACGAGTCTCAGTAACACCACTTGGAAGAGCTAGGATCAAATTAGAAAGCTGTACTCTACTGTTAATATAAGATAAAATGAAAATAATTCAAATTTCTGAATTTCTGGCCTTATTTTCCTCTGCTAAGAGTGAGTCTCTCTAGTCCCCAGAAAATTAATGATCAAAGGATATGAATAACCAATTCTTAAAAGATGAGTTATGAACTGTTCTGTTTGGAGGAGTATTATTTTTATTATATTTTAATTTTTATTATAAATTTAACAAACATGAAAAAGACTTATGAGCATAAGTAGAACATAATAGAAGGATCCATGGGAAGCCACAAATCTCTTATCCATAATTCTTGCTTTTTGAAAGAATACATATGATAAATTCATACTGAGAATTGCAAACTGTTGATAATCATATGAAAAAGAAATCAATGAAATGAAAGTAAAAAAGTAAAAAAAACATGAGGTTTCACCTCACAGCCACAAAATTGTCAAAGATAATATCAAAATAGTGTTGGGAGGGTTGTCAAAATGCAGGTACACTAATGAATTATTGGTGTTGCTGTGAATTGGTCCAACTATTCTGTAAAATAGTTTGGATTTCTGCTAAGAAAATAACTCAAACATCTATGCCCTTTGATCCAAAGAGTACATAGCTAAGACTGTAATCCAAGGAGAGGTCAGTGACAAAAAGAAACGCCCAAAACATGCCAAAATATTTATAGCAACCATTTTTTTAATGGTAGAGAACTAGAAATTAAGTACATGCCCATCTCTTACCAAATGACTAAACAATTTATAAAAAGTGAATATAGTTGGAATATTATGGTTCTACTAGAAATGATGATTATAATTAAACACAGAGAAACATGGGAAGATTTGTATGATAGTATATAAACTAATGAGAACCTAACCTGGGAAACAGTATAAACAGTAACAATAACACTACACATTTAAAGACCAACCGAACAACATAATCAAAACTGAATACTATACAAGTATAATAGCTAAGCTTGCCTCTCAAAATAGAGATGAACATATACTTGTCCCCACTTCTTTGTTGAGGTTGGGGACTATAGAAGTGGAAAAATGCAAATATTTCCATACTTTTTCAATATTTTCATTAGTTTTGAAGACATATTTTTAAAATTTTTCTGTCATTAGTGACAGGAATGGCAAGGAATACATAATAATAACAATGGCTATAATAATAAAAATAGCATTTATATAGTGCTCTGTGATTTGTAAAATACTTTGTATGTGTTATCTCATTTTATCCTCACAAAAACCCTGAGAGGTAGATACTATTATTATTTCTACTTTTGGTTATTCAGTCACCTCTGACTCTTTGGTAAGTGTCTGAGGTCAGATTTGAGCTCAGGTCTTCCAGATTCTGAACCTAGTATTCCTGTTTACACACCTAGCTACCTTTTATTCCCACTTTACAGAAGAGGAAACTGAGGCTGAGAAAGGTTAAATGACTTGTTGAGGGTCGCTCAGCTAGTATTTGAGGCAAGAGTCCACTCTAGGTCAGCCTGACTGACTCCTAGGCCGGCATTATATCCACTCTACCACCTAGCCGCCCTGATATATTCAGGAAGTATAAGTGAAACAAAAACAAACGATACCAATACACATTTTTAAAAAAGAACTAATGGTCTAATATATCAAGATCAACATTCATGCTTTTAAATTTTCATTCATATTAAATATTGGCCTGAATGTAAAATGACCTTCTTCTCCCAGATGATCTTCCTTCTAGCTCAGTAGAGAATCTGTTTATACCAGGTTTTTGTCCTTCTTTATTGCACAGCATGTGTCTTAACAGCAATAAAATTATTTGAAAATACTGATGGTATCCACTTTAAATCTTTTGCACTGAATATTTTTTCAATAAATATTTTCCATTCATTATCAATAATAGTAATATCAATAATAGCCCTACCCAAACAAGACAGTGTATTGAAACCCTTTTTAGTAGCAAGATAATGTAGTATTTCTTCCTCTGTGGATTTGGTCCAGTGTCTGAGCTTTAATTCAGAGCAATACCACTGCACAGAAATAAATCATATTGAAATCAGTATAGTGTATCATATCATAAATGTACTTTGTTACTTTCTAAAAAATTAATCTGTCTCTGCTACTACCTTCCCATTAAGATAATTTTTCTTAAAAAAGAAATACTGAAAAAATAAAGACCCCTCTACATTGCTACATAGACCAAAACCAAACAAATAAATTCTCACATTGTTCTGAAAATCTAGATCTCTTTCTGCATTTTAAGTTTATCGCCTCTTTGTTAGGAAGTGAATCCTGTTTTTAATCTTCATTCTTTTAGACTTATGGTTTATTATAGTGTTGATCAGAGTTCTAACTTCTTTGAAAGTTCTTTTTCTCTATATTGTTGTCATTGTATAAAATGTTCTAGTTCTGGTCACTTTTTTCTGTATCAGTTCCTACAGGTCTTCCTAGGTTCCTTTGAAACTATCCATCTCATTGTTTATTATGGCACAATAAAATTCCAGTATATTTACTTTAAAAAAATCTGTGTAGGGGCAGCTAGGTGGTGCAGTGAATAGAGCACTGGTCCTGAAGTTTGGAGGACCTGAGTCCAAATCCTGTCTCAGACATTTGACACTTTACTAGCTGTGTGACCTTGGGTAAGTCACTTAACCCCAATTGCCTTGCTTTCCCCCCTCCAAAAAAAATATGTAGCCATTCTCCAGTAGGACCTTTTGTGCTTGGTTTTATGTGTGCACATGCACACCACATGCAGGGTTGAGGGGGTGGATGTATATACACATTATTTTTTGCCCATGCACGTATATGAATGTTGGTGGTTTATATGAATTTATTTCATCTCCTGTTATTTTGCTAAAGTTATTGTTTCAATTAAATTTTTAGTTGTATCACTAGGATTCTCTAAGTATACCATCATACCATCTGCAAAAAAATGACAATTTTGTTTCCTCTGCCTATACTTATTCCTTTAATTTCTTTTTCTTGTCTCATTGCATTTCTAGCCCTGAGTTAAATAGTAGTGGTGATAATAAGCATCCTTACTTTACCTCTGATCTTATTTTAAAGACTTCTAAGTTTTCTTAATTACATATAATGCTTGCTATATTGTCAGTCAGTAAATAGTTATTAAGTTCTTGCTAGGGTCTAGTCATTATTCTAAACACTAGGGATACATGGAAAGGCAGAAGACAGGCCCTGTCCTCAAGGAGCTGATATTCTAATGGGGAATTACAATACATTAAAAGTTGAAAAGTGGGCAAGAGGAAAAGTTATACAGCTTGGTTAGGAAGTCCTGAGGAATATAACTGGATGGGAAATGAAGAAATGCCTGTACTTGGAAAGGCACTTAGAAAGTACCTTCCTTCCTTAAATGGAAGATATGTGAGAAGCTTTACATTTCTATCTTTTATCAGAGGGAAGAAAGAGCCTCAGAGATAGGAGGTATTAAGGCATGAATTCTAAGGTAGAGATAATCTTTTTTTTTTTTTTTGCTTTTGGGAGGGCAATTGGGGCTAAGTAACTTGCCCAAAGTCACATCGCTAGTAAGTGTGTCAAGTGTCTGAGGCCACATTTGAACTCAGGTCCTCCTGACTCTAGGGCTCTATTCACTGTGCCACCTGGCTGCCCTGGTAGATATAATCTTTAAAGGAAGCTGAGATTCCTGGAGAGGGTATTGACTTGATAAAATCCAGAGGAGTAAATCAAAGTGAGAAGTGAAAGAGATCCATTTTTTTCCTGTGCTTTCTAGGGTTTTCATTATGAATGGGTACTGGATTTTGTCAATATCCATTTCAATATCTATTCATATAATTATCTGGTTTTTATTTATATCACTAACACAGTTTCTTATATTTGTAGTCTTCTTTATGTTGAACTAATCATGTATTGGTATAAACCCAGCTTTGTCATAATGCATAATCTTTCTGATGTGTTGTTGCAGTCTACTTTCTAATATTGTATTTAAAATTTTTGCGTTACTGTTCATTAGAAATATTGGTTTGTGGTTTTCCTTGTCTGCTTTGCTACTCACTGGTTTAGATATCAAGACTAATATTTATATCATAGAAAGATACAACAAAGTGCTTCTTTCCTTATTGCAACAAGTTTATGTAGTATAAGGTTCAGTTATTCTTTGAATATTTGATAGCAATCACTTGTAAATTCATCTGGCCCTGGAATTCTTTTCTTTGACAGTTCATTCATGACTTCTTTGATTTCTTTTTCTGATACTGGATTTTTAAAATAACCTATTTCCTCTTTTGTTAATTTTGATATTTTATATTTTAAAATATTCATCTGTTTCATCTACATTATCGTTTTCACTAGCATATAATTAGACTAAATACATTCTAATAACTTTATTTCCTCTTCAGTTGCTGTGAGTTACTTTTCAGTATGAACAAATTGATTTTCTTTTTTTTTTTAAATTAGGTTAGCTATTTGTCTTTATTAGGTTTTCCTCCTGAAAAAAAGCTCCTAGTTTTTTTCAGTTCAGTGACCTTTTTGCATTTGATTTTTATTAATCTTATAATTAATCTTTAGAATTTCTATCTTTTTATCTACTTGGGGATTCTGAAATTTATTTTTAAGTTTTTAAAAATCACATGTCAAATTCATTATTTGTTTTTTCTTTTGTTGATGAAACATTTAGAGATATAAATTTTCTTCTCAGAACAGTCTCAGCCTCCCATATGTTTTGGTATGTTGTCTCAATATTATCATTTTCTTTGATAAAATTTTTTCTTATTTCCATAATTTATACTTTGATGCACTGAGTTCTTTAGATTTGTGATATTGTCTCCAGTTACTTTCTAAAATTCTTTTTTAAAAGGATTCTTATTGTATATATTTTTATCACTTTATGATCAGTACATGATATATTTGGCATTTCTACTTTTCCACATTTTTAGTGAGGCTCTATGCACCATTACCTCATACATTTTTAAAAGGTGTTATGTGTAACTGATTTCTTTCCTGTTCCCATTCAGCATTATCCCTGGTTTTTGTAAAGTCCAGTCCTTCATTCCTTCCTTCATTCTTTCTTTTGTTCCTTCCTTCCCTTTCTTTTTTCCTAGGTATCAACATCATATTTGTATAATAAGAAGATATTATAAGAGTGCTTCTTTCCACTTAGACCTGCCACACATTGTTCCTGCTTCTTCCATGAGGCCAAATAGAACAAATCTAATACCTCTTCCACATCACAACCCTTTAAATCCTTGAACAGAGCTCTCATGTCCCCCAGGAGTCTTTTTTCCAGACTAAATATTCCCAGTGTCTTCAACTAATTATATTATGCTATGGTTTTAAAACCCTTCAGAAATACCCAGAAATGGAAAATGCTACCTAAAGTAAAGTTGTGGATTTCTCTCTCCTGTGATGTCTTCATAGAAGAGGGTTAGTTGATGACATAGTGGGTAGAGCACTGAACCTAGAATCAGGGAAGACCTGAGTTCAAATTTTATCTCAGATACTCATATATTTTGATATGTTGTCACAGTTGACAGCAAGCAGTGGATACCAGTCCATACTTACTCATCATCCCCTGGATGTGATGTATGCTCAGTTCCAGTCAACCTCCTCCTTGGGATCCACTGAGACAGGGACTATGCCCCTTTTTAGCCTGAAGAAGCTACGGAAGCTAAGACCTTTGTCCCTTTTCCCAAATGAATTTGGGTCCCAGCTCTTTGAGGGGGGAATGATGGAATCCTAATAAAGCTGCCCCCAGCCCCAGGATTCTAACTTCATTGTAGAACTGGCCTCACTGAACAGCAGGCCCATGGTACCTCCCTATTCCCCCCACACCACCAATGTCCTAACTGTGTGATCTTGGGTAAGTCACTTAACTACTCTGCCTCAGTTTCTTTAACTGTAAAAATGGGAATAATAATAATAGCATCTACCTCATAAGGTTATTGTGAGGATTCAATGAAATAATATTTGTAAGAAGTGATTAACTGTGGCTGGCACATAGTAGATGTTATATAAATGCTTATCCCCTTCTTCCTCCACCCTTCCTTTCTTCACACAGAGGCTAGATGACAACTTGTCAGGAATGTTATACTGGGAATTCCTTTTGAGTATGGGTTGGAGTAGATGTCCTCTGTGGACCTTTTCAACTCTCAAATTCTGTGATTCTCTGCACTTTCCTAGGCAGCTTTCATGAGCTACAATAGCAAAGGTATTCACTGATTTCTTGACCTGCTCCCCACAGAAACTATTCCAAGCCTTCTCTCCTCAAGTCACCCACACTTGGATTTCACCTCTTACTTAACTGAGAAAAATGAGACCATTCAATATGAGCTCTCTCTTCCTCCCTTCTCATCTCAAAACCCTTTGACGTCCTCCATTCAACTCTTCTCTTCTAGTTTCTAATAATGAAATAGCCCTTCTTCTTCCCAAACTAAGCCCTCTATACATGTCCTTGGTCCCATCTTTCTTCTCCGGCTGGTCACTTTCAAGGGAAAACAACTTCAGGCCCTTAATTTCCAAAACAGACAGTAACTGGACCAGGTTCTGGACTGAATTCTGTAGAACTAGAGCAGGCTGTGTAAGCAATTATACCTGAGCCCTCTCTGACCTCTCTCTCTACCCCCAGGGTCCCTGACCCAAGCTTCCCTCCAAACCCAACTTCATTTTAGACTTCTTCAGAATTGATCTTTAAAAGAGCTAGGTGCAGGTGGCAGCCAGGTGGTGCAGTGAGTAGAACACTGGCCCTGGAGTCAGGAGAACCTAAATTCAAATCTGGCCTCAGACACTTAACATTTACTAGCTGTGTGACCTTGAGCAAGTCACTTCATCCCAATTGTCCTGCCCTCCCCCCTCCAAAAAGCAAAAAAACCCAAAAAAACTAGGGCAGAGCATTTTATAAAAGGAAGAAAATTTTGGGGGCAGCTGAGTGGTGTAGTGAATAGAGTACCAGCCCTGGAGTCAGGAGGACCTGAGTTCAAATCAGGCCTCAGTCACTTGACACTTACTAACCATGTGACCTTGGGCAAGTCACTTAACCCCAATTGCCCTGCATTCTTCCCTCCAAAAAGCAAAAAATAAAAAACTAAAAATTTAAAAAGAAGAAAATTTAGATGTTTTAAAGGGATCAGCATTTTACCTGTTGGTACAGGGAACTACCACATCAGGTTGATGCTTTCTTTGCCACTTTTAGATATAAAGAGTGGCCCAGAGCCCTGAGAGTTTAAATAATTGGTTCAGGTATACACAGCCAGTATATATCAAAGACAGTGCTTGAAACTGGGTCTTTCTAGGCCAACTTGCTCTCCACTCTACCACGTTTTTGAAAATTTTTCTTTTCTTTTTCTTTTTCTTTTTTTTCCTTTGAGGCAATCGGTAATTTGCCTGGGGTCACAGAGCTACTAAGTTTCTGAGGTCAATTTGAATTCAGATCTTCCTGATGCTTTCCCTACTGTACCACCTAGCTGCCCCCTTGCTTTTCCTCTTGAAATATCCCACTTTAACTTTCTTCCCAGTTAATGCTGAGTAAAAGACTTCAAACCCATAGTCAACGTAGAACAAATCATAGTTTTTTTAAACATTTTTTTCTTTAAAACAACAACTTAATCATTAAATACCTTTATGTTCAACGCTCTGTCCAGTACTGTATTAGAAACAGAGAAGTGTATATGATTTGGTTGGAGGCCATTTCGTTATAATTGTGCACTTAAATCTTGCCCTTGATATACTTTGAAATTCATTCCCTGTACCATTGAATTACTTTCAATTTAATTTTAGTAGAAAAATCTCTAGACCTTATGTAGTATATAGATATAACTTCAGTTTAGGGTCCAGGAAGAGCCAATTGCTATTGTACAAGTTTCCTATAAATTTTAAAGGAGAAGAGAAATTAGGTTTCTTCAGTTATTTCTCTAGTTGATGTGATGTTTGTCTTTCCTCTTGTGTTTATTATAATTGGCTAGATTTCATACCCTGTAGGTTCATCTTGCTAGCCAAATAAATGTAATAGATAAAAAGTGCTGAATAAATGTCACAGAAAATGCAAACTGAAACCAGAAACAAGCTCTTTTTACTTGTATTATCTATCCTAAATTTGTTAATTAATGTATTCATCATAGGCTCAATTTGGGCAATGCATAAAAAGATTAGATAGAGTGATAAAGTGACATGCCTATTAAGGTGTACTATAGCAGTGATAAAAAGTTTCACAGGGTTTTTGATAAGTATAGATCTCATAAGGCAGAATTTTGTAGCAATTTACCTTTAAAATATATTCTCTGATCTGTTTGTCCCTCTAAATATAAAAATATTTTAGTTTAAAGGCAAGGAAACCTGATTTGTAGCACAATACAATGTTTTAAAATATTTTTTCCTGTTCCTTTCTAGAATAAAAGAAGAAAATAATATTTGACTTGATTTGATATAACCACACTCTACCTTTAATGTAATCGGGTGCAGGTTGTTTTGTCTCTCGACACACAACCCTCCCACCTGTTTTTAATTAAGGTTCTTTCTTATTGGTGATAAATAATTCAGCAAAACTTTCCATCTGCCCCTATTGTCCAGGAACTACAAGAGTATTTTATGAATTTTTTTTAAAACCTGTTTCCCTTTTCCATCATCTATATATTTTTTGGTCCTTCATTTCTTCTTATACATACATGTATACACACATGCTCAGTTCCCAGGAGAGAATGCATATATTTCCTCTACATAATATCTGAATACATTAACGTCTATAAACCTTGAGTGATGTGATCATTTTATGTATAGATTTTATAATATCACTCTTCTGCTCAAAAATTTTCAGTGGCTCCCAGATCCCTATTGATTAAATTTCAAATTCCTTTACTTAGCATTCCAGGTACTCCATACTTTGATACTCCCCTACCATTGGCGTCCCACTAGTCCTTTCTATGCATTCTAAGTTCTAAGCAAACCCCGCGTCCCCTGGATATTGCCTGTCATTTCTCACCTTTGTATCTTTGTTTATTCTGTTCTCTGCGCCTGAAATGTCTTCTCTCTTCCTTTTTTGTTTGCTGAATTCCTAACGGTCATTTCAGAACCAGTTCAAATACCACTTTTTTATTAAGTTGGTCACAGTGTTTTGAGAATAAATGTTTATATTCTGGATTTTTAAAAGAGTAACTAGACTGTTAGCATTCTTTTCCTTTGATAATTTTACAAATTTATTTTATTTTATTTTGGGGAGATAATCGGGGTTAAGTGACTTACCCAGGGTCACACAGCTAGTAAGTGTCTGAGGCCAGATTTGAACTTAGGTCCTCCTGACTCCAGGCCCAAAGTTCTCTACATTGTGCCACCTAGCTGCCCCTACACATATGTTGTATAGTATTCTTTTAAAATTTTACTCATCTCTTGTTTTTTATCATCATTTCATGCTATATTCTTCTCCTATCCCTCAGCCTTAGAGTGATTCCTTATGACAATAAATAAAAAAGAAAACCAGTGCTCCAAAATTAAATCGACACATCAGTCAAGTGGCATAGTAGGAAGGATGCTAGACTCGGAGCAAATGGAACTGGTTCAGATCCGGTCTTTGATACTTACTAGCTTTGTGAGTCTAGGAAAGTCACATAACCTTAACCTCTCTGAATCTTAGTTTTCTTGTCACTGAAATTAGGGAGTGGAATGAAACGGCCACTGAAATATCTTCTAAGTTGAGGATCCTAAGTCTGATGTTATATGTGTTATTCTTCACTCATAACCTCCTACTGCTTAAAGAACTGAGGGAGGTGTCTTCTGTATTTTCTTCATGACCAAGTTTTGATTTGGGCAGCTCAGTGGTGCAGTGGGGAGAGTGCCGGACCTGGAGTCAGGTGGACTAATTTTCCTCAGATCGGATCTGATCTTGTACACTTACTTAGCTGTGTGACCCTGGGCAAGTCACATAATCCTGTTTGCCTCAGTTTCCTCATCTCTAAAATGATCAGGATAAGGAAACAACAAACCATTCCAATATTTTTTGCCAAGAAAACCCCAAAAGCGGGTTGAATACAAATGAAGACCACTGAACAACAACAGCATGTGCCAGGCACTGTGCTAACAAACAGAGATAAGTAACTATCTCTGCTGTCAAGGAACTCTGGAGGGAATGACATGCAAATGACTATGTACAAAGGAAAATTGGGAATAATCAACAAAAGGAAGAAAGTAGATTTAAGGTAGACCAGAAAAAACTTCTAATGGGAAGGGGGATTTTAGCTGGAATTTGAAGGAAGCTAGAGAAGCCAGGAGGCAGATGAGGAGATAGAGATTCCCTGATAAAGGGGACAGCCAGTGAAAATGCCCAGAATTCGGAAATGGAGCATTTTGTTTGAGAGTAGAAAGGAAGCCAATATCAGTGGATCAAAGAGTATTATTGTTGTTAATAAATTTATTAAATGAAGAAATTAGTAACAAGCATGGATCAGAAATTAGAGCTCTCAGTGCAGAAAATTAGCACTCTCAAAACAGAATTTATCAACATAATTAGCAGATTAGGACAAATTAAATCCATGATAGAGAATCTCTTCAAAACAAAGTAGAAGCACACTTGAAACACAGAAATACAGAAGTGAAAGAAAATTTGGCAGAAGAGAAAATAAAGACAGTGGTCTTAAGAGAATACATGAATTCTACATATGCCAAATACACAGATATCTTAAGGATCATAAGTTTCCCAAAAGAATTTAAATTAGAAAATATGAATATCACATAGCAGGAAATAATGCAAGAAAATTGTGTATAACTCAAGGAAAAATGTATTGCATTTTTAATTTTTAAAGAAAATCTAGATATTTTATTAATTGTCTAGACATTTAATTAATTTATTAATTTAAATGAAGGAATCATTTGTCTAGACCAGTGGTTCTCAACCTTCCTAATGCTGTGACTCTTTAATACAGTTCCTCATGTTGTGGTGACCCCCAACCATAAAATTATTTTCATTGCTACTTCATAGTAATTTTGCTACTGTTATGAATCATAATGTAAATATCTGATATGCAGGATGTGTTTAAATTGAACATAATCCACAGGTTGAGAACCACTGGCCTAGACATAATGTACATAATGCAAATTAGCAAATTTTGCTAATTTTTCTAAATTTTTATTCTTTAAAGACCCAAGATTTTGATGATGGGCTACATCCTTCACCAATGCAGTTTGCAACCACTCTACACTTTAGTAGATAGCATTTGTAAATTCATATGAGCAAAAAAATCTCATGCTAGTCAACATTCTAGTAATAAACATTTACAAGGTTAGCTAGGGAGGTCCTCAGAATATGAATTTAAATTTTGTCACCAGGCCCATACTTGAAGTTTTTCTACCTTATTGTAGGACCTCTAGTGCTTTTGCTATGGTTGGCTTTGAAAATCTCTGTCACCTCCACACTAAAATGATACATCTAAGTAAAGCTTTAGTACATATCTGTTGTTCTACAAATTATTGCCAACGAGGAGAAGGTAAGCCTAACAGTTGAGCTATGGGAGCAGGAAGCAGCAACTGTTGTCAGTAGCTACAAATCAGCTTTTCTTCCGGTGCTTATGTGGCCTAGAGGGGTACCTTGAACCCCTGCATTGGTATTATTAACCTGGCCTTTATACTGGGTTGCTCATTTTTTGTATTTTATATATTGATATTTTGTATACTAATTTCCTTTACAAGTTAAAAAGTACAACTAAAGGAAATTGGTCGTCTGGATACGTGTGTGTATGTGTGTGTGTTCATGTTCACACATGCTTCCAGCTTCCTAAGTTTTAGTCTGAGAGATCTCCATAGGACTGGATGTCTGTGACAGCTGCATCCTTGAGAATACATTGTAGCCTTAGCATATTGTCCTGAATACACCCATGCCGAAGTCCAGAACAGTCTTATCATTTACTCAGAGAAATTAAATTGTTTATAACAACATTTGACTTTACAAAAACAAATAAATCAGTCCAATGCAAAAAGCATTTATTATGTACCTGCTGAGTACAAGGCACTATAGTAAGTGATGGAGGTATAAAGGTAAAATGTTTCCTGCCTCAAGTAGCTCACATTCTACAGAATTAACTTATATGACAGTCTATTGAATAGATAATATTTAAGATTTAAATAGCTTAATAATTTTTTGTGGGAGGAGAAAAGAGGAGTGAGATATTGACAGTGGTATTTTAGGGAGGTTTATGTGGTAGCAAGACACATTGGAACTGGATAAAGAATAGAGGCAAGCAGATTGATTAAAGAAATTATGATATTAGTGTAAATTATTACACTAGAGGGGAAATCAGTGAAACTGGTCATTTAGAATATTTCAACCAGTTGTCGTAGTATTGACTACATCATAATGAAGAAATTGATGATATTCCCAAGATTATGAACTGTGCCCTCATAAGAACCTGGAACAAAACAACCACTTACCTATATGTGTCTCCCAAACTTAATTGTTAACTTCTAGAACAGGGAACACTTATCCCTGGTGGCACTTAGCAAAGCATTTTACACAAAAGAGTCCCAAATGCCTGGAACACTCATGTCTGTCTCAGGGTTCCCTGGCTTCTTTCAGAATGTATTATAAGTAACAGCTCCTACACAAGGCCTTCCTTTCCTTATCCTTCCTGGTGTTAGTGCCCTCCTCTGTCATACTTCTCTTCCTTGAGTATAATTTCTTATCTTCTTTGTATAGACAGTGTGACATAGTGGATAGAGACCAGCCTTGGAGTCAGGAAGAAATGGGTAAGGTTAGACCTTTGACACCTATTGACTCTGTGACCCTAGGACATTTCAGTTAACTTCACATTGCTCCAAGCAATTATAAATTGTTTTCAACAATGGCATATACTATAAATAAAATAATAATTTCCAATCTATATTAATTGAATGAAGTTTCATACCAAGAAGCTTCTTACATTACTAAAACCACTGCTTCAGACCCCTGCCCCCAAAGTTCCTTTTTTAATTATTTATGTTCATGTTGTTATTTCCCCATAGAATGTGGGTAGGAATCTTTTCATTTTGTCTTTGTATTTCAAGGGCCTAAGAAAGTGCCTGGCACATTGTAGATATTTAGTAAGTGAATGAGTTAGTAAAGGATTGACAACAAGAGTAAACACAGAGTTATAGGATAAATGATCTATTCCTCATTAGAAAAATTTAATTAGCAATAGCATTAGCAAATTATGAAAATGGTGTTTTAAGTTAACATTCAATATAAATTTTGCCTCTTACTGGCAAAATTATATGGCGTTATGGATTTACTCTCTTGGACCCATGAAATCTCAAAGCAATTAAAGCAATCCTTAAAAAGGAGCAATTAACCCAGAATAATAAGGTTATTGGGTAGGTCAGGCAGGTAATTTGGTATTTTATAGCAACACAAACACTTTTGGTTAGGAAAAAGTCCTAAGAGCTATCTCCTGTATGGAAGGCATTAGAGACTATTTAGCCCAACTCTCTAACTGTATCTGAGAGAGTTTAAATGATTATCCAGTTAGTCTGTCAAACATTTATTAAGTACCTACTGTGTGCCAAGTACTTGCCAAGCATTGAGGAAACAAAGAAAGACAGAAAATAATCCCTACAACTCAGAACCTCACACTCTAACTTGGGAGATAACATCACAACAAAACACTGTATACAAACTGTGTGAAGAATAGACAGAAGGCACAACAATTAAAGTAGATCAGGAAAGGCTTCCTGTAGAAGGTGGGATTTTAACTGGGACTTGAAGGAAGCTAGGAGGCTTTTTGTGCATGGGGAACAGCCAGAGAAAATTCCTAGAGCCAAAATTAGCATGTCTTGTTCCCGAAAACTTAAAGGAGGTCAATGTCACTGAATCAAAGACTAAGTTGTGTATATGTATCTTGTTAGGTGAGAGGTGTGGGGCATAAGAAGATTGGAAAAGTGAGGGGGAAAAGGGAAAATAGATTATACAAAGCTTTTGAATGATTTTGTATTTGATCCTGCAGGTAACAGAGAGCCACTGGAGTAAGAGAGTGATATGGTTGGACAGCTGTTTATGGAGAATCACTTTGGTGGTTAAATGAAGGATGAACAGGGATGAGAAGAAATTTGAGGCAGACACGCCCATCAGTAGCCTTTTGCAGTAGTTCAGCCATGAGGTGATGAGAGCCTATACCAAGTGGTAGCAGCAGCAGAGGAGAGAAGGGAGCATTTTGGGGAGATGTTGCAGAGGTAAAATTGACAGGCTTTGGCAACAGCTTGGATATGGGGCAGGGCATTATTTGAGAGTTAGTGAGGAATTCAGGATGACATCTAATTTTTAAGCCAAGCCTTAGGAGCTAGAAGGATGATGTTGCCCTCTACAGTAATAGGGAAGAAAAGAGGTAAGGAGGGTTTGGTGAAAAAATAAGTTCCATTTTGGGCATGTTGAGTTCTAGACGTCTGTTTGACATCTGGTTAGATGTCTGAAAGACAACTGGAGATGTGAGTCAAACTTGTGCTAAGATGCACAATAGTTAATAGAAGAGTTAAGGATAGAATTTCATATTCCTGGGGTTCTACTCCATTGTATTTTCCACTTCAGAGCCCATGTCATAGTGAATTCAGCAGGTAAATATTTGATAAATGTTTGTTGAATTGAAATGCATCAGAGTGATATAGTGTTACTTGTTAAAACTTTTCTTGGTAACATCATAGATGCTACATACATACATACATACATAGGAAATTTTGATCATCCTGGAGTAAAGCACTCTCAGGTGCATAAAATGGAAAATGTTGCTGTTGTAGGATTCTTGTTCTAGTTACAGATTTTCAGTTCGGTGTAATTGAGTTCCTGATATATTAAAGGCATTCAGTGTGGAAGAAGTAAAAAAGTGGTACATAGTCATTATGCTTATTCAGATCAGTTCAATTCAACAAGAGTACCTCTCGTGATAAGCAAAACACAGTATCCTATGATGCCAGGAAGTATATGACCCCATCACTACCCTTATTCAAGTCAGTTCAATTCAGCAAATGTTTGTGAAATATCTAGCTTATCCCTATTACATATAATGCTTGCTGGTGGTTTTAGATAGATATTGCTTACCATTTTAAGGAAAACTCCTATTCTTATGTTTTCTAGTGTTTTAATAGGAATGAGTGCTGTATTTTGTCAAAAGCTTTTTCTGCATCTATTGAGATAATTATATGATTTCTGTTAGTTTTGTTATTGATATGGTCAGTTATGCTAATAGTTTTCCTAATATTGAATCAGTCCTGCAAACCTGGTGTAAATCCCACCTGGTCATAGTATATGATCCTTATGATAAATTGCTGTGATCTCTTTGCTAATATTTTATTTAAATTTTTTCCAATTCATTAGGGAAATTGATCTATTATTTTCTTTGTTTTGGCTCTTCCTGGTTTAGGTATCAGCAACACATTTATGTCATAAAAGGAATTTGGTAGAACTCATTCTTTGCCTATTTTTCCAAATAGTTTGTGTAGTATTGGAGCTGATTGTACTTTAAATGTTTGGTAGAATTCACTTGTAAAACCATCTGGCCCTAAAGATTTTTTCTTAGGGAGTTCACTGATGACTTGTTCAATTTCTTTTTCTAAAATGGTTTTAAGTATTTTATTTCCTCTTCTGTTAATCTGGGCAATTTATATTTTGTAAATATTCATCCATTTCACTTAGATTGTCGGATTTATTGGCATACAGTTGCGGAAAATATTATTGTTTTAATTTCCTCTTCAGTTTTGTTAACTTTACCCTTTTCATTCATGCTTTTGATACTGGTAATTTGGTTTTCTTTCTTTTTAATAAAATTAACAAAAGGTTTATCTATTTTATTGTTGTTTTTTTTCATAAAACCAGTTCTTAGTTTTATTTATTAGTTTAATAGTTTCTTACTTTCAGTTTTATTAATATCTCTTTATTTTCAGAATTTCTAATTTGGTATTTAATTGGGAAATTTTAACTTGTTCTTTTTCTAGCTTTTTTAGTTGCATGTCCAATTCATTCATCTGCTCTTTTTCTATTTTATTCATGTAAGCATTTAGAGATATAAAATTTCCCCTAAGAACTGTTTTGGCTGCTTCCCATAAATTTTGGCATGTTGTGTCTTTATTGGAATTCTCTTTGATGAAATTATTGATTGCTTCTATGATTTGTTGTTTTAACCACTCATTCTTTAGGATTAGATTATTTCATTTCCAATGAACTTTTATTCTATCTTTCTGTGGTCCTCTATAACATGTAATTTTTATTGTATTGGGATCTAGAAGGATGTGTTTACTATTTCTGCCTTTCTGCATTTGATTATGAGGTTTTTATGCCCTAAGTTATGGGCAGTTTTTGTGCAGGTGCCATGTACCACTGAGAAAAAAGTAGATTCTTTTCTATCTCCATTCAGGTTTCTCCAAAGGTCCATCATATCTAACTTTTCTAAAATTCTGTTCACCTCCTTAACTTCCTTTTTGTTTATTTTGTGGTTAGATTTATCAAGTTTTGAAAGGGGGGAGATTGAGGTCTCCTATTAGTATAGTATTGCTTTCTGTTTCTTCCAATAACTCACTTTACTTCTCCTCTAAGAATTTGGATTCTGTAATACTTAGGCATTTATATTTAGTATTGATATTACTTGTCTATGGTACTTTTTTAGCAAGATAGAGTTTCCTTCCTTGTGTCTTTTAATTAGATCAATTTTTGCTTTGTCTGAGATCAGGATTGCTACCCCTGCTTTTTTTTTTTTTAACTTCCACTGAAATATAATATATTCTACTCCAGCCTTTTACCTTTAGTCTGTTTGTATGTCTCTGCTTCAGATGTATTTCTTGAAAACAAAATATTGTAAGATTCTGGTTTTTAATTCACTCTGCTATCCACTTACATTTTATGGAAGAGTTCATTCCATTCAAATTCACAGTTATGATTACTAACTGTGTATTTCCCTTCATCCTATTTTACCCTTTATTATATTTTTCTTTTTCTTTTCACCCTGGCCCTCCTCACCAGTGTCTTGCTTCTTACCATTGCCTTCTTCAATCTGCTCTCCTTTCCATCAGCCATCCTTCCTTTTCTTTCTCCTTTGCCCTCCTACTTCTGCCCTCCTTTCTATCAGCCCCCCCCCATTTCTTTTCACTTTCCCCTTTTACTTCTTTATAGGGCAAGATAAATTTCTTTACCCAACTGAATGTGTATATTATTCCCTCTGATGAGAGTAAGATTCAAACAATGTTCATCCCCTAACTTCTTTCCCTCTACTGTAATAGGTTTTTGCACCTCTTCTTGTGATGTAATTTACCCTATTCTGCCCCCCCCATTCCTGTTTTGCCAATACAATCCTTTTTTTCATCACTTAATTTTTTTGTATCATCACATTAAAGTCAACTTATATCCACACCCTCTGTTTATGTATACTCTTTCTAACTGCCTTAATAGAGATGCAGTTCCCAAGAGTTAGTTACAAGTATCAGCTTCCCATGTAGGGATGTAAACAGTTTAACCTTATTGAATAACATTTTTTCCCCTTTCCTGTTTATCTTTTTATGCTTCTTAAGTCTAATATCTGAAGATCATATTTTCTGTTCAGCTCTGGTCTTTTCATCAGGAAAGTTTGAAAGTCACCTTTTTCATTGAATGTTCATTTTTTTCTCCTGAAAGATTATGTTCAGTTTTGCTGGGTAGTTGATTCTTGGTTGTAATCTTAGCTACTTTGCCTTCTGTAATATCATATTCCAAGCTCTCTGATCCTTTAATGTAGAAGCTGCTAAGTTCTGTGTAATCCTGACTGTAATTCTTTGATGTTTGAATTGTTCCTTTCTGCTTCTTGCCATGTTTTCTCCTTAACCTGATCATTCTGAGATTTGGCTACAATATTCCTTAGAGTTTTCATTTTAGGATCTCTTTCAGGAGGTGATCAATGGATTCTTTCAATGACTTTTACCCTCTGGTTCTAGGATATCAGGGCAGTTTTCTTTGATAATTTCTTGAAAGATGCTGTTCAGGCTCTTTTTTTGATCATGGCTTTCAGGTTGTCCAAAAATTCTTAAATTATTTCTCCTGGATCTATTTTCCAGGCCAGTTGTTTTTTTACATTTTCTTCTATTTTTTCATTCTCGGGTGTTGGTGGCTCACCTACTGTGCTGGAGTGACCCAGCCTAGTCATGTCTGTTGTGCTGGGGTTCTACGGTTTGCAGCTAGCCTTGTGAGTTGGGGCTGGAGACCTAACAGTTGTTCTGCTATGCCATAGGCCTAATGATCCAAGGGACCTTGGTTGCTGATCTGTGCTGTGTTTAATAGCCTCCCAGTGGCCTTCCTGGACCTGTTCTGGGCTGTACTGCCCTTTTCCCTAACTGAAACAGAAGTCTCCTGAAGTCTTTCTAAGTTATCTAGAACTAGAGAATTATTTTACTCCATCTTTTTGTCACTCCAGAATCTATTCAGAGGCTTGATTTAACATTGTTTTTGAGGAAAACTGGGGAGAGCTCAGGCAACTTCCTGTCTCTCCCTCACCATCTTCCTATAGTTATTTTAAATGGAATTTCTATATCTATTTCTTACTGTGGGAGGCTGTTAGTAACAAATGGAAGTGTTTATGATTTTTGTGGATTTATTTTATATCCTGCAATTTTGCTAAACTCATTGTTTCAGGTTTGGTTTCTTGTTGACTCTAGGATTTTTCAAGTAAATCATCATATCATTTGCAAAAAGCAATGTCTATGCTTATTTTCTAAATTTCTTTTTCTTATCCTGTTGCTACAGTTAGGATTTCTAGCAACAAATGTAGTGATGATAATGAACATCCTTACTTTACCCTGATCTTGTTGGCTATCAGTTTTAAATAGATACTATTTACTATATTAAGGAA
>CM053586.1:212943946-212968847 GCA_028646515.1 Pseudochirops corinnae
AGCAGCAGTCGAAGATACGCTTCTCCCCCGTCCCCCTTTGATACTAGTTCATTGTTTTACTTCCTTCCTCACCTTTTAATTCTCTCTTCAGGTTGAGAGAGTATGTTTTCCATGACTCTGCCCTCCCTGGTGTAATCATTTTCCCTTTTTAACATCCTTTCTGTATCATGCACTGCTTGCTTCCCCACTTTAGTGTGATGTATTTCTACAGATGGGGTGGGAAGGGAGGGCAGCATTAAGCTCTTTTATCTGTGAGATTCCTTTGATACCAATTTCCCCCACATTTTTCCTCCATGTTTGTTTCTAGCTCTAGTCTTGAGAAATAGCAAGTTCCTTCTTTCCTCCATTTTGTATTGGTATGTTCTTCTTTTTACATTCCATTTTACCTCTGAAAATTCTTTACTTAAAGTGCAATTTGTTTAATGAGAATTTACGTAAAGCAAGAACTTTCTGTATATTGTTAAGTGGTCTACAAATTGTGAATACCAAACCCTTATCATAAATATTCAGAAAAAAAAGTTTTCTTAGTCAGCTTCCTTCATCTTTCCAGATGCATTCATTTTATTTTTGCAGAAGCTTTTCAAATTCACATATTGTTAAAACCCTTATAGCAGAACCAATACTTTCCTAATACCTCTTCTTTAACTTCCTCATTACCATTTGAAGAGATCTTCCTTCATTAGAATGTTAACACAACATCATCATACAGCTCTTTACAACACACACACACACACACACACACACACATTGCCTTTTCTAGCTTTCTCTGGACTATTGTGTTTATATTTCAAAGTTCCCATTCAGTTCTTGTCTTTTTATCCAAAATGCTTCAAAGTCCTCTGTTCCATTAAAGGTATTTTGTTTTGTTTCCCTATGGGATTATACTCAGACTTTGTAGGCTAAGTTATTTGTAATAAGCTTAAATCATCTGCTTTTTGTAATGCTGTATTCCAAGATGATCTCTGGTTTTAATAGAATCTTCAAGTATAGTTCTTAGTACAATCTTCTAGGTGTTAGGAGATCCTGATTATAGTTCTTTGGTACTTAAATTCTTTATCGGGACATAAAGTATATTTTCTTTAGCATGTGAGCTCTGGGGTTTTGGCTATGACCTTCCTTGAACTTTTCTCTTTGGGATTCTTTTCAGGAGGTAGGTGATAGATACTTTCTATCTTTATTTTGCCCTCTTATTCTAAGAGATTTGGACGGTTTTCAATTACGATTTCTTGAATTATTGTGCCCAGGCTTTTAAAAAAAAAATCATGGTCTTCAGAAAGTCTAGTGATTCTTAGATTATCTCTCCTTGACCTGTTTTCCAGGTCAGCTGTTTTTTATATCAAGTATCATCTATTTTTAAAAATCTTATCATTTCTTCTAACATGTATTGCTGTCTCATAGAGTCATTGATTTCTCTTTGGTCTTATTTTAGTTTTCAGAGATTGTGTTTCTTGATTCAGGTTTACCACTTTCTTTTCTAAGCTTCTTAGTCTCCTTCCAATTCTTTCATTAAGAGCCAATAATTATTTTGTTTTATTTTTAGCTTTTGCTTTATTTTTCTAGGTAATCTTGTAGTCCCTCTGGAAAATTCATTTTTTTCCTTTGAATCTCTGTTTCCATGTGTTATCGAGTTAGATTGTTAGATTTACATCTTTGATTCTCATCTTTTCAGTTTTAGTTCTTGAATTAGGGTTGTTTGCCAGGGCTAAGATCTTTTCCCTGCTATACTTTTAGATGGGTTATTTGGACCAGTCTCTTGGGTTTCTTGGGTTCTTGCTGACTGCCACCTTCTGAGATTAAGCTGCTTTAATCTTTGAAGTTTAGAGTGCTATATCTTCCAAACTCTTTCTGGAAATTCAGGATAGGGCATTTGTGATCTCAGAACACTTAGGCAGTCTACAGGTCATCAGATCACATCATTCTGCTGGTTTCTGTAGCTTCCCACTTGAGGCTTTCTGACACACTTGAGACTTTTTCATGGAAGCCCTCTGCTTTTGCTTCTGGGTACAGAGCGTTATAGACTGTGCATGTCTCTGACAATCTCTGATCATTTGGCGATGCTACCCTGTTCCAGCATTGGCTGTGCTGGTGGAGACGCCTGGCAGATTTTTTTGGTGCAGTTTCAGGGTAGATGAAATTACTTACCATACTTTCTCATCAAAGTTTTTCATCATTATTTGTTCTTGTGCAAACTTAAGGATTTTGCTGGAGTCAGTAGATGGAAGGAATATGAGTGAGCTGCCCCCTATTCAGGCAGCCATTTAGTATGGAAGTGTGTGTGTGTACGTGTGTGTGTGTGTGTGTGTGTGTGTGTGTACACATATATACACACATATAGTATATGTACATATGTGTACATATACAATGAAAAAAGGTAGACATTAACGGAAAAGAATATTACCAGACTTCACATTACATAATCAAGCAGCAATTATTTTTTAAATTTTTTATTTTGTAAAGTATTTCCCAATTACATGTAAAATTATTTTAAATCATTTTTAAAATTTTGAGTTCCAAATTCCCCACACACACACATCATGAGAAGCAATTTGATAGCAATTTTACATGTGAAGTCATACAAAACATATTTTTATATTAGCAATATTGTGAAAGAAAACAAACAAAAATAAAGAAAAATTAAGTAAAAAAGTGTGCTTCAATCTGCATTCAGAGTTCATCAGTTTTCCCTCTGGAGGCAGATAAGTATTTTTCATCATAAATCCTTAGAATTTGTCTTGGATCATTGTCTTCATCAGAATAGCTAAATCTTTCCCAGTTGATCATCGGGCATTATTGCTGTTACTGTGTATGGTGTTTTTCCTGGTTCTTCTCACTTTATTTTGTATGAGTTCAAATAGTCTTCTTAGTTTTTTTCTGAAACCGTTGTGCTCATCATTTCTTATAGCACAGTATTATTCCATCACAATCATATACCATAGCTTTTTAACCAATCCCCAATTGATGAGCATCCACTGAGTTTTCAGTAAATGCTTCTTTGCCACCACAGAAAAAGCTGCTATAAATATTTTTGTACAATTCTTTTCCCTTTTCTTTGATCTATTTCAAATACAGACCTAATAGTGGTATTACTGGGTCAAAAGGTGTGCACAATTTTATAGCCTTTTGGGCATAGTTCCAAATTGTTCACCAGAGACTTGTTCACAGGTCTACCAGTAGTGCATTTGAGTCCCAGGTTTCCCACATCCCCTCCAACATTTGTCATTTTCCTTTTCTGTTACATTAACTAGTCTGATGAGTATGAGGTGGTATCTCAGAATGTTTTAATTTGCCTTTCTCTGATCAGTGCTGTTTTAGAGCATTTTTTCATATGACTATAGATAGCTCTGATTTCTTCATCTGAAAATTGCCTATTCATATCCTTTGACCATTTATCAACTGGGAAATGATTCATATTTTTATAAATTTGATTCAGTTCTCTGTATATTTGAGAAACAAGGCCCTTATCAGTGAAACTTGCTGTAAAAGATTTCCCCCAATTTCCTGCTTTCCTTCTAATCTTGGCTACATTGGTTTTGTTTGTGCAAACCCTTTTTTAATTAAATGTGATCAAAATTATCCATTTTGTCTCCTGTGATCCTCTCTCTCTCTCTCTCTCTCTCTCTCTCTCTCTCTCTCTCTCGTTTAGTTAGCTGCAATTATTAAAGCCATTTGGTTTCATTAAAAATGAAAAAGAGGATCAATAAAACAAAATGGACAAGGGAGAATCACAAATAATGGAATTCAACCTGAAAACATAACTTAAGTAGGAAAATACTCCCTATTTGATAATAACTACAGGAAAACTGGAAAGCAATCTAACAGGTATTAGGTATGTACTAATAAATAACAGCACAATTCACAATAAATTTAAAATAGATATCTGAATATTCAAAATCATTATTAAAAATTGTAAGTGAATAAGAAGATATACTTTTAATAGCAATAGGTAAGATGTATTTTTAACCAGGGGCACAGAAGCAGTTACAAAAAATAAAATGGATAATTTTGAATACATGAAATTGAAAATCTTCTGCACAAATAAAATGAATGCATCTAGGATTGTGAAGCAAGTTGACTAGGAAAATTTTTTTTCCTCTGAATATCTCTGATAAGGGTTTGATATTCACAATTTGTAGACCACTTAACAATATACAAAAAGTTCTTGCTTTACATAAATTCTTTTTACAAAATTGAACTTTTAGGTAAAGAATTTCAAAGGAACTCACATTCTAAAAAAAAAATTAAGAAAATTCTTTTTGCAAAGCAGAGACTGTGCAATAAAAGGCAGTATAACTCAGGCAGTGTAAACATGATGGGAAGATGAGAAGTTGTAATGGGAATCTGAAGATCTTCCCTGCCCCTTGGCCCTTTGATAGGCTTAAGTGAATCTGAGAACTTTTCCTGATTTGAAAATATACTCTGCCCCCTAATAGGCTGAATGTGCTCACATGGATCCTGTGGAGGGAGGCTTGTTTTTCAGGAACACCCAAACCTTGTTACTTTGTGATTGGGCAATGGGTTAAGAGGATTGTGACATTCTCTGACCCAGGAGAAGGCTATATATACTCTGATGTGAGGTTTTGGTTTGGGGATCACTTTGGGAAGAGTTGTGTGATTTGGCCAGATGAGACTCTGGGTAGCCGGAGACTCCCCCATATCCACCCCCCCCCCCCTCCCGCCCAGGCCTTGGAAACCCAGATGTTGGTGCTTTCCTCTCTGGTCACTAACTAGGTATGGATGTAGTGGTCAGACAGCTGGAAGCCCTGTCTGCTGATTTCTTTCTCTGTCTGTATTTTTTTGTCTGCTTGTAACTTCTGTTTGTATTCTTTGAAGTTCAGGATGCTGACTTTTTCCCTGAACTAGGTAAATGATATGTTTGATTAAAGTTGGATTGTTAACTCATTTTGAGTTGCTTTCCTTTAGAAAAGCAGATCTAAGAACCTGTTCTAGAAGTCATCCTGGGTATGCTAGGGTTCTTGCTGCTACAGAAGCCTATATCAGTTCTCTTGTATCTGTAGGTAGTAATGGCACTGTGCCTCTCCCTGTGTTTAGTAGTAATCCATGTACTTTCATGATTGGTGTCAAACATGCTCTTGAGAGGCAAAGTGATCTATCCCGTAAGTGTAAGCCAATAGCCTTGGAAATGAAAATACTAAGAAAATTTTTGGGAGGACAGAAATTGTCATTGATAGCACATGCGCTTAATCTTGTGGTATGAACTATGAATACCATAGTAAAGGATGCTGCCAGGATAAAGGAGCATGCAAAAGGCAGTGCTAGCATGAAATCTACTTATTTGCCAAAACAAAAAGAAGGTATCATATTAGAGATGGAGAAACTATTAACTATGTGGATAGAAGACCAGACCAGAAGAAAAATCCTTGAAGCCTGATGACAATTCAAGCCAAGGCTTGAAGCCTCTTTGAAGATTTAAGTAAAGTATGCTGAAGGAGTTGAGGTTTAGGTGCTTGGTACCCCAAAATAGCAACATACCGAGTCATGCCCAAATGAATTCGACCCAAACCTTCTTTCAGCCAAAGAAAAATAAAGCTTATTGAAGATCCACGATATTGGGTAGACTCGTAAGGAATCTGAGAATTTGTTTCCCTTCTGTCGACAAGGAGGCCATATTGAATCTGAGCTAGATGGAATCTGAGGACTTTCGTGGAAACAAGATGGATCTAATATACAGAAAGACTGAGGGAAGAATCTAGGGGTGACCAAGTAGTCTGAGGCGTCCAGGGATGGTCTTGATGGGAGTGGTCAGTAGCCTAGGGTGTCTAGAGCTTGAATCTTGGGAAGATCTTGATGGGAATGACCAGGAGCCTAAAGAATGAGATTTTGATAAGATCTAGGGTGGGAAGCAGCTCAAGGAAATCCGGAGGTAACAGAGATTTGGGCATAGCAATAATGAAAAACTTATGGCCTCAAGGGAACACCAGATAAAGTGGGGAAATCCAAGGATATTTCAAGGGGGTTCCCAGAACTGGTACCCCATCAAAGGAACACAGGTATTTACAGCAAGCAGTAATTTTAAAATCTTGCAGGATTTTATAATGTGTGTCAGGAGAGGTTGCTAGTGCAGATATTGAAATGGTAAAGAAGCTCCCCGAGTTCCTGCAAAAAAATAATAGATAAAGGTACTTACTTGCTAGAGCAAATCTTTAATGTAGAAGAAACCAGCCTATTTTATCAAAGAATGCCATCTTGAACCTACATCTTAGTAGAAGAAAAAACTATATTGGGGCATAAAGCTTCAAAAGACATTTCTCTTCTGCTTGGAAGGAATGTTTCTGGGACTTAAAAATTAAAACCTGTTTTCATGCACTGCTCAGAAAATCCCAGAGCATTGAAAGGAATCAGCAAGGCCACACTTAACCTGTACATTATTTCTCTAACCCTAAGGCGTGGATAAACCTTATCATCTTTGAACAATAGTGCATACAGTGCTTCATTCTAAGAAGTTTTGTAATGATAATGGTATTATTTTCAAGATTCTGCTTATTTTTGGATTATGGCCCAAGCCACCCTCCCCATTGGGATGATTTTAATTAAAAATGTAAAAGTGATCTGCCTGTTCTATAATATTTACCATGCAATCTAGAATATTGCTAAGGCATGAGAAAATGTAACAGAAACATGCATGAAGAGAGTTGGAAAAAAGTGTGCTCACAGTTCATTCCAGTGGATTTGATCAAGATAAAAGGTTTGAGGAAATGAGCTAGAAGTGGATGAGAATGATGTGGAGGAGTTGATTGAGTCTCATGGAGAAGAATTGTGAAATGAGGATTTGATTGATCTACTAGATGCAAAGATTTCAGAAAAAAAGGAAGCTTCCAAACTGAGGTTGAACCAAAAAGGTTCACAATGAAACAGTTGGCAGAAGCATTTCATTGTTTGAATGAATTTTTTTCTTGTATTGAAAAGATAGATCCAAATACTTAAAGATTTTTAAAACTTCAAAGACTAGTTGAGGATAATATTGCTTGGTATCATCAGATACAGGAGGAAAAGAAGAGAGCCATTATTCAAATATCTCTCAGTAGCTTCATAAAAAAAAAGAAAAGTTGTGCTGCTAACAACCAGTTACAAAGGCTAGGCACAGTGGATGGGGAAGAGGCAATATACTACACAACTGTGTTTACTGTGCTTTATCGTCAATGTTACCATATATTTACCTTTCATTTCATAATTCTGTTTATTGTCATGCTATTGATATGGTTTGGGGTTGCTGGGATCCCCAAAATTGTCAGGGAATTGCCTGGAAAAAATTCACACTCACAAACCATTTTCCAGTCAAGTAGAAAAGTTTATTTGTAACTCCAGTAAAGTGGAGAGAAGTTGTTAAGGAGCCAAGAACCCTGCAAACTAATGAGGATGAGGCTGATGCTTATTCCCAAAAGGGTAATGAGTGCTAAGTAGTCTGGGGTAGGTTAGGTAAAACAGTGAAAGGAATGTCAAGTAAGCTAATTAGGTGATCTAGGTGGATTAAGGAGTGGTCTGGGGTGGGCCAGGTACCTTGAGCAGAGGCACCAATGATCTGGGCTGCTAGAATCTATGGGAAAATTGAGGGACTGGGGTTGCTTCTAGAGACAGGTTTTTTATTTCCTTTAGGGGTCCAGATTCTATCACCCCATGAGTATGGTATTTAATATGCCTACATTTTAGTACATTTAATGACTTGCATAAAAGTATCATTTGCATATGCCTTTGTTATATAGGCTAATTGAAGTGTGTGGATAGGGGCAAATTTGCAGTTATGTCATTGAGAACCATCTATACAAGATCAAAAGCCATATTACACTAGAAAAGTGGTTAAAGGATATATGAAAATGATTCTCAAGTAAAGCATTGTTAGCTATTAACAACCATGTGAAAAAATACTTTAAATCACTCATAAGAGAAATGCAAATCAGAACTATCCTGTGATGTTACCTCATAGGCAGCAAATTGACAAAGATGAAAAAATATGAAAATAGTCAATGTTGGCACGCTTGTGAAAGACAAGCGCACTAATGCATCATTGTTGGAGGTGTGAATTAGAACCACTATTCTGGAAAGCAGTGTGCAGTTATTCAAATAAAGGGCTAAAATGTCCATTTCTGTTGAGTCAGATATTCCATTGCTAAGCATTTACTCCAGAGAGATTGTTGGAGAAAATAACAGGTTCCATATACCCCACAATATTTATAGCATTATTTTTTGTGCTAGTGAGGAACTAGAAACAAAGTATGTGCCTGTCCATTGGGGAATGGCTATATAAATTGCACTGTGTGAATGTAATAAGATATGACTCTGCTATGAGAAACAGTGAACATCATAAACATAGTGAAGCATAAAATTCTTCAAATGAACATGAACCCATTGAAAATGAAGTAAGCAGATCTAGAAAAGCAATATACACTAGTGACTACAACAGTGTAAATGGAAAGACCAACAGCCACAAAACTGAATGACTTGCAATTACCCACAAATGTTTCAATTCCACATTCATGAACTCTAAAAAAATTCCTTTATCATAATCTATTGTCATTCCAGCTCCTTCTGCCTTGCAACTCTAACCTGTGTTCTTCATCTTCATCATGATCTCTAATCCCTCCATCCTTGTGTTCTTCCCCAGGCCATCACCCCTGTGTTGTCTATTCTCCTTTCCCTCTTTTCCCCTTGTTGAATTAGTTCAGCTTTACACTATCCTCTTCTCTCAAGCCTTTTGCCTCCTTATCCTATCACAAATCCTAAATTTCTAAGCCTAAAACTTGGATTACTCCTGACATCCACTGCTTTGAATTCTATTCATATGCTGCTGAAGGAAGCTGGCAAAAATCTCAAATCCATGTTGATATGAATCTTTATTATAGACTTAGGTTGTGTAATCTTAACTGCATCCTCAGTTTAGCAAGGCAGTCCTTTTATCACTCTGGTGGATTCACTATCCTACTAACCACAATGGCTCCCTTCGTCTTCATATCCCGTTACCCAGATCCTTATGCCACTTGGTCCTTTTTCACTAGTCTCACATGAAGTGCTAGCCCTTCTCCTTACCTCTTTACATACACCTTTAATCCTTTTCTTTTTCTCACTTATCTTCAGTCTTATCCTGTCTGTTGGCTGTTTCTCTATGGCTTACCAACATTTCTATGTCTCTCTCATCCTTAAAAAATTCTCCCTTGATCCTTCTCTCCCCAGTAGCTATCATTCTATAACTCTCCTCCCTTTCATGGTTAAACTCCTTAATAAGGCCATCTACAATCAGAGCCTCCATTTCTTTCTTCTCACTTTCTTCTTATCTCTTCATGCTAGTGTCCTTTCAACTATAACTCATCATTCTACTGAAACTTCTCCAAAAGTATTAGTTATCTCTTAATTGCTAGGTCTAATGGTCTTTTCTTAATACTCATCCTTCTTGACTTTTCTGTTGCCTTTAACATTATTGATTATCTTCTTCTCCTAGATAGTCTCTTTAGGTTTTTGTAACACTGCTTTCTCCTGGTTCTCCTATCTCTCTGACCACTCTTCAGTCTTTGTTAAGTCATACACATTAACTATGGCTGTCCTTCAAGCTTCTGTCCTGGGCTCTGCTCTTTTTCCTTTATACTGTCTTGCATAGTGACATCATGAGCTTCCATGGGTTCAGTTATTTCTACACAGATGAATCCCAAATCTGTACATCTAGCATTGTTCTATCTTCTAAGCTAATAGCCCCATATCACCAACCACCTTTTGGACATTTTAAATTGAATGTCCTGTTGGCATCTCAAACTCAACATGTTCAAATAGAACTCATTATCTTTGGTTATTAAACCATCCCTTCTACCCAGCTTTCTTGTTATTATCAAGGGCACCACTATACTCTTAGTCACCCATGGTTGCAACCTCATTCCCACTAATACTGCATTAATAATCTGTTATAAGATCTTGTCATTTCTATCTTTGACATTCAGCTACCACTCTGATATTAAGACCTCGTCACTTCATACCTGGGCTGTTGTAACTTGCTAATTGGTTCCTCTGTCTTAAATGTCTCCTCACTCTAATACATCTTTCATACAGCTGATGAAATTATTTTCTTAAAGTATCAGTCTGATCATGTCACCCCCTACAGTGTTTCCTTCTTACCCCCAGGATGAAATATAAAGTCCTCTGCCAACAACGTGGCTCCTTCCTACTTTTTCAGTCTTCTTATATTTTAATTACTTCCACATACTCTGCAACTGAACAACACTGGACTTTCTGTTATTGTCATATGATGCCGCATCTCTTGCCTACGTGCCTTTGCACTGGGTTTCCCCCTTGCCTGGAATGGGCTTCCTCTTCATCTCTGCTTCTTAGCTTCTGTAGCTTCCTTTAGGACTCAAACCTTCAGCAGGAGTCCTTTTCCTGAATATCCTGTCTTCCTACTTCTAGAACCCTCTGTCTGACTTTATCTTCCATCTACACTACGTGTGTGTGTGTGTGTGTGTATAATTTGCATGTTGTCTTTCCCATTGGAATATGAGCTCCTTGAAACCAGTAACAGTGTTTTTGTATTTCTTTGTATTTGAAGTCCCCAGTACAGTGACTGGCATATATTCAGTACTTAACAAGTGCTTATTGATTGGTTGACATATCATTGTCTTCATTTTACATATCAGAGGACTTAGACTTTGAGATGCATAGTTTACAAAACTTTAGTCTTTATCATTCCTTACTCCTGAATCAGATTTTCCAGCATATGTCTTGCCTATGCCTGCCTTTGCTTTGAAGTCGCTATGTATCAATCTGTTTGAATATTTAATTTGGAAGGCCATCTTAGAATTTTTTTCATTCTCTGTAACAGATTTTGGTGTATAGGCTGCAGTTGTTTTGGTTTTTTTTAAAATGAGGACTTTTTTGCAAGTATTTATCAGAGGCACTTGAATACAAGATGACCACATATCCTATAAACTGATATTTTATGGTGTTTTTGAACATAGGACAAAATTAACTCGTACACTCATAAATTTGGAAATAGGAGGAATGTTAGAAGCATTGAATCCAGCCTTCTTTATTTTATATATGAGAAAACTGAGGCTCAGAGAGGCTTAATGATTGCCCAAGGACACACACACTGGTAGTTAAGTGGTAGAAATAGGAACCCAGGTCCTCCAATCTCCAGTCTCTTGTCCTTTATGCTGTACCATGTGCCTCTCCTTTATTGTTCTCTCCAAGAAACACTTGTGAACCATTTATCCATTTAGCTCTAATTTCCTTTGTTTTCTGGTTTCTCTTGTAGCGAGAATGTTAAAATTGATACAATTCAGTTCCTCCAGGACTATGCCTAATTAGTCAGTGAGCAAGTTATCTCATAAGTGGAATGCCAGTAAGTTAAAGTTTAAGATGATCCACAGAATTTGTGACTCTTCATGCCACCTGCTTCTTTTCCATCATTATACCCTTCTCTCTGCCAAAGCAGAAGGGAAAAGACTAAGAGCTTTCCGGGTACAAACATGAGTTCAAAGAATGATACCTCCACTCCCCACTCTTACTTGACATTGTTTTAGAGTTGCTAGCTATAACAAAAAGGCTACACAACAAAATCAAAGTTATAAAACTTGGCAGAAAGGAAACAAAAATAACTTTATTTTTAGATGATATCCTGATGTATGTTGAAAACCCTAGAAAATCAGCAAAGAAACTAATTGACATGATCAATAGTTTGGAAGAAATACTCAGTCATAGGTACTTTTTGGTCTAGAAGTTTGTTAGAGAAACATTTATTATCTAATTCTCACCTTAGATATTAAGATATTAATCAGATGTAATCTAATTCTAAGCTTGATCTTTGCTTAGAGAGAACTCCAAAGGGACAGAGATCCATACTGTTTTTGAAAAATCTCTCTGACCCACGCCATTTTCTTCTTGGAGTTTATAGGGGTCAAGAACAACAACAAAAATATCCCCATAATCAAGATTAAACCGGTATACAAAGTTTAGGTAAGAGTTTTGATTTCCTCAAACAACTCCTACACATACCCTGGAAAATTATCTTTCTGAAACCATTCATTCCAGCTAGGGATGGGAAAAGAGAAATGATATGTGATATTTAGGATTTAACAAGGTACGTCTCTTACTCTGATCATCACACTAATTGTTTTCATGGAGTTTTCCTTCTGGGCTCATCAAGCCTTTTACCTTTAGAAACTGTTTATTCTGGGGCAGCTAGGTGGCACAGTGAATAGAGCACCGGCCCTGGAGTCGAAAGGACCTGAGTTCAAATTCAGCCTCAGACACTTAACACTTACTGGCTGTGTGACCTTGGGCAAATCACTTAACCCCAATTGCCCCATCCTCCCCTCTCCAAAAAGCTAAAAAAAGGAAAGAAACTGGTTATTCCTTTGATAAAAATAAAGCAAAATTACTTTAGTGCAGAGTATTGTCTCCTCAGAATTTAGTACAGATAAGATTTTCTATTCAGACAAGAACAAGAACTTTGTACCAAGACACTTAGAAAATATGTTTTCTTAATATTTTTATAACCAAAAGGGAGGATGGTTAGTGTGCTTCCACAAAAGCTATAGCAGTATTAGAGGATAAAAGATACCTTATCCCATCGAGCCATCACCCCAACCATTTTACCATCTGATTTTCTGATTCACTCATTCTCACATATAAAACAGCACTTATGGACAATATTACCAGAATAAATGTACCCAGTCCCCAGGGGGAATTAATCTACTCAACTTTGGAACTCTAACCATAGGCTGTTTTCTTCTTTAGTGAGTGAGCTCAAATCCATCTAACCTACTGTGGCCCAGACCATCAGATCAGATAATGCTTTTATATCCCAACTAGCTACCAATCCCATCCAGCTATCTACCCCATATATCTTCTCATGCCAGTCCTTCCCCACTCCTCAAACCCCTGGGCCCCTATCAGCACCATATTTCTAACTCTGACTCTAGGTTTATCAGTTCAGTAATATCAATACTATTTGTAAATCTACATATTTCTATTTCTATTTGTCTCTTCCTATTAGAATTTTAGTACCTTGATATCAGAGACTGTCATTTTGGTATTTGTATCCCCAACACTTAGAACAGTGCCTAGCATATAAGGGCTTAAGAAATGCCTTCCTTCCTTCTTTCCCTCCTTCCCTCCCTTCCTCTCTTCCTTCTTCCCCTCATCCTTTTCATCCTCTCTTCCTTCTTTTTCTCCAACCTTCCAGGTAAAACTCCTGTATTATGTGTTTTGTTTGTAATTGTTTGTCTTGATCTCAAGAGAGATCAGTTATTGCAGAGAAAAATTATTGCAGTGTTTTTTAAAAAGGCATGACATTTGTTTGTTCATCTTAAGAAGCACAAGGATATAGTCCTACAGGAAGGAGGACAATTTTTTTCTTTTACTTTATTTCATGCATTGTTTCATGTCCATGCCTGAAGAATCCATCACCATAGGGTCACGCTACTCAACAGCCTTTCTGTACTTAAGAGCTAGGATAGTTCTCAGAAAAAAAGATTAAGTCCAGGATACTAGTCTAAGCCTTTTCAGCATGGTAGACAATTTGTCAGTAGTTGAACCCTTATGAACCCAAGAGTCACTATAGTATGATAAGACATGAGTTAGTCTTTTAGGAATATATGTGTATGTGTGCACATGCTTTGTGTGCATATATGTATATTTACACATATATTCATTCATACACATATGTACATACGTATATGTGTATGTATAAATCAGTATATTTCACTAGATGTATATGAATAGACATCTCTTAATATAACCTAGGAATATGTCTGTTTTCTTCTTAGCAAATATAAAATTATTCCACATGTGTATGTAATTGTTGGCATAGAGATAAAGTGCATGTAGGTTCCTTCTCTGTAGTTTAGAATACAGTACCATGCCCAGGACAGAAATAGTCACCAGCAGCAATCACTGTTTCATTCATCGTGCCATATTCTTTCAGCCAACATTCCTTTGGTGACCACCTCTGGCCATAGTCTTCATTTCCCCTAACTTAGGGCAAAGGTTTTGTTCTGATTTTCTCAGCAGTGAAAAGTAGCTGTAATGGGGTGGGGGGTGAGGGGTAGGGGATGGATTTTGGCTCCAGTTGGGAAAAGTTTGAAGCAACAGCAGGAAGAAACAGATACTATACCAGTCACAAGTGGCACAGAAATTCCTGTCACCACAGGCACCAGCCATGTACATTCAAACAGGTTAGCACTGGGTTAGTGACCTCAGAATGTTTGTATATTTTGAAGGTGTAGGGAAAGCAGTAGAAAAAACTCTTTGGAATTTATCCCAATGCTCCTTTATTAGTCATCCAATTCATGGTGCTGCAGTTGGTGCATCTGGTGCCTACCCTTTAAAAAGCAGCTTGTCAGTCTGTGATGCTGTTGTATATTTAAAATTGAATTCTCTGCCTCTTCTCTTTTCGGTTCAATTCCTACTTTGTGACAGAATATGACTGTTATCCTTTCGCATTTATCCAAATAGACTGTGAAGATATTGCAGGCATGCAGTGTCTTGCTAAAGTATAATTAATCATTCCTTCTTCCTCGAAATGGGGTTATTCCCTTATAGCTATTTACACAAACATATATTTATACTGTTTAGGTTCAAGAAGTTGCAAGCTGAATAAAAATCTATACTAGAAGCGGTTTCAGCTTTAAGGCACGAAGAGCTTACAGCTTTTTAATATAAATTGTTCCCAGAATCCATGTCACAGCTCCTTATATGGTGCTGCTTTTTTCCTCTTAGTTGCTATGACAACAGCAGCACTGCACCATTCATCAGCTCCAGACCTGGGCTGCATTGCTAGTCTTCCGTGTTACTCCTGAATGTTAAGAAGAACATCCGTGAATCATTCATTCTGCTAATACTGCGCCATTAGAAACCTAGAAACCAGTTTTTCCAGCAGTTTGTTCTAACTGAAGGGCAAACTGAACTGCGCCATAGGAGAAACTGTGCAAAAATACTTCCTTTTTTTTTTTTTTAAAGGGAGGCATACCGAGTACACCGCTGCAGCATTCCGATAGAAAAACCCATCTAAGGCTGAGCTATCTAATGAGAATTCTTCCTATAGAGCCTTTCTTGAAAATCATCAGCTGTAAATGAAAGACTTACAAAGAAGCAGGTGATGTTGTTGGGTAGTGGATACCTTGGGGAAATATCTTGTGCTTTGGGACCACATTTGACATCAGCTGCAAGAGAAGTATCACCTGTAACGGCACAGTGAGGTTCTGGGCCGGGCTGTGTAAAGAGCTAACAAGAGAAGAGAAAGGTGTGGATCGTCACTGATGAGCCAGTTCTGATGGCAGCGGTTATCTGTGGATAAGAAAGAGGCTTTTAGGTGCATTGGGGAAAGGATTACAGGTTATTGATTTGTGAAGAAGGAAAACTAAAGCCTGTGAGTATACTGAATGGAGAATTGTGTGCTGTTTGGATTCTAGCTTTCAGAGCTTTTAGGCCTACTTTGAGCTCTGTAGAAAAATCAGTGCAGACTAAGAAAATTTGACAAGGCAATCAGAGTTTTCAAGGAAGCCATTAAGAGGTTATCATTAAACATACCTATTTAATTTTATATTAAATCCTTTTTACAAATTCTTATCTTTTGTAAAGTACTATAACCCTCATAAAATAATATCACAATTTCAAAAAGAAAATTCTGTTACTAAAGTAACAGATGTAACTTATTTATTATAATTTTTGAAGGTCAGATTGTTTCCTTTTTTTGGATCCTAGACTAAAATAGATATTTTTTTCTCACTGCAGCATTCTTGCAACTAAGATTTCATTTATGATAGTAGTATAGAAACCTACAATTCAGTTTGCCTTCGTCCTGACCATATGAAATACTCTTTTCTATTTTTTTTAAAAAAATGCTTGTCCTGCATAGTTAGAAATTTTTGTTGACTTTGAACTTGTTGGCAACAGTGATTTTAATTTTTTTTAAATTGTTATTCTACTGAGTGAGTTTAGAATAAACTAGAGGCCTACCTTCTAATTGGTATTTTTAAACTGTTTGGTAATTACTATCATAAGAGAAATTAAATGGGCAGATTGGGCATTCTAAAAAAGGCATAATATTAATTTTATGGCTTCCGATTATCTTTCTCTTTTTAGGTTTTAGGAAAATCATGCTTCCTTAGAGATGGACTTCAAGTAGTAAACTTGGTTTTTAAAGATTAGAAGATTTGAACTTTCAAATCTTTCAACTTCCTCCTCCTAAAAATCGCTTTCATCAGATCTTTGACGTTCTCATTTCTCTCAGTTGTTCATCTTAAATTGGAGGATTACTCTTAAATTCACATTGCCAGTATGTCTCCAATTTACATAGTGACTGAGAAATTTAATTTTGTTACTCAGCCATTATTCAGTTCTTATTTTTAATGCTCCATCCATTTTTGTGAAAATATATCTAGTTACAAACAAGAATGTTTGCAGCATGAACAAGAATCTTATAGCCTAAGATAATGTACTAAAATCAAATAGGAAAGTTAATTATATATTGCATGATCATTGGTAAAGGGATTCTTTTTTCCATTTAATACCCCCTTTCAAAGAACTTTTAAAAAATAAAATGTTAGAATTTGAATCAATACAAAAAATATTTTTATTCAGAATTAAATAACCTTGAAGTTTTTTTATTAACTGATCTCTTAATTTCTTTTCCCTCTTTGTATTCACAATATATACACAATATGCCTATCTGAAACTGTGAGTTCCTAATAATATTATTATGGACTTACCTAAACACTTTTTATTTGGAATTACCAAATTATTCATCATTGAAAATCTCTATGCTGCTCTTTGCTGCTTTTACATTGAAGGTGTTCCTTGCTTTACACAGTTGATACATTCCTGAATAGTTATGTTGTTCCTTAACAGTGAATAAGTCAATTTTTGTAAATGAAATAATTTTAAATATACTACATATACTCACTATTTAAAAGAACTCTAAAATGAGCCTTTTAAAAAAAAAATAACAAATCAGTCCTTATTTTAGCTGTTGTATAAATTAAGATTTCTTATAAAATCTTGTCTTTGTATGTATGGATCACACTAGAAGTCTCCCTCTGAATGTAGAGGCTGAGAGTATATATGTAACTGTCCCATACTATGGAATTATAGGTCAACCACTTGCTTTCAAAAGATTTGAAATAGTCTGATTTGCTGTCTTTTACCTCAACTAGAACATATGTTTAAAAGTAAAGTCCCTATTTGCACTATATACTAGAAATAGAGGTAGAGGCGATGGAAGAAATGATAATGAAATTGTCTAAAATTATAAAATTTTGTTCCTTGTTGAAACTTGCAAATACTTTCCTTGAGACACCCCTAAATATCTGGTAATGAGGTGACATCAAAGACAAGTTTATGCTCTATTAGTCTGGAAATGAGTAATGTGTTTTGATCAGAACTTAAAATGAGAATGGAATCCTCTCTGTATTCCACATTTATGAAGCACTTTAAGACTTCTCTCCTCTCCTCTTTGGCTCTCTCTCCTCCCTTCTCTTCTACTTTCCAAGCTTGACAGAGAGACTTTGGTTTAAACTGGAGGAAAAGTACAAGAAGGAATCTAGACCCCTTAGAGACAGTAGAGGACTGAAGCAGGTTAGAACTGGTAGTAGAAAGATGAATCACATCCTAATGGTTCTATCTATACCATATATGAGAGAATAATGACAGATGTGCTCTATTAGTCCTAGAGGGAATTTTTTTGTGTGAGAGGAGTGGTAGAACTTCAAATGAATAAATATATTAATGCATGAATTTTTAAAAAGTACTTTTAAAGTATCTGCAATGGAAAAAGCTCTCAGCTAAACATGAGGGATAGATAGAAAGGCACAAAAAGTGAGACAGCCTCTGTCCTCAAGAAATCTGCACTCATGCGAAGATGGTACATATATGTAAATAGTCAGAAGATAGTAAACTGATGCATAATAACAATAAAAACAATAATAAAAATCGCTGGCCTTTACATAGTACTTCAAGTTTGCAAAGCACTTTATAAATATTATCTCATCACGACAGTCTTGAGAGATTGGTGCTGTTGTAATCCCCACCTAGTTTATGGCACTGTGGACAGAGCATTGACCCTGGAGTTGGGAAGACCAGAGTTCAAATGTAGCCTTAGACACTTACTAGCTGTGTGACCTTGGACAAGTCACCCCTGTTTGCCTCAGTTTCCACATCTATAAGATTAACATCACTTTAGTATCTTTGCCAGTAAAACCACAAGCGGAGTCACAAAGAGTTGGACGAAACTGAAATGATCGAGCAACCACAAACTGCCTCCCAAGGTTGTTGTGAAGATGAAATTATATGATATTTGTAAAGTACTTAGCACAGTGTCTGGCACATAAAAGGTACTTAACAAATGCTTAAAGGAGGAAACAGAGGCAGTCATCGGTTAAATGAGTTGCCCAGAGTCATACATTGTCTGAAGTCATATTTGAACTCAGGTCTTCCTAATTCACCCTACACGGTGCTTTATTTACTGTGCTATCCAGCTGCCACAGAGCAGCTAAGTGACATGCCTTTTCTGGGAATAATGGCAGTATTAGATTGATTCCTGAGCCCAAAACAAGAAGGTGAGAGCAGGAAAGGGGATACGCTTTGATTTTAGGATGGCCAATGGCAAAATGGTTGGTTTGAATGCCTGGGTGGTATGTAAAACCTAGTCTAATGATCTGGTCTGAGGCCTCAGGCTGGTGAGATGTGGCACACTAGTTTAATTTGTTCTTACTCAGTCACTAATCACAGTAGTTTGGCCCCTGGATAGTAGATCCTAAGCTAAGCAAATTAACTCCCCCAGGGACTGGGAGATTGTTATTTGGTGGTTCAGTTCTGAGGCATGGTGAGAAGTGCTAGGGATGAAGGGAATTCGAAAGCACTTTTATTGGAAGAAAAACTAGATGACACAGTGGACAGAGTGCCAGCCTGGACTTAGGAAGACTTATCTTCCTGAGTTCAAATCTGGCTTCAGACACTTACTAGCTGTGTGACCCTGGGCAAATCACTTAACTCTGTTTGCCTCAGTTCCTCATCCATAAAAAGAGTTGGAGAAGGAAATGACAAATCTCTCCAGTATCTTTGCCAAGAAAACCCCAAATGGGGTCATGAAGGGTCGAACATGACTGAAAAACAACTTATTAGAAACCCAGCAAAGCTTAAACAGCAGTTGAACCTGTTCCCTACCTTTGTGTGCACTTGAACACTTCTCATGGAGCTGAGCAAGCACTCTGGCCCCTTTTTTTGTGGGATATGTGCTATGACCCTTTGCTGAAGGAAATACTTATACATGGCAACTTTTCCTTGGTCTATTTGTTGCTATAACTGGGGCATTACATCTGAGCTTCAGCAGGTAACATAGAACCAAAACCATCAGTTGGGTGTAAGAGGACCAAGCAGGTAACCCTTACTTCCTCTTTTCAGAGTGTAACTTTGAGACTTTTCTAGTTGTGCAGCTCTCCTTTGGATTTTCAGCAAGAAGGAAAGGGGATTTCTTTCCCTATCTCAGAGAGTCTCCTCTTTGATTGGCCTTGACAAAATGAAGAAGGATAAGGACTGAGAAAATGTCATAAGATTTCATTGGCAATTTTAAAAAGAGAGGTTTCCAGGAGTCAGAAGCCACTCAGTTGCAAAGTAAATGTCAGGTTAGAAAGTGGAAGTAGTTCATATAGGATTCAAAGTAAAAGATAAAAGTGAGAAAATAGTCTTGTCAAATGAAGGTTTTAAAGGTCGTGGGAGATCTGTGCATGTCTGAATAGCAGGAAAGGGGCCAATAGCTAAAGAGAATGAATATGAAAGGTAAGACAGGGTCTTGGAGGAGATTGCAGGGGATGGTATTTAGGGCAAAAATGGAGGAGTTGCCTTTGGCAAGGATTCTTGCCCATGTCCTCTATAAAATCCCCACAAAAAATCTGTACAACATTCTAGAGGTTTTCATCTAGGACTTTTAGTATTTTGTGGATAACAAAATGGATTCAGGCTGTCCATCTACAGCAGTGGTTCTCAACCTTCCTAATGCCTGAACCCTTTAATATTGTATGTGGGCATATCTGCATGTGGGCAGACCCATCTAGAGACAGAGAGAGGAGCAGTGTCTCGATTCCTAAGACCATCGGAAATATGTGTTTTCCGATGGTCTTAGGCGACCCCTGTGACCCATGTGAAAGGCTCGTTCAGCCCCCAAAGGGGTCACAACCCACAGGTTGAGAACTGCTGATGTACAGGCTGCTCTTCCTACATGACTGGCCACCTGACTGGCCTACCTCATTTTCCAGATGTATATGTCCCTTGATGATGTCTTTCATACCACTTCTCAATGTAGCTGATCACTGGTAATATGTTTGAGTCCACTTATACTTTCTTTTGCTATAGCCCAGGCTGTGCCTATTGGAGCAAAGAATGGTTTTTATGTTTTAAAATTTTATCTGTTTAAAAAAATGTAAAAGCCATTCTTAACTCAGAGACCCATTGCCAACCTCTGGTCTCTTGCGTAGCTTGCAGTTTTGATGTTTCTGAGGTCATGGTGTTTCATACAGTTCCATACAGTGTCAGCAGGAAAATGTTGTTAAAAGTATGAAGTTTGGTGACAGAAAAAAAAACCTGAAAGCTTATCACTGAAAATCCTTAATTCACCAAATTAAAATGTAGGCTACTCTCTCTTTTCTGTTTAACTCTGGGGCCACTTTCCACCTGTAGTATTTGTTCAAGGCATCTTGAGCTGATACTTGAGTACTCAAGTACATACTCAAGTAAGTCAGTTGACCCTCCAATCATATGTCTTAATCCGAAATTAAGATTCTGCGTCAACTAGATCTTAGCTTTATAAATTGCCTTTATAAATTTATAAAAAGAGAGACTGACTCTTTTTTAAGCCACTGGGGATCTCATTGATCACCATGGCATATGGTTAGGTAGAAATAGGCAAGAAGGTACTACAAGGAGTCGTAATTACAATAATAGTTTATATCTGTCCAGTGTTTGATTGCATTTTTTCACTTGTTTTTTTTTTTAACAACTTTTTGAGTTGTAATGTAATTTGAGTAATGAAAAAGTTGTCATTCCCATTTTATAGATTAAGACGACTTCGAGTTCTAATACCAGGGGTCTCTGAGGTTGGATCTAGATAAAGCAGCTAAAGAAATTAGAATGTTGCAGTCAGGAAGATGTGAGTTCTAATCTTGCCTTAGAGATTTTTGTTTGTTTGTTTTGCTTTTTGGAGGGGGGAAGGCTGGGCAATTGGGATTAAGTGACTTGCCCAAGGTCACAGGCTAGTAAGTGTTAACTGTCTGAAGCCAGATTTGAACTCAGGTCTTTCTGACTCCAGGACCTCTATTCACGGTGCCACCTAGCAGCCCCCCTGCCTCAGACATTTAACCTCTCAACTTTAATTCCCTCATCTGTAAAATGAGGGGTGTGAACTGGACATGTAAGCCCTTCCAACTCTAAATCTGTGATTTTATGATTCTTTTCTTCAAGGCGACTGACTCAGCCTCTTCTCAATAAAAATCTCCCTACTTTGAGGGATAGCCTGCTTGTGCCTTTAGCTAATAACATATTGCAGTTGTGACTCAGGTCTCTAGTTTCTAAGCAATAAAATATGGGCACATAAATATTGATTGGGCTGAGAGAGCGTTGAATTATTACTATACCAATTTGACCACTGTGCATCCTTCTATGGAGAGATCAGCTGCTTAGCTTTCAGGTGTAAACTAACTTGTCCAAAGTTATTAAGGTGATAAACCAGCAGCAAAGGTAAGATTCAAATCCAGGTCCTTTGATTCCACATTTAGCAGGTTTTCTGCTGCACCATACTGATGCCCCTTAAAAAAAAACTTTATATGGGGCGGCTAGGTGGCGCAGTGAATAGAGCACTGGCCCTGGAGTCAGGAGGACCTGAATTCAAATTCGGCCTCAGTCACTTAACACAAAAACTAGCCTTGTGACCTTGGGCAAGTCACTTAACCCCAACTGCCCTCCAAAAAGCAAAAAAAATAAAATAAAATAAATTAAAAAAAACAAAACCTTTATATCACAGTAGAAGTGGCCTGGTCCACTCCTTAGGATTTGACTTTGATCTTGATCTGGAGAACCCACTGATGCAATGTCAGGAAGTAAGTCATTGAACCTCTTGGTGTTCCTCTAAGTGTTCTGTGACTTCAATTTCATTGCAGAGGGTTTCCTTACTTGGATTCTCTTTACTGATAAAAAATATGTAAACAATTCAAAAATTAAAAAAGAAAAAATTTTTAATATGTGTGTGTATGTATATGTGTGATTTCATTGGTGTGGAGACCTTCCAATAAGAAATCTCTCTCTACCTATGTAGATCAGCACTATGTCAGCAGATTTATATCATCAGACACTGTAAGTGTATGGGATATTGAGAGGGTAAGTCATTTACCCAGGGTCACATGGCCACTATGTAGGACTTTAAACCAGGCCTTCCTGGCACCTGAAGAAGAACCTTGAGTTGGGAGTATGGGGCACACACTTCAATTATTTTTAAGGACTTAACTCTGTTCAAAATACTTCATTTTATGAAATTTCCCAGTGTAAGCATTTATGTGCGTTCATTTTCCATAATATTCAGTTGGTGGTTTTATTAAACTTTTTGTAGATGTATTAGTAGCTTACGTGTTCTTTCAAAGTGTTTCTTTTAACAAAAATTCCATTCACCATTATAAGCATGGTACAGGAGCAAGTGAGATAGAGCCCCTCCAAACTTAATTTGGATTTGAATTTTGTCCCAGGTAACTTTTATCATTTCTTCAAATACTTCAAAGTCAGAATAGACATTCATTTTTATCTTTCCAGAGGGTTTTGTTTGTTTCTAATATTGATGCTTTGCTTCTTGTTTTGTTAAGGGATTAAGTAAACAGCTAATTGTGTGTAATGAAGTACTGTGATTTTTTTTTTTTTTAAGATTATGATGAATTCTTCCTCTAGAAATCCATTCCCAGGGTGGCTAGGTGGTGCAGTGAATAGAGCACTGGCCCTGGAGTCAGGAGCACCTGAGTTCAAATTTGGCCTCAGACACTTAACACTTCCTAGCCTTGTGACCTTGGGCAAGTCACTTAATCCCAATTGCCCTCCCTCTTCTCTCCAAAAAAAAAAAAAAAAGAAATCCATTCCCATTTTACTGTGACACTCCCTGTTTCAACTCTGTGTCTTACTCTAGGTCCCTGATGCCTTCTAGATACAGTAACATCTGATTAGTTTCTGGCTGTCATCTAAGAAGAGGTTAGTTTTGTAAATGGCTTGCTTATTCTTCAGGTAGCATTGCCTAGAGCAGCGGTTCTCAACCTATGGGTCGCGACTCTTGGGGGTTGGATGGGGTTGCCTGAGACCTTTGGAAAGCACATATTTCCAGGTGGATCTGCCCACATGAGAGTATTAAAGAGTGGAGGCCTAGGAAGGTTGAGAACCACTGGCCTAGAGGCGTGACAACTTGGATTCAGCAGTTATACTTTATAGTAATCAGTTGTCTTAACTGAAGATTTTAGCCAGGAGCTAAATGGCCATAGATAAGTAGGATGTGTCTTTGGACTTTGGTTTTGTCTTCCAAGTGGTGTGTATTTGGATTTAATCATAAGAATGGATTTGTGTTTGGCATCCTGTTCTCTTCTCACCATTGATTCTAAATGCTACCCTATCAAAGAAGAATAAGGAATCAGATATTCCTTGGAGGCAAACTCTTTTCCCTCTGTACATGCTAATCAGGTATGCTTATATAGATGATTTAAAAAAAACTGTACTTATAGAAATATGTAAAAGTGTTCTTTACCCACTAACTGTGCTTAATAAATGTATTTTTTAAATTCATAGACTTGATTTATGGGATGCAGATCTTAAAATCTGATGTGTTTCTACCATGTGTTTCTACCATAATATATACCGCACCTTTCTCCTCCCTAAATAAACAAACAACATTTTTAAAAATCAGGAGCAGCTGGGAAAGGTTAGTCACATCTGCAGTGTTCAAGCCTGTTGTTATAATCTCATCTAATTAATTGGAGAGCAAGTCTAGTTCTTCCCTAGCCTCTTCTAGTTCCCTTGTATTAACCCTTTCCTGGAATTCTGAATTAAATTTTGGGTGATATTTATATCTCCCATTTTAACCTTTCTTGATTTCATTTTTTAATTAGAAGAATAAGTTCCCAGTTTTTAATTAGTGTTAATTATTTTAAATAGCATTCTTTTATTCAGCATCTGTTCAGTCTTTTCCTGATACAGCTATTGGAGGTTAGAACTAATAACTACATGTTATATCATACATTGGATATAATTTATTATATCTGAGTGAATATAAGTTGAACCATGTTCTCCTTTAATTGCTAAAGGCAGTGTGTTACAATGGATAGAATGCTGGACTTGGAGTCAGGAAGATGAGTGCAAGTTTGCCTGTGTTGTGTCACTGTGGGCAAGTCAGTTAGCTTCAGTTTCTTCATTATAAAATGAAAAGAATAATATTTACACTATCCAGCTCACAAAATTGTTAGGAAAAGGGTACATTAAAACATAAAGCATTATGTCTGTCTCTTCTTTCTTCCCTCCCATTCTCATCCTACCTCCCTCTCTGACTTTGTCTCCTTTTTTCAACCTGTTCCCCTGTTATGGGAATCTGAAGATCTTCCCTGCCCCTAGGCCCTATGCTAAAGTGGCTACGTGACTCTGAGGACCCTTGGATATTTGAAAGTATACTCTCTTCCCTAATAGGCAGAATGTGGTCACATGGAGCCTTTGGTGCCAGGCTTGTTTTCCAGGAATGCCCAAGCCTTGTAGCTTTGTGATTGGGCAGTGGGTCCAGAGGGCTGTGACATTCTCCAAGCCAGGAGAAGGCTATATATACGCCCTGATGTGAGGTTTTGGTTTGGGGCTCACTTTGAGAAGAGTTGTGTGATTTGGCCAGACGAGACTCTGGGCAGCTGTT
>CM053586.1:212969347-213034772 GCA_028646515.1 Pseudochirops corinnae
CCATTGTTCACTCCATTGGTTACAACCCTTCTTTACAACCAGACTAATGTCCAGTGTGACAGTATTTGCAGATCCTATACTTGATTGCAAGCCACCATGGGGGTGAGGAGGAGGGGAGAAAATTTGAAACTCAAGGGATTGTGGAACTGAATCTTGTAAACTATAAATATGTTGTATAAACTTCTTAGAAACAGACATTAGGTAGCTCAGTGGCCACAAGTGAATAATAGACTTGGCACTTACTGCACTGCTTGGTTTTTATCAAAGCCTCAGAATTATTTTGTGTATCAAATATGTTTTGATGGTTCTCAGAGAATCAAATTAGATGTGCTTCATAGAAACCTGGTTCAAGTTAAAATTATTTATTTTTCTTTATTAAAATGTAATTGTTAAAGTAGTAGAGCAACTTAGCTGCCTTTCCTAAACTTGTGGATTGAAGTATTAAAAGCAAAAATCTCCGTTGATTTAAAAATCAACATGCTTTGTAGCCAAATGGTCTCATATGCAAAACTGCCACCAGGATAGGAAAAATTTCTAAGAATGTCTGCTTGGTTGCCTGAGGTGAAGATATTTTGTTAGCTTTGGGTATTTAACATGTAAACTCTTCCCATTTGGAGGATTGTTATGCCGGAAATCAAAACTTAACCCAGTGTTAACTCCTTAACTTGGTAACTAACCAGATAAAATAGGGGTTTGCTTCTTATGGAAATTAATGTGATAAACAAGACCTCAAATCAATTAGGCTTTAAACACTTGCCAGTTTAATCTTCAGGTTAGTTTTCTAGTCAGGGAAACTTTTAACATATTTTTAAAAGAGCAATAAGTTGCTGCTATAATACAAAGAAAGTTGTCCCTGGCTCAGTTCTTAGATTAGAAAACTAATCCATCAAAAATAAGCTGATTAAAGAAATAAGCTAATTTGAAGAAATACCATTGAAAGAAGAAAAGCAAGCTCTTTTTCCAGGGAATATTATGTAAGTACAAGAGTGAATGTCATCATTCTAGGGGAGTTGGTTCTTCCCCACCTTAGTATCGTGGTTTCCAAATTTGTCACTGCTACTAAGAGACCTGTCATCCAAAGAATTAGATTGCAGTCATTCTGACTGGTGAGCATACATTGAGAATTGGACAATAAATTAAGCTATAATATAGTGTGAAATATGATTTTTGGTTTAGTGGCTACTGTTAAAAATATTTGCCTTTCTAGAAAAAACTAAGATCAGAAATAGAAAATAAATAATAGATGATATGTACCAAGCATGCTTCTAAAATCACATTTTCAGAATGTATATATGAACTTCTTTACTCCCAAAACTGCTAACCCTGAACGTTGTATAAGAAATGTGGTATGATGAAAGTAGCCTCTGGAAAGAGCCGTACTATAATTATCAGAATCATAATATCTGAGTTCAAATCCTGCCTCCATATACCAGCTATGTGACCTTGAATAAATTACTCAACTCCTTTAATCTTCATCTCAGAAAAATGAGGAGAGTAATACTTGTCCCACCTCCCTGCTTCACAAGATTTTTACGAAGATCAAATTACATAAGATACGTTTTTAAAACCCTTTAATTTTAAAGTGCATTGCTTGTGTTTATAAGCTATATAACAATAATATTTATATTCTACTACAGAGGGCATTTAATATGAGAAACAACCTTGGTTCTCTGTTTAACTATGCTATTGACTGACTATTTGACCTTAAAAAAAATTGCTGAGCCTCCCTGGGCTTTCCTTGTCTACAGAATAGAAATAATCATGTTTTTAAACCATCTTACTCTGAGGTAAATTGTGAGAATTATGAAATTAACATAATTCTTAAAGATTTTCCCAAATCTTAAAAAAAAAAAAGCAGATAAAAGCTGACAGAAAGCTTTGCTGCCCTCTCCACACTCAGATTATATGATGCAAAATTGAATGTTTCAGAGTTCTTCATACTTCATTTATGTTTCTGTAAAGGAATAGATATAAAATTATATGCATTGTTAGTATCAATGTGTAAAAACATTCATAGTTTCTACTCGGGGTCAAACTACCTGAATAGATATGTCCTTGTTGACCTTTTTTCATTAGCCAGCGCCTTATTTTGATTTCTGGTCCAAGATGCTACTGACATATTAAATTCTACCTATATATAAGTGGCACTAAATGATGAATCAAGTCACTGTTATTGTTATTCAATCAATTAAGTATTTATTAAACTCATTTATTTGCCTCCAGGATAAATGCAAAATCTTGTTTGGCTTTTAAAGCCCTCTCTAACCTGGCTTTTTCCTACCTTTCTATTCTTATTCCTTACACCTGCTTCTTGCCCTCAATGTACTCAGTAATCCAATGACACCGGCCTCCTTGTTGTTCCTCGAACTAGACACTCCATCTCTAGACCTTGGTACCTTTGGAGAAAGCAGTTTCAATTGAGTGATGGAGTTAGAAACCAGATTCCAAAGGATTGAAAGTGGGTGAGAAGAGATAAAATGGAGACATGGAGTATGTAGGCAGCTTTTCCATGGAAAAGGCTGAGAAAAAGAAAAGAAATAATAGCATGATAGTTTGCAGGGATGATAAGGTCAAATATTTTTTTTTAGAGATGGAGGAGCTTTGGACATGTTTGGAGGCAGTAGGGAATGAATCAGTTGATTGGGAGATTTTGAAAATTTGAGGAGAGGGAGGGAGCAAGTGAGAGAGACAGAGAGATGAATTGACTGTGGTTAGGTGAAAAGTAGGGTAGGCTGGAAGGTAATATCAAGGAATCCAGTTTAGAACTTAAGAGAAGAGGGAGCCCACATCAAGTGATTTTGATTATTTCAATAAAATAAAAGTTGAGGTTCTCATCTAAGAAAAAGGAGGAAGAGAGAAGTATGAGAGTTTTTGAGAAGAGAACAGGTTTGGATAAGCATTTGTGGGGATTGAGGTAAGGAATAAGTTGAGAGGAACAAATTTACTGGCTGTAAAGTAAAACTGTAAATACAACCTCCATTTGAGTCGACTCCTTTCCTAACTGGACATTTTTGTACTACGTATGGTATATTGTAAATCCTTTTTGCTTACGTGGTGAATTGTCTTTGAAGCAAAACTGGTTGTATAGGCTCACAGATTTGCATGCTAGAAGTTCAACCATTTGTTTTTCTTTTTTCATAGCTTTTTTGGAAAGCATCCCCTGTTTCCTCCTGAAAGCTCTACCACCAACAACTTTAAGAGTAACTTCTATCAAAGCCTTTCTCAGGCTGTTTATTGGTATCCAAACTGAGCAGACTGATGATCCTGATATAAGCATAACTTCCCGATGTCACTGAACTGTATAATCATGTTTAACTTAATTTGGGAGGTAGCCTATAAGAACACCTACATCTAAGACCTTTGGGGGTCTTGAATATGTATCAAGGCTGTGTTGCCCTAGGGACCCATGTTAGTTTGGAAAAGACTATCCATGAGCTAGTGGTTCATTCACTGGCCATTTATCACTCAGAAAAGGCTATTCATGACTTCAATCTTGTGCTTCTTTGCATACATAGATGATACTCATAACAGAAAATTAGGAAGATCAAAATGAGTGGATTTGGTGGAAATGATAATGAGTTGTTTTGGAGATGTTGAGTTTGAGGTGCCTATAGCACAACCAGCTTAAAGTGTCTGGCAGTTAGAACTGTGTGACTAGAGCTCAGAAGAGAGAATAGGACTGGATATATAGATCTAGGAGTCATCCACATAGAGATAATTAGATCCATAGGAGTGACTGAAAAAGTAAATTGAAAGAATATAGCAAAAAAATAGACGGAAGCCTAGCAATGAGCTTTAGGGAACTTTCCATTTACTATAAGGAGGTGTGGTATGAATAATGAGCCAAAAAGGGGAACTGAGTAGTAGTCCAACATCACTGAAACAATATTGGTATTAAACAGGAGAAGAAATTGTCCTAAACAATCCTTGTCTAGCCTGTCTTTCTACTTGTCAAGATCACCTAGTGCTTGCTGATTCAGGTGGTATCTGGTCTCTTGCGTTGCTTTTCTGGGGATTGCCTTATATCATTAAACTTTTGAAAGAAATGATCACACACACACTGATGACCTTTCTCTGTTCTGTTTCCCATTTTTCAGTATCATTAATTTGTTTGAATGTGTTGGTATAGTTGGACTTGATATCTTCTCATATTTTTTGGCATGATTTTCCCTTTTTTGGCCTTGATTTTTGTCTTTGTTCTAAGAGATTGATTATCTGAATACACACAGTCAGCTAATTAAATAATGACTCCCCCATGAGTAACCACTCATTTATTTACTCTTTTCAAAAGTTATCTACATAGACACACCACTAATAGGAGACTTGATTGATCTTTATTTCTGTAACTGCATAGCAACTATGTTTGGGATAGAGATACTCTGATTACTATCCTCAACTATTTAATGGGCAATATTCCATTATTTTGCTTGTTATTACTAAGAGTAGATTTTCAAGCCTACTCTTGGCTAAAACTTGGTTCTTCTTCACTGTCTGGGCTTATCAGTATTCAAAGTACTTATAAATATCAGAATCTACAGAGTAGGGAATGGAAATTAAATTGGGAAGAGATGGGATTTTTGGATAGTGATCATTGGTAATCTGCCCTGAGTCTCCAGACTGCTACAGCTGAGCCAATCCTTGGCCTCAACTTGGAAAGAGAACTGAGTTATAGGAATATAATAAAGCAGATGGGGAGGGAGACAAGAAAGAATGGAATAAGGGACAGATGAAGCACTGGATTTCTAAAGTTAGTTTGAAGAATGTTCCAAACATTAATCACTATGCAATTTAAATTTTGATATCTAAATGTATTCCTAGAAATCCAGAGCTGTCTGTCCTTTATGTAAGGTTGAACTTGATCCTGGCCCAAGTTCCTTCCTTGGGTGACAGATCCATTCTCTATATATAACTGCTACAGTTGAGGGTCTTGCCTATGGCAAGGAGAAGCCTAGGGACACACTGATGCAAGCAAGCCCAGTGTTGACAAAAATAAATAACGTGCTTTTCATTTAAAGCTTGATCCTATTGGTCAGTCAGTATTGGACTAGTTCCTTCAGTTGAATCATGCTTCATTTTTTTTGTCCCTCCCCTTTGATAGGGTCATTGGAAGAACTTTTTGTTCATAGGGCAAAGAGAGCTCCTGTACTTTCTTCCTTTTGCAGACCAGCACACTCTTTTCCTCGCCTTATAAAAGGCACTGTAATGTACCTATTACTTCCACTAGGGACCCTAACTCTGGATATATAAAATCTATTTTCTTTAAATAGTTTCACTTTGAGTTTAAATATATAGCCCTGAAATGCTATGACAAGTCATAGCCTACAACTTTAAAGGGTTTTTAAATTTTTTAAGCTCATACAAGAAGGGATAGTTATTATTATAATGTTTTGGGGTTTGTCTTTTTTTTGCTTTTTGGAGGGAGGAGGGCAGGGCAGTTCAGGTTAAGTGACTTGCCCAAGGTCACATGGCTAATAAGTGTTAAGTGGCTGAGGCTAGATTTGAACTCAGGTCCTCCTGACTCCAGGGCCGGTGCTCTATTCACTGTGCCACCAAGCTGCCCCTATTATAATGTTTTGTAATATAACCTAGTGAACTCCTAACAAGAAAAAATAACTCATTATGCGGAATGATAGATAGCATGGTAGAGTTGTTAGTATTGGACTGGGAGTCAAGAAAGCCTGCACATAAATCCCACTTCTGACACTTACTAGCTCAGTAACTAGAGGCTAATCACTTAACCCCTGAACCATAAGCAGTTCTCTAAGAGTATAATTCATAGCCAAGTTATGATCTGCATTGAAGAATCAAGTTCCCACATCTACAAAATCCCACCTTGACTTTATATAGGGAAGGGATCAATAAAAATGAAATTTTAAAAAGTCACGTAAGTAATGAGGAGGCCCAAAGTGTATGGGGCATAGAGGTGGGGGGTGGTACCTAAGAGGAGGTATTGAACTACTTGTTTTGAGAGGTTTGTACAAATTTGAACAGGTTTTAAAAGGTTCTGGTAACAGTGACTGAGAGGGATGATGCTTATGATAACTCCTCACTGTGTACAGAGTGAGCCAATCTACCACTGAGCACTGCCACAAGGAAAACCTAAAGAAAATAAATATTCCTGAGCTAGCTTGCTTACTCTTATCATCTAGGGAGAAAATTATAGATAGTGGCAGTAGGAAATTTTATAGAACTGTTACAAGATGGTTTTGACAGATTGTACATACATATATAGCTGTTTCTAAAATGTCTTGTCAACAGCCTATTCTCCAGCCAAGATACACTATCTCAGAAAGAGGTTAAATTATTTTCCTGCTCAAATTCTTTCAAAGGAATTGAAGTTTTAAGATTCATTACAATTCTTAGTGTAGGCCTGTGGTAAGTTGCCAGAAAAACTGCAGCTCAAAGAAGTAGATGCACATGAAGGAGTCACAGCTTTTACTATAACTTTGACCTTTGTTAGCTGAGACCCCGTTAGACCAGGGGCTCTGGTGTTTTCTAGTCTAGTCAGTGAAAGAATAGCTCTCTTCTCACGTTTTAGATTATTTACTTACAAAGTGATAGCATGCTACATTCTGTAGTGGGTGAATCAGAGTTGATTTGTTCAGCAGTTCTAAGCCTCAACATGTGGAACCAGTTGAAGTAAAATATGCATGAAAAGTTCAGAAGTTTGCTATTTGCATTTTTTTTTTCTTAAAGGGAAAGAACTCTGTCCATGAGTACACACCCATTAACATTCACTGTTCAGTAAGAGGATAAATGCTTTGGCTGCTGAGTAGTTTACATGAAATTCTTTGATATGCTTAGAGAAGATTCTCAAGCAATGGCCAGTTTGTCTAAAGAAAAGAATGAGGCTGCTATTTACAAAATAAAACTAAAAAACCTGTGATATTTCTGGTTAAGATGGTAAATGTGAGAAGTCATAGAAAAGCTCAGATCATCCACAGGAACCCCAGCCAATATCAGAAAGAATCCCAAAAAGATCAGTGATCAAGAAAACCAAGAAGGAAGCAGAGGTCAGCTCCTCCATCCAGTTCAGGACTGCCTAGAAAGATGTCCAGAAGCCAGAGAGGAAGGTTGTAGAGGTGTTACACCAAGGAAACTAAATGAGCTTCATTGAATAGACCAGGATCTGGCATAGAAGGAAAACAGAGCCTCCACCAAGGAAGCCAGGACAAGCTCTCACCAACAGACTTGGAGCTAGTGAGCACTCTAACAGGAGTGTTTTAAGCCAGCTCAACCCTCAATAATCAGGTATCTGAATAAAGATCCCAGCCTTGACTTGTCGAAATAGAAACAAGAGAAATAACAAGACCCCACAGAAAAATAGGAGCCAACTGTATACTCTTTGGAACACAAGAAACCACTGCCAGAAATGGGGCTAAGTCAATACCTAAGCACCAGGTCCAGGTCTGTGCACAAGGTCAGAGACCAGCTTGAACTCCAACTCTAGCTTATGGCAAAAGATACAAAGGCAACTCCTGACTGGGCAGTCATACAAGCAGAAAAAAGAGAGTATGGTTAATACCAGAATCCAAAATGAACCACCAGGAAACTGAGACAGAGGCAAAGGATTGAGGCAGATGGTATGGACTGATATGAACTCACCCATATAAATCAACAGCAGCACCATGCAAATTACAGAGGGGAAAGGACCAAATAAGACCTACCCGGCATCCAAGAATGCTAGAGGGGACCAACCTAAGTACAAAATCCCAATCCAGGAACTAAGGCTGAAAACATGAGTAAGCATGAGAAAGCAACAAACATAATTAAGGATTATTATTAGTTAATAAGCCAAAAAGTAAACCCAGCAGGAGATGGTAACCCTACAACAACTAAAAGCAGAGCCTCAGATGTTTAAAATGGCTTTAGCCACCTGGACTACAAGACTGGTTGGAGAAAATTAAACAAAAAGTAAAAAATGAGATTAGAAATTAAATGAGAGTTTGGAAGAAAAAAATTGAAAGGAGAATAAAGAGCTTAGAAATGATAGAACATCTTATCCAAATAATGAACTCACTGGAAAAAAAAAAAGTGAATGAAAATTCAGTAAATCTGCAAGACTACATGAATATTATTTTTTAAGTACCAATAAAAATAAGAATTGTTTAATAAAAGAAATCATTAACTGACCACATATAACTAAGGGGCAAAATAAATGTAGAAGAAAATCCACTGATGCCACTTCCTAAAAGAACCCCCCCCAAACTGATTACATCCAGGAATATCCTGACCAAATTTAATCCAGAATTGACAGGTTCAAGAAGATAGGTTGTAAACAGCCACAGAGGAAGAATTCAAATCCCAAGGAACCATAGTCAGGATCACCCATAACTTAGCAGCTGCTTACTACAAAGGAGAACAAAACCTTGGAATATATTATCCTAAAGGATAAGATAAAGGCCTACAACCAAAAATAACTTGCCTGTGAAACAGAGTATAATCCTACAAGGGAAAAAATGGATCTTTAATAGAATAGAAGACTTCCAAGCATTCCTGATGAAAATATGAGTGCTGAGGAGAAACTTTAAAATACAGATACAGGAAAAATCTCTAAAGGCAAATACATTTGAGCAATTGGAAGTGGTTAAGACAAGTAATGATAAAATACAGCTTATTTGAGAAAAAACAAGCAGCTAGGGGCAGCTAGGTGGCACAGTGAATAGAACACTGGCCTTGGAGTCAGGAGCGCCTAAGTTCAAATCCGGCCTCAGACACTTGACACACTTACCAGCTGTGTGACTTTGGGCAAGTCACTTGACCCCAATTGCCCTCCAAAAAAAAAAAAGCAAAATAATGAATAAATAAATAAAAATTAAAAAAACAAGCAGCTAGATAAAGTAGTGGGCCTCAAGTCAGGAAGACATCTTCATGGGTTCAGATCTGACCTCAGACACTAGTTAGGGGAGAAAATTACACAGTGTCCCTAATGGTGGCATTCTTTCTAATCAGTCATCATAGATGAAGTGTAGGATGGCTCAAGCCAGAAGTAGGGGGGAACACAAACAGGGATAGGTGACCCCTTCATTTTCCACCTTGATACATACCTCTGGACTTCTCCATCATCCCTCAGGAACCTCTTCCTCCTTCAGTATCACATCAGCCTTAGTACTCAAAACTCTTCAGTACCTTCTGCCCCTGAGACTTCTCTGTTTGGAAAGCAGAGAGCTCCCCCCATAACTTGCATTTGACAGCCATTTTTTCATTTCCCACCCAGCTACACTCCTTTGGACCTCTCCAACATTGTACTTTCCCTACCCCCATACCTTTTCAACTCCCTTTTGTGTGTTATCTTTCCCAATTAGATTGTAAGCTCTTTGAGGGCAGGGACTATCTTTCTTCATGGTATTTGTGTTCTCAGAATTTAGCACAGTGCCTGCTACATAGTAAATTTTTATTGACTTTCAGTAGAGGTTGTTTTTTCTGTAGCCCACCCATCCTGGGGGTATAGCATCATGGAACTGAGGGTCTTACCTGCTAGCGCCATCCCATATAATCTACCCTAACAAGGTTCCCAGCAGATCACACAGAATCGATAGAGAAAGATAGAAATAACTGGTGCTGGCAGTGCTGATACGATGAGACTATCCATAAGCTCTGGGATGTGTCCTAAATGAGGATAATTGAACTAGATCTTAGCCTAGAGCAGCGGTTCTCAACCTGTGAGTCATGACCCCTTTGGGGGTCAAATGACCCTTTCACAGGGGTCGCCTAAGACCATCGGAAAACACATACTTCCAATGGTCTTAGGAACCGAGACACGGCTCCTCTATCTGTCTCCAGACCAGTCTGCCACCTGCAGATACGCCCACATACGAGTCACTGCATTAGGAAGGTTGAGAACCACTGGCCTAGAGGTTCACTGAGTAGTTGGTATCTTAGTTATTTGAAGGCAAAATCTACATGTATTCAAAATGTTAAAGTCACCAGTATCTAGTACAGATGCCACTATTTCAGTATTTAGTAAAGGTTTGATTTTTTTTTTTGGCCTTCTGGTGTCATTGGTATAGAAAGCTACTGGTGAGGAAACCCCCCCCTCCATTAATGAAGATCATCAGCTCTTCTACAGCTTAGTCATATTACAAGTTGCCTGGGAGCACTGAGAAATTGTAACTTGCCCAAGGTCACACAGCGAATATGTGTCTGAGGCAGGGCTTGAAAGCAGGTCTTCCTGACTAAGGCTGCCTAACTAGGTGCTAAGTACTATGTTACCTAGTACTAACTAAGTGCTGTGCTCCTTCCAAGAGTTTAATGATGCTTTCAATTCAGAATAATCTCACAAGACTTAAGTTATTCACATGACATCATCAGAAAAGTGGTGGCTTCTGAGATCTAGCTTGGTACTATTTGAAGCTAATGCAGTTGTCAAAAAACAGACTCTCTCATGTAGATTCATGGTTCCAAAATATAATTGCTAGTTCAGTTGATGGCACTGTACAGAACAGAAGGGTCAGGGCAGGAAGGCAGATCCCATGCATAGCAGACAATTATTTCTTCCTTAGAGTTTATGACCAAACAAGAGATAGAAAGGAAGGAAGGGAGGGACCGAGGGAGTGAAGGAAAGGGAAGGAAAACAGGAAGGAAGGAAGAAAGTTCTTCCTCAGCTTTAATTTAGCTTTAACTTGAGAAATTGTGCCTAAACTGTCTAGGATGGAGTGTGGCCGCCCTACAAACTGTTCCCTCTTCTCCTGGGATCATGTGTTTTTATCACTTCTTTCCTGTAGGTTGTTGCCTATCACTACTGCCAAGCAGACAATGCCTACACCTGCTTGGTACCAGAGTTTGTCCACAATGTTGCTGCACTACTCTGCCGCTCCCCTCAACTTGTTGCCTATCGGGAACAGCTTCTTCGGGAGCCCCATCTGCAGAGCGTGCTGAGCCTACGGTCTTGTGTGCAGGATCCCATGGCCTCCTTCCGGAGAGGAGTCCTTGAGCCCCTGGAGAACCTTCACAAAGGTAGCATGGAAAGAAAAGGGATGGGAGGGATGGAGGCCTTCTGATACAAAGTTTGCCCTTTCCAAAAGAGATTCCTCCCCATATGATACTGTCTAACTGTCAGTCTGTTGTCCAAACAAGCAGTCTCCAAAATGGAATAGTAGAAGAAAAGGAAAGATAGTAAAGTGTTCTTATTGGTGTGACCATCAAAACTGCCAAGATTTTAGTACTAGAAAATCTCTTCTGAAGGATCTTATCTGAAAAACCTAAATTCCTATAGGAACCATTTTTAATACACTGTTCAAAAACCCAGTTCTTTTTTCTTGGTGTAATTTAATTCTGTTATGCAGATACCAAAATTATTCATCCTGGCTATACAGTTAAAATAAAGAAGTATATTAGTAAAGGGATAGCTTTTACCTAGTAATTCTTGTGGTTTAGAACCTCCACTAGGCCCATACTTGATATTTTCCTGCAGGAATTTAAATGAAATGAATTGGTTACTTTTCACTTCTCATATATATCAGTTTTTCCCTTTACTTCCCAAAATCCAGTTAGGTCTTGTCTGCTTTGCCTTCCTTATCCCCAGTCTGCCTCCCATTCATTTGACTAAAAAGCAGCTATTGGGATCTTTTTAGGGGCATGGTCACTTTTGCTGGAAGTTCAAAGAAAAGGCATTAGAAGTTACAGAAATATAACCATTAACTGCCCTGGGCAACCCTTATTTCTTCCAGGAAGATTCTATCCCTTACTTTGGTCATTTTTTTTAAGTTGCACAAAAAACATATAGTAAGTGTATAAATTGTTTACATTTTTGAAATAACTTGAATTTTTTTTAAAAGAAAGATTTAAAGTTGTAAATTTAATTGCTGAGTTGTCTAGGGCACTGAGAGGTTAAGTGATTTTGACCATGGTTAAATAGCTGGTACGTGGTTCAGTGTTAAATTTGGAGTCAGAGGACCAAGGTTCAATCCTGAATCTGCTACTGAATACTCTGTTTACCTGTGTGACTTTGTACAAGTAAATAAAGCCTGTCTGGTTTCAGTTTGCTCATCTGGGAAATGAGGGGATTACCAGTGGACAAATAGTCAAAGGATATAAACAGTTCTCGAAAGAAGAATTGTAAAGTATTAACAATTGTCTAAAGGATTGCTCCTAATTACTAATAATAAGAGAAATTCAAATCAAAACAACTCTGAAGTTTCACATCATAGCCAGCTAATTGGTAAAGATGACAAAAGATGAGCTTAGTCGGTGTTGCAGGGTTGTAGAAAAGCAGGCACAGTAGTAATGCGTTGTTGGTAGAACTATGAATTGGTTCACCCATTCTGTAAAGCAATTTGAAATTACATTGATACATCCATACTTTTTTGACCCAGAGATCCCATAACTTGACCTGGTGCTATTTATTTCTTTAGAGGATTGCATTCTGTGTCTTACAGAAGCACTGGTAAAATGTTGGTATTAAAAAGGCAAGCCTCTATTTCAGAGGGAAGCTTGAGGTTATTTAGGTACTTTGCAGTTTCCCAGGGGCAATCATTCCCCTCTATTTCTACTGTTCAACTGTGAGCCCAACTCATCCACATGTATTATCTATCCCAAATACACATACACACGGAAAAACAAGCTCTGTGCTGTAATCTGGACAGTAGATACTTTTCCCATTTGATTTTTCCTGTATGGATGGTCAAACCAAACTCTTTTAGGAAGACTCACATGTCAGGTCAAATCAACAAGCATTTTATTAAGCACCTACAGTGAACCAGACACTGTGCTGGGCACTGGGGGATACAAAGGCAAGAATAGTCTCTGCCTTCAGGAAGTTTACATGCTAATGCAGGAGACAATATGCAAACAAACGTACATACAAGATATAAACAGGATAGATTGGAAATAATTTCAGAAGGCAGGCGCTGGTGTTAAGTAAGGTTGGCCAAAGACTTCTTACAAGAGAAGGGATTTTAGCTCAGACTTGAAGAAAGCCAAGAAGTAGAAACAATGGAAGAGAATTTTAAACATGGAGGAACAGCCAGGAAATATGAACAGTTAGAGATGGAGTGTATTGTGCAAGGCATTTCTAGGAGGCCAGTGTCACTGAACCATAGACTGTATTGAAGGGAAAAGTATAAACTATAAAAGGTAAGAAGTAGCTAAATTGTGAAGGATTTTAAGAGCCAAACAGATTTTATATTCGACTTTGGGGATGTTGGGAGCCTCTAGAGTTGATTAAATGGTGATGGTGGAGGAGACATGGGTAGATATGCACTTTAGGAAGACCACTTTGATAGATGAGTGGAAGATAGAGTAAAGTGGGGAGAAACTTGAGGCAGGGAGACCAACTAACAGTATATTGCAGTAGTCAAAGTGTGAGGTGATGAAGGATTACAGCAGCGTGGTGGCAGTGTCACGAGAGAAGGGGGTGCACAGGCAAGATACTGTAAAGGTAGAATCAACAGGACTTGGCAACAGATTGGAAATGAGTGTGAAGAATCAAGGATGAGGTTAGAAAGAAGGGATGGCTTTGGGGAAGAGATATTTGGATTTGTTGTATTTAAGATGTCAATGGGCTATCCAGTTCAAGATGTATAATAGTTAATTGGAGATGCAAGACTAGAGTTTAGGAGAGAGGTTAGGGCTGGATAAATTGATTTAAGAATCATCTGCACAGAGATGCTAATTGAATTAATGGGAGCTGATGAGATTACCAAGTGAAATAATAGTATAGAGGGAGAAGAGAAGATGGCCTAGCAAATGCCCACAGTTAGTGGGCATGTCTTGCATGAGAGATGGGACAGTCTGCTGGAGAAGATGAAATGGCATCATATGTGCACTTAGCAAGGATTGCCTTAGCAAGAAGGGCTAGCTTTTCATGTAAGACATGGAGAGGTAAAGGAGGACATAATGGTGAATGACAAAGTAGCCTGGAAATGAATAAACCCCTCTTCCAGAACTCTCTAAGCTCTTTGTGATTGTAAACTTTGCCTGAGGGCAGACTACCCCAGGGTTGGACCCTGACCTTGAAGAGGCTAGTGGCTATAGAAAAAAGCCAGGCATTAAAGAGAGCTGATAGTTTATTTGAGAGATAAATCAAATAATATTCAGAACCTGATATCCCTAGCGTATGTGAGGCCAGGAAATATGGGGTAGGAAATGTTGGAGAAGGGACAGTAAATAAGCCACAAAGCAGCCACCATCTTGTCCCTTTCCCCTGAAAGCTCATGCTGGACTTGAGAAGAATCACTCAGCAGATTCAGAAAAGCAGAACTGCAAGCTCCCCTTCAGTCTGGGACTCCTGCCCTAGTTGTTCCACTGGAGACTTCAGACTAGACTGGGGGCTGACCCTGATACCTCATGTAGCTCCTGAGATCAGAGCCACTCAACTATACTGTTTTCTTTTGGACTTTCGTTCAAGCTTTCTTTCAGGCTTGTTACAGAAGGTTTGTACCTAAGTATACAGCCTGAGGCCTGGGAGTGCTGTTTACCCTAAAAAACCATACCTGGGTGCAGGTCCCCTCCCTCCTCTTTCTTGGATCTGTGACCTAGAGCTGAGTAGGGAACAACAGAACTGCCAGTTGGCACTTGTTCCCGCTTCCTACACAAGATTGGGGTCCCCTGTCGAGGTCTGGGACCTCTTCTTGTCTTAATACATAGCTTTGGTTTTCTTTCAGTTTTCAAGTGCTGTAGTGCTCTATTCCTCTGGCCAGACCCCATCCCCAGTGTCCATAGACCTCTATTATCCACCTTCCTATGCTGAGCTGGGCCAGAAATATGACTCACTGCACTTATTTTTTTCCTTCAATTTTCCAATCATTACTTGGTCTGGTGTGGTTTCTAAATCTTTGTGGAGGAGCTGTTTTGAGGAGGTGAGCGATACTTCTTCCTGCTACTCCACCATCTTGGCTCTGCCTCCTGGTCCCTCATTTTATAGCTAAAGAAACCAAGGGCTAGAGAAGGATGAGCCCATCTGACTTCTTTTTAAAATGTTCATCCTACATTGAGAATGTTTTTCAGATTCTGAAATCAAATTATCCTTTGGAATTCCTGTCTCCATATATGATACTTAAGTCTAAAACAAGACAGCGAATGTGTGATGGAGGGCTAGAGGTGGGGGGAGGGGAGATGGAATCTGAACAACTGTGGGTGCTGCTTTGGCAAGCTAACTCCAAGTCATTGCCAGTTATCTCCAAAAGAGGGAGAAATTTTCACAGATGTATAATTTATTTTAAACAGTATACTTATCCCATACTTACTAATGTTCCAACTTTCCTTCCTCACATGCCCTGGCCTTACAGATTTTGCCCAGTGCCAATCCTACATCATCCAGGAAGACTCCATGAAGATCAGACATAAAGACCTTTACCTTATGATGCTCTTTCTCATAGGAGTAAAGTTCCAATGCCTAGTCTTCCACATTTATTATGTAATTACACTAAGAAGAGGATGAAGTTGTCTACATTTATAAGTTTTGGTAGATAATTCCTTCCCAGGCTTTGGAGACAAGATAGAGATTCTATTTTAAAACAATTAAAAACAACCCTGTACAGATATCACCGTATTTCTTGCATATGCATCTCCTGTAACCACCTACCACTAATAGTCATTGGCATCATTAGATAATCTTATTAACTTGTCCACAGTTAGTGCTGACGAATTTTTTTGTAAAAGATGTATAGTTTAAAAGTGGCTGGAGTTGTATTTGCAGATGATATTAATGGGAACATTTTAGATCTGAAAGCAGAAATTGAGTTTCAGACTGTATTTAATTTGGGCAAGTTCACAACTTTCTGGGGCCTTACCTACTCATCAATAAAATGAGGGGTTCCACTAGATGGTCTCTGAGGTCTATTCTAACTCTATGATGCTATAATACTTCCAGATGTGAAGGTTAGAAGATTTTTCAGAATTCTGAAAGGTACTGGGAGAGGCAATATATGTAAAAATATATTGTAAAATATATGTAAAATGTGTTCAGTGAAACATTATTTGGGCAACCAAGAAACAAAATAAATGTAGATACAAAAAAACAATTGGCCACCAGTGCTAGCAGTAGGATGGTTCATTTGGAATGTATAATACTCCTGGATGTTTAAAAATGTCTTCTTATTATATAAACCTTTCACTTAGTTTGGTGTCTCTCTAAGTCTATGAAATGATAATTTATGAGATGTTTCTAGAACTGATGCTCTTGGAGTTTTTTAAAAGGAAGATCATTTCTAAGAACAATAAGGGTTGGACTGATTCCATAAAGCAAGTGAAACAAATACTCCCAAGCAGATAGGAAAGTTCCCTAGGACCAACTTTTGCTGTTCTCAATCATTCATTCCTACCTCCCTATCTCAGCCCACAAAAGATTCAGAGAGCTCCCTCACAGACCACCAGAAAATTACCATGCAAAGCATAATATGCAGAGAATAACACTCTGTTTTTCATTAGGAGACATCTTGCCTTGATCCCACTTTTCTGTCAGAACGTTATGTGCCCCTTTGTGTTCTGATCAGCTTGTGCAGGTGTTCCTGCTAAGTATTTCAATGCCTTTCATTAACTGGGAACATCATACATCATGACATTATCTTCCTGCTGCTGAGATTCTTCACTAGGAAACAGATTAACGAGTGCTTCGAAGTCCCAGATTGTTAGAAGTCCTGTAGTAGGGAAAAGGAACTCTCTAGTGATAAGGAAACAGAGTCACTCCCAATTACATATAAATTGCTCTCTCCTCATTCATGGTCTTCTGTGAAGACACAGCAGCTGGCATTTGCTAGTTACCTGGTCAGCCCATCCCATGAGAAATAAATCTGTTGCCTAGACACAGTCCTTTCTGCTTCTTGTTTTCTGTTTCTTTCTCATTCCTTGTTACAATGGATGACTCCGTTCAAAAGCTTTCTGTGTTACTTGAGGCACATTTAAGCATTAGAAGCAAGATTCAGAAGGGATTTTAGATCTTTCCAGTGGTTTGTCAGTTGGAGCCTGGGTACAAATGAGTGATGTGATAAAGTAACACAAAAACATTCATCTAGGGTTCAGTTGGATATTGACATTTTAAGATAAAGCATGAAGGAAAGTAAGGTATCATCTCTTAATTCTGTATCAGAAACCTTATCACTCAGCAGAGAAGAAAGATGGAATTGGTTGCTATCATTATACTGTATTGGTATCTATCAAAGCTTTTTACATTTACTTATTTAAATTCTGTAATGCCCACAGGCCAACAATCCAACATACTTTCAAGTTTATGAAATATTTTTATGTTGCTTCATATCACAAATATCTGTAAACAGCCCTCATCACCAAATCATGCAGAATAAAGAAACCTCCAAATAAATCTATTATCAATCTCCAGACTAGGGTTTATAAGAAAATAATTAAACCAATCAAGAGAGACAATTATTTCTTTTTTAAAAAATAAATTGGATATAAGACAGTGTTTAATTTACTCGCAGGAAAAATAATGATATCTGTGAGTCTGTGCAAATGATAATAATTGCATTGGATAATAAATAATTTGATTCATCCAGATATCTGATTGGATTAAGCATACTCTTGAGAAAATGGGAAAATTAAAGTGTCCAAAGAATTAGAGTAAGTTCATCACTTTTATGGTTGAGAATATTTTGGAAACAATTCTCATAAAGAAGTCTTTAGTGATGAATGATGACTAAGTGTGAGGGGATTGTTGGTGAGGAGTTACCAAGAAGGAACATAAGTGAGTCAGGCAGTTTATTACTCACAGGCATGTAAACATATGTGGCTGTCTCCTACCCTCCAGTCCCAAAAGCATACAATAACAATGGTGACTCAAGACTGTGAGCCTGTACAGCAGGCAGTGTTTCTCAATTGAGAGCTCAGATCTCTTGGGATCCCTCCCCTTACATTAGATTGTTGTTGCTGGGTAGATTAACAGAGACTGAGTGGAAAAGGGACCTTGGTGGGGGGAGGGAAGGGGAAATCATCAGCAGGTGGTCTGGACTGCGACCCCTCTTTATCATCCATAGGACACTATAATTAGTAAAGTTTATAAACTTGGATTAGATTAGCTGAGCTTGATAGTTTGCTAACTTTGCATCCCTAAATCTAAATGTACCTGACGTAGTCATTTTGGGGGCACATGGGAATAGTCAGTAAATAGTCAATAACCATTTATTAAATGCCCACTGTGTACCCAGCATGGTACTGAGAGCTAGGAATGCAAAGAAAGATATGACAGTCATCTCAGTGTATTAGGTAGATAAGTTAGTTTGTGATCAAACACAAAGTCACTTGAGACAAGCAATAAACCTCTGCAAGCTGTCTCCAAAATCTTGACCTGTTTCCTTTCTCAAAAAAGAGATTTGGGCAGTTTAATTAACGTGATGCTTAACCCTCCTAGATAGTTGACTAGGAAAGGTTTATTATGTATGCCTGAGTGAGTGCTATTAAAAGACATCTCAGTGAGAATCAAAAATAAATCTAACGTTTAAAGGACCCAAGTTTCTCAAGATCAAAAATAAGAACACCACTGTTCTGTGGCAAGCTGTTCACACCTCTCTTGTCCCACAGTTTGACATAGACTGACAGAAAAAAACCCAATAATTTCAAGATTTTTTGGGTTCTCATATCATACCACTTAATGTGATATCTAGAATTCATATTTTGCATTTTTCCTAAGAGTTAGAAACTTTAGATCAAATTTATAGTTAAATCTATCTTTTAGTTATGACTTGACATAGTAATTAGGGGTATTTTGATGTGATAAGTGTCCTATGAACAAAGCTCTCCTATAGAGAAGACAAAATCTAAGGAAGGAGCCAACCAAAAAAACAAAAACAAAACTCAGATGCAGCCTTTAAAAAAATGAGCCAGTCTTCATAATTCATTGCAAACAAATATGTTTATTTGCAGCTTTAAGAGAAAAATATTTCAGGACACAGCTTCTGTCTGTCTCTAGAGGCATACAAGATGAAAAATGTTAACCCCACCCTTCTCCCAATCCTGGTACTTGTTCTCTACTAGCAAAGCCTTGTCCCTCTATTGTCACTCTTCTAGCAAAACCTAGAACCATCTAATGATAGTAGCTACATAGAATTATATAATTTCAGGTTTGTAATGGACCAAGAAACCCATCTAGCCCATGTTTGATTGACATTTATACTTACAACTGAAATTCATTTACACTAAAACCAAATGTTTGCATTTAAACCTTTTTATCACTGATTATGGAATAGAACGACTTCTCCTTCATCTGGTTATTTCAAAAAAAAAATTAGCGGCATTCAACAGGTAAGGAGATTTACTTACCTAATTATTTCTTTGAGTGGTATAAAAGGACTTGAATTAACATTATGTCCTGCTATCTGGACTTTAGCCTTCCTCACCACTGACCCTGAAGGTCAGTTTGACAGAATTTTATAAGAAATATTGATACAATGGTTCCCTTTTTCCTCAGAGATAGATTGCAAGTTTTAGAGAAGTTTCAGAAACCTGTTGAAAACCCATTAAATTATCACAAAAGTAGGTAATAAATCACTTAGGTAGCTTTTAGTAGTTTCATCATTGTATATCTGGTATGAGAGGGGCGTTTTCTGGTAGCTCATTTTCCTCCAGGGTAATGTTGGTCATAACACCGAAGGAAAAAATGCAAATAACTTGGTAACTATTTTGCCCTGAACTTAACCTAAATAATTCGGTTCTTTCGATTACAGAGAGCAAAATCCCAGATGAAGATTTCATCATTTTAATTGATGGGTTAAATGAAGCAGAATTTCATAAACCAGATTATGGGGACACAATAGTATCATTTCTGAGTAAGATGATTGGAAAGTTCCCTTCTTGGCTCAAGCTGATAGTAACAGTCAGGACCAGTTTACAGGTATGTGAGTGTTTTGCTGTTGAATGTCTGTTATTTCCTTTGGAAAGTATCTAATCTGATAACTCCTTTTAGGCCCAGATTGACTTAGTGATGGGGCAGCTAGGGGGCACAGTGAATAGAATGCTGGATCTGGAGTCAGAAAGACTTACCTTCCTGAGTTCAAATCTGGTCTCAAACACTTAGTAGCTGTGTGATCCTGAGAAAATCATTTAACCTTGTTTGACTGAGTTTCTTCATCTATAAAATGACCTGGAGAAGAAACCACTACAGTATCTTTGCCAAGAAAACCTCAAATGAGATCATAAAGAGTCAAGACACAATTGAAACCACTCAGCAACAACAACAACAAAAATAGCAGTGATAATCTCTCTTCCTAAATAATATTAAATATCTCTCAGTAATGGATTTGGAAGACAGGTGACAGAGCCTTGAATATTCTTTATATATGACCCTCCTTATCTGATATACCTTTTCTAAGTCTTACAGGTTGGCCTTCAGGAAACAGTAAGATGTTGCCTAATATACAAATATGCAAATGCCTTAAAGGTAATAACTTGGTTTCCAATAAAGCCAGACATTCAGGTTCTTCTCCCTGTTTCTATCCAGACTGAATGAATTTAACTTCTCAGGAAATCTAACATGGAATCTCTGCTGTCTAACTCTAAGAAATACTGGCAGTATAAACATTTGAGATTAGAGGCCTTATGCTAAATAAAGCGTGGGAGACCTGAGATGAGAGGATGATTCCCCAATAAGTGGATCAGAAGCTTCTTCTTTGTCACCTGTCTCGTCTACCTTCTTGTCACTAACTAGACTAGAAGAGAAATTACAAATGTGCAAAGGTAGAGTCTTTGGAGTCAACACAGGACAAATGAAAAGTGGAAAGAGTATTGGACGTAGAGTCAGAAAACCTGGGTTCAAACCCCAGCTCTGCCACTTACTGCCTATGGTCCTTCAACAAGTCACGTAAAATGAGGAGGTTGGACTATAATTCCTATCATTCTTTTTTCCTTATCGCACTCTCAGAGAGAGAGAGAGTACTTCTCTTTCCCTACCCTTGTACTGGAAATTATATGAATGACGCTAGGGTCTTCTGTCTGTTCTTCTATGAATCAGTTGGCTTCATTGTGTTTCTGCTCCCCTCATCTTGGCTGCTGTGGCACAAAGGGAAATAGACTAGAGAATGGGATTAGATCAATATCAAACCACTACCACAACTGAAAAATGCAACATAAACTTCACGTTCTACTAAATGTGAACTGTCAGTGTATTAATTTTATATATGAAGAGCAGCTAGATCACTGACTGTGTTTGGTTTGGGGTTCAGATGGAGCTTAGGAAAGCATATGCCAATATGCATATTTTTACATACAGTCTCAAAGAACAAAAATTGCTGGGGAAATATTGCATGTGTGGTTTCTTTTTTTTTTTTTAGTAATAACCAAACAACAGGAAGAATAGTAGATTTTAATTGCTTCTACTCCTTTTATCATAACCCTAAGCAAAACTCCCTAACTTCTTGAATCAGGACCTGCAGTAATAAACTCATCAGACATTTTATTCACTTCAGCTAAATGTTAAATAAACTTTGTTTTGATTCAACAAAGAAGTGTGCAGCTTCCCAAAAGTTGGTCCCCTGTATTTATTCAAAGCCAAAGGACATCACAAGGCCCTGCCTGCCCCCCAAATATCTTCCTAGCAGGTTACTAAAGTACCTAGACTTCCTACCATGAGAGCCAGTCACTTGAGTTCACAATCTGATGATAATTACACTGGTTGAGGATTGTGAGCTATAGTTTTAGAAATGGGTACCCACAGAATAACTCTAGAAGTTCAAGGGAGCAGTCGTTTTTGGACATCCAACCTGTGAGTGTATCTATGGACTTAGATTCCACATGCTATTGCTATTTTGATGATTTAACAATCTCTCTCAGTTTTTTACTGAAATGAGAAAAAAGAGAATTGAGACTATGAATTGGTTCCAGAAGGCATATTGAAATAGAGAGTAGTAGCACATAAACACACAGTTTGTTAGATAAAATAGCTATCTTGTAGCAGGGAACAAGGTCTTAAAAGATGGAGCATAAGAGAGCTAAGTCTCTTTTCAGAAAGAGTTCAAAGGAATTACAGTACAGTTCACTAAGGTGTCAAAGTGGAGTGTCCTGACCAATAACTGGACTGTGTGAGGGAACCAGGTATTTTAAATAAAGGGACTTTGAAATCAGTCCATCAGTTTTGCTTTCTTCCTTCTTTTGCTCCAGAACTCCAAAATACATAAGCACAAACAAGTGGGGGGGAAAACCATGAGTTCTTTCTGCAATAATAATGTCTTTGTTTATTGTAGGAAATTACCAAATTACTGCCCTTCCATAGGATCTTCTTGGATCGCCTGGAAGAGAATGAAGCCATAGACCAGGACCTCCAAGCATATATCCTGCACAGGATTCACAGCAGCTTAGAAATTCAGAATAACATTTCACTCAATGGCAAAATGGATAACACTACATTTGGAAAACTCAGTTCTCATCTCAAGACCCTCAGCCAGGGGTCATATCTGTACCTGAAACTCACATTTGACCTCATAGAGAAGGGATATCTGGTTTTAAAGAGCTCTAGCTACAAAGTAGTTCCTGTATCTCTCTCTGAGGTTTACCTCCTCCAGTGCAATATGAAGTTTCCAACCCAGTCCTCCTTTGACCGGGTGATGCCTCTTCTGAATGTTGCAGTAGCCTCTCTCCACCCACTGACAGATGAGCATATCTTCCAGGCAATCAATGCAGGCAGCATTGAGGGTACTTTGGAATGGGAAGATTTTCAGCAAAGGATGGAGAACCTTTCCATGTTTCTAATTAAGCGCAGAGACATGACCCGCATGTTTGTGCATCCTTCTTTTCGAGAATGGCTCATCTGGAGAGAGGAAGGAGAGAAAACCAAATTTCTCTGTGATCCCAGGTAAGCTTTAAGTATAACATAAACGTTTCTCTTCCTGTTGCTATGTGATCTTAGTAAATGCTTTTGCTTAGAGCTAATTAGGGGCAAGTAGGTAGTACAGTGGATAGAGTGCTAGGCCTGGAGTCAGGAAGACTTCTCTTCCTGAGTTCAGATCTGGTCCCAGACACTTCTTAGATGTGTGACCCTGGACAAGGTACTTAACCCTGTTTGCCTCAGTTTCCTCATCTGTAAAAGAAGCTGGAGAACGAAATGTTAAACCACTCCAGTATCTTTGCCAAGAAAACCCCAAATGGGGTCATGAAGAATTGGACATGACCGAAAATGATGGAACAAACAACAAAGAGCTAATTGTGTCTGTGGACTGACTGTTAATTGGAATTCAGTCAACTGCACTAAGATCTGGGAATACAAACAAAAAACAGTGCCCACTCTCAAGGAGTTCACAGTCTGATCAGAAGTACACTGGCTGGGAATTGTGAGCCATAGTTCTATAAATGGGTACCATAGCTTCTAGAATTTCAAGGGACCAGCCACCTTCTGGGGATGAAACCTGTGAGTGTGTCCACTGACTTAGATTCCGCTGAGGATCACATGCTATTGTTGTTTTGATAACTTTGACGGTTGCCCTCAGTATTTTACTGAAATGAGAAAAAGAGAATTGAGACTGAAAATTTTGTATATCTCTTCAGTGCTAGTTCATTGTGGTAGCTTTTTAAAGGTCAAACATTAATCACTTGGACTACGAACAATCTATTCCAGTAAAATCAACAAGGATCTGAGCACCATACTTGGGAGAGAGAATCTTAGGTCTTAGTTGTAAAAGGTATCTTAGGAGATTGTCTGACCCAGCCTTCTGCCTTTAGGTAGGTAAGGTATAATTTATTCCCAATTTACAGGGAACACAAGTGAAGCCTGGAGTGGTTAAATAGTTTGGTTCATAGTCACATAGTCACATAGCTAGCTAGTGTCAGAGCTGTAATTGCCTTCAGGGCAGTTTATTTTGGCAGTAAATACTAAACTGCTTCTCACAAAAATCTGCCTATTCCAAACCATAGATATCTGGTAAATATTGGGGGTTTTGTCTTTTTTTAAAGCATCATTGCTAGACCCCAAAAACTTGTGCTTCAGAAGGCATCAGGCCATAAATGGACTATGAAAGCTCAGGAGAAAAAAAATTAGGGCAAGGCTGAATACTCTGTGTATGATCTGGCTCCTCAGAATGATTAGACATCTCAGTTTCCTCCTCTGTAAAATGAGGGGATTATACTGCGTGACCTTTCAGCTTTAGATGTCTCATCTCTATAACTGACCAGACTGTGATTTTGACACCTTTGTGAACACAATCATTATTAGCTCTTTGTAGAGGCGGCTAGGTTTTCAAGCCTTCTGGTGATCTTCCCATCAGTCTTCATACTTAATTAAGTACTAGTCCATTAGCGTTTTGGCCCTACATTCATGCCAGAATATAAGGCCCAAGCAGTGAAATACGCTGTGTTCTCCAAAAGAATGTGCATAGGAAGGATCAATTGTTCCCAGAAAGGCTGTTGTTTGCTTCCAGTAAGTTTCTTCCTCTGTAGCTAAGCTGCATCCCATGGGTTTTATGGTCTGTTTATTTGTTTTTTTGCTTTTGTTGTTTTTCTGACAAAACAGAAAGTTGTCCATAGCATGAAAAAGAAGAAACTTTGTTCCCTCCCAGAATCTGTTTGAGTTTATCCAAAGATTATTATTGGAAGTCTCTCTGGTAATCTTGGGGATCTGAAGTACTGATAGAGAGCAGGGAAACACAGGCCTGTCTTACTCACCATTGCCTAATAATACTTGGAGAATTATCCCCAGAAAGACTTTACTAGTTTTATCAAGTGATTCACCATCCTATTCTGAGTAATCCATAAATTCAAAAGCATACCTTCTATTCAAGAGACTCTAGTGAATTGGAAGTAATTTGCAAATGAAAAACACAGTGAATTTCCCAGCAATACATAGTGTGTGTACAAGTATCTATCTCATAGTTTTCCATTTGTAACTTATGGTTTGCTAGCCTGCAGAATGAGGCTGACACATTGGGACAGCAGCCATTCTGATCAAATATGCAATAATGAGGGATCACTAGATTACAGTTATCACTTCCACATCAGAGGGGTTAGGGGCTTAGCACTCCCCCCCCCCCAAGATCTGGAAAATCCAAGGAAAACTTTTTGGCCCTCCCTTCATGCCAGAGAAGTTTGAATAATCATGGTATTAAAAGATAAAAATATGTTGACACTGTATAATACTATACATGTGTTTGTGCATTTCTGAGTTTCTAAACTTTTTCTGTATCATCTGATAGCCTTCACATGTCATCTGCAGCTTCTATGAAACTCCAAAAAGATTCCCAGTAATTACTTATGCCAACCCACAATATACCATATATTGAAACTGCGATGGGATAAGTCTCGTTGTGGAAGGAATAACTGTATAATGGCAAAGAGTAGAATTAGAAATGTGATCGTCAGTTTTCAACTTAGGTACAGTTGAAATTTAGTCTCATGTGAAGCAATGTCTGGCACCAACCTTGTTTCTAAAGTTTTGGTCTCAAAACTATATGTACTAGTGTGCCAGTAAAAAGGTAGTTTTCTGAGAATTGAATGACATGAAAAATACTTTTCAAGGAATTTAATTGCTCTGCCCTCAGTGTTTGCATATTATACCAGTTAGGACTGGTCCTGAGAAAAATTTTGAAATGGGAAAATTTTGTTTCCTATGGTTCTTAATCTCTTTCTCTATCCTTTGTGCCCTTCAGTGACTCCACTCCTCCTTTCAAGTCCCTCCATCCCAATTCTTAATTTCTTTGGGGAGCCTAGGAGTTAGAGAGAGTTCTTCATTATCCCTCCAGTCAAGCATACTTTCATCTGCCTATCCTTAAGGAAGACCAGACTGTTACCAATCCTTATGCAGTACACAAAGGGGAGATTATTAAGCCAATTAAAGCCCTCAAAACCAATATCATTCTTTCACAGATCCATTTGCTAGAATTTCAGCACTTAACTGTTTACTCCAGACTTGATTTTTTTTTTGATGAATATAAATGTAGAGGAGAATACTCCAAAAAGATCAGTTTATCTTTCTCACGTTTGGGCCATCCAACAAAATAATTTCTGGTTTAACTGGAGAGTCAGCCGTTTAAAGAGAATATCAGAGAGAATAGCATGACTGGAGTTCAACACTGCAGCTTGAGTATGACTTTTTGTATTAATAAGATTAAACTACATATTGTCCTAAACCTCCATCTGGTCAGAAAATAGATAGCTAAGAGAGTGACATGATGTTCAGTAGACATGGAACTATCACAAAAGGAAATGAAAGTCATGTAGCACTCCCTCTGGACTGTGTCTCCAACTTGTACTCATGTTCACAGGTTGGGTACTCAGAGGGTGACTGCTTCCTTGAAGTTTTAGAAATACTCCATGGGTGGTTGTCATTGTTCAATCATGTCAGACTCTCCATGACCCCATTTTGGGCTTTTCTTGGCAAAGATAGTAGAGTGGTTTACCATTTCCTTTTCCAGCTCATTTTACAGATGAAGGACTGAGACAAACAGGGTTAAGTTGACATGTCTGAGGCTGGATTGGAACTCACAAAGAAGAGTCTTCCTGATTCCAAGCCCAGTACCACCGGGCTGTCCCAGTCCTGTGGGCATCTATCTACATGTCACTGAAGGGCACAAAGGATAGAGAGATTAGGAACCATAGGAAACAAAATTTTCCCACTTCAAAATTTTTCTGAGGACCAGTCCTAACTGGTATAATACGCAAACACTGAGGGCAGAGCAATTAAATTCCTTGTACAACTCACAGACTCCAACCAATGTGCTTCCCATTAGACTGTGAACTCCTTGAGAGGATGGACTGTTTTTTGCCATTCTTTGTAACCCCAGAACTTAGTGCAGTCCCTGGCATAGAAGAGACACTTAATACTTGTTGACTGCCTGTTGACTAAATTCCCATTAACAGCCAGCCCATGGACACATTTGGCTCTTAGCAAAAGCGTTTACTAAGATGGCATAGCAAGCACACTAAGTGCTGCACATTCTTCCCCTGTAAACCTGAGGCACACTCTCCATGGAAAGAATGGTGGGAGTGTGTATTAAGAGCATAGCTGGTGATGACATGGGTAACATATGTCAATAATAAGCATTTATTAAGTACCTTCGATGGTTCAGACACTTTGCTAAGTGCTGGGGATACAAATAAAAAAGGAAAGATGATCCCTGCCCTCAAGGAACTTATGATCTAGTTGGAGAAGTCATTGCACAAAAGGTAGCTGGGAAGGGATGGGAAAGTATGTACCCATTATGGAGCATGATGGAGAAATCCTTTGCAGACATATGGGAAACGAAGAGATGACTGGTCAGGGTATCCTCCTTAAATGGAGTTTGAGGAGGAGCTCTCCACTTTGCCCTCCAGTGAAAAGGGTCCCAGGGGCAGAGGGTACTGATGAGCTGCAAATGCCAAGGCAGTTGTGTGCCAAGACTTCTCACTACTTTTGTTCTGCAGTGCCTAAAAGTCTTTTTTTCTCCTGCAGAGATCTTGCAAAACTCCCCCTTGGAGCTTCCTCCACATCTCTCTTATACCATGCCTTTCTTTTTCACCTATACAACTACCACCTTAGTTCAGGTCCTCATCACCTTTGCCCTGGACTATTGCAGTAGTCTCTTAATTGGTCTACCTGCTGCAAACCTCTTTGCTATTCCAAATAGTCCTGTTCCATCCTCCACTTAGTTGCCATGGTGATTGTCCTTGAACAGATCTGAGCATATCTCTCTACAAACCCCTCTTTTTGGTTTTTAAAGCCCTTAACAACCTGCCTCAACTTATCTTTCCAACCTCATATATTGCTCCCTTTCTTATGCTCTACAATCCAGACAAATTGACCTTCTCTTAGTTCCTTATTTAGTTCGTCACATGGATTCTTTCCTCCTGTCCTGTGTCTTTGCATTAGCTGTTGCCCATGCTTCAAAGGTGCTCCTTTCTCACTTCTGCCTCACGGAGTCCCCCATTTTATTTAAGATGTAATTCAAGCGCTTCTTTTTATGCACAAAGCCTTCTTTATCTGCTAGGGCTCTACCTCATTAACTACCTTATATTAATTATTCTTCATTTCTTTTGTATTCTGTATATATTTATATATGTAAAAATGGCCTCTCATGATAGAATATAAACTCCTTCAGAGTAGGACATATCCCATTTTTTTGTTTTTCACCCAGCAGAATTCCTATCACATAGTAGGCATTTAATAAAGTGCTTATTAATTGATTGATTGCTCTTCTAGGTTAGGCTCTCACACCATCAGTACTAAGGTTACTTCCTGATATTCCCTAAAACATCACACACGCACACGCACATGCACACACGCACTCACACATATACACCTCTGTTTCCTCTACCCCCATTGAAGATACTCAGTCTCCCTTCTAAACACTTTAGAAGTAGGAAATGAGAAGAAAATCCTCTATGATGGGACACACCTATGTTTTCCTTTTCCTCTCTTATCTTCACATTATCTCATGTCCCTTACAAGTATCTCTTCTTGCTTTCCCCAGCCTAAAACTAATGCAGAATTTAGAAAATACATTTGAACAGTGTTTGTTTAATGGATTATAGCAGTGGTTCTCAAGCTGTGGGTTACAACCCCTTTGGGGGTCAAACAGGGTCACCTAAGACCATCAGAAAACACATATTTCTGATGGTCTTAGGAACTGAGACACCACTTCTCTGTCTCCAGGTGGGTCCACCCACATGCAGCTACGCCCACATACAAGTATTAAAGGGTCACAGCATTAGAAAGGTTGAGAACCACTGGATTATAGTAATGAGATGACATTCTGATGGTTTCCTTGTTTTTTTACTATATATACACATATATAAAACTGTTAAGAACCTTATTTTCAAATCTGCTCTGTCACTCTGCCATGTCCTTGCTCCATATATATAAATGAATATAAATTCAACTCAGCTTTCAGTAATTGTGATTTGGAAGGCTAACGAGATTGTATACCTAATGAAAGTGATGTAGCAGAATATGTCATGGTGGTACAAGGGGGAAATAATATGACCTTGAACAAGGAAGTTCTCTTCTTTGAGCTGTCTCTCTATATGTAAAATTAGGGTGTTAGACTACAGCTAGATAAAGGTCCCTTCCAACTTGAAGATTATATTATTTGTCTATAATTTTGTGAGTATTTGACCATTTGGATGTAGAGTTTAATGTTTATAACAGTTGACAGTGAGTTTGTCGCATTTTAATCTTTTAAAAAATCAAGAGGGTTTTCCATATCAATTTGACTGAAACAGAATTTTATATTAGAAATCTCGTGATGCACAATTCATTCATAGCACAACAAAAAGGTCTGTCTTGATTCTTGTAGAATAATTAGATCTGAAAGACCCTCAGAAGTTAATGCTGTTCATCCCCATTCTTCAAACTAGAATTAAGATCAGTAGTTTTAAAGGTAAATGGGCCCTTAGATGTCAGCTGGTGTAAACACACACACACACACACACACACACACACACACACACACACACACACACACCACCACCACCACCACCACCACCAACAACAACAACAACAACAACAACAACAACAAACAACAAATCTGGGGAGTACAGTTGGTGAGAGCAATTACAGACTTTTTGAAGAAGTTCTTATTTAAGAGTTGGCTCTATAATGGGACAGGCTAAAAGATGACTAAGGAAGTAGTGGAGCAAGAGAAAAATGAGAACCACTTGAAATTACAGCTGTTTCTTACAGGCTGGGAAGTCAAAGTACCCTAGACTCTCACTTACCAAGTTATCTCATTGGAAAAATATGATTTTATTGATCTCTTGATCAGGGGCCACATTTTCATCTTCATATCTTTAGGTCCTTTCACTTGTCAGTAGGGAGTTGTTGTTTTGTAGTCATGATTTTATTTCCTGACCGCTAGTGTAAAATTGCACTCATCTGAGTCTTTTGGGATTGACACTTTGCCCTCAGCATAAACTGTTAGACCCACATATGGAGTTTTTCCCCAAAATCCTGAGGTCATGCATACATTTTGTTGGGTGAAAATGAAGGAGGAATTGTACTTACCAGTGTTTCTAGTCCAGTTTGCCAGTGTGTGGATTTCCTCCTATTTTCTAATTCTCTTTGCCCACGGTAGAAGCTATGAGGTCCAGATCTGTAAAGTTTTCCCAGACTGGCAACCTGTCTTCATCTTTTAAGTTGGTATTCTAGGTAATGTTGTGCTAGGTAGGTTGTGCTAATAGATCTCTTATCCTTTTTTAGACATTGCAAATCAGCATTGGTCCCCAAAGCCAGCCTAACTAAATGGAGTTCACCTAACTCTCATGTTCCTAAAAACTTATATAGAAAATGAAATTTTAGTACATATGTTCATATATATACGTGTGTGTATTTATATATGTATATGCATATATATGTACAATTATATATGTGTACATATATATATATATATATAGGCATAGTTTGCCTGTATAATTAATATAAACATTTTAAAGTAGAGTGTTCTGAGTAAGCCACTAGTTTTACTTCTAATTCTAAGGTGGATAATAATTAGAACATGTGACTAAATGATCAGTTCATTTTTGCTAATCAGAGACTTAAACAGCAGAATTGCACTTTCGTATGAAACAAATTGGATCAGACAGCAGCCTGAGAATTAAGCCAAATCAAAAAATGGGAAATGCCAGAGCTTCACCTAAGCAGTGGCTGTCAAACAATAATAAATAGCATAGTAATCAGTAGCAATTATTGCCAGTGCAGCACAAGATGACAGCATACTCTTCTCTCTGAAAGTAGACAGCTAGATGATGCAGTAGATACAGAACCTAGAGTCAGGAAAGAACCCGAGTTCAAATCCAGCCTGAGATGCTTATTAGCTGTGTAACTGAACAAATCACTTAATCTCCCTCCACCTCAGTTTCCTTGTCTGCAAAATGGACATAATAACAGCACCTATCTCTGAGAGTTGTTATGAGGATAAAGTGAGTTCATATTTGTAAAGCACTTTGTAAAAGTTAAAGCTCTACATAAATCCTAACTATTATCATTATTAGAGTCAATCATTTATCCATCTCCAAAGAACAGCTGTTCAGAAACAAAGGAGTCTCCAAGTTTACTAAAATCAATGCTGTCAGCCACTGAACTATGGAAAACCAACATTGTGGAAGATGCATTCATTATAAAAAGTAACTTATAGAAATACTCTTAAGGATGGAACTGAAAGTATCTAAGATACTTCTACATCAACAGATTGAAAGTTCAGTGAATATAGTTGTTTTAGGTTAGTCTTTTGTCTTAATTTATTTTAAAAAAATATGCTGACATGTAATAAGTGATGAATCTCATGACAGCACAACATAAAAGACAACCAGTAAACATGAAATTTAACAGCCTGCCAAACAAAACCCTGCTGGCTCCCTGAAGTCTCCATTAGCAGAATAATCAAAGATATCAGTTGACCTTCATCTTTCCAAGACCAATAATGCAGTAATAGACATAGAATTGGAAGCAGGAAGCTATGAAACAATGAGGGTGGCAGCACAATCCAGACTAAGCCCCAATTCCACAAATCTGCTCTTTGTGAACACTATATGAGGATCAGGACTTTGGTCTTTATATCATTGAAGAACCAGTTTCATGCTCTGCCTGTCTGGCCTAGCTCAAATGTTGTTCTTCATAACTTGAAATTGCAAGGGGAGAAACATTCAAACCCAGAGAGTCTTGGTGTCATTAACAAACTTAACACCTGGCTGAGCAAGGCTGAGCATCTTTATTATCCTGGGAAAACAAAATCAAATTAGGGCAATTCAGAGTTAGCTGGGAGAGGAAAGAAGGTACAAAGGCAAGAGACTGATGAGGATAAGCCAGTGGCATTTAGGGAATATTTTGAGAAAGTTAAAATATTAATGGATAATTTATTATAGCAAGTAGATCCAGTGCTTTTCCATTTTTCTATTCAAACATGTAGCAGGGTTTCCCATGGGAAAGAAATTTCTCCAATGCAAGGTTTCCCATGGGAAAGAAATTTCTCCTTCCTATAGTATCTTCAGGCTAGCAATACCTAGTTGACCCATAGGCTTTTTTTAAATGGTGCCAATTATAAATAGATTTTATTCTCCAGAATAAGAATTGAATTTCCACTTGTTTATAATACAGATAAAGTGCAATATTGTTCACTTCTCTCTCCCTCTGCACACATTCAGGTATTCACAATGGCCAAATTTATACAGAAGCAATTAATTGCTATTTTTTTTAACTGCTGCTGTCTTGGCTACAAATTTTAGTTCTTCAGTTTTTGGAAAGCTATGTGGTATGCTCTTTCTTCTGGTACATTTAGTTGACTTCTTCAGTGGTGGGCCCAGAAGTAATACTTCAGAATAGGGCTGCTCAGCCACCTGGGAATTCACCAGGCATGCCTCCTGGAGAGCCTAGGCACTCCGATATAGCTTAATAATGATAGGGTTGCAAACTTTCTCCAGTTCTTTCTGCTGCTACTCAGATTCTTCCATCTCAACAGTCTGGTTCTTATCCAGCCAGTTGATTATTTCATTATATTTGTCAAGGATTTTGTTTTTATCCTTGCCAGCTTTGCCTCAGAGTTTGTCACCTCCACTGTAGCCGTAGCCTTCATGTTTTCTCACACACACACATGCACACACACACACACACACACACACACACATATTATAGAGATAGATATAAGACTGGAGTGAGTTCTTGAAACAACTTATCTTTAGCCTTGTATTACTTAACTTCCTGGACAAGCCATTCAATGTCTTCTTTGCTCAAGTGACCTTTGTCACCGTCGGGGGTGATTTCCCTTGCCTGTGCTCTGATCTAGAGAAGATACATTAAGGATGCCATTTGCAACTATGTCAAAGATTACGTCAGTCTAAGGAACACCCCTGCAGGCAGGGGCAATTCCAGCGAGCTCATATTTGCCAAATAAGTGTTACTCTTTATCATTGTTCTCTCACCTTCATAAACTTAAATAAGCATACTGCTTTTTGTCCGAGTAAATGGAGATGGTCTGTGTCTGCTTAGAAGGGATGGTGGTATGGCATTTAATCAGAATTGTCAGCACATTTCAATTCCAAGGGAAAGAAAAGTAGCAAGTAAAAAGATTTATCCCCAGACAAGATGGCAGCCTGGACAGCTGCACCATAAGCAGTAGCTTCATCAGCATTAATACCCTTGTCTAGCTCCTTGCCATTGAAGAAATCCTGCAGAAAGTCTGTGTGTCTTGGGAGTTGGTGTGGAACCATACACTAAAACAGTGTCATGCATCTGTGACTTAATCTAATTTGGCATCCCTCTGGACCTTTGTCACAGGGCCCAGTATGCCATAGAAGAGATCAGCATTTGACTTTTCAAAATGAGGATGGGTGATAGAAATATAGAAGTCAGTACTTTCATAGAGGGAGTCAGTGACAATAGTAGATGCTTTCCACGTTCACAAGTGGTACATAGTCACTGAACAATCCTCTCGTTCTCACTGATGTTTTTCTTGTGCTTTCACTTGAACTCAGTAATGAGATGGTTGTCATTGTGTTTGTCAGTCTTCTTCACCCAAGTGGGTGTCTCCAATTGTAGATGACTTCAAAGATACCATCTTCAATGATAAGAACGGAAACATCAAAAATACTACCTTCAAGGTCAAAGATCAACACATTCCTCCCAGCGCTAACCTTTTTGTCCAAGCCGTAAGCAGTTGTAGCAGTTGGTTCTTAAGTGATTCAGAGCACACAGAGACTAATTATGGTTCAAGCATTGTTGGTGGCCAGACATAGGGAAACATTTCTAATAGTTGTTACTGTGACCACAGCATTTGTACCAGTCTTCCCCAAGTAAGTTTCAGCAATTTCTTTCATCTTGATCAAGGAAGTTTCTTCTGGAATAGATAGAAGCTATTGGTCTGTCCTTTGTATTCTCCTAAGACTTAGGCCTGCCCATATCATTCACCACCATTGAGTGGTGAATTTGAGTGAAAGTCCAGTGCTTCATGTCTGATTGAACAACTATGTCATCTTATTTATGACCTATTAGATTCTTGGTATCAAAGACTATATCGATGAGGTTCATTGCATCTTGATTCTTTGTAGCATATCCAAATGTTCCATGCCAGTGAAGGTGACCTAACTTGAGTTGCTTCTGTCTTCTTGATCATTAGCCATGATCTCTCCTTTTCATGTTAGAAGACTTCCACACAGGAATAAGTAGTGCCAAGATTGATGTCAGTAGCAGGTCTTTTTGACAAGGTTCCTGGGACATCAAAGTTATTGCTGTCCAATGAGGTGTAACAAGGGCTGTTGCTGTAATGAGTAAGATTCTACTCAGAGACTTTTGCAATAATGTAAATGTCTCCAGAAGCACAAAAAAGTCATACAGGGGTAGGGTTCTGAATCCACAATACCTTGAGCAGTGCAAGATGCTGAGAAGTTGGACTAGATGATTTCTCAAGTCCCTTATAGCTCTCGATCCTATGAAGCAATTGTGTAAAACCTTTGCTCGAAATATTTAGTGTCTCCCTGTTTCCTGTTGAGTAAAGTTTAGGCTCCTTTGTCTGATCTTTAAAGTTTGTGACCCTGTGACATCACACTACCTTTCTAGCCGTCTTTCCTATTGTTCCTCTTCATGCATACAAGACCCCAACAAAACTGGCTGTTCTCTTTCCCCAAAACACATGATACAATTTGACTGTGCCCAGAATGTCATTTTCCTCACCACCACTCCCAGCTTCCACCTGTTGGAATTCTAACCATGTTTTAGGATCCAGCCAAAATGTTGCCTTCTTTAGGAAACCTTCCCCAGTACTCTCTGTGATTGATAACTTTCTTCCTCTGATCTTGCATAGATAGCACTTTATTTTGTAACTCTCCAATGTGTTTACTATGTAATATAGTGTATTATATAGTGTATTTATCTGTTTCTTATCTACTAGACTGTAATCTCCACTCAGGCAGGAATTATATCTTATCTAAGCTCTTTATCTAACCCCAGTACCTAGCACTGTGCTTTGCACATTGTACTAAAGATCCCTATGAACTCAAAGCAAATTGCCTCACCTTCCTTCATCTTGTTCACCCATGCAGAGTGACATTAAGATTGCTTTTAGCTCATGACAAGCTGGTGAGAAATTCCATGAGTCATTCCAGAACATAGATCATTTCATCTGGCGCTCCTGTAATCAAAAGTGTACATAGAACTCTCTTTCAGGCATGGGAACAAATCATACTTGTTGGAAATAGGGAGCCAATTGTTCTAAACAGTCAGTGAGGCATAGATATGGTTTATAAGTAATGTGAAACATAAGGATAGCATATATGTTATCCAGGAGGCTCCTAAACCAATCTGGTACGGTGTTCTTCTTTACAAATAGGTAATATGGAAGGATACTTTTTTTCACTTTGTTTCCATTCATCGACATTGAGATAAACGCAGCCTCATTCCTACCCACAGTTCCTCCCTCTGCCTTTCAACCTCTGCATCCCAGGCAATAGGAATCTTCCTCTTTTAGAGTCAAATGTGTTGTCCACTGAATCTAAAGTAAAATGTATGACAAAGGAAATATTAGAGAAAACATTTACTGGATACATTTAAGACCACTTGCTAAAATGTACTTATAGCTTCACCAATCAAAACTCTAAAACTAGCGTGAACAAGAATCTCTTTGTAGAAAAAGTTGTTTCATTGTGTATAATCATGTGAAGACCAGCTTAGCACAGTGAGATGTAATGAAAATAATACTGGACTTGCATTTTAAGACCTCGGTTCTAGGTCTGGCTCTGGTTATTTGCATCTTATCCTTGAGAACATAGCTTAGTATCTCTGAATCTGTTTCCTTATCTGTAAAGTTGGGGGATAAGGGGAAGCATATAATAAATATTTCTACTACCTATGTCATAGGACAAATATAAGGAAGACATGTTACACTATACAGGATGTCTCAAAAGTCAGCACAGTTTTAAGCTTCAGTATAAGGATGCCTCAGAGATTGTGGGGTTGTTCCAGATCACTACAGTAAAGCAAATAACCACGCTAAAGCAAGGCACAAGAATTTTTTAGTTTATATTTTTAAAAAATATATTTTATTGCTTAAAAATGCTAATCATCATTGGAGTCTTCATTGAGTCATAATCTTCTTGCTTGTGGAGGGTCTTCCCTCGATATTAATGGCTGCTGGGCTGATCAGGGTGGTGGTTGCTGATGGTTGGGGTGGCTGTAGCAATTTCTTAAATAAGACAACAATGAAGTTTGCCGTGTTGATTGACTTATCCTTTCATTTGAACACTCAGAGGCCATTGCAGGGTTATTAATTGATCAAAATTTCAATATTGTTGTGTCTTAGGGAATAGGGAAGCCCAAAGAGAGGGAGAAAAATAGGAAAATAGACAGTTGGTAGAACAGGCAGAACATACATACATTTATCTATTAAGTTTGCTATCATATATGGACATGGTTCATGGTGCCCCAAAACAAGTACAATAGTAACATCAATGATGACTGATCATGGATCACCATAACAGATATAATAATAATAATGAAAATATTTGAAATATTTTGAGAACTACCAAAGTGTAACACAGAGGCATGATGCAAACACATACTGTTGGAAAAATGGAGCCAATAGACTTGCTTGACACAGGGTTGCCACAAACTTTTAGTTTGTAAAAAGAAGTTAATATTTGTGAAGTACAATAGAATGAGGTAAATATCTATAACTTAAATTTACCAGTTTAGTTAAATTTAACAATCACAGACAGCCATTGTTCTTCAGATTTAGTAGCTTAAAACTACACTGACTTTTGGGATGTCCAGTTATAAATGTGAGTTACTGGAGCGGTAGGGAGAGTGTCAGAAAATTGGGCACTGTTAAGCGCTCCAACTTGCAAAACAGATAATTTGTGAGTAATATTTTTTTTGTGAGAAAAGTTTTCCTTAGTTTTAAGCCTGTTTAGTGCATTTAATTGTTTACTTATAGGCATCAATGTCTGGAAAAAGGGAAGGTGGAGAAACTTAAAGCTAAAGTTTTGAGGACCATTGCAAGTTGAAGGTAAAGGGAGGAAAATCAATATATGACCTCTTTGAGTTAATAATATGGGAACGTAATATTCAACTTATAAAAATTTGATTTACAAAATTTTTAGAAGTACATTTAAGTGGCTTCAGATCCCTCTTCTGATACATTCTTTCTTGGAGCAGGTCTCAGATTACCTCATCTGTAAAATTAGGGGATTGGAGTATATGATTTTTGAGTTCCCTTAAAACCCTAAATCTCTTACCTTATGATATTTGTATGTGAAACTATATTTAGCTAAGAAGAAAGAAAAAGACAGGTAAGAATGAAGCACCAATTTAGCAGTCTTAGTCTTTGTTCTTGGCTATTCCTTTATGATTTTTCATACTTTCAGTAACTATTGAATCCATCCTTTGTACATTACATGGTACTATGTACATTCCACTATATTCTGATCTTCATACAGAGGTATCTGAGGCATAATCTTGTTTAGTTAACTCATTCTAGTTGGGGAGACAAGACACAGACACATGAAATGTTGAAATAACTATACAAAAGAATAGACTGGTAGAGGACTAAATGATTGATCCATGTAAGTGTTGGTATTGGTTATTAGAGAGAAAAATCATTGTAAATTGGAAGATTAAGAAAGAAGAATGAGCTGGACCTTAAATAATGAGTAATATTTGGATAAGCAAAGGGGAGAAGCATGAGTAAAAGCATGGAGGTGGGAATATGAATAATATCCCAATGCATTTGGGAAGACCATTCTGGCAGAGCAAAGGATTCATTTTGAGAAGTAGTGGGAGAAAATATTGAAAAAAATAGTTTGTGACCAGATTATTAAAGGCTTTGAATGCCAGGTGGAAGACCTTTTCACTTGATCAACAGGGAAGCAATTGAAGATTTTTGAGCCAGTGATTTTTTTTTTTTTTGATGAAAAGTTTTTAGAAAGATTAGGCAAGCATCAGTATTCTGGATGGATCAAAAAGAGGAAAAGACTAGAAGCAGGGAGAACAGTTAAGAGGCTGTTGTAAGGTAGTGTTGTAATAATCCTAAATGGATTTAATGAGAGACTACTCTGGAGCCGGTTGGGGAAAGTGATGGCATGAATACAAAGGGGGAAAAAATAGATGAGGTGTAAAGATAGAAAGGACTCAAAGATCAATAATGTTTGAGGTGGAAATACCCCACAAAGAAATCTAAGAGTTCATTAGCCTAGCATTTTTTGTGAAAGTTATATGAAAAGGTAGTATTCAATGTCATTTTAGCTAACTATAATAAAGTATAGACATTTTTATCAAATAACAAGGGAAGAGAAATACTCTGTCTTCATCCTCAAGTCTTGCTTTAAGTATAAGCAATAAATCATGTTAGACTCAACCCCTGCCTCTCCATTGTCTACTAGGTATTACTCTATAACCCTTCCAGGATCCTTCCTACTTTCTCATTCCCAAACTTTATTACATCCCATTCATTTGCATCATGAATAGTCATTTATTATCAATAATAATCTTGTCTGTTGAAATTGCATAGCAAAAATATTTCCAAGTGTCAATAAATTTATGGCACCCAACTTCAGTTGCCTTATTTAAAGAAAAAATGTCTCTTGCTTGTGTATTACTTTGTAAGAATTATTGTGCTTTCTCAAATCTTCCCTGCCTTTTAGGAATGTATGTGTTTAATTTTTATTTTTCTATCAGTTTATAAACTGCTTATCCTATTTCATTCATCACTATTCCATTGACCTACGGAATTCATAGTTTTTGACATATCTAGATTAACTCTTAATCCTCCATTCATGTCTGTTATTGCTTTTCTCCATTCTTTGTACATACTCCACATGTTTAGCAATTCATATTGGATTGATATCGATATGCATTCACAGTCACATGACCAATTCCTTATCCTTTTCACACCATTTACTATGATCCCTGTTAGATGCTTACAGTAACCTTTACTGTCTTGTAATCCACCCATAATAGCATAAAAGATAAATATTTTAATATAGAAAATCCATATTGGCCAAAAAGTGAAATGTTTTTCCATTGCCAGTCTTAAAATCTAAGGAAACCAATAGTGAAACTCCCCAAGTAACTACCTCCTTTTGCCCCAAACTCCACTTTCCCACCTTTTATTCTAGATGAGAGAAGAAGGTTGTTCCATTGCAACTCAGAAACACATTTGTTCTATACTCAGCAACTGCTAGATGGAGGCAGAGCCCAATCTGACCCAAAGCCAAAAGGTGGGTTGCAAGTGCATTAAGGAAAACAGGCATTGCAAAGCAGAGGATAATCCTTATGTGTGTGAAGAATGTAAAGAGCTATAAAGCCCAATGCTGGTCTTTATAACCATATATACATCCACAATTAGTGATCTTTAGGAGTAATAATCACGTTCACATATAAAGCAAAATGTAGATGCTAATCTCCAATATCCTCCATCTTCTAGTTCCGTTCTAGGATGCCTTCATACAGGTTCAAGCCTTAAAAACATCCTTACCAGACCCTACTGTCTATCCCCTTTAAGTTATTCTTCTGTATCTCTTGTCACTTTCATAGCCAAAGTCCTACAAAAGCTATCTGTACCTGTTGCCTCCATTTCTACTGCTCTTGCTCACTTCTCAATCCTTTGCATTCCAGCTTCCAACCTAATCACTCAACTAAAACCACACTTGCCAATAGTGTATAAGAGTTGGTCTAGATCATTGGTTCTCAACCTTCCTAATGCCACAACCCTTTAATCCTCATGTTGTGGTGACCCCTAACCATAAAATTATTTTCATTGCTACTTCATAACTGTAATTTTGCTACTGTTATGAATCTATCTGATATACAGGATGTATTTTCATTGTTACAAATTGAACATAACCCACAGATTGAGAACCACTGTTCTAGATGGTTTTGAAGGTCCTTTTTATCTGTAGATCTGTGAATCTGTGAACATATGATCCTTTGATCTCCTAATTGCCAAATTTAATGGTCATTTCTTAATCCTCATCTTTCTTGACTTTTCTACCATGATTGATATTGTTGATGATCTTCTCCTAGGGATATACCCTTGCTTTTCTAGGTTTTTATGATACTGTACTTTGGGTTTTCTTCCCACCTAACTACTCTTTCATAATATCTTTTGCAGGATCATCATCCATTTCATACTTCCTAAACTGTGGGTGTATCTCATAAATTCCCGTTTGAATTACCTTTATGCAGATGACTCACAGATATGAATATCCAGCTCCAGCCTCTATTTTTCTCTTCTTTCCATATAGAAATGTTCATTTTTGTGGATATTTGTCAAGTTCAGGATAACAAAAAAAAATTAAGTAATTTTTATGAAGCTAAAGAATGGTTAAATTTCCTCTTGATAATTTTCCTATGATATCTCCTACATGGTATGTGACTTCTGACCTTCCTGGTATATCAAAAGGAACCTATAAGGAAACATTCTGTTTCTCAGGGTTTTTCACAAAGACATTTAAAAAGTCATAGAAATAAAAGGTTTTGTCTGTGAAAATAGCCACTTGCCTGACTCTCAAGTGTCCCCCCCCTAGCACCACTTAGTACTATTTCCATTTGTTTGGTGAATTCATTGGAATTTCAGACAATATCTTTCTTATATGTGACTCCAGGGACAGCAACAGAGGAACTGTGTCAACTGGGAGCACAAAATGCTTTGACTGCCACCGTCCTGATGGAAAGAGTATTGAGTTAGTGCTAAAACCTCCACAAGGCTACATACAGTACAAGAGAAGGAAGCCTTAAATAATCAGGTTTTTTGGTAACTCTTAAAGTTCCTTGGCCTCTGTTTTATGATTTGGAATTTTTAAATTTGGAGAGGAAGAGAAAAGACTGTTGCTGCCATCTGTGTGTGGGCTATATGTGAGCTACTAGATGTGACACTTTATAATTCTAGAAATACTATGATTGGGTAGAAAGGATGTGAGTTAGTCACCTACTGTGGTTCAGCATATCAGTGGTAAGAACTTTCTTCAGTCATTTTTCAGTTGTTTTCAACTCTTCGTGATCCCATTTGGTGTTTTCTTGGCAAAGATAACTGGAGAAGTTTGTCATTTCCTTCTCTATCTCATTTGACTGATGAAGAAACTGAGGCAAACAAAGTTAAGTGACTTGCCTAGGGTCATACAGCTAATAAGTATCTGAGGCCAGATTTGAACTCAAGAAGATGAGTCTTCCTGACTCCAGGCCTGGCACTCTATCCACTGTGCAACTTAGCTACTCCAGTAAGAACTTATCAACCGTTAAAAAGGCATATTTTCAAGTCTGTCTGTCAAGTAGCAGGTACCATTCCCTGGGAATCAGTGAGTTAGAGCTTTGTCAGAGATAAAATCGTTGCTGAACTCACAAAAGGTGAGAGGTATAGAAGCTTTAAAAAAGAATCCAATGAATTTGATATTTATTTCTTCTCTTTTTCTTTCTTTTCAGGAGTGGTCACACATTACTTGCCTTCTGGTTTTCCCGTCAAGAAGGAAAGCTGAATCGACAGCAGACTATTGAATTGGGACATCACATCCTCAAAGCACACATTTTTAAGGTAGCAGGAGAAATCAAAGCTTATTGTCTCTTATTGTCAGAACACCACTGGACACTGTGTGCATGAAGATACCTATTGCTTCAATATAATCTCCATTTGCTTAAATTATATTGTTACAAAATATTATGATATCCTTAAGAGTCTCAAGAGTACAGTCAAAACTTCACGTGTCCAGAACCTTCAGAGATCCTTAAGAACTGAAAAAAATCATCAAAACTTATAAAATTTATTTTTGTAATTATTCATTATTTTGTACTGAAGTTTTTATAAAATGTATTAAGATTTCCCTGCCTTATGAAACATATTGGGCATAATAATTTAACCTTTTAGTGATAACCGTAAACCATGCTCATGATAGACATCAATTCAAGGTAATAAAGAACTATAACAAAGGACTTTCTTTATAATGTATTAAGGTTCGTAGGGCCATTTACCCTCTGTGACTTCAGGTTGTAATATTTTTAAAATTCTAGTTTCTGCTTTTTATAATTCTTCTATGTCTTTTTCTCGTAGCTGTCACCTCTCATTGCTATTCATGTTGAATATCTGTAGTAACCTCTCTTCCCCTTCCCTTCTGAATTCCTGTTTCTAATCTGCTGTCAGCTTAGACATTAGATAATTAGTAGACTATGAGGACTTCAGCAGACTCTCAGGGGTAGAAGCACTACTATATGCTTTAATGCATGGGACTTTGTGATATCTATTTTAGTGTTAGGGTATCTAGACAATCTGACACTACTATGGAAATCAGTGAGAAATTTATCTGTTGCCTTTGAGATAATGACTTTATCTCCCAGAAAGCAGAGTTTAGTAGAGCCAAAAGGACCCAGAATTCAGCTTTATTTTAGGCTTATTGAATTTTATTCAGCCTTCTTATGTTCATCTCAGACAGCAATCACTTGATTTGTTTGCCTGTATGCATCTGTGCTTTCTCAGGCCCCACCTCCACCCTTCCAGAAACACAGACTCATTGTTATCAGCTGGGAGAGAGAGAGAGAGGCCACAGCAAGCCCAAGACAAGGAGGAATGTAGTAATGAGTGGGAATTCTTACCAGAGTAAGAATAGCAGTAAGAGAACTACAGGCACAACAGAAGGGGAAGCCATCCCCAAGTTACCAGCAGAAAAGACAAGGGCCATAATTTCAGGGGTAGTGAATAGGGTAGGGATGAAGGAAACATCTACATGATGAAGATAATAACAACGCTCCTTCCACTGAGCACGATTAAAATGGTTGGTTATACCCCTGTGTGAGCTAGCATATGAAGCAGGGCTGACACATTCCCTAAAGGAGTGAAACCGCACTGATTCAGGGTGTAAGGGCTCTGTCACAGCAGTGGCTGGCCAGCCACTGGGGCAACTCCTTGCAGTTGTTCCTTAGTGTTCCTCATCAGCGTCAGGGTTACATAAAGTAGTATCACAGCAGGGGCCAATGCTGCAGTCGGTAGACTAGTACATTTAATTTTCAGAAAGTTGGGACAATTACACTATGCACAGTGCCATGCCCTCATTAAGCAATAAGTTTTCATTGAGTTGAATGCCACAGCAGTAGATTTATGGCACAGAAGATGTGCATGAGTTTACACATCCTGGTGAGCTCTTACACTAGCCATGGACTTACAGTTCCATCCTTTTCTGTCCTTGTGTAGTAATTGTTATAACTCCCTGAAATTTCCTTCCATGGTATTCAGAGTCCAGGATTTTGACTTTGTATTTGTATTTTGATATTGTCCTATCTCGTCTAGCCTTGGGATGAACTGCAATTTTTTTCAAGTCATAGAAGAAAACAGCCTATGATGCAAATTTTCTTCTGGGTTCTATTAATTCATGCGTGCTTAAGATTTATTAGTCTAAGGCTTTTCCATACTGTCACTACAATGGACAGTAGTGAGCTGGAAAGTCAGTCTGTGACAGGCATTCAACTAGTTTTTATTATGTTCTCACTATCTACCAGGAGGTATGTTAGGAATTGAGGATACAAATACAAAAAAGGAAACAATCCCTTTTATCAAGGAACTTATATTCCGATGGGGGAAATACAATACGTGTAGAAGAGTGATGGCCAGGGTAGTCAAAGTATGGTCCAGAAACCCCTGGGGGTCCCCAAGACCTTTTCAGGAGGTCCACAAAATTAAAACTATTTTCATAAAACTACTAAGATGGTTAAATTTCTCATCTGGTAAATATTGATAGATATAACTACATAGACAAAAGCTCTTTGGAGAGAAAAGGGTCCAAATTTTTAATAATATAAAGGGGTCCTGAAATAAAAAAAGACTTGAGAACTGCTGATCTAGGCAATTGTAGGGGTTGTAAGTAGAGCCATACAGCAGTAAATTGTTGCACCTTTTCCTGTAGCGATGACAGTATTGATTTGATTTTTGTTCCCAGAGTAACATCAAGATGTGGAAAGCAGGACAGGGAATAAGAGCAGAGGGACAATACATACGGTAGTGGAGGCAGGGCAAAAGACAAAGTGTCCACTCTGGGTAGGTCCTAGTGTCCTAGCAGATGGCTAGATGGGATGTGTGAAACATGTGAAACTAAATATAGCATGCTGAGTGTTTCCTGTGTTTTTACAACTGAGGTCTTACAGTGGCAAGCATGGAGGTAGAAAACAGCAGTAAACTGTCTTCTATTGCATCCTCTGTCCTGGTTGTACCTCAGAACAACCTGAAATGAAGTTATATAAGATAGTGCTTTGCAACGCCGCAAACCCACTGTGGAAGCTTGCGTCCTTTTCCTTCCCAAGAAGTTGCTCCCTAAGCGACTTATCTGGTCTCTGCAACATCTGGTCCTCTTTCAGTCATTAATTGTTCATTTTTGTTCAGGGAAAGCCTTTCCACAAGTGAGGAGTCTGAGTCACCAAATGATGTAGCTCCTTGCCTTTGTAGGGCCACAGAGTGGAGTGAACTCCAGAACTATGCTAAGTAGACTGTATTACTGAAAGTAGCACCTGGAATCCTTCAGAAAATATTGGAATTATGAAGACTTATTTCTCAAACAAACCAACCTTTGCTTAAGGTTTTGACATATTTCTTTGTATTTGAGCAAATCTGCCAAATAGATCTGCTGAAATGGGTTATTAGCACAAATCAAGTGAGTTTCTGTAACAATAATGAGTGGCCACAAGATTCTGGGACTATTAGTGAAAGCCCTACTCACTCTTTTCATTACGCCCAGCTGTTGAAGATGATGGCTCTTCTCAGAAACTCAGAGCCTAACTCGTTATTGAACAGGGGCCATGGCGTGTGTGTAATAGGATAACTTAGAGGCCATTCCCATACCAAATCCTAAGCAGAGGAAGGAAACTCCTTTGTCCAGACTGTATCCTGTGTGTGATATGCCTATCTACCTGTTGAATTCCTATCCATTCTTTAGAATCCAACTAAAATTCTACCTCTTCCATTTTTGGATTCCACCTCCACAATTGGCAATGACCATTTTCTGCATATCTCTGGTTCATTTGTCATACAGGGTTTTTTTGTTTGCTTGGGGCTTTTTTCCAAGTATTTGTGTATGTTTTCATATCTTCTCTCTGGTCTAGAATCTCCATTGAGGTTCTGTGGATGTAGCTTAGCCAAGGGCAGCTAGGTGGGTGCAGTGGATAAAGCACTGGCCCTTGAGTCAGGAAGACCTGAGTTCAAATCCAACTTCAGACACTTTCCCTAGACAAGTCACTTAAACCTGTTTGCCTCAGTTTCCACATCTATAAAATGACCTGGAGAAAGAAATGGCAAAACACTCCAATATCTTTGCTAAGAAACTCCAAATGGGATCACAAAGAATCAAATACGACTGAACAACAACAGATCTTGGCTAAATATTTTATTTCCCCTAGTCCTTAACCAATATTCTAGTCAGCTTTGAGAGCTAAGTCCCAAGCTTAGCAGACTAAAAAAGAACTACTGGTTGGCTTCACCATAAAAAAGTATGTAGGTTATAGACGAAGACAGCAGGATATAAGCACCTTGAAACTTCCTTTATATTTCCAAGCCATAGCACAGAATCTTCAAAATAATAGGTACTTAGTAAATGCTTGTTGAGTTAAACTGATTCCACTTTCACTTTTCCCTCCTCTGCACACCTGGGATTTGCTGCTAGAAAAATAAAACCCATTCTAGTAATGAATTAGGCACCATAGACCTATCCAGTGCTCTTTAAAGTAGTTTGGCTTCCTCTGTTAGGATAGGAGGATCTGAAGGGGTAGTTGGTGCCAATCTGTCCTTTCTTTCTTTAGCAGCCCTTCTCTTTCTGCAGTAGGGAGCAGGAGAGAGGACTGAGCAGATAGATAAGGAGGAGTTTCTAGAGATGCTATCCCTGCCATGACAAGAACACAACCACCTTCTCTTTTGAATTTCATTTTATAGTCTTCTATGTATTTTTAAATTTTGCTATATGACCCTCACTTTTTGTCCCTTGAAATAATTGTGCTTGCTGATGGCTGTTAAATTCATAATTTTTTTTAATGTAATAAGAAAAAAAGCATGATGGTTGGAGAGCTGGACTGGAATCAGGAAGACCTAGGTACAGATCCTGCTACTGACACATACTGGTGGTCTGGCCCTTGCCAAGCAAATTATTTAACCTCCCAGTACCCCAGGCAACTCTGTAAAGCTACAAGTTGCAGGGAAGGTGCTGGTCTTCATTAATAGAGCTAATTCCTCACTGGGAGCTCTTTACACTAATGAAATCACAGGGCTGATCAAAAAAATATGTATGTATGTGTGTGTACATAAACACACATGCATAGATATCTAGATATAGTTATATAGATATCTATCTTTAGAGATAGATATATAGATATAGATTACCTTTGTAATAGATTTCATAGATTTCTAGATACAAGTAGATATCTAGATATATAATATCTTTTATACACATACACACGCACAGACACACACACACGCACACACATACACACACACGGGCCCCTCATTACCTCAACTGGGCCCTCACTGCTGCTAGACAATCTCCCTCATCTATTCACTATCCCACTCTCCACAGTAGCTCTTCAAAACCTTTTCATCCTTCCTTAATCTTCCAATGGCTCTTCTTCCTCCTCCCCCTTGAGAATCTTGCCTCATATTTTACTGAAAAAATTAAGACCATTTGCCAAGAGTTCCCTCCTCATTTTATATCACTCCAATGTCTTTTTTATCCTTTACCCATCTCATATAAAGAGATTTCTCCACTCCTTACCAAGACAAGCCCCTCTAGATCTGCCCAAGTGATCCCATTCCATCTTGTCTCCTACAGTAAATTGCCCTTTCCGTCATCCCCTCCCTCTCTCACTTAGTCTCTTCCAGTCTAGAGGCAGCTTCCCTGCTGCCTACAAACATGCCCATGTCTTCCTCATCCTCAAACACACATATATACATGTATATACACATACACACATATGTGACTAGCTCATCTTGTTAAAAGATTTATTCAAGAAAAATAATAGGAGGCATGAAAAAAATACATCCCTTTATAGAATAAAAATAATATGCCCAGTGGATTTGTGGTTCCATATCCCATGTTCCATAGCCTCTTATTCTACACATCACTGAAGGAATAATCCTTTGTACCAACCAGGGTGGGTAGCAGACAGATCAGTTTGTAGTTCCTTTGAGAACAGTTATCCTTGGGGTGACATTCATCTCTCTGATGTCAGATCCTGGAGGTCAGTAACTCACTATTGAATATGCTTTAGCTGGATCAGAAGCTTGAATGTCTAAATATTTCTTTTTCAGGGTTTGAGCAAAAAAGTTGGAGTATCCTCCTCTATACTCCAAGGTCTGTGGATCTCCTACAGTACCGAAGGTCTTTCCATGGCATTGTCATCTTTACGAAATCTCTATACTCCAAATATAAAGGTAACCAAAGCAGATTTCTTGAGAGTTTGCATGAAAAGCTTTCTCGTCAGTAATAGGTAATGCTTTGTCCAGTTTTCTACCTTAATCAAAAATTCCCTTTTATTTAATCCATCTGTGTTTTCCTCCCTTCTGCTTTCTGCCCTCTAGCTGTTCTTACACCCTGCTAAGTCATATCCCATTTCTCCTATTTCTACATTCGTATCTAGCAGTCTGGGCTTTCTGAGACATTCTCTTATTATTCAACCTCTTATTGAAATGATAAGGAGAAAGTCACTGCAGGCCCAGACTCTCCAGAAGTGCCTTGTTATCAGGACTTTGTTTTTCTTTTTTTTATTTTTCCAACGGGAGGGAAAGTGGGACAAGGAGTAGGATAGCCAAAAAAAGAAGAAAAAAGGATCATTAAAGCACGTTTTTAAAAAATAGAGAAGAAAAGACAGAATCACAGATGAGCAGGTCTGCTTTGAAAATTATATGCTAAATTTATTGCATATTTTAAAAAACAAGTTGTATATAATGAAGATTCACATATTCATGTAGAATTATCTTTTTCTGTCCTGCATATATGGAAATGTCCATTTTATTTGACATTTGTTACACTCAGAATAACTTTTTAATTTAAAAGAAAAAAAAAGCCTTGTTCTCCATCTTTGAATATAATGACTAATACTTATTATTCACTGTGGTGAAGATCAAATTCCTATATTCATTTACTCCATATAAATTATATGGTCATCTGCATTAGTAATTTAATAAGTTTAGATATTTCTGCTACTAGTGTACCACTTATAAAGTTACTAACAAATTCACTCTATGTTCACTTTCTGTGTTTTGGAAAAAATTTGCCTATGAATCCTGTCATCAGGGATGACATCTTGCTCTACATCCTCTGTAGCAATGGTCTCAAAAGTAGAGTGCATGGACCCCAGATGGTATACAAAATGATACATAGGAGTATAGGAAGAAAATACTAGAATTTATATTTATATTTTTAATTTTAAAAAAACATACCTCTTCACTCCCATATGGCTAATTTCTGGCAGAGGCCACTTTGTCTAAATGGAAGCAGCAGTACAAGCCAATGGTTTTCTCTCTGCCTCTCCCCTCCTCTTTCCCCTGCCCTGGGTGAGGCAAGGACAAATGCAAACTGACCACAGGGCAGAGGGGGAGGGAGTGTTGTGGCCCAGTCAGGACTACAATAGCAGTAACAGGGTCAGAGGTGGCAGCAGTGGCCATGAGGATCAAGGAAGCTAAGAAAAAAACATCATATGTGAGAACGATCAGGGTTGGTGTCAAAAGCCTAGTCACGATGTCACAACAAACCAAGTCATGATTCCAGGCTCATCATGCTGGTAGAAGTTATGTCAAAATGTAGAAGAAGAGAACAGTGAATGGGGAAATTATCCCAAAAGAAAAATTGTCTCTAAGTAGGATAGAAATCAAGACATTGAGGAAGAGGCAGAAAATGAAGATGGAGAATCACATAATGGGGCAAATTTTAGTGACTTGCTTATTAGCTCTGTGGGTCTTCATAGTTTTGTTTAAGGAGGAAAAAGTGGAATCCTGAAGATTCGTCTCTTAAACAGATCTCAGCCATTTATGTGGACCAGTCTTTCTCATGTTTTCAGCTATCCAGTGCCCACAAGTTAAAATGAGCTCAGGTCATGTTCTGTGGAGGCTTGTCAAAAAAAATCTCCTCATCACAGCTAGCTGTAGAACGTTTGAATGAATGTTCATTTTGCTGCTAATTTGGGATGTGTCTACAAAGCAAGAAGATAATATTCTAACATCTCAGACATCCCAGGGCCCCAAAGAGATGGGAAGACAGCCAGAGAAAAATATTTCTGCAGAACTCCTCTGACTGAAAAGAAGAATTTGGAATTTAAATATCTACCAAGTGCATCCAAAAATGTTAGAGGAAATGCTTGAAGACTGGTTAGATGGTATGATTTTCTAAAGAAAAAATAAAGGTCTGAAGAATTTCTAAAGAAAGAATAAAGGTCTGGTTACCTTGTTACTTATAGGTGGGCTGAAGAGAGGAAACATAGAGCTAGGCAGTGCTTCAGAAAAGAATTATTTATAAGTACATCACAAATCAATGTGCAGAATGACATGCCTATCTCAGTATTTCAGGCTGGTATGATAAGAAAGACTTGACATTTTCTCCATTACCCACTAACTCTGAAAAAAAAATCCAAAAGAGGAATTACATACCAGAGGTAGAACAATTATAGTTGGTGCCACAGACCAGAAAGCCTAACAAAGTGACAACCTTATAAATTATCAGTGGTGACTGTTGATCCCTGAGGAACCCACTCTGCTTTACTCCCTTTCCTGCAACCCGCTGCCCTCCCCCCAGTACATAAGCATTCATAATCTGGCAGAGCGTGACCACTCTGGAAGTATGACCTTTCTCTGGGACCACTCAACAATTTCAGTGCTGTTACTTGCATTTTCTGATGACATATTCTGCCCTGCCTTCATTCCCAAAATTCTGTTGCAACAAGTAACGTATCTCAACTCTGCCCAGTCACTTCTAGGGAGGAGGGAGGTATAAGAGCAGGATTGCGCTCTGATTGGGGCAGCCATGACCAACTAAAGAACCAAAGAAAGGAGGAATCAAAGGCAAGGGTCCAGGGCATAAAGCAATATACCAGGCTTGGCTCCTCAGAAGTTACTTTCAGGAGGGTGAGACAACTTTGAAGCCCAGCCCTAGGGGTAAACCTTCCATCAAAGATGAAAAAGGCTAAAAGTGAGCAATAAGGGAATAAAAGGGGAAAGGAAACTTAAACCACCAAAAAGCTCAGGAGGAAGAAAACTCAATTAAAAACCTAGATCACAGAGAGGTATAATACCTGTGAATCAGAAGGGACAATGACTATGAAGAAATTTAAAAGGTTCTAAATGTTTGTAAATAAATATTTTAAGACAAAGGATATTGAACTGACACCTGATAATGCGGAGAGAGAACTCTGTGGATTCCCTAAGAGAGCCTAGAACCACAGCAAGCTGTTCCTGAATGGTACAACAGAGAAACTGGAATCTTGGAAGTTTTGTTGCTGTGTCATTTCTGTCATGTCTGACCCTACATGACCCCATTTGGGTTTTTTTGGAACAAATGGAAGAATTTATGACCTGAAGAAGAAACGGTTAGCAAATAGAAAAAATTAAATCCATCTCCTGCTGCACTAGTCTGGAAGGGAGGGAAAGGTGGTCTTATATCTCCTGCTGCATGGACATGACTTTTGTCTCCTATTACACATCTTTCTTCTCCTTCTGAGGAGGCACAGCTCCCATCTCTTGCTGCACTGCCCCTTGAAAAATCTCCACCCTCTGGAGGGAAAAGACATGGAGAAATAAGGAATGAGGGGCTTCCTTTTGACCTCATGCCTTCCATCTGTGCCTTCCATCCTGTGCTGCACATATTTCATCCCTCATCTCTAGTTTTCCTGTTGGAAGAGGAAAAGTGTCCATCACTTAGTGATTAACATACTCACACCTAGTTATACACTATACATCCCAGTGCTTCTGAACTTCTGTAGATCATCATGCAAACCCCATCCCTATCCTCCATTACTCAATTCCTTATTCCCATCGCTCTCAGCATACCCACCCCAAAGTCCCAACCAAATATTACCCACCCCTTCCACTGTGCCCTCTAGAATGCCTGCTCCATAGGCAACACACTTGTTTTCATCTTAAATTCTTTCCTTTCCCAGTCCTCCTATCTTTTGGCTATCACTGATCTCCCAGGCTGCCCACTGATGACACAGCCTTCCTGGCCACCCTTTCTAATGATAATGGCTGCACTGTCATTCACCTCAGCTTACTTCTCAAAGTGGAGGAGTTGGAGTAACCCTTGACCTCCATTCTCACTTCCAGTTCTCCTTATATCACCATCACTCAATAACCTCTCCTCCTTTGAGTTCCATATAATCTACATCTTCCAGCCAATCAAAATCTTGATAGCTAGTGTCTACAGACCTCCAAAACCTTCCACTTTCTTCCTCAATGAGTTCAGTAACTGACTCACAATCTTTCTCCCTTCTCCAGCTCCTGCTTTCATACTAGGGGAGTTGAGCATACATATTAATACCGCTTCAAACACCCTAACCTCCTAATTTCTCAGCCTACTCACTTCCTATAACCTCCTTCACATCACTATCACATCAGCCATACACAAAGATGGTCATACTCTTGATCTTTCCATCATGCACAAATGCATTACCTCCATCTTCACGAATGCTGAAATTCCCTTATATGATCACAATCTATTAACTTTCTATTTCTTGCTTTGCCTTTTCATACCAAACCCTACTTTTCATCTGTTCCATGATCTCCAATCCCATTGACACCCGAGTTCTTTCCCAGTCAATCACTCCTGCACTAGCCATTATCTTCTTTCCCCATCTTGACCCCTATAGTGAACCATTTCCATTCTACATTGTCTTCTTTTCCTCAGTACCTGGCCTCTCTATATTGTTGCTTTTGCTCTGCCAAGTCTAAACTTTGAATCACTCCCACTATCCTTACGTAGCTCTTTCTGAATGAAGGTGGAGAACATCACACAACTACTCTGACTGGATCTACCACAGATTTATGTTACAAGAACCTCAATTTGACATTCACTGCTGTGAGATGTTCTTTCTACATATTCCTTATCTGTTCACTGTTCCACTCCCCAAAATGACTCTTCCAAATCTTTTCATTCTTCCTCAATCCTCCCCTTTCTCACACCTTGGAGAATTTTGCCTCATATTTTACTGAAAGAAATTGAGGCCATTTGCCAAGAGCTCCCTCTTCTCCCCTCTTCCTCATATCATATCAACCAGAAACCTTTTGCCACTATCTCCTTTACCCATGTCTCACTAGAAGATTGCCTCACTCTGTGCCAAGACAGGTCCCTCTAGACATGCACAAATGATCCCATTCAGTCTCATCTCCTACAATAGATTTCTCCTTCTATCATTCCCTCTCTCTCTTACTTATCTTATCTTACTTATCTTCAGTCTCTTCCTATCTAGTGACTCCTTCCCTACTGCCTACAAACATGCCCATGTCTCCCTCATCCTCAAAAAACACTCACTTGATTCATCCAACTCTAACTATGGCCCCGTAGCTCTTTTTCCCTTTGTGGTAAAACTACTTTAGAAGGCCATCTACAGTAGGTTTCTCCATGTCTTCTCCTCTCGCTCCCTTAACTCTCTACAGTCAGGCTTCCAACCTTGCCATTCAACCAAACTGCTCTCTCCAAAGTTACCAGTGATGTCGTAATTGCCAGAGCCAATGGCCTTTCTCAGTTCTCATCATTAGTGACTTCTCTATGGACTTTGACACTGTCAGTCACTCTCTTATCTTTGATATTCTCTTCTCCCTAGGTTTTCAGGACACCATTTTATCCTGGTTCTCCCCATACCTATCTAACTGCTCCTTCTCAGTCTCCTTTGCTGCATCTTCATGCAAATCACAATCCACTAACTGTGGGTAGTCTATAGAACTCTGGACTGGCCCTCTTCTCTTTTCCTTCTTTACTAATTTACTTGATGTTCTCATCAGCTCCCATGGATTTAACTATCTTCTCTATGCTGATAATTCTCCAATCTACTTATCCAGCTAACTCTAATGCTCTCTGTTGATCCCCAGTCTTGCAACTGCCATTCAGACATCTCAAATTGGATGTCTATTAGTTATCTTAAACTCAGCAAGTCCAAAGGTGAACTCATTTTCCACACCACTACCCCAAAGCTCTTCTTCCTCTCAAACTTCCCTATTGCTGCCAAAGGCACCACCCCCCTCCCCGTTCTCCAAAATCAAAAACATAGGAGTTTTCCTTAACTCTTCACTGTCTCTTATCCTCATATCCAGTCTGTTGCCAAGGCCTATCAATTTCACCTTTGCAGCATCTCTCATGTATGCCCCCTTCTCTCTTCTAATGCTCTCACCATCCTGGTGCAGGCCACTCCTTCACACCTGGACTGTTGCAATAGTCTACCACAAGTCTCTACTCCACTTCAATCTATGTAGTGATTTTTCTACAGTGCCAGTCCAACTGTGTCACTCTTTTAGTCAGTAAACTCCAGTAGATTCCTATCATCTCTAGGATCAAACACAAAATTCCTTTTGGCATTCAAAGCCCTTCATAACCTAGCCCTTCCTCCCACCTTTCTAATCTTCTTACACTCTCTACATACTCTTTGATGAAATAAAAATGGCCTGTCTGTGGCTTCCTGAATAAAACACTCCATTTGTCACCTCCAGGAATTTTCTTTGGCTGTCCCCCATGTCTGGAATGTTGTCCCTCCTCATTTCTGTCTCATAGCTTCCCTGGCTTCCTTCAAATCTCAGCTAAAATCCCACCTTCTACAGAAAACCTTTCCCAATCCCTCTTAATTCTAGTACCTTCCTCATGTTGATTATTTTTTATTTACACTTTATAGAACTTGTTTGTATGTATTTGTTTGCATGTTCTCTCCCCTATGAGATTATGAAGTCCTAGAGGGCAGGGATTGTCTTTCCTTTTTTTGTGCCCCCAGGGCTAAGCACCATGCCTGGCACATACATAGTAGACACTTAATATATGTTTATTGACTGACAGAATGAGATTGAGAATGTAACTGAAAGACAGAATAAAAGAGAGAAACAAAATTAATTAATGTTAAAAAACAAAATAAATTAATGAGGTTTATTCTAATTAGTTCTTTCAGGCCTAGAATTTTAATTCTCTCAGATTCCCCCTGTCCTCTAGGATCTGCTTACAATAAACAGTATAGTTAACAGGAGGTGATGAAAGAAAGGTAGAATTGGTGCCTGTAGAGTTCAGGAAAAATAAATTTTAAATGCTGATACCAACAAGTAAACAAACAGACGAATATGTAAGTAAAATGGATGGATGGATGGATGGATGGATGGATGGATGGATGGATGGATGATAGATAAGTTTCATTTATCTTTAATAAGTGTGACCTTGGTAAATCACTTAACCTCTGTTTGCTTTAGTTTCCTCTACTGTGAAATAAGAATAATAGCACTTACCTACCCAGGTTGTCGTGATGATCAAATGAGACAGTAATTACAAAGTACTTAGCCTAGACCCTGGTAACTTATAGGAGTTTAACAAATGCTTATTCCCTTTCCTCCTTTAAAAGATCCTTGCAAAGAAACCATATACTGAAGTTTTTTTTAAATGAACACAAACAGTGATAAGAAAATGACAGAACTGACACTGCTACCCCCCCAGTAAAAGTAGCTCCTCATCAGCCACATTAGAAGGTTAAAAACAGTGGTTAGTTTAGCAGGTCAGACAAAATGACTCAAAAAAAAATTCAAAATTATCAAGAAAATTATGTAAAATATGGATTCATATCCACTGTCATTAACATTGAACCTCTCTTATGCATATATAATGTGCCTTGAGATATTAACTAATTATAGTGTGAAGACATCATGTTTTAACACATTTTAAATTAAGCTTTTGTTGCTTAAAAGGCTATAAATGTGTCTCTATGAAAACTCTCAAATATGCACACTTAAAAAAACCCAGAAACTTAGAAACAGAATTTTCTAACCTCTTTAATAATCTTCCAAATGAAGTTCCAGTAGATTTTGAACGAATTTGTTTAAAAATATCGAAGTGCAACACATTATGATTAATTTCGAAGAACAGCTGATTGACATAAGAGAAAATAGAAATTTGCTAGCTAAATTTCAACAAAAATCTTTGTATAACTAGTGGATAGGTAATATTGAAGAATAATTATCATGTTTTAGTATGCATAGCCAATGATTTATTTCTCTCATTTGCATCTACATATCTTTGTGAGGTATTTTCAGTTAAGGCAAAAGGGCCTTTACGCCATTGATTAAATAATGTTAATTAAAATTTTAAATATTTTTAAAATATTATTGATTTATCTTCATCTTATTTCTATTTTGTGGTTTATAAGATATTAGTACAGTCATACACATATAATTTATAAATATATACATATTATGGGGGATACATGCTCGAACATTTTTTAGATAATGGTACATAATTTTTAAAATTTTAGAGATCATTACTTTGTAGTACCTTCCCCATTTGTGATCAGTTATAGTGTCAAAGAATAATTTTTTACATCCTCTTCATGTCTGAGTGTTGAAACTTGAAAGAATCTTTAACAAATCCAAGTACTTCACCACTAAAAACAAACTTGAATAAACTATCGCGCATTCCCAAGAAGTCCCAAAGGTTAATAGACTTTTATCCTGGGAGATGATCAAACATCATGATAGATCTGAAAAGCACATAAAAGGTTACATTGGTTGGGACTAAAATATGTACCAAGAACTCAGAATATGAGATCAGTCTTAGAAACATACTGAGTTATACTGTAAGTACAGTATGTCTCTGTGTCTTAGGAGTGGGCCAGCTAGATGACACAGTATATGACACAGCTAGATGACACTCCGGGCCTAGAGTCACGAGGATCTGGGTCCAAATCCAGCCTCAGATACTTACTAGCTGTGTGACCCTGGGCAAGTCTCTTGAACCTGTTTGACCCAGTTCCTCGTCTGTAAAATGAGCTTGAGAGAGAAATGGCAAAGCACCCTAGTTATCTTTGCCAAGATGGAGTTACTGAATGGAGTCACAAAGTGTGAGACAGTACTTCAGCAACTGAACAGCAAACATACCTCAAAGTCTGAGAATCCAGAAGAGTCCAAGATGTTCAAATATATAGATCAAAGGAAGGAAAAAAAACATCAGTGTTCTTGTTTGTCCTTCATTTTTCAAAGAGAGCTAATGACATCACAGTGTGGTGTCTGGACTTGCTTTTGAATTGGTTTTAAGGAATTGGGGCTATCGCTGACTGAATTAAAATAATGTGTTCTTAACTCTGCTTTCAGATATTCAAATAGGACTATAATCACATTGATTCAGTAGTTCCCTGCAGTGATGCAAATGACCTTCCACGAGTTCATCACAGTGGGTCCAGTTACACAGTTAACAGTAGAGCTAGAAACCTTGCTGTCCACCTGTCATCCTTTACAGAACAGTAGATAAAATGGGAAATGTTTCAGTGGCCACATGTTCCTAAAGTTTAGCAGTTGGGCAAGGTGTCATCAGGGGAAAGTGTAGGCAGTTCCCAGTCTATGTTCCAGAAATCCATTTATGTTATTTTTGTGGAACTTGAAATATATTTTTCACAGAAACAGAGTTAAAAATAGTAGATGATTTCCTACCACAAAAGCCTTTTTGACCAATAATGTACCCAAAGTATAGTACCAATAAGACCTATTTTTGCTTCATATGCCCACCATTTATAACATTGCTTTCATGGGAAAATGCATTCTGAGTTATAGCTTAACCCCTTTTTCGAACTTGGCAGTGGTATCATAGGGAAAAGAGAGGAAGAGGGTAAAGACCTGACATCCTCTTAACCCTGACGTGCCTAAATGGATTCAGAGGAATCAGATTCTAGTTTCTCTACTCAGAATAAGGTCAATTAGTGCCAAACATAGCCAGCAGAGAATTAATGGATTAGTTTGGGGAAAGGCTGTTGATTTAAAAAAAGAAGCCATCATTAGCACTACCCCAGATCTCAGTTCGGTAAATAACGATGGGTTCAAGAGGGTATGAAAGGCCATTCCTAATTGTTTTTTTTTTTGTTCTGGCTTTTCAGGTCAGTCGATTGCTGATTTTGGGAGGTGCCAACATCAATTACCGAACAGAAGTCTTAAATAATGCCCCAATCTTGTGTGTCCAGTCACACCTCGGTTATACAGAGATGGTGGCCCTGCTATTGGAATTTGGGGCTAATGTAGATGCATCTTCAGAAAGTGGCCTTACTCCTCTAGGATATGCTGCAGCAGCCGGGTTCCTAAGCATTGTTGTGCTGCTCTGCAAAAGACGAGCCAAGGTGATGTCTCTGGATTTGCCTCTATGCCTACCTTAGCTATTTCTTCCTTTCTTCCTTTTTCTTTTCTACTTGAACAGATTTGATATGATTCCATATAATTGCCCTGCTAGCTTTATGGGGATAAGGAACTGTAGCATTTACAGTTTAAAGTTGGATCAGGGATGATGCTGGCAGTGAATGCATCATATTTTCACCACTGCCTCACAATGTTCTACATAATCCTAAAGGTCTTTGAAAGGTAGTTGGAAAAGTATATTAAGCAGTAGTACCAATAAGTCCCCAAGAAACAAGCCATACAATCATTTATTTATCCTACATATGAGCACATCTGAATAAGGTAAAGGAACAGGGAGGCTTCATAGGAGACAGTTAAGTGTCACTAGGGGCAGGTAGGTATTGAAGTGGATACAGTCATCTTTTTGAGTTCAAACATGGCCTCAGACACTTACTAGCTGTGTGACTCGGGGCAAGTCACTTAACCCTGTTTGCCTCAGTTTCCTCATATGTCAGATGAGCAAGAGAAGGAAATAGCAAACCATTGCAATGTCTTTGCAAAGAAAACCCCAAAGGGGGCCACAGAGAGTCAGACATGACTGAAATGTCACCTGTAAATTTATAGTCCTTTTCAGAGGCCTAATGACCAGTAGTGTTATCAGCCTGAATGTAAAGAAGAGATAAGCTATCTGTGAAAATAGGAGAACAGCCTGAGTCACCTTAAATTATCAGGAGACTACCTCCCTAAATATATATCTAAGCAGAGCTTTACAGGATCTTGAGGAGTAAAATCCTGACCAAAGGTTGGACTCCTTACAAGGAGCAGGCCTTACTGGTGACACCTAGAAGTGTTTCTACAACACAAAACACACTTGAATCATTCCATCCAGTTTTCTGAGAATTTCTGCTGATTATGTGTTTACTTTGTGGTGTTTGAAAGGTCATCGGTGCAACTGTATCCAGCTTCAGACATTTGGTGAAAAGAAAATTGCTGGTCACACCAATATCATAGGCTTCTGGAAACGGTTTGTGGTTTTTCAAAAAGTTTTGTTTCAGCCCTAAGAGCAAACTATGGATTTAAGTGGTTTCATTGTGAAACATAAGATATGTAAGTGACCTCTTTGCAAAGCCAGTATTCAGAGTTTGTTCTGAGAAATGTGATGCCCTTTGCTGTTGAAGGGTCAGGGAGGAGGCTGGAACTGAGACTTTTTAGCATGATTTCAAAGCATTTGGGCTCTTAGCACAGGATGAAGGGAGGTGAACAAGCGTTTATTAAGCACCTTCTACACGCTAGAGCAGTGGTTCTCAACCTTCCTAATGCCACGACCCTTTAATACTCGTATGTGGGTGTATCTGCATGTGGGCAGACCCGCCTGGAGACAGATAGAGGAGCGGTGTCTTGGTTCAGAAATATATGTTTTGAAAACCACTGGGCTAGACATTGTGCTAAGCTCTTTATAGACAGTATCTCATTTAGTCCCACCCCATGAGATAGGTGCTATGATTACCTCCATTTTACAGTTGAGAAAACTGAGGCAGACACATGTAAGTGTCACACAGCTAGTAAGTTTCTGAGGCCAGATTTGAACCTCAGGTGTTCCAACTCCAGACCCATTGCTCTATTTACATTTTGGCTTCTACCTTCCTTTTTGTTTATATAGAGTCTCATTTAATTTCTGTAGCTGTATATTCATGCTTTTGAGCCTCGGTCAGCCTTTCCCTACCACTTGACAATTATTTTGTATATCTCTTGTTCCTTCCCCATTTCATTTTCCACATTGATTAGCTCTGCAAATTTTTTCTCCCCTTAAGTCCCTCAACTCTATCCTTGTCACTTTTACTGTCTGAAGGTGAACTGCTCTTATTTTTTAAGGAGTTGATCAAGGCCAAGGTGGGAAACCTGCATTCTCAAGGCCACACGTGGCCCTCCAGGTCCTCTGATGCTGCCTTTTGACCAAATCCAAACTTCACAGAACAAATCTCCTTAATAAAAAGATTTGTTCTGTAAAACTTGGACTCAGTCAAAAGACCATACCCAAGGACCTAGAAGGCCACAGGTTCCCCCCCACCCTCGAAAGGCTACCACAACAAGACCTGTCTCTTCAGCTTACCTCTCTCTAAATAATTTGCCTCTCTTTATATGACCTAAGATTACAAACATTTTTTGCTGCTATGTCACTCTTTTCCTTTACCCTGCCCCAGGATCTATTGGAAGCACCTGGAAGGCCTTAGCCAAAACTGGTGTCATGTTTGCCATTCCCTCTCCCCTAATTGAAGGCGGATGCCTTGACCCTACTCCCAGACTTCCACCTTCTTTTACCCTTCCAACCATCCATGACCAAACCCTTGCCTGAGGGAACCCTGCACTCCACAACAACCCTTGGGTCCATTGTTTTCTTCCCAGTAGTGATGGGCCAGCCCCTTATAGGCTCCCTGCCTCATTTAATTTACCTATCAATGCACCCTCAGGTCTGCTGGAGCTTGCTCTCTGCCCTTTCACCACCCCGTAAGACTCCAAGCCTCTCCAGCACCCTACCTCTGAACCTGCCCTTTTGTCTTTCCTCCTCCAATTAGAGAGTGAGTTCCTTGAGAGTAGGGACTGTCTCCTTTTTGCATGACAGTACTGCTTGGCCCTGTAGCCAACATAAAATTCAAAAATAGTGCTATGGGAGCCTGATACATTGAACTCTCAGTGCCCCCTGTTAGTTTGACCAGATCCTCAGGACCATGAATGGAGAGTAGTGGCCACCTTCCCCACAGGGAGGTGAAGTGGTTTGGACCACAAGGCTGGATGGCCTCCCTGTCTAACATGTGAATCATAGTATAAGATTATTTGTTTAGAAAAGCCATAATTTGGGAGACTTGCTATGTTCTTTCTTCACTGTGGTTTCAAAGACTATTTTAATCTGGTATAGGCAGCTACAATCTATCAAATTTTAATCTAAAAGAAACTGTTTGAGGATAAAGGGGCTTGCCTCGGGCAAACAAAAATGCTACAGCAGAGATTGTTTTTGTTTTAGTGTAAAAGCAACACTATGATTAGGGACTTATCCCTGGAGGAAAAATCCAACACAGTTGTATCCAACAGATTGCCTAACCAGGGAGGCAAAGCATCTTCCATTCAGTGATTAGTTCAGTGATTGAGGGAGGAGGATGCCAGAAAATGCCATATTATGCTTCTCTGGGAACACAGTCCTAGGAACTCTATCAATACTCTGACTTCCCAGCCACAAGACTTAGTCTCCTCCTGTCTCCTCCCCCTTAGGTGGATCACTTGGACAAAAATGGGCAGTGTGCACTGGTTCATGCTGCACTCAGAGGCCATCTGGAGGTTGTCAAGTTCCTGATTCAGTGTGACTGGACAATGGCTGGCCAGCAGCAAGGGGTGTTTAAGAAAAGCCATGCCATCCAACAAGCCCTCATTGCCGCAGCCAGCATGGGCTATACAGAGGTAAGAAATAGGGTTCTGTGGGTTTATTCTGCGGGTGCCAGTAGACCTAGAAGACAAGAATTAGGGTAGAAGGGTTATTACTTTATTAGGAGGTTGTAAACCAAGTCAGAGTATTTTGGTAAAGATTGATGTTATGTTGCCTTTATAGGCACTGTTGTGGTATGTTGAATAGACCCCACAAACCACCCTACTCCCTAAATGTCACGAGTATTGACCTGGTTATTCCAGCAGGTTTAAAATATGGGTCCTCAGTCTGTGCCCTTAACTGGGTAGAACTGTATTCTGGGAGAATCTTTCCCAGGGAAGTAGATTTCCATTGAATTCATATCTCTTTATCAGGGTTAAGGAATGCTGTGCTCAAAATATAGTTGGATCCTTGGAGAAACAAGAAACTATAACTGCTTTTGTTTTTTAATACCCCTTAAAAGCAGAGATCCTTAGTTCTGTCCTATCACATGATTCTTTAAGAGGCACTTATAAAAATGCCAGATTTTTTCACTACTTGTACTTGAAATTGAGTCAGTAACAATCACCAGAAACTTATATGGAGCCTAGAAATAAGGGCAGCAATCCTAGAAACTGAGAGGGAAAAGTAGATGAAGTTTCTTTGCCCTCCCCCCTTTAGCCTTCTTTCCCTTCTGGTCCATTACAGTATACATACTTAGTCACCAACATGCATTCCATAACCGGTAATACATACATTATGCCCAATGTGGTCCTGAATTCCTAGTTTCCTTGATATATGTATTGAGGTAGTTTCCCCAAATTAGCCCTAACCAGTCGTAAAAGTTATCATATATCAGGATATATGAATTTCCTCTCCTTTATTCATATATCTGTTAACCATAGTGTTAGTTAGCTGCAGGTTAAAAGCAGCTTCCCTTGCCCACCAGGTTTGTAATGACGATTTCACCCACACCTAGTCAGCCTAAGCACATCAGCATTTCTTTAGGAGTATTGCATAATTCAGACTTTACCCTTATCCTGGATTGATTTGGCTTTTATTGTACCATCATTCTGGGAAACTGGCAAAAAATGGCATGGATTTTACCAACTAAGAAAGAACCAGCAACACCTGCTACTCTTAGATCACCTAATGAGCCGGTGACACCAGCTTCTAGGAAGATTGTTGATGGGTTTTGTAGATCTCTGAAATTGAAAGGTAAGAATCAAGTCCAGCAGATGTCAGATGTGCAGTGGAACTCTTCTCCATTAACAGGAATAATAGGCAGTGCATTCACTATAATGGAGTTTAATAATGAGACCTTTTCTTTCAGCTTGAAGATTACAGCAGTACTCATTTTCTGTAACCATAGTCATTCTCTTATTAATGTGGCCAACCTTAGCTCACCTAATGTATCCACAAGAGACCACTGAATGGGAGGTGGAACGAATGCTGGGGCTAGAGTTATAGGACCCAGGTTTCAGGCTCCTATTTCTCCATATCTTTGTTTTTCCTTACTCATTTTCACAAAAAAAAAAATTTACTATGATTCAGTTTAAAGTCGAAAGAAGCAATGTCTGAAAAGGACATATACTAGGTATATAATTTATGTTCTATAAGGCTTAAAAACTACTGATCCATTATATCCTAAAATAAATGCTCATCCTGGTGACTCCTGATAGGCTTTTCTCAAGATCATAGGTTCTAAGAACTTGTAATGGTAGGAGGTTCATTCACTCCAACCTGGATGTCACGAGTTTCATCTGACACTCTTTATTCAAAGGGCAGTGGTCAAGTTCTCAATAGCCCCTGTAACCATCAAGTTTGATCCAATGTGACATTTTGTTTCAGATTGTCTCCTACCTGCTCGATCTTCCAGAAAAAGATGAAGAGGAAGTAGAACGAGCCCAGATCAACAGCTTTGACAGCCTCTGGGGAGAGACAGGTAATTTCCATGGACATCTTGGCTTAGCCCTCTCTTGTCCCTGGGTCATGTTTGTTTAGAGCCTCTTTGGTAGTGTTCTACCATATACAACACTATGTGAGAGGGTGATAGACTCACCATGGTAGTCACCGTGGCTGAAACCCCAAAAGTGTTCACTTTGACTTTTCCCCCTTTGGGACTTGCCCCCTTCCCATTACCAGAGTTCTTTGTGATATTTCCCTCTACTGTTTCTAAATGTTTTTGAGACACTAAAAGTTTCCTCATGCTGTGCCAGATTAGAATAGTAGGGAATTGTCTGTTTTTTCTTCCCTTGACTCCTAAGGAAGAAATGTTTTCCCCATGAAAATAACTCTTCATGTTCTATTATAAATGCATATGTTAAATATAGTCCTTCCGCCAATCTTTAGTGTTGCTTGTCATGTTGGAGCCTGTACGTTAAAGTTAAGTTACTATACTAGAGAAAAAGCTCATGCAAATCCTAAATCCATTTATCCCTCTCTTTTCCCATCACTCTGTAACAGAATAATTCATTAAGTTAGCTGAACCTTGCTGCACAAGTAGGCTTTTTCTTTTGTCCTTCGTGGAAAAATGACTGTCAACTTCTCCTAAGTCTAAATTGAAGTATCCAAAATAATATCGGTAATTTTTGTTGTATGTTAGAAGCTAGGTCCATGAAAACCACAGTTTCACCATAGACATGCTTCCTATCTGCCAGGAGAATCACGCACATGTTCAGATGGCCAATTTTGAGGGGGTGTTGTCCTAAGCAAGGAGAATGTGATTTTGTTTTAAGGTCAGAGTGTTAGTAGAAATAAGAGAACCCATCCAAAAGCAATGCTGATTTATTAGATTAGGAAATTTCCTTCCAGAGCAAAATAACTAAATGGTTTTACTGCTTTCACTAGCAGCCTGAGGAATGGTCTCCAGCTCAAGAATTTGCTTTTTTGATATTCCTTCTTTTTCTAAGGCCAGATGCAGGCAGATAAGACCACCTGTCATAGAAGCCTGACCCTGAAGGAGTCTGGAAGCTCAAGAAAATTATCTTCCCACAACAGTTACAATCATTATTCTAGTTTTGTGACTCAGCTAAAGAAAGTGAATTCTGTTCATCTCTACTGTCTACATATGACCCCTCCCCCACCTAAGATTCTGCCAAATACATGAGCAGTCCTATTGTTTCCAGGGATACCAGCTGTTTCTATAACCACTGGTGAGGCTGAGAGAGTGGTAGCCATCTGGTGATGGTGGAGGGTAGGGAGCCATAGAAAAGATAATCACAGTAATGGCCATAAGGAAGTTCTTCTAATTCTGTGTATGAGAGAAATGCTTAAAAAGAATCAATAAAGTAATGTAGAGCTTATTCTTTAAATGATGAAAATTTTATATAAGGAAAATGTGGGTCACTGAATGACCCTGATAATCAATTTACTGAGCTGGATTGCCCTTCTCTATCATCTATAGTACTTGGGATGTCATTTTACATAACAGGTTTTCTAAATCAGGTACCCAGAACATCATGGTCTCCTCCCACTTCTCTCTGCAGTTGCTCCACTCTATCCAATAGCATCTTCCATCATCTAGCTGTCATCATCTGGCTAATTTCATTTCCACCCACAGGCTTTTTCACAGACTTCTCATGGGACAGCACAGAAAAAAAGGAAGCAAAATGACAAAATACTCCATATTCCCTTCCCTCCCTGCCTCAGGGCTGTGGACCCAAATCAGGACCAGCTTTAGAGATCTGCTATATTTGCAGATTTTCCCTGGGAGGGCTAGCTCAGCCACAGGAGTTTCCTGATTAAAAGGATGCTAGGGAAGCTTCCTTAGAGCATCTCAAACCCCTGGGAGACCATAAAATAAGCACTAGTTTGCCATGTTCTTTTGGGTGGCAGTGACTAATATGTGTCTTCTCTGCTCGCCTCCAAAGGACCCATATTCCCAGGCTAATCGGTAACCACACCTGTTTTTCATAGGTATGGAGGAGACAGGAGAGTCAGTCCACCTCACTAAATTCTAGTCTGATCACTTTTAGCTTCTTCCTTATTTACTCTACACACAGAGTCTTCCCATCTCCAGGCTACTTCTTCTATCTGTCTCTGGCCTTTTATGGTTCCCATGGAGAAAGGAGTATGTATGACTCAAAGAAACCTCACCACACTCTGAAAATCAGTGAGCAAAATTTGTTACAAGTCTTTAGGAAGGGGGGTGTTTATCACATTGCTCCAAGAGACATTTGTCATTTAAAGGACTGGCTTAACCTGGAAATTTTTATTTGCTTCAAAAAAAGATCTTAAGCATTTTTTATTTTAAAGAAAACTGTGTGAAATGTAACCAAAGTAATTCCATGCTTACAGATTTTGAAAGTAGATCAATCTTACTTAGTTCTGTTGCTTAGTTGTGTGGAGTGCAATTCACTGCCAGTATTAATGACACTATCTACTCTCACCTTCATCTGAATCCCACGTTACATCCTAACCGAAGTACCAGCAATGGCACAATAAAACCAGATCCAAGTATGATACTACCTCCAGTATAAATATAATTTACCAATTTGGCATAGTGTGCCACCTGAACATTTTCCAGAGAGCCTGCTCTAAAAATGGATTTCTTTGAGCTTTACCAAATCTTTAAAATAGAAGTTTGGCATAATAATAATAGCTAGCATTTTTTAATTGATTTATTTATTTACTTTTAGTTTGCAAGATTCAGTTCCACAGTCCCTTGAGTTTCAAATTTTCTCCCATCCCTCTTTCCTCCCCCCCCCCCATGGCGGCATACAGTCAAGTATAGGATCCGCAAATACTTTCACATTGGACATTAGAAGGGTTGTAGCCAATGGAGTCAACAATAGGAAAAAGAAAGAAAACCAAACATGAAAAAGAATGCTAGCATGTAGATTGCTTCAGTCTCCTCTTTCTAGATCTTTCTCTGAATGTAGATATCTCCTTCCATCCTGAGACTTGTAGAGTTGTCTTATAACCTTGCATTGCT
>CM053586.1:213042901-213059202 GCA_028646515.1 Pseudochirops corinnae
CCAAGCATAATCCCTCCATCTACATTTATGGACAAAACAGAAGGCCTTCTGTTGTCAGGCAAGTCGTGTTATTTGCATAATACTGATTACCTCACTCCTGGGAAGAAAGTATACCTGGGCTGTGGCTGAGAAGCTGGAGTTTATTCACCAAAATGGAATTAAAGACGTTAACTTCAAACAGATTTTTAAATTACCTAGTGAAAAGCCCTTGGTATGACAGCTATAAAAAAGACAAGAAAGTTCTGACCTTATAAACTGGGTGTCAGTTTTTCAGAATAAAATCTATATGGGCAAATATTGTTAGCATTTGAAATAATTAGAACATATTTGTTGTTGTTCAATCATTTCAGTTGTGTCCAATTCTTAGTGAACCCATCTGGGGATTGTCTTGGCAAAGATAATGGAGTGATTTGCCATTTCCTTCTCTAGCTCATTTTTACAGATGAGGAAACTGAGGCAAACAGGGTTAAGTGACTTGCCCAAGGTCACATTGCTCTTCAGTTTCTGAGGCTGGAAGTCAGATCTTCCTGACTCCACTGTGAATATGCTGAGTTAAATCTATTAATACAAAACATACACTTAAAATAGTGGGAGTTGTTCAGTCATTCAACAAGCATTTATTAAGCTTATCATGTACCAGACACTGTGCTAAGCACTGAGCATAGAAATGCAAGTAGAAAGTCCCTGCCCTCAAGGAGCCAGAGCTTATGTTCTAACGGGGAAAGAAAACGTATAAAAGGAAGCTAGAAAAGTGGATGGATAGCTCCACACATCACCACTCCACCCTACCCTCTCCCTCTCCCTCCCCCACTAAAGTATCCAGTTGCAGGTCATGATAGAGAAAATCTGGACTACAGTCTAGAGAGAACGAGACCAGTTGTTCTGAGAAGAGTCAAACAATCAAAGCTGGGGAGGGGGGAGGGAGAGGTGGTTCCCAGGGATAGGAGGGTACTTTCAGAGTGTGAATCCCAGGACTGGAGTGAGCTTCTGAGATATTGAAGCTTCTTGGGCATGACAGAAGTTCAGAGAGCTGTAATGAATTTACCTACCCCACGTGATGCAACTTGTATCTCAATCACTTACAGGTATGAGAATCAGCTTACCACCTTTTCTTTATGCTCTTTAAACTCAAACTTTCAGGTGAAAGTGACTCCTTTCCAAACGGATCTACCCAGGATCTTGGTGGGGATGCTTCTTATCACCAAGAGCTGGGCCAGCCCAATTACAATACACTCTCTTGTCTGTTATTATAAGTCCTCATAAGTTATTTGCAAAATTAAAAATTAAAAAGTTTATGTTTTTTCCTTAATTCAGTCTGAGGGAGAAAGATCAACAAATGAATCGTTTTTTAATGTAATATAGAATCTGGAAGACTTTTAAGTTCCATAACCATTAATCAATATATAAAATACCCAAGTACTAACATGTATTTACCCCTTTCAGCAGTTAATACTATGTTTAAAGCATAGGATTTTAAAGTTTTCAAGCACTGAAATTTATACATCATTTATACTTCTGTGACCCCATATCAGCAAAGGGGCCTATGAGAAGTACAGTTATCTATGTTGGAATGATCATGGGAGATAGAAACGGGGAGCTCGGGAACTTATGAGCTCTGACCATGGACTGGTATGTTTGGCCAGAGACTGATTCTAAGGAAAGCAAACTGGTGCCTGAACTGAATATAATTATGAGAGGTTGAACCCTTGTCTGGCTCACTGACCCAATTAAAGAGTGACCTGCCTGGACCACACAGACTTAAATTTTACTCCTCTCCTTTGACTCACTGCTGCCTGGCAAACTTGCATTGTTCACCTTCAGATGTTCCCTATTTCTTTCAATATTGTTTACTTACTTTCAGTATTTTTATTGCTCCTCCTCAGTTTGGCACGATTTCAACCTACCTTTCTGTTTATTTATACATTACCTCCCTTCACACACTCTTGCTGTTTCTCATACATAACATGCCATCTCCCAAGTTCCCAGCTTCTGCCCTATGGCTGAAATTCACCAATCCTCAACTCTACTAGAATTCCTAGTTTCCTTCAAAGCAAAACTCAATCATTACCTTCTACATAAGGACTTTTATGATCCCCACGTCTTCTATGGCATCCCCCAAATTATCTTCTATATAATTATATACATGCATGTCTTCTCTAATTGAATATTAGCTCTTTGAAGACAGAGATGTTCTCATTTTAGTCTTTGTAACCCCAGTGCATCGCACAGTAGTAGGTTATTAATAAATGCTTGACTAGCCTATTCCAGATAAGTTCTCCAAAATATGAAAATAAAATGGCCCAGTGAAAAAGCAGCAGTAGTAAGTGGGAAAAGATTAAAGTTGACCCAATTTTTTATGAAGGAAAAGCAAAATTGACTCTTTTGGAATCAACAGCCTTCAGTAACACTGGAATTTAAAATAAAGTTTCTCTCATGCTATTTACCATTTTTCCAGAAAAAAGAAGTTTTGTACAATTTTTCACATTCCCTCATCAGAAACAAAATATATAGCTGAAAAATAAGTTACATACCTATGGATATATTGCTGTAACAATACTGGAAAACATTTTGGAATCATGCTAAAAGAGTCCCTGATGTATATACACTTTTTGGTCCAGAGCTACCACTACCAGGAATATACCCTCCAAAAGTCAAAGACAGAAAGAAAGGACCTAATTGTGCAACATTTCTTGTTGTAGGAAAGAACTGGGAACTAAGTTTGTACCCATCAACTGGGAAATGGCTGTACAAATTATGACATATAAATGCAATGTACCATTATTCTATAAAAATGACAAATATCAAGAATTCAGAGAAAGTTGGAAAGATTTGTATATACTGAAGCACAGTGGAACCAAGAGAGTAATTTACATGATTACAACAGCGGAAAGAAAAAGAACACTGACCAACGCTAATCTATGTACTAATCATGACTTTAAATGCATGGTAACAGGGTATCTCCCTCCCCCCCATCTTAGCAGACATTAAAAATACAGAATTTGATATATATTTTCAGACATCAGCAATGTGCCAATTTGCTTGCTTGACTACACTTATCTGTTATAAGTAAACACCTTGCCTGATTTAAGGAAGACAGAATGAGTGAGCAGTGATAGTTTTAAAAAGAATGAAAAGAATATCAATAAAATACCTAAATATAGATGGGGGGAAAAAGAAAAAATTCAAAGGTGACATAAATAAAACAATTTTTGTTATCACCTTGTTAAGAGGGGATAATGATGGGACCTAGGAATTTGTTCATACAGGGAACTCCCAGGTGAGGAAACTCCCTCTCCCAATGTAGATCAGCACTTTCTCTGCAATTTGTATGGTCCTGGAACTGGCCAGAGGTTAAATGACTTGTCCTAGATCACACAGTCAGTATATTTCCGAGCAAAAATTGAAGCCATGGCTTTAAGGTCAGCTCTTTAGCCACTATACCATGTTGCCTCTCGTTAAATGTAATATATACTTTAAAACTGCAACCTAAATATGGCTGATTTTCTCAAATTTTCCTCAAATTTTAAATTTCCTCAAATATTAAAATATGATGACATTTTGCCACCTGAGCAAAAGCTCAACATCCACAAAGTGACTGACCACCTTCTCCTAAAAATGCTTCATTCTTGGCTTCTAAGATACCACAGAGAGAGATACTTGGCTCTTTCTCATATGTACTTCCTCAGTGTTTCTCTCCATCTTCTTTGCTTGTTCTCATCCTCTTGTCAATCCCTTAAAGTGACCTGCTTTGATTCCTCTATTCTCTTGGCAATTTCAGACAACAAGGTGGCATAATGGATAGACTACTGAATTTGGAATCAGGCAGATCTAAATTTAAAACCTACTTCAGACACTTACTAGCTAGCTGTCTGACCCTGGACAAGTCATTTAATCTCTCTCAAACTTGTTTGTTCATAAGGCTTAACAATAGCATCTATTTAATCAGACTGTTCTGATTTGTATATTCAGGAAAATATATGTAAAACATTTGAAAATATTAATCAGTGATGTAATGTTAGCCACCAACATCATCATTATTGTCATCATCACATTCACTCCCAAAACTTCAGCCACCAGCTCTACGCAAATGACTCCCATATCTTTATCTTTGCCACTAACCCTGGTTGAATCTGTGTATCTGTATTTTTTTGTCTCTCTAACATTCCACAAACAAAAATTAAACAGGCCCAAACAATGAAGTCAATTATCCTTTCCCACAAATCAGCTCTTTCAATTTCACTAATAGACTCCTCAGTTTCTCATGTTCACAACTGTGGTGTTCCTTGAATTGCTTTCTTTTAGTCTCCCACCTTTAATTTGACTTTAACACTACTGCCATATTAATCTCACTTTTATATGGATCTTGTTATGGAAAAAAGTGCTGGATTTGGAGTCAGAAGGTCTGAGTTCAAATCCTGGCTCTATCCGATCTTAAGCAAACCATTTCTCTGGATCTCATTTTCCTCATCTTTAAAACAGAGTTTGGGTTAGTTGATCTTAAAGGAAACATCCTTCACAGCTCTAAAAGCCCTTCAGTGGCTCCAAGTAAAGTTCAAACACACCAGTCAAACACACAGAGTTATCGACATTCTGCTTCCACATGATCTTGCCAATGTTAACTCATGCTTTTTTGCAACCACCATATTGGAGCACTTGCTCTCCCTAATAAACATTATTCATTTTCTTTCCTCCATTGCTTTGTTCACACTATTTTATATAACCTTGCCATTCTTCTCAACCTGTTGAATCTCTACCTTATTAAGGTATAACTCAAGTAACACACCTTTCACGAAGTCTGCCCTTGATGTCCCTAGTCAGTAATATCATCTTCTTCCTTGGATCACAGCATTTTGCTCTTACATTGCCACTAAATATTATACTGTATCATAATAATTTCCACATATCACAACCTCACCAAACTGTAAGCTTCATAAAGGCAGGGGCTATCTTGTCTAAATTTTGTATCTCATTCAGTGCCTCACATAGTGTTTTACACAAAGAAATTCTAGATGGTTACTTCTTTTTTGTTTTGTTTTTTGCTTTTTTTGGAGGGGAAAGGTTGGGCAATTGGAGTTAAGTGATGTGCCCAAGGTCACATGGCTACTTTTTTGTGTTAAGTATCTGAGGCCAAATTTGAACTCAGGTCCTCCTTGACTCCAGGGCCAGTGCTCTATTCAGTGCGCCACCTACCCATCCCTAGATGGTTACTTCTTAAACAGACATGGTGCCCTTATAGGAAGTTCATATGTAAGATATAAAAGACAAATGAATATAAAAACAGAATTATAAAAGAAACCTAGAGAAGAATAAAAGAGAAGAGCCAGGAACATTAATAGATATGTAATGGTTATGGTTTATCTCTGAAGAAGCGTATACCCAGGAGACTTGGTGAAAAAAATCCTTCTGGTTGCATATAGAGTTGCATGCATCTAGAACCGCAGGGGAGGGGATGGAGAGAGAAGAGGGGACAATGAGCATCTGTTTAAGAATAACTCATGTTTTTAAAACACAGTAGGATTTTTTCAAAAATTGTCTTATATTTGCTATTTGCAGTTTGAATCTAAATATTTCAACTGCTGTAAGCCAGAAAAAGCAAAAGCAATCTTGAAACAAATCATCCAGAATACATCTTTTTGTTTACTTGGAAACTTATAAAACAACCAACATTGAAATTTTCTGTAATCTAAAATATAATGACAGAAATAGACAATATAGAAGTTATATTTTCCATGTGAGACAGAATATTTTTCTGGAGATGTTCTCAGTAATCATATCAGCTCTCATTGGTTAAACTATCATTTCTGATCATATCAATACCATACCAAATAGCATACCAAATCAACATATCTAATCCTCATTTCTTACCTGAGCTCCTTCACTTCAAACTACTTGCCAGATATCTCCACCTCAAATTCAATATAATCCAAAAAGAATTCACTGTCTTTTTTTCCTAAACATAACCTTTCTCCATTTTCCCACTTCACTTCTGCTTCTTAGAACCCTCCTGGCTCTGTTTAAGTGAGACTTTAAGGTGTCTTCTGATTTCTCCAACAGTCAGTGTGTCTCTCCTGCTAACCCTTATCACTGTGTAATTATTTAAAATATAACCTGTACTGTTTCATCTGGGAACATATTTTATTTCCTAAGCAGAATGTGAGTTCCTTGAGGGCAGAAACCAACTCACTTTTATATCTGTACTCACAGAGGCACAAAACAGATGTTTGATTAACTGATTGATGGATACGGGAATTTATTAATCGCCTTTAGTTAGTGGCTAATAATATCTGAGATTAATCCAATATGACTTAGAAATGTTGTGCAGATTCAGGATAAATACTTATATCCTGCCACTACAGTTTCTTTTTATGTCTTGTAAGCACAGTTTCTCCTATTCTCAAACTGAGCAGTGTTATCAGAGTGAGATGTGGTCTTGTACCAGAGATCTATTAAGAGAAAGACACCTACTTGGGTCTGATGGTTTCCTCTTTGGAAGAAGAAAGTTTATTACATGGTCTCTAAACTATATTTCTATGAATATCGGCTTTAATTAGAATAATTCAAGGATAGCAAATGGTATAGGGCAGAGATGTCAAACATGCCCCCCCACAGACCAGCGAGCACTCTCAAATGCAACCTGAAACAGATTAAATGTAATTGGGGAAATTTTAACATAATAAGTAAAAATATAATAAAACATAAATAACATTACATTTTAAAACTAAGTTGATATGCTGCCCATGGGGATTCTTATGCACAGATTAGTAGCCCCATTTCTGTGTGAGTTTGACACCACTTATGTAAAGCATAGTCTGCTACCGACACATCTGACATGGTTCAAGGAAACGAAACTTACATAACATTAGCCCTCAACCAGCCTAATGATACCTACTTCTTTATATTTTTCATTGCCTGTTACACAGGCTCACTCCAAATAATGTTGCCCTAAATGATACTGTATAGTTAAACTCACTGTAACTGACAAATCCCTAGTGCCACATTTTCAGAGAATCATCTGAAACAAAAATTTTAATACAGTTCCCACGGAAATAAAACTGTTTTGCTTTATTGAAGATGTTAAGTCAAACATACAATATATTATATAGTTCACTTCTTGACTTACAAATAATTGCTTACCTTTCACTAAGGAAAAGCATTTCAGGAAAGAAAAGTAGTTTGCACAGTAGGTGAGATGGATAATTATCATTACAATCAATAAATAAATGTCTATTAAGTACTTACTATGTGCCAAACACAATGCTAAGCACAGGGGATACAAAAAGAGACAAAAGACAGATATATGCAAAGCAAAAATAAAAATAATTGAAAATAATTAACAGAAGGAAGGCATTAGAATTAAGAGGTGCTGGGAAAAGCTTCCTGTAAAGAAAGGATAGGATTTTATGATGAGCAGAATGCTTTCTGAAAAACCTGGAAAGACTTTCATGAACTGATTCAAAGTAAAGTGAGCAGAACTAGGCAGACATTGTACACAGTAACAGCAACAGTACACAGTGATCAACTGTGAATGACTTAGCTATTCTCAGCAATACAATGATCCAAGACAACTCCAAAAGACTTATGATCAGAAATGCTAACCACCTCCAGAAAAAAAAAAACTGATGGAGTCTTCATGCAGATCAAAGCATACTTTTTAAAATTTTCTTTATTTTTATTTTTACTTTTTTGGTCTGTGCGTTCTTTCACAATATGGCTAATATGAAAATACATTTTGCATGACTGCATAGGTTTTATCTATATCAAGTTGTTTGCCTTCTGAATGAGGGACAGGGGAGGCAAAGGATTTGGAACTCAGAATTTCAAAAACAAATGTTAAAATTATTTTTACATATAATTGGAAAAATATTTAAAAAAAAATAAAAGATGGGATTTTAGTTGGGACTTAAAGAAAACTAGACAGGTCAGCAGGAAGAATTGAGGAGGGATTGCTTCACAGGTATGAGGGACAGTCACAGAAAATGCCCAGAGCCAAAAGATGGGATGTTTTGTTCCTGTAATAGCAAGGAGGTAGTCACTCGATTGAAGAGTATGTGGTGGGGTACAGAATGTAAGATGAGAGTGGTGATGGGAAACCTAGAGAAAAGAGAGTATCAAGGAGGAGAGAACAATCAGTAGTATTAAAGGCTACAGAGAGGTCAAGGAGAATAACGACTGAGAAAAGGCCACTGGATCTAGTAACTAAGCTATCACTGATAACTTTGGAGAGAGCATTTTTGGTGGAAGCTGGATTGTAAGGGGTTAGGAAGTGAGTAAGAGGAAGACCATGGAGGAACCTATTATAGATAGCTTTTTTGAGGAACTTAGCTACAAGGGGTAGAAGAGATACAGGACAATAGTTAGCAAGGAAAGAAGGATCAGTGCACTTGCTCCATTTCATCCAAGGCTTTATTTATTTCTTTATTTATTTTGCTTTTTGGAGGGGGGAAGGCAGGGCAATTGGGGTTAAGTGACTTGCCCAAGGTTACAGGGCTAGTAAGTGTTAAGTGTCAACACTGGATTTGAACTCAAATCCTCCTGACTCCAGGGCTGATGCTCTATTCACTACACCACCTAGCCACCCCTCTTTCAAATTTTTAAATCAGTGTTCAAATAATTTCTTAAAATACAAATACTCACATAAATTTCTAGCCATCTGTGTGAAATATACATAGTTTATAAAATTCAGGTCTTCACTCTCAAGTAGATAGAATTGGCATTATTGCTGAAAATTGTAGGAGTTGGAAGAAAAAAAATTTTTTTTTGGCAAACAATATCCTGGCACAGCAGTGAGATCTAATCTGAGGTCTGGTTACATATAGGCCAAGAAAAACATATGGATAGACTGGACGAGGGAGAAAACTCTAGGGGAAAGGCCATGATACCCTTGTCTGAAAAGACACTGTGTTACTGAAGGCCGTTGTGCCTTACACAAACTAGTCACTTGAAAAATGTTTGTCAAATGTAGGTAAAATGTAGGTACGAGAAGGGTGTTCTCCAAGGTGTGGTATACAAATGTAATGGAACACTACTGTGCGATAAGAAATGATGAGCCAGCAGATTTCAGAAAAACCTGGAAAGATTTACAGAACTGATGCTGAGTGAAGTGAGCAGAACCAGGAGGACATCGTACACAATAATGGCAACATTATGTGATGAGCAACTTTGAGAGACTTAGCTCTTTTCAGTGATATAACGATCTAAGACAATTCCAAAAGACTCATGATAGAAAATGCTATCCACATCCAGAGGAAGAATTATGGAGTTTGAATGCAGATCGAAGCATACTATTTTCTCACTCTTTTTTACCTTTCTTGTGGTTTTTCCCTTTCATTCTGATTCTTCTTTCACAACATGAATAATGTGGAAATGTTTAATATGATTGCACATGTACAGTCTATATCAGATTGCTTGCCATCTTGGAGGGAGGGAAAAAATTTGGAACTCAAAGTCTTATAAAACAATGTTAAAAACTATCTTTACATCTGATCAAAAAAAGTTAAATACTATTAAGATGAGGCAGGGGTGGGGTGGAAGAAGGGTGCTCTGAGGTTAATAGATAAAGACAGTTCTAATTAATTCTTATGTATGTTGCATCTTTTGCTTTCCCTGATTTTTTCCTTATCTTAATTTTACTAGATTTTCCCCACCTTGTAAAAATCTTTGAAACTCAGGCTAAACTTTGTCATTGTTGTTTTTTTGTTTTTTGCTTTTTTTTTTCTAGAGTGGGGAAAGCAGGGCAATTGGGGTTCAGTGATTTGCCCAAGGTCACACAGCTAGTAAATGTTAAGTGTCTGAGGCCACATTTGAACTCAGGTCCTGCTGACTCCAGGACTGGTGCTCTATTCACTGTGCCACCTAACCGCCCCCCTCAGACTAAATTTTAAGCTACAAGACGATGATGAAAAAAATTATATCACTAGACACAATATAATATCACTGAGCAGCTAGCTAGGTGGTGCAGTGGATAGAGCACCAGTCCTGGAGCCAGGAAGTTCAAAACTGGTCTCAGACACTTTACTAGCTGTATAACCCTGGGCAATCACTTAACTGCTCTCTGTCTCAGTTTCCTCACCTGTAAAATTGGGGTAATAATAGCACCTATCTCCTATGGTTGTTGTGAAGATCAAACTATAGATGATAATTGTAAAATGCTTAGCAGAGTGTCTGGCACATGGTAAATGCTATATAAATGTTAGCTATTATTATATAATTAAAGAAAGAACCATATGAAATACTGAAGCAGTAAGAGAGCTAAGTGACTCTCTAGGTCTTTTACAAACAAGGAAACTTGGTCCAAAGACTCAAAGTAACTTCATCAAAGTCACATAACTAGTTAAGGGCAGAAGTGATAACTATGTACCTGGAATTTACACTCTGTCTCCTCCATTGTAAGTACTTTATAAATGCCCGTCAATTGATTTAACTATTAACCATTGCAGTATCTAGATAGGAAGACCCCCCCAAAAGCCATTCATTCTGTTGCTGTTGTTGTTTTACTTTGGATCCACCTGTATGACCTTTGGCAAGCTACTTAACTTTTCTTCATGTGAAGAGGAAATTGGATAAAATCTCTAAGATATATTCCAACTCTAAATCTATGATCACATGATCTGTCATCTCATCAGGGTAGGGAAACCCAGGTATAGAAACTCCCACCACTGATGAGACAAGTGATTTGTCTTTCTCTGGTTAGATACCTAGCACGGGTCAGAATTAGGACCTTAACTTAGGTCAATAAAGTCTATTAAAAGTCTTATCACAGGCCAGTAACAATGAGGGGCACTAGAGAAATAAAGAAAAAAATGGAACAGTCCTACCTTCAAGAAGCTTATATTCTAATAGGGGAATGCAAAAAATATACAAGACTGGTGGTTAGGATAATTTTGGTGTAGACTGTCACAGGCACTGTGAACGGGACCAGAAATATATAGATTATTACTACATCCTTTTCAGTACTTGGGTAGTGGGAAGGGGGGGCAGTAGAAAGAGTGCTAGACCTAAAGTCAAGATTCATTTTCCAAAACTCAAATCTGATCTCAGATATTTACTAACTACCTGACCCTAGGCAAATCCCTTAACTTTGTCTCAGTTTCCTCATCTGTAAAAATGAAGTGGAAGAGGAAATTACAAACCATTCCAGTATCTTTGCCAAGAAAACCCCAAGTGGAGTCATGAAGAGTCAGACATGACTGAAACACAACTGAACAACAACAAAGGTCAACAGCTATGGTAGGTAACATGGCAAAACTATAGAGAGCTAGCCTTGAAACCACAAAGACCTGGGGTCATATCCTGCCTCTGACACAGACTGGCTGGGATACCAGGCAAGTCTCTGAAGTCCTCAGTGCTCTGGGCAGCTCTGATACCAATCAGCATCAGCAGAAGAGATTTTTTAGCAGTTCCTTATTTCAGAGAATCTACAGTTCTAGTCCCTATCCCTAAGGTAGTAATAACATAATCAGTGTGACCAGAGCAAAAACAACAAATGGAAAGTTGGGGGAGGCACAATGTGGCAGATGACAAGAGCCCACTTGGGAGGCAGTGATGGTCTGGGGGATGACTGGATAGGATGTGAGTGTGGTCTGGGATTGGTTACAAAGGGTAAGAATTTTCTCTCACCCACTCATTCACGAATTAGGACTGCACAGCCCTTGGACAGAATCTCAAAACTGAGTGTACTAACACCCCCCTCTTTTCATTACATCAAACATTTTATACAGACCACAGGTAACAATAGTAATGAGCAGACACAGCTCTAAACTTCTACTCCTTTTCCTAGGGGCCTGCCTGCCTTAGTTTCCTTATCTGTAAAACGAAGATAACAGCACCCACCTCCCAGGGTTGCCATGACAATTTAATGAGGAAACTTTAAGCACTGTGCAAACCTTAAAAGTGCTCTATAAATGCTAGTTATTATGTATTACTATTAATATTCACTGGGCTAGGGCTTGTGAAAATTAAAAAAACCTGAAACCTTTGAGTCTCAGAGACCCATATGGCTCGTTTCCAGTAGACTGCCTCAGCTCTGGAGACTGCTGATGCCCCTTTGACTGCTCTTCTTTAAAACCTTCCATGCCTGTATAGTGTCTGGCACGTGACCAAATAATGTCTTCTAATTGACTGAACTTTTTTTTTCTTTGTTAACTGTCTTTATTTCAAACATTTTAGGAGAAAAAAAATCTTTGTATAAATGAAGAGAACAGCAAATGCCACTTGCAACACACTCCCTGCCTGGTACCTGGTATCTGCTCAACCTGCAAGGATTTAGAAGACATGTACAATATATGGAGCAAAGGCAAAACACCTCACGCCATGCCTAAGTAGAGACTGAGCTGTGGCTGATCATAGACTGATCAAGGAAGAAAGATATCTAGTGTATCGAAGGGAATGTAGCAAGTCTGAATCAGATTTGTGGTAGCCAGTCAAAGCAGATCTTCTGGTGGTCATGTCATGGTCATGGCTGCGATTTGAATAGAGCTTCCAAGAAACTGCATTCAGATCACAGAAGGCAGTATTAGAAATGAAGTCACTAGTAACATCAGCTGTGCTACAGGCCTGGCTGAGGTATCATCAAGTCAATGTCGCTCAGGTCCCAGCCAGCCAGACACCAGCAGCAAAGAGTCCAAAATAAACAATCAAATTCCTCTGGAAGTCGTTCCCTGCAGCCATTCCCCAACGCCCTTGGGGGCTCCAGTCCCTCCACTGGACACCCCTGCAGGTGACACCACCTGAGGTGGCACTGAGGAACCATGGGCAGCCATGGCAGTTAGCCCCAAGGGCTCAGCTCCACATCTGACTGAAGTTCTCACTGGATTAGGTGACTACCCCTAACCTCTACTAGTTAGCATCTTCTTGCCTGTGACATCAGACACATGAAGCCAATCCTAGAATTGTACATTTATAACCATAAAGAATCTTTCCTCGTTGTAAATATAAGGAAGCTAAAGTATATAAGTCAAGCGACTTGCTGAGGATCATGAAGTTTTTAAGTACTGGAGGTAGCATTTGAATGTGTAGTCTTCCTGAGTCCAAATCCAATACTGTATGCACTAGACCACGCTGCCTATCACCTGAATGAGAGCCACTTATAAAAGCCAAGAGCTTCTGCTGCCTCAGGACAGAAGCATGAGAAAAAGGAAGCTCAAAGAAGCTAAGCATGCTAGCTTGAGGGAGGCCCCTCCAAAGGATCATCAATGATGCCTCCCTTCATTCTTCTGGCTGGGCCCGAAAACAAGCCCCAGAGTTCAAGAAATCATCATAATTTTATCCTTTCCTCATTTCTCTGATGTTTCATTTTAGGTCTTGAGACTCTCCTAGTGGGAGTTAAAATTAATCATAATAAAAAGTCAATTACTTTATGCATTACTGGTCAGCGTGATTTTTTTTAATAACACTCTTATAAGTGTCATAAAGCTATCATGGAAAAAAGACAGGAATTCCACTCAGAATTAATGTGAAGGATAAGAGTAAGGATTTTGGTTTTGTTGGGGGAGGGGGAGTTGGTCACTTTGGCTTTAAAGTTGAATAATAAAACCATTCTTTCCATTCACAATATGGTGTTGGTATATTTTGCAATACAATAGACGTTAGCCTAGATAAACCAGAAAACACAGGATTCTTTTTTCCTGACTGTATCCTAGAGAAGCAGCAGCCAAATGAAGCTGGGCTTCTGAACAGGCAAAAGAGATAAGTCACTGATGTGGCCTGATTTTAGAAGGTACCCTCAATGATCTCATTGACCAAAGAAAATAAAATCCTCAAAGATCATGCAATGATGCTCAGAATTAATTTTCTCTGTCTGAAAGAAGTAGTTCCCAGATGAAATGCAATATAAATCATTTATATTTTAGTGTTAAATGAGTTTATCAATCCCTTTCCTGGAAGCATGTTTTGGTTCTGAACAAGAAATTTAATATCAAACAGGAGGCATCAGAGGGCAGACAGATGCAGAAAAGTTTAGAATGGAGAACACTGTAGCCAGAGAAGATATTTTAGAATTTTACCAAACCTCTACTGCCCAGTATATGGGAGAATTAGCACAAAGACAAAACCATGAGACTATGATTTTTATATAAAGCTGCAAGTGTAGCTTAAAATCTACTTCTGTCTCAATGGGAAACAGTTATGTTGACAGGAGTAAAAGAATCAGAACTTGAGGTAACAGAGAAGGAAATGTGAAAAAGGCAGAAGAGGTAACTTAAAAAAGGTAAATTTGGAAGGACCCGAGGAGAAACCAGAGGAGGAGAAGGACTCAAGCTCAAAGAAAATGATCTGAAGAGACACTCGGGCGGAAGGATTTGAGAGGAAACAGAAGAAAGGGAATACTATTAAGGCTAAAATTTTGCAGGCAATGTCATTCCAGGAGAAATGGGAAGCTCTTAAAGATTAAACTCTGTAGATGACAAAAATTTACATACAAAACCAAAAGCTATCATTTTGTACAGTGGAAAAAGTTTTCCAAAGAAATACAAGAGCAAGGATGTCCCCTTTCCTTGCTCTTCTTTGACAGAATTCTAGAAATATAATAGCAATAAAGACAAAAGAAATTGAAGGCACAGAGGTAAAGAGGAGACAGATGATTCCTATTCCTTTACTAAATCAAAGCTTACTTAGAAAATATTCAAGAATCAACGAGGAAACTAATTGAGACAACAGCTTCAGTAAAGTAGGAGGATCAACCAACAGCATTCATTGAGTGCCTACTACTACCCTTCATAATCAGGCTCTTAGTATCCTTATCTTAACACAATAGTTCTAAATTTCTGAGAGATGAAAATAACAGGAAAAAAGAAAGTAGAGACAATGTTTAAGCTAACATAACTTTACTCCCATTTCTGTTAAACATCTAAGGAAGTAAGTCAATAAACAGGATGATGAAGATAACCTAACAGGTTAATTCACCAATTAACTCCTGAGATAAAAGAATCACAGAACTTTGAAGCTGGACAAAAACGTTTTACCAGACACCATCAAGTTCAACTCAACACAGAACCAACAATCCCCTCTCCAAAATCTCCAACCAAAAAGTAACATAACTCCTGCTTTAAAACCTCTGGGGATGAGGAATCCACTACTTCCTGAGGCAACCATTCTGCATATGAACAGTTCCAATTGTTAAGAAGTTTTCATCATATTAACTCCATGAACAATAAAGTCTCAAGGAGCTTACATTCTAGGGAGAGGAGACAATACATAAGTACAAAAGGTCGTTTTGAAAGAGAGAGCATTCACTAGCAATTGAGGAAAAAAGAAAAGGTTTCATGTAGAAACTGGACAACTAGGTGGCACAGTAGATAGAGTGCCAGGTCTGGAGTCAGGCAGACTCATTTTCCCGAGTTCAAAGTTGGCCTCAGTCACTTACTAGACAAGTCACTTAACTGTATTTGCCTTAATTTCCTCATCTGTAAAATGAGCTGGAGAAGGAAATGATAAACCACTCTAGTATCTCTGCCAAAACACAAAAACACAAACACAAACCCAAAGTGGTCACTGGACACAACTGAAAATGACTAAACAACAACAGAAACTTGCACTTGACCTGAAAGGATACAAAATAAAGTCACAAAAATCAGAAACATTTCTATATAGCAACAAGAGAGAAAAAAAGTAATAACTACAAAATGTATAAAATACTCCAGAGTCATTCTACTGAAGCAGTCAGAAACGATTGTTTAAAAAAAAAAAAAAAGTAAAGAATGATTAAATAACCAAAAGAACATATTTAGTATTAACTGCTCAGCCACACCAATATAATATAAAAACAATAATACTACCCAAATTAACTTATCAATTCAATTCTGTATCAAACTAATAAGGGAACACTTTATACAACTAAAAATAACAACATTCATTTGGAGAAATAAAAGGTCTAGAATCTCAAGGGGAGATAATGGAAAGGAAAGTAGGAATTAAGGAGAGAAGATATTATTTTCAGATGTCACACTATATTACAAAGCAGTAATCATCAAAACTATTTGGTCTTGGTTAAAAGATAGAGAAGATCACTGGAACAAACCAGATAAGGAAGAAACAGAAACAACGGAACTCAGTAATTTGATGCTCAATAAACTCAGAAACACAATTTATTTAAAGACTCTCTATTTGATAAAAACTGCTAAGAAAACTAAAAAGCAATTCTACAGAAAAAGGTTTTTAAAAGACCAACATGTTATATTACATATTACAAGAAGTTTAAAACAAACAGGAAATCTAGTTATTAAAGGTCAGGCCATTAAACAAAAAAGAGAGAGAGAACCAGATTACATATCTTTTACAGATAAAGAAACAAGGAATGGGGGGGGCGG
>CM053586.1:213059702-213080578 GCA_028646515.1 Pseudochirops corinnae
GTTTTTATTGTATACACCCAACTGGAGCTTGATATACACAGGCACTGTGGTCTGGAGATCCATCCATCCCTACTGAGAAGTGACATAGGAGAGAATAGACTGGGGGAGGGGGGACACACGGGGTTGGCTGTTTTGGGGAGGTGGGTAGGGGGAAGAGGGGGAGAAAATATGTTACTCAAAATCTTGTGGAAATGAATGATGCAAACTATAATAAAATTTAAAAAAAAAAAAAAAGAAACAAGGAATGGGATAATCACAAAAGATAAAACAGATAAAGTTCAATTCCATGAAACTGGAAAGCTTTTGCAAAACAAAAAAAATGCAACTTGAATAAGAAGGGAATTGGTGGGGGGGGAATCTTTGCATCCAATATCTCTAAAAAGTATTTTATAATCAAGCTATATAAGGCACTGAAATACAAATATAAAAGACCAAGAACCATCTCCTATTGCATGAGTGGTTGAAGAATATGAACAGTTCTTAAAAAAAAAAAAAAAGGCAAATTATCAATTACTATAAGAAAGATTGCTCCAAATCACTAATGCTAAGAGAAATGCACATTAAAACAACGGGGGGAAAAGGGAGACAATATAGCAAAGGAGCTGCAATATAGTAGTTGAGTTCTAATATTTTCCTCCAAACAACACTAAAATGACTCAAATAAAATTCTGGAGTAGTACAGTCAAGAAAAGTTAGTAAAGGGGAATCTGGAAACTGGTCAGAAACAGATTACAGGAGATTTCTATGCTAATACTGGATGCAGAATATAGCACTATTTGAAGACTCCACTATCCATACCCACTTCCTAGTAACAGTTGCAGGTGAGACAGGAGCGTGTGAAGTTACAAGGGATCAGGGATTCTCAGGAGCAGTATCACTTTCAGTCCCAAGGTAGCTGGGGCCCTTCCTGGGAAAGGACCAGATCACAGACCAGGAGAGCAGTGACCACACTTTTCCCTGGATCACACCACCTTGAAATCACCAAAAGCTTCCAAACACCCAAAACTAGCTCTGAAAACAGCAGAAAGAAAAAGCTTGAAGCTTGGAAAAGTGCTCCCCAATCTAGGAACAGAGCCTAACTTAAAAATTCAAAGTCAAGAAATAAGCTGGAAACATAAAAAAAGAACAAAGAAAGAACCATAAAAAACTACTGTGGTGACAGGGAAGATCAAGACACAAACTCAGAAGAAGACAACAATGTCAAAACGACTACAATGAAAGCCTCAAGGTGAAAAAAAAAAACCTAACCGGACCCAAACCCAACAAGAATTCCTGGAAGAGCTACAAAATTATTTTCAAAATCAAACAAGAGTGGTAGAGGAAAAACTAGGAAAAGAAATGAGAGTGATGCAAGACAGTTATGAAACAAGAATTAATTGCTTGGTTAAAGAGGCACAAAAAAATACTGAAGAAAATAAAGTCTTAAAAGGGGCCAAATAGACAAAAAGAGGTTCAAAAACTCCCTGATGAAAATAATTACTTTAAAATTAGAATTCGGCCAGTGGAAGCTAATGACTCTACAAGACATAAGAAACAATAAAACAAAGATGAAAGAATAAAAACATAGATAACAATGTGAAATATCTCATCAGAAAGACAACTAACCTGGAAAATAGATCAAGGAGAGACAATTTAAGAATTATTAGATTGTCTTAATCAAAGAAAGAGCTTAGACACCATATTTCAAGAAATTATCAAGGAAAATTGCCCTGATATTCTAGAACCAGAGGGTAAAATAGAAACTGACCTGGAAAATAAGATTGAGGAGAGATAAATTAAGAATACCTGAAAGCAATGATTAAAAAAAAGTCTAGATATCATCTTTCAAGAAATTCTCAAGGAAACTACCCTAATATTCTACCTCAAGAATATTACCATAGGGTAAAATAGAAACTGTAAAAAATCTAGCAATTACCTCCTGAACGAGATCCCAAAATGAAAACTCCCAGGAGTATTACAGCCAAATTTTAGAGTTCCCAGGTCAGAGAGAAAATAAGCAATCAAAAAGAAACCATAAAAATATCATGGAGTCACAGTCATGATCACAGAGAATTTAGCAGCTGCCACGTTAAAGAAGCAAAGGGCCTGGAATAAGATATTCCAGAAGGTAAAGGAGCTGGATTACAACCAAGAATAACCTACCCAACATAAATGAGTACAATTCTTCAGTGGAAAAAGTGGCTATTTAATGAAATAGAGGACTTTCAAACATTCCTGATGAAAAGAACAGAGATGACTAGAATATTTACCTTTCAAATACAAGACTCAACAGAAACATAAAAAGGTAAACATGAAAGAGAAATCATAAGGCACTTAATAAGATTAAACAGTTTACAATGGGACTGTTTACATATGGAAATATGACACTATAACTCCTAAGAACTTTATCATTATTAGGGTGGTTGGAAGAACTCTACCTTGGCAGTGGGCACAGGAATGTGTTGATTAAGTTAGGATAAAAAAAATGGATAGGGGAGAAAGAAGGATGCACTGTGAGAAGGGAGAAGGTGGAAGGGAGAGAAAGAATGTGGAAAATCATCTCACATAAAAGAGGCATGTGAAGAAGAGCTTTTACAGTAGATGAGAAAATGATGAAGGGCAGGCAAAACTTGAACCTCATTCTCATATGAATCGTTCTAAAGAGGGAATAATATATATATATACATATGCACTCAAATGGCTACAGAAATGTATCTTACCCAACAGGGAAGTAGGAGGGGAAGGGGATAAGAGAAAGAAGAGTGCATAAAAGGCGAGGGTAGATTAAGGTAAAGTTAAGAAGCAAAAGAGATTTTTGAGGAGGGACAAGGTAGAGAAAGAAAGGATAAAGAGATGGTTCTTGATTTTTAAAAAATATGTAGAACTATTTTAAAAATGTATAATAGCTATTGTTTTGCTTGCTTCCTCAATGGGTGAGAGGAAGAGAATTTGGAACTCAAAATTTTTCACATGAATGTTAAAAATAAATAATTTTAACACTAAAAAAAGAACAACTCTGAGGTTTCGCCTTACACCCAGAAGATTAGCAAAAGTGACTATAAATAGGAATAGTCAAGATTGGAAGGACTGATCTAACTATTCTGGAAAACAATTTCAAATTATGCTAACAAAGTGATTAAAATGTTCGTGACCTTTGACCCTGACATACCACTGCTAGGCATACAGATCAGGAAAGTCAAAGATGGAAGGAAAGATCTCATCCATATGTATAAAAATATTTCTAGCAATCTTCTTAAAATAGCAAAATATTAGAAACAAAATTGATGTCCATCAATTCATGAATACTAACTAAATTGTGGTGTAATGAAAGATTAGTAAACCATAACAAACAATGAATGTGAAGGGGAGAGAGAAACATGGGAAGATTTGTATGCTGAAAGCTTATATACTGAAATTGAATGCTATGTAAGTTAATGAGCTAGAAAATAATAATGAACAAGCTCAGCTGAAACTGAGCTAGAAAATAATAATGAACAAAGGAGAGCACCAAAGAAAAGACAGGAGAATGTACCCCCTTTTATTCTTTGTGGAGATAGGAAAATGTGTATGAAAGTCTGCATATAATATTGATATTTTATTTAAATTCTGCAGAACTGCTTTTCCCTCCTCTTTCTTTTGGAGAAGGGAGCAGATGAGGGATATTGAGGGATAAAAGTAAAGCTATTAACAAAAGTTTTTTTTTTTAATTAATGAAATTCTAAAGACAAAAGGAGAAATAGTTCTGGTCTAAAGAAAACACGAACAGATGCACAGGGAATACACCAACCACAGATGATAAAAGAAAACCTCCCATATCTCTTTTACATATTTTGTAAGACTGTAGGTGTTTGCATGTTTTCTGCTCCATTAGAATGTGAACTCCTTGAGGGCATGGACTGCATTTTTTCTTTCTTTGTATCTTCAGTGCTTAGCATAGCACCTTATAAATAATAAGAAATTAAGGAATGTTTATGACTGATGGTGGGATGAGTAATTGAGGATGAATATAAAAGCATGGCTAATTCTTAGTGAAATAATGTCAGGCATAATAAAGCTCAGAATAAGCTAAAATGGACAAGGAAAGTTAAGGATAACAAAAGGGTTTTTGGTTTTTTTGTAAGCTTTTTCCCAGGGGAAAAATCAGACGATCAAAGAAGGGAAAGGACCATTGTCCAGACTGGATGTGACCATGACAGGTGATGATAGAGAAAAGACAGAATTCTTATTTTGTTTCTATTTTCTCTAACAAAGAAAATGATCTTTGGATTAAAAATGTCAAAATAAAGATATCTAATAAGGAATTGATACCAAACATAAGGAAGTTGAAATATTGTACCTAGCTTGATGAGTTCAAGTCACCTGGCCCAGATGAACTTGCATCCTTGGGTACCGAAGAAATCTGAATATGTGAGTGCTGAACCATTGTCTCCACTCCCTCCTAAAGAATGGGAGAAGTATCAGAAGACTGGAGGAAAAACAAAGGATTTACTGATTCTCAAAAAAGGGATGAAAATGAGCATGTATACTATTAGTTAACAAGCTTGATTTAAATTACTGACAAAAATCTAGAGTGTATTATTAAAAGGATGGCTAGTGAATACTGAGAAAACTTTAGAATAGGGAGGGTTTCATCAAGAAAAGGTCATACCAGATTAAATTCATTTGTTTTTCTTACAATTCTACACTGTAGATTTCTGTATGGTTTACATATATTTTAGTACACCGACTGAATAAATTCCTCATCATATTTTCTTGGAAAGGATATAAAAATGGGAATTGAACAATAGTACAATTAGGTCTATACAGAATTGATTGTGAGGCTGGACCCTAAAAATGACATTGGTGGTTTAACTTGGAAAGAATTTCTGCAGGAATCTGTGGCTGGCTATGGGTTGTTTCACATTAGTATCAATGACTTGGATAAAGGCAGAAATGGCATGCTTATCAAATCTCCAGATGCCACTAAGAAGTTTAAAGCCCCCCCCCCCTTTCCCTCCTTCCCTCTCCCTCCAGTTCTTCATTACTACCTGCCTAATATACATTTTCCATTATACACTCCAAAGGCTTCTTAAAATTAACATGTCTATAACAGCATTAATGAATGATCTTTCCTCATAAATCCACACCTCTTTCTAACTTCACTATTTCTATCAAGGGCATCACCATCCTTTCATTTGACAAAGTCTGAAATTTCAGAATCACTTTCAACTTTTGTCTCTCCTTGATCTTCTATATCCAATTTGTTCTCAAGGAAATCTTTGATTCTAGCTCCACAACACCTTTCACAGCCATCCCCTCTTTCTCTATCACGTAGCAACCTCTCTAGTTCCAATCTTCATTGGCTCTCACCTGGATTACCGCAACAGTTCTTAATTGGTCTCCCTGTTTCAAGTCTCTCTCCTTTCTAATATATCATTCACACAGCAAACTGTCATTACCCTGCTCAAGAATTGCCAATGGCTCTCTAATGTCTCCGAGACACAACATGAACTCCTCTGCTTGGTATTCACATTCTGCATCCAGCCTCCTGTCCAGTGTTATTACACGCCACTCCCCTTCATATTCTACATTCTAGCCAAAATGGTCTACTTCCTGTTCAGTATAACAACATGCTAGCTTCCGTTTCTATGGCTTTGGACAGATTTTTCTTCCATGCCCAAGATGTACTTTGTCCTAACTTATTCCTCTTGGAATAAAACAAAAAGGATCTAAAGAGGAAGAGGTTGGTCTTATTTGTCTCAGGAAGTCTAAAAGAAGAACATCACACAGAGAAAAAGGCAAAGACCACTGAACAATGGGGGAAAATACGAATATTTTCTTATAGAGAAAGCAGGACACAGAAGTGATGTGGCTCCACAAGTGTTACCAAGTGAAAGGTTCATCCATTAATGGTGAGAAGAAGAGATGAGTGAGTAGTAGTTGGTGATTCCCTTATAAGGTATATAGTAGCAGCTATACATGATAATAGAAAAAGAAAGGTACACTGCCTTCTGAGGACATGGAGCCACGTACCTGCGATGTGAAAGACGATCTCCAAAGGCTTGCTAAACAGATGACTAAGGCTACTTCTATTCTCGCACACAAACCTGGGCACCAAGTATACTGCCAAAAGATAATTAGCAGCATTTTTAAAGCTTACGAAGGCTTGAGTAAGACCTTAGGATCACGTGTGGCGCCTTCATTACTATTTCTAACTGAAAACAAGAGATCCAAAAAAGGAAAAGAGATGTGGGCAGTGAACAGCAGGCTAAGAAAATGATGTCTAAAAACAAGTTTGGATTTCAGGACTGTCAACTGTGGTGGGAATGATATCTTAACCCTCTGCCCTCACAGAAGTTGGACTAGTTTTTCTTCAACAGATACTGAAAATGTCCTTGAGATTTAATTGGCTCCAGAGTTTAAAACCTCAGGCTGCTGTTCTTCCTGTATGCAAGAGTACAAGGTAAGACTCTCTAGTCTTACTCTCAGGGAAGGCAGGCAGAAAACAGGGAGCAAACTCAGAGGCAAAGGGGATTGTCCTCCATGTACACCTTATTTATCCTTTCCCTAATATGGGGGTGGGGCGGATTTTGAAGGAGAGACAGAGAGATCTCCTTTTGTTAACTGTTAAATGTCTCACAATTGTCTCGTTTTTTTCCTGGGCAGAATCTAAACTTCTAGGGGAACTGGCCTGAGTCAAGCCTAGGTCAGAACGGAAAACATGACTTAAAACAGTTAGGCCTGGCAGGCTCCTGATCAGGGATAGAATGCACCTAACAAGGTCTGTGAAGAAAGTATTTTCCTGGAGACTTACAAATTTAATCAAAAGGCTTTTAAACTGATTACACTCACACACACACACTCACACACACACACACACACACACACACACACACACACACTTACACATCCATTAAGCTAGATACTTTATACAGCAAATACAATGTAAGATAAGAACTACAATAAAACAAATTCAGAAATTCTTAAGAAACAGAATCAAGAAAAGGAGCCCACAATTAAAGATAAACGAAGTGTGACTAAAAACAAACTGAACTTAAAAGTCCATGTAGTATAATGTATAGAATACTGAACTGTGAATCAGGTCAACCTTGGCTCAAATCCCACTTCAGACACTTTACTAGCTGGGTGATCCTACAGAAGTCATTTGTATGTTGACTTATTTTTACATGTACAATCATGTTCAACAAATTTCCACATTAGGCATGTTGTGAAAGAAGAATCACAACAAAAGGGAAAAACTATGAGGAAAAAAAGAGTGAAAACAAGAATGCTTTGATTTGCATTCGGACTCCATAGTCCTTTCTCTGGATGTGGATAGCATTTTCCATCCCTGAGTCTTTTGGAATTGTCTTGAATCTCTGTATTGCTGAGAAGAGATAAGTCTATCATCAACTATGATAGATGCACAATGTTGCTGCTGTTGTGGACGAAGTTCTCCTTGCTCTGCTCACTTCGCTCAGAATCAGTTCATGCATGTCTTTCTAGGTTTTTTTGAGATCCACCTGCTCGGCTTTTCTTATAGCATAGTAGTATTCCATTATATTCATGTACTGAGGGGTATAGGCTCTGGAAACCCCCTTGAACTCTCCTTGAATCTTCTCACTTGAGTTGGTGTTAGTCTGAGGTTGTGAGCCTTTCATTATCACTATTGCCAATTCTCTGTTATCTTTAACCTAGCTAGCCTAGCCCCCCATTGTCTGTAATCTCCAGATAGCCCACCCTGGATCCTATCAAAATCCCATTCTCTTGGTTCCAGGAATCCAAACTCTAGTTACCCCAGTCTACAGACTACTCCCATCAAGATCCTCCCTAGACCCCTCCCCCCCTCTACTCACCCCAGACTACTTGACCACTCCTAAATTGCTCCCACAATCTTTCTCTATATAAAATCCATCTTGCCTCCATGAAGGTGCTCAGATTCATTCTGGCCTGCTTATAAGCGTCACAAATGCTCAGATTCCTTAAGAATCTATTTCAATATGGGGTATCTTTAATAAACTTTGTTTTACTTTGGCTGAAAGAAGGCTTGGGTTGAATTCATTTGGGTAACTTGACGTGTTACTATTTTGGGCTCCCAGCACCCCTAAACCTCAACAATACCACAATTTGTTCAGTCATTCCCTAATTGATGAGCTTCCCCTCAATTTCCAATTCTTGGGCAATTCATTTAAACTCCTCTCTGAGTTACTATTAGTCCATGTGAACAAGATAGAGACTAGATATTTTCTCTGATCCTCCCAATTGCTCCAAAACAGAAATTATATATAAAAATTAAAGAACTTTAGCTATCTCCACGGTCTCAGATGACTATAATTTAAAAGAGGGTTTAAAAACAACACTGATGCTTACTGACCCTGAGCTGACTCAGCACCTCTCTCCCATGAATCACATTACCAGTAGCAAGTGTGTACTAAAAGGCCCAAGGATAATTCCAGACTTACACCAAAACCTAACCCCACAACTCAGTTCCCCCACCTCTCTCCAGTACTAAGAAGTCTCTGCTCCAAGCTGGGAAAGACAGCTAGGCAGCCCCAGACTCCAAGGAGCAAAAGCCTGCCAGAGGACACAACCTAATAGCACCAGCATGGTAAAGCCCTGAACTGTGGGTGCCAGGCCAAAGAACTAAGGAACAGAGAGAGAGGAAGTGGATACCAAGGCAAAACAACATGTATCAAGGGGTTAGCAAGAGGAAATGAGAATGCTCTACATCACTCAATTAAGCCTGAGGAAAAGGGCACAGCAAGCAACTGGGGTCACCCAAACGTCAGCTGGGGCAGAGATTTAGGAAAGGAACCAAGGATTGTCCAAAAGTAGGTGAGACACTTTGAGATCCAGTCCCCAGTAAAACTACAATTAGAGGTGAGGAAGTCAGAAAGTGAGCAAGATAGGGATGCAAGGGAAGTGGGAGTTGGGGAAGAGGGAAGAGAGAGAGACCAAAATTACCAAACATTTTAGGAAGAAAACTCAAAGACCTTGAACATAAGCAGATAAATTAAAAGAAAAAATAGTAACAACAGAAGGAAATGTGGCCTCCAGATCAAGTAAATATGTTTTATGCATCAATGAACAAATAATACAAAACACAGAAAAATAATCCAACAGTTGATGAGACAGAAAATAAAATGGAACTACAACATACTCTCAGGAGAAATGAGAATTATGAGGGCAGCATTTATGACCTCCACAGCAAAAATAATGAGCAGAATAGAAAAACTGGAATCTGTAATGGTAAACATGACCAAACATCACACACACACAAAAAAAGAGAGCGAGAACAAGAGTTTAAGAATATACACATAGCAAAATGAAGGACACTCTAGGGGGGGGAAAAGCAAAAAACAAAAACATTAAAAGAAATGCGTTCACTATGCAAGCCAAAAACACTGATCTCAACATCAGGATGGGTAAAGTCAATGTAAGGACCATAGGTCTAACAGAATAACATGGCAGGAAAAAAAAAAACTTACCATAATAAAGGAAATGATAGAAGGCAACTGCCAAAAATTTCTGAACATAGAAAATGAAATACCAATTAAAAGAATTCACAGAGTGCCTCTAAAAAAAAAAAAATCAAACCAACCTAAGGTCACAAACTCCAAACATAGTGGTTAAATTTAACAATTCAATTGAGAAACAAATTCCACAAGGGATCAGGAAAAAGACCTTCAAACAAAATGGAAAGGATATTTGAATAATGCAAGACTATTCTGCACTGACTAGAAAACGTAAAAGGGAATGGAATAATGTATTCCAAGGAGCAATGGAATACAGGATGAAGTTCAGGGTGACTTACCCTGCAAATGTGAGCTTAACCATACATGACAAAAGATGGACATTAAATAATAAAGAAGAGTTTGAAATATTTTTAGAAAGAAAACTGGAACTGAAGAGATTATTTGCTTCTTGAAAAACAGAAATGCAGAAGTGAATAAATACATCAGCAACAGAGCGACAAAAGAGAGACCAGCAAAAGGCTTCTTTCTAATATACACAAGAAGACAGACATGAAGGTAGAAATTTGGTAAAAATAACAATGAAGAGCTAGACAGGTGGCATGATGGACAGAACCTGATGACTTCCTACCTACAGAGGAATCACATTATAACATTAGCAGTACACAAAAAGTGAGGAGGTGAGCAGGCGAAAGAAGAGGAGTATGTCATGTGCCAGAGTCAAATCAAGGACTAGCAATGAGGGGAAGGTAACCTCTTTGATCTAAAAAAGAGAAGAATCTACAGGGAAGTAGGTGAGGAGGAGTTGGGAAGGACTGAAAAAAGGAGGCAAAGGAGAGAGTACTTACTTTGGAGATGGGAAGATTCCTATAAGTGAAGAGGAAGGGTCTGTGAAAGGAGATGTAGAACTTAAATTGGGTACAGCCTGAGGAATTTGAAGCTTGAAAAGTTTACTTGTTCTATGTGGGGGTTCAGTGAGTTGGAAGTCCTGGGGACAACTGGGCACCTGCGGGAATGGGAGAGTGTGGAGCCAGGGAGTAAATTTCAAGGGAAATGTGGAAAAAAGTTCCCCAGGGGATGATGTAGATCAGTGGTGGGCTGCATAATCAGGGATGTGGTAAAGGAGGTGATGGACTTCTATTATGCTTTAAGAAATAACAAGTAGGTATGATACCTTCAGAAAAACTTGGAAAAATTTACATGAACTGATGCAAAGTAAAGTGAGTAGAACCAAGAAGACACTGCACCCAGTAACAGCAATATTATACCATGATCACCTGTGAATGACTTAGCTATTCTCGGCAATCTAATACTATTATTTAAGACAATTCTGAAAGGCTTATGATGAAAAATGCTATCCACCTCCAGTGAAAGAACTGATGGAGTCTGAATGCAGATCAAAGAATACTTTAAAAAAAGGAAAAAATGCTCTCTCCACAGGCATCCTCTTGCAAGTGACATCATCTTTAAACCCTACATGGCAATCCCTGAAGCACTGCCACAATGCCCAGGGAAGACAGGGCTACCTAGAAATCCAATTGCTTCCTCAAGATCATCCAACTTTTGGATGATTACCCAAAATGCTTCATTGTGGGAGCAGCCAATGTGAATTTCAAGCAGATGTAGTAGATCCAGATGTCCCTCTGTGGGAAGGCCGTAGTATTGATGGGAAAAAACATCATGATGTGCAAAGCCATTTGTGGGCATCTGGAGAACATCCTGCCCTGGAGAAACTGTTGCCTCATATTCAGGGGAACGTGAGCTTTGTGTTCACTGAGGAAGATCTGACTGAGATTAGGGATATGCTTCTAGCCAATAAGGTGCCAGATGCTGCCCGTGCCAGTGCCACTGCTCCACGTGATGTCACTGTGCCATCACAGAATACCAGTCTGGGACCCAAGAAGACTTCCTTCTTCCAGGCTCTGGGTATCATCACCAAAATTTCCAGGGGCACCACCGAAATCTTGAGTGATGTGAAGCTGATTAAGACCAGAGATAAAGTGGGTGCCAGCGAGGTGACCTCGTTGAACATTCTGAACATCTCCCCACTCTCCTCTGGACTGTTCATTCAGCAGGTGTTTAACAATGGCAGCATCTACAACCCTGAAGTTCTGGACATCATGGAAAAGACTTTGTATCTTCAGTTCTTAGGGGGTGTCTGTAACGTTGCCAGCATCTGTCTGCAGATTGGCTACCCAATTGTTGCATCACTACCCCACTTGATTATCAATGGGTACAAGTGGGTCTTGGCTGTAGCTGTGGAGACTAAGTACACCTTCCCACTTGCTGAAAAGGTGAAGGCCTTCTTGGCTGACCCATCAGCATTTGCAGTGGCTGCCCTGCGGCCGCTACTCCAACTGCTGCTGCACCTGCTGCTGCTGCTCCGGCCAAGGCAGAAGCCAAGGAAGGACCAGAGGAGTCTGATGAATATATGGGATTTGGTCTCTTTGATTAGCCCACAGGAAACAACTATTTCAGCCAGTTTATTTGTGAAACAATGAAATAAAAGTGTTCATTTATCTCAAAAAAAGAAAAAGCTTTCTTTACTCTTTTTTTGGTCTCTTTTTTCTTTTACAACATGACTAACATGGAAATGTTTTACATGATTGCACATGGATAACTCATATCAAATTGCTTGCTCTCAGGGGATGGGGGAGAAAGAGAATTTGGAACTAAAAAAATTTTTTCTTAAAGTTAAAATTTTTTTTAAAACTGTTAAAAATTGTTTTTACATGTAATGGGGGAGGGGGGGAGAGAAAATCATATCAGTAAAATAGTAAATAAGTAACTCACAGCAAAACCAAAGAAATAAAAAGAATAATCATCATAGTTATCTATCTAGTTTTCTTAGAGTTTGGGTATTTTGTTTATAAACATATTCCTCAGTTTCTTTCATGTTATCAATTTTGTTAGCATTTAACTGGGTATAATATGTTCTGATTATTCACAAGAAAATTTTATCAAACTTGCAAAGAACAATGAAGTACCAATACTTCACAAATAATTCTCAAAAACTGAGAAAACACCCTACCAGAATCTTTTCATAAGACTTAGTTTGTAACACCTAAACCTATGAAAGATAAAATAGAGGGAAAAAAATTATAGGCCAACATCATTAATGAACCCTGAACTTAAAAGTTTTAAACAAAATTCTATCAAACAAATTTCAGCAATTTATAAAGATCCAGCAGGACTCGAATGAAGTGATGTGAGAAGACACTCCCAACCTACTTCTTTGTGGAGGTGAAGGGTCCACAGTTTTACATTGCACATGCTTTTGGACTTTTTCGATGTATCAATCAGTTGTACTGATTTTTTTCCTCTCTAAAAAATACTGTTATATGGGATGGTTCTTTAGAAGGAGTAGAGGGAAGGATATCTGATATAACTGGTGATATAAAAAAGAGAACATATTAATAAAAACATTTTTAAAATCAATTCTCTGTGCCTCAGTTTCCTTTTCTGTAAAATGAGACTGACTTGATATCTCTAGGTTTCCTTCTCTATATTTATGACCCTAAGAACCAGACATACAATGAAAGAGGGCAAATTTTACCTCATATATAAGAGAGACTTAGGATAAGACCTATGACTGCAATATACCTCTAGATGCATGCTTTCTTCAAAAGAACTAAGATCAGTAAAGGGCAGAGTAGAGAAGCATAGTTCGTCATGGAGATATATACATATGAGAACACTGAAGAACCAAGTGGGAGGAAAGAGGGGGACTTATCCCATATATCATTCCCAAAGCCAGTCCCAAGAGCCATTCCATATAACAAACAGTATTTTTAGGAAGGAAAAATGATGTCAGTACAACTGATTAATACAGTGTGATAATTTCCCAAAATTTGTGCAATATGTACCATCTGTGAACCTCCCACCTCCACAAAAGGGGTGGGTTGAGGGTATCTTCTCATATCTTCTCATCTGAGTTCCACTTCTCTTTATAGTTTTAATATTTTTATTCTTTACTTTCTGGTGTCATTCTTTCAATTTACATTGTTATGGTTACTGTATAATTGGGGTTTCTGGCTCAGCTTACTTCATTCTGTATCAGTTTATATAGATCTTTCCATACTTCTCTGTATTTATCACACACATCATTTTTTTTTTTTTTTTGCTTTTTGGAGGGCAGGGCAATTGGGGTTAAGTGACTTGCCCAAGGTCACACGGCTAGTAAGTGTTAAATGTCTGCGGCTGGATTTGAATTTAGGTCCTCCTCACTCCTAGACCTATGATCTATTCACTGCGCCACCTAGCCATCATTTCTTACAGCACAGTAACATTCCATTACATTCATGTACCAAAATTTGTTTAGCCATTTCCCAATGGATGGGCAATCTATTTTGTTTTCAATTCTTAACTATCACAAGAAGTACTGCTATAAATATTTTGGAACATAGGAGAATTTTTTTCTTATCAAAGCCCAGGAACTGCATCTCTGGTTCAAAGGTCATGGACAATTTGGTCATTTTATTTGTATGATTCCAAATGGCTTTCTAAAATGGTTGTACCATTTCAGAACTCCACCAACATTTTATTAGCGTGCCTATCTTTCCACTATCCCTTCAACATTGAACATTGAAATTTTTTTATCATTTCTACCAATTTGCAGGGTGTGAGGTGAAACCTCAAGGTTATTTTGATTAGTATTTCTCTCTTTCCAAGTGATTTAGAAAATTTTTTCACATAGTTGTGCATTTTTTTTTAACTGTTCCATTTAAAAGACACTATAGGTCTAGTTTCTCCAGAAATTTGTTCAACACTGATAGAAGGATACTGAAGTCTCATGTCACTACTGTATTAATCTATCTCAAGGGTGGGAAACCTGTGGCCTTGAGGTCACATGTGGCCCTCTAGGAACTGGAATGCGGCCTTTTGACAGAGTCCAAGTTTTATAGAACAAATCCTTTTATTAAGGGGATTTGTTCTGTGAAGTTTGGATTCGGTCAAACAGCAGCACTTGAGGACCTAGAGGGCCACATGTGGCCTCAAGGCCACAGGTTCCCCACTCCTGCAAGTGTTCTTGACACTTAGATAATGTTCCCTTTATGAATTTGACGCCAAGGTTTTGGAGCATGAAGGTTTCTTACTGATAACTAGTTTGCTGACTATGTTTCCTTTCAGCCTAATACTGTGCCCTTGTTTAAACTCTTTTTTTTTTTAATGTTTGTGTTTGCATTGTCTGACAGCATAATGGCAACTCTTGCTTTTTTTGGATTCACTTGATGCATAGTAAATTTTTTCCCCATTCTTTTATTTTTATTTTGTGTATATCTTTGTTTTTTAAATGTATTTCTTGTAAGCAACAGAATGTAGGATTTTGTTTTCTTATCTAATCTGTCACTCTTTTTCATGTTATCGACTTGTTTAATACTTTAACATTTAAAGTTATAAGTCAGTTATATATTTTCCTCCATCTGTCTCTAGAATTAGGTTTCTTTTCAAGTTGATTTTCCCCCCTCTTCTGCAATAAATATAGTATAATATTCCTTCAGTTACCTTAATCTTTTTTTTTTTTTTGCTTTTTGGAGGGGGAAAGGAAGGGCATTTGGAGTTAAGTGACTTGCCCAAGATCACACGGCTATTAAGTGTGTCAAGTGTCTGGGGCCGCATTTGAACTCAGGTCTTCCTGACTCCAGGGCCAATGCTCTATTCACTGTGCCAACTAGCTGCCCACCTTAATCTTTTTTTAAGGTGACCCTGTTCCCCCTAGTTGTCTTTCCTTCACCCTTTACCTCCCCCCTTACCTTTTTTAAAGCTTTTTCCCTTTTTTGTTAGTTCTTGTCTCCTGCCTTTAACTGGTTATGTATTTCTTTCCCCTCTTTTTTTCTTTTAGTCAAGGAGATTTCCTTTTCTTCTCCTCTCCTTCAAATAGCTCTGTTCATGAACTCTTTAAATTTCATTTTTGTTTCCCTTTCCAAAAAAAGACTTCTCTCACTATCTTCATTACCCACCCCTTCTTTTTGTCTACTCTAGACCCTCATTCTCTGATTCATGACCTCTGTAATCATCTGGTCTCTCTCTTTTCTCTATTTTTCATACAGAGACAGCTTCCAAGGTAACCACTATAAGCTCTCCCATCTAGGAGATTTCTGCCATTGCCTTGTAAGGCTTATCCCCAAGGATTCTCCTTTTCCATTGTGCCTCACTCTCAGAATGATATCAATTACTGCAGGAGTCAGAGAGGACACTGCCTCCTGGTAAGACACCTTCCCTACCACTCACTGATCTATATCCTCTTTTGTTGGTCATTTTAAAAATATCTGTATGTATCTATGCTTTTTCACTTCTCCAGGGACAAGGTACCCACAGGGGTTCCAAATCCCTGCCTCCCAGAACAAGTAACCTTTTCAAGAACCAAATGCCCTAGTCCACACATACCTTTAATGACTCTAAAATACAGTTATTCAGGGTAGCATGAACAATGTCTCTGTTGTGGTGGACTAGATGCTTTCTCTGATCCCTACTACCTCTCCAAAACAGAAATTATATTCCAAAGAAAAAATACTGTTTCCATGGTCTAGGACCCCCAGAATCCAAAAGAAGTTTTTGCTTTTAAAAAAAATCTCCCCAAACCCAGGAACTGATGGTCACTGACCCTGAGCACACTCAGCATCTCTCCTCTACCTTCTATTCTACTGGCAGTGCGACTGCAGAAGTAGAAACAAGAATACAACATAGGCATACAACAAAACTCACTCCTCCACCCCAGTCCCTCCTCCTTTTTTCCAGTGACATGGAGCCTGGCTCCAGCCTATGGAACTTTAATCTGGGCTGGACAGACAGCTTGGCCATAACTCTTCAGGAAAAAAAAAAAAATGTCTGCCAGGGGCTATAACCCAGAAGCACCAGCAAGGCAAAAGCACCGAACTTAGAGCACCAAAGAAAATACTCTAACCTATGGGTGACAGGCCAGAGAACTAAGTAACAGAAGGACTGGGACAGGTGACCATGAAAAAACACCAAGCATGAAGAGGGTTGTGCAGCATTCCACCAAGCCTAAGGGAAAGAACACAGCACCCGCCTGGGGCCAATTCTTACTACTTACAAGTCAGTTGTAGCAGGGATCTAGGCTGGTGAACCATAGATTTCCCAGTGCAGGGACAGGCTGAGACCCTTTGAGATCTACTTCTCAATAAAGCAGGCAAGGGACGGTTAATACAATTAGATGGGAAGAAGTCAGGAACTTAGTGATAAGGAAAACAAGGTGGGGGGAAGGGAGAGACTGAAAGTATCAAAGATTTCAGGATGAAGAAATCTCGAAGACCTTGAACATAAGCAGATTTATCAACATGAAAAAATGGTGACAAAGAGAAGAAAATATGGCCTCCAAATCTAGCAAACTATTTCAGGTATCTATGAACAAATACGGCAAAATAAAGGAAAATGATCCAACATTAGAAAAGAAAGAGTACCCTGTGGAATTTGAGGGGAACATGGAACCACAACACACTCTTCCTGGGTAGTTTATAAGAAAGAAGAATTATGAGCACATAATTTGTGTCCTGCATAGCAAAAACGAGCAGAATAGAAAATTTTGAATCTGCAATGACAAGTTTCACCAAAGGAACAAAAGAGAGAACAAAAGACTGTGAATGCAAACAGACAGAAAAGAAGGACAATCCAGAAGAAGAAAAGCAAACATTAAAACAGTAACATTAAAAGAAAATATGCTCACTATAAAAGTGTTTCACAAATAACATAAACAGCACTGGAGTTTTTGGATTCCAGTCTCTAACAGGTTCACTCTTGATCTAGTCAGACAGGAAGGACAGGAACAGAGTCACAATAAATGGTTAAGTAAGCTTGCTTTACTCTAGCCTCTTCTTCTCACAATGGTTACTGATAATGGGAGTACCAACTCCTACAGCATCCCCTAATCACCCTTCTCACAGGGGCCAGGGAGCTACAGCTCCTCTGGGGTTCCCTAAGCCTCAATGTGACCCAGTTGAGGCAAACACAGATTTTCCATCAAGCCTTGATGGTGGTCGATCAAGGCACGCACAGCATTACAATGCCATATTTCCTATGGATTCCCCACTCACTGGCCAGTGCCTATTTGCTTTATAGGACAACAGACAAAGAAGACATATTGCCAGCAATAGCCTCACAGGTTAACTTTAGCAATATCATCATTTGGCACATGCATATTAAGTATCACATCACATCGCCCCCATATCTCACTGCATAAGCTTAGTGGAGATGTTTACAAGTCACAGGCCTGGGAAATATCTAACACCCAAAAACCAAAGACTGTCATGAACATGGAACCTGGGAAACTAAACTCTAAGAAAGAATAACAAAATCCTCCTTACTTACAGCAAGTAAATCATACTGATCTTGAAGACCGAAGGCATAGAGACAACCTTATAGGTCTCCCAGAAGAACATGATGGGGCAAAACACAGGACCAGGAGAACAATTAATACAATGACAGTAATATATTAAAGGCAAACAACTATGAAAGAACTAGGAACTTTTATCAGTGCAAGGACCAATCACAATTACAGAGGGCTAGTCATAAACTGCCACTCTGGATAAAGAGGTGAAGGACTCAAGAGTAGAATGAGACAAATTTGGGGGGGAATGTATTGTGATTGACCATATAATCTGTGTTTTTCTTTAGTTCTCAAGTTGGGGGGGAGGGGAAGGATTGGAGTAAGAGTGAGAGAGAGCTGACTGAAAGAAAATATGAAAACAGAAGTACATATTAAACCTAAAAGGCAAATAAGAAGGTAATACTGAAAATGAAATTTTTTTACTCCTGAATTTCAGCTAACGAAAAATTATTAAACAGCCAACAATGTCATTTTGTCAATCTTCTTACTGAACTGAAATCTTACAGAACAAAAAACCATCCCATTTATTATCAATTCAAGTTTTTCAGAATTCCATTTCCAGTTCAAACTTGAAAATTTATCATCAAAATTCAAAATTAAGTTTGGTTCGTTATCTGCTTTTCTCTGACCATTTGGGTATAGTACTACTAATCCTTTAGAGAACAGATTTTTTTTTCTCTCTGCAAAGTTAGGAAAAACATGAGCAGAAGGTTTTCATTGTGTCTAGATGAAGAAATAATTGAGCACTGAGTTCATTTTGAGTCCCATTATTCTCAGTGCCATCCTACTTAAAACATTTGAAGAAAAAAACAGTTGATGGATAGAAGATGAAAATGGTACCCATGGAGACGTAGAGACACTGATCTCTAGATTCCTTATTCCTTTTTCAAGGCAGAAAGACTTGAGTAAAAGTTAATAATGATTCTTAGTCATCCATTAAAAATACCATATCCTCAAGGAAACACTGACACACATAAAGCCCAGAATATTTCAGAAACAAGAATAAAAAGTAAATTCTACTTGACAATATTAATTTATTGAATTTTTATAACACTGTCAAATTCACATTAATTTTCTTTTACCTCACATATCTCATCCTGTGTTCCTAGTCTGCTCCCTTTTTTAAGCCAAACAATTTTGCTGTATGTATAACGCACACAATTTAAATATCCCTAAAATGCTTCTTTTTACACGTCTTCATTAACAGAAATTAAATTCAACTGCTGCTTCTGTCATTAAAGTGTCAATAATATTATTTTGTTATGAATTTCTACATTTAGTCAAAACGTTTATTGAAGGTTTATAATCTAGACTAGGCCTAAGCTAAGCCCAACTAATGATTCAAGGTTAAGATACAATTAAACACTCGTGGAACAGAAAAAGTGTAATTAAAATCATGTATTATAATGAAAAGAAGACCCTTCAAAGTTAAATCCTTCTATAGTCATCAAGTCAGGTACTCAGGAAAGTGATCTACAGGCAACTGGAGTTCAGGAATAACCCTCTCACAACTTCTTATGCCAAGGGTATTAAATCTCAAGGAATCTCTCAGTCAAAAGGGTCTTCCCACCACTTAAAGAAATAACCTGGCATGTATGCAATGACTTGGAGAATAAAGTACTGGATAGACTCATGAGGAGGAGAAAGTAGGGATGAAAGGGAAAGGAGGCAGAAGGGTTCCAGCAAGAGTTTATTTAGTGAAGATGCATACACAACTCCATTTTCAAAGAGCAGCTTGGTCGCTCCTCCCAAGCAACAGCCTTTCAGTAGCATAAAACTTGGCTGAAGCTGCTACCAAATTCTACTCCTTGAAGTTAAGTTCAAAAACTTGCAAGGGAGACCTTGAACCACAAAGACAATCTTCTACGCCACTATCTTGATTCCGCCCCCCCACAAAGACAATCTTAAAAGAATCCTGGCAACTAGAGGAGGAGCTTAACATATATAATACAAACATATAATATAATGGTTAACAATCTTGATTTCATCTTAATTTTTTTTTCATTTTCGAAAACTACTTCCATTTGACTCTCAGTAGGACCTGGCTATCTCCTGATGACACAGACTCTCTGGCCTCTCTTCCTAGCACTGGATGCACTTTCACTCATTTCTCCCAACTCACTGGTCAAACTGGGAAGACTGGTATAATCCTTGTTCCCTATTGTCACTTTCAGGTTCTCCTGATGCCATCATTTAGTAACCTTCTTCCTTTGAGTTTTTTCAAATTTACCACCCAGTGAAAATTTTTATAGCTGCTGTGTACCCATCTCAACAGCACTCCTCTTCTCTCCTCAATGAGATCACTGCCCAGCTCCCAGCGGTTTTTCTCCTGCTCAAATCACACTCTCATATTGAGAGATTTCAACATATATATTGATATGTTTTCATAAACTCTAACCTCACAGTTCCTCAACTTATTCATTTCATATGAACTATTCACCCAATCCTATTTATCCACATGCAAAGATGAATATACACTTAATCTTATCACCACTTACAACGCACCACTTACAAATTCTGGTGTCTGCTAAAAATTTGTCATTCCACCTCTCCCTTCCAACCCTAAACTCTGTTCTTTGTCCACACTATGACCTCCAACTCCTCTATCTCTCAGCTCTTTCCCAGACCAATCCCACCTCACCGTCTTCCCTTACTCCATCTTGACACCTTGATGAATCAATTCAACTTTATATGCCTATGTAGTTGTCTCTATACTTATAGATATAAGTGTAGAATACAAAAACAAGTAAGAGCAACTGGGGGTACAGTGGACAGAGTATCAGGCCTGGAATCCAGAAAACTCATCTTCTGAGTTCAAATCTGGCCTCAGACACTTACTAGATGTGTGAAGGTAGACAAGTCACTTAACTCTGCCTCTCTATCATTAAAAAGCAATCCCCTCGATGCCCATCAATTGGGGAATGGCTGAACAAGCTATGGTATATGAATGTAATGGAATACTATTGTGCTATAAGAAATGGGAAGGAGATGGACTTCATAATTACCTGGAGAGGCTTATACGGACTGATGCTAAGTGAGAAGAGCAGAACCAGGCAAAACCTGTACACAATCACAGACACATCATACATATGATGACCAAC
>CM053586.1:213081078-213097255 GCA_028646515.1 Pseudochirops corinnae
TCATGTCTGGTTTTGCTTTTTTTTTTTTTCTTTTCCCAGTGATCACTCATTGGTTACAAGCCTTTTATATGACCAAACTATTGTACAATGTGAAAGTATTTGCAGATCCTATACATGATTGCATGCCACCATGGAGGGGGGGGGAAAGGAGGGGAGAAATCTGGAACTCAAGTGATTGTGGAACTGAATCTTGTAAATTAAAAGTAAATGAGTAAATAAAAAAAATGTAAAAATTAAAAAAAAAAAAAGCAATCCCCTCAATACAACAGTTATTTTTCTTGCCACCCCAAACTCTTTTATTTATTTCACATTATTTTTCAAATTTAAAGTCCAAATTCTTTCCATCCCCCTATTTCCTCTCCCACCTAATGAGGAGGCAAACAACACGATATCCATTATACACAATGAAGTAATCAAAAACATTGGAAATCAAAGGGATGCTATAGAGGCAACCACACTGGCATACCCAGGATGGCTGCTAGCATAGGTTCTTATATCTGCTTTACTAGGAAAGATAGCTGTTCAAGGGATCAACAATCTTTTTTTACTTACATTCATTAGTTCAGGGGAAAAGTAAGCACCCTGAACTTTAGAGAAAATCCAAACAAAGAAAATACAAGCAGAGAATAAAGACCAACAGACAGAGCTTCTAACTATCTGAGAAATTAGCACAGATAAACAGATAGATCCAACTGTCTGACCAATGCAATACATACATAGTTATCAGAGAGAGAAGCACCAATATCTGGGTTTTTCAAGGCCAGAAGGTTCTTTAACGGCTACCCAGAGTCTCATCTAATCAAATCAAAAGAACACTCTTCCAATAAGTGAGCCCCAAAGCAAAATGCTGACATCAGAGTGTGTATGTGTGTGTATTTTTAGAGCCAGAGGGCATCACAACCCTCAAGATTCAGTGGCTAATTAGAAATTAATAAAAGGTGTGAAAGTCTTCCTACAATCAAGGTTCCCCTAAACAAGCTTCCCTTAATGGGCTCCATGGTGAGGCCCATTAATCGGCAGGAAAGATCTTAAATCCCATTAACATTATAGACACCCATCAATTGGGGAATGGCTAAACCAGCTGTGGTATACAATTGTGATGGAATATTATTGTACTATAAGAAATGACAAGCAGGATGATTTCAGAAAAACCGGGAAACTTGCATGAAATGATGCGAAGTGAAGTAAACAGAACCAGGAGAACACTGTATATAGTAATAGTAATATTGTTTGATGAAGAACTGTGAATGACTTAGCTACTCTCAGCAATAAAATGATCTAAGACAATCCAAAAGGACTAATAATGAAGCATACTATCCACTTCCAGAAAAAGAAATGATATTGTTTGAGTACAGACTGAAGCATGCTATGCTTCACTTTGTTTCATTCTTTTTCTTTTATTTGAATCTTTTTACACAGGACTAACATGGAAATGGTTTACATGATTGCTCATGTATAACCTAAATCTGATTGCTTACCATTTCAGAAATGGTAGAGGGAAAAGAGGAAAGGAGGTATAAAATTTGAAACTCAAAACTTTTTAAAATGTTAAAAAACTGTTTTAGAATGTAATTGGGGAAAAATATATTTTTTAAAATATAAAAAAAAATAAAAAGTCTATTCTAGTGTTATACAATACCAATCACCTGAGGATAGAATGGATGGAAATTGGAAAATACAGTGAATATGGGCAATAGACTCATTCTTGAACTTTCTTTGCAGCAAAAAGCATACTGATCATAGACAATGGTACAAAGAAGCTTATAAGGAAGAAGGATGCATTCTGTAAGGGCTTTGATAGTGGACTGTGCAGCAGCAGACTCAGTTGCAACTACCATCTTATATCCCAAATAGATAACAACTGCAAAGAGGCAAAGCTTTTGACCTTTTTGGAGGAAGAGGGCCAATCTGATCAATTTGCTGATTAGGGGGAGGTCCAGAATAACAAGAAATCTACCATACTGGTCCTTCAAAGGTAGATGCTTTAATTAGCACAAAGAGAAGAGGTGAGCATAAGTAATTACAATGTTCTGGTTAAGAGGATCATAAACACCCAGTATATCATGGCCCTCCATGTCCAGACCGATAATGGACCAAAACTCCAATTTCTGCTGTTCCTGTAAGAGTAGTAACTTGGTTATGCATTTTGGCAGAGAGCATATGATTTTTCTGATGAGCATTAACATAACCCATAAACAACTGTATTAAGGTAGGCATGAGCAAAATTCCTGTACTGATCCTGACTCCCAAATTAGAAAGCCTTTAACCAGTCTTTTTTTTTCTTTACAGGCCCCAATCACTCAGACAAACATATAACCATCACCTAATAATAAATACAAATGAAAATATTGTCTGTTCCATCCCTCAAGACTCTCTCTCACATGCCGAACGTGCAACCCGCAGCTTGAGTCAGCAGGAAGACTTGACAGGGCCTTGAATAGAGACCCAAAAGGTCCAGTTATATATAAACAGGCAGAACATCAGTAAGTCATGCCAAACAATATTCTTCCAGAGGTAGGTCCTCATAGCCAGAGTCTTGGGCTATCTTAGAGGAGACAAATCAGCAGGGCTGAAACTAGAAGATTTAGCATCTGGTAATATCATAACCTGTTCATGAAGGGTACTAATGCTTGAGATCCCTGAGCAAGAATTATCTTCAATGTAAGTTTTCCGTTTAATAATGGAAGCCTCTTATGCCCAAAAATTCTTATATCATGACATTCATAATGGGCAACTCTTAAATGAATGACCCTGCATCATCCATTCAATAATCCATCCAATAGCCACCCCCTTGGTTCCTCCATTCAGCTGAATCCTTATGTACAGTGACCTCTAAGAAGATAGGTGCCACAGTATCATGATGATCCAAGAGGAAAGACTGACTGCTCAATAGCTGGTTTTATATCTTCCAAGGCTATCCTATTCTAGTCTCTACCTGAAAGAGGCAGACTCCCAAGTAACTCAATAAATGACAGCTTTCAAAATACTTAGGTCAGTAATACGGTTTCTCCAAAACTCAAAGAATCCTCTGCGTTTCCTTTTTAATTTGTGGGAGAATAAATGTTAATAGCTTATTATGGCCTAGATCCAGAATTATTGAGGTTTTCCCATACAGTGTATATTCCTAAAAACTTAAGTAAGCAGATTAGATTCAAACTTTCTTAGGACTGACCTCCCCCTCCTATCCCCTTTCTCTCTTGAGGCATTCTTGGATCTAGGGCTGCCGCCATTTTATCTAGCCCTCATGAACATTAGATCATCAACATAACAATAGTGGAAATCAATGCTTGGGGAGAGGGAAAGGGGTTAAGCTAGGCCTGACTAATGATTCAAGCTTAGAGCATTAAGGTACAATAAAGTATTTATGAAAGACAAAAAAGTGCAATTAACTAATTTACTAATAATTTATTAATTGGAAATTAAAAGAACATACTTCAAAGTTAAATGGCTACAAAAATACTATGACCTTCAAGCCACCAACAGTCAAAAGGACTCCCTTACATGCTATTTCAGCCTTCCTAGGTAAGATATAAAGCACTGAGTAGAGCTGCAAAGGAAAACTGAAGGAAATCTAAAAAGAAAGAAGGGAAGGGAATAATATAGCTTTGCAGGAGTTAAAAAAAAAGAAAAAAGAAAAACAACCCTTTTCTCACTAATTACCTTTTAAAAGTCCTATATATTCCGAATAATGTGTTCTACACCATTTCTGGGAATAATTAACATCGGAGACCAATCCATGAAATGTGTATCATGATAACATATGTACACAAAAAACTACTGTGAAGAGTTCTCTACAAAGTCCTACTCCAATTGTAACTCAGAGGCAACCTTGGGTTTTCCATGCGAGCAGAGCATAAGACCTGAAAGATTAGAAAATTTTTAGTTTGGTCCTGAATGAGCCTTAGTTTACCACCTAGATAAAGATAGAGAGTAGTCTCACAGCCAGCAAACTGGATGGAGACTCGAGAAATTTAACAAAACTCAAGAATGTCCTAAAATCCTATTAGACTCTGTTTTATAAGTTCATTGACAGTGGTTGTTACTGTTTGTCCATTCTGCTGGGTGTGGGGAAACTAGGTCAGAAAGTATTACATATTACAAAGTTTTCTGACCATTGTCCAAAAGGTACAGATCATACTATGCTTGTTTGCTGATTACAAAAAAGTTCATGACCTGGGAATGCATAACACAAGACTTAACAGTTCTCCTCTAAAGAACCTTCCCACATATGTCAAAATTATACAATATTCCTTGACAAATATAATGCCACATGCATTTTTTATTTAAAAAGTATTTTAGTAAAAACAAATACACAGAGGTAGCTACTTAATGACCCTCATATGAATATATGTATCTATACACACACACTAATTGGAAATTAAAGGAACATACTTCAAAGTTAAACATACACATACACAATCAATAAAGATATCTACCACTGTCAGAAAGGAAATTCTTTCCAAGATGCAAAGAGATGAGGAATTTTCCATAGCTAATGAGGGCCTTTAAATGCTTCTGCTTATAGATGAAATTATGCTCAATGAATCAAGTCCCAGAATGTAACATCAATAATTATTCAAAGAAATTAATCTAATCATCCAAAGGGAAAACCTTTGGGATTAAAAAAAATGTTCACTGTTTATACTGTAACAAGAATTTGGCTTGCTAGCTAATACAGATGGATAATAAATTGGTTCCAAAATTCACTTGGAGGAAGAAAGCAGGCTACTAGATTCCATTTAGAAAACGGCACAGTACTTTTAAACAAATACCAAGCTGCTCCCTGATAGACAACCCTATCTTTTCAATAACAATGTTGTCAGAGATGCTACAGCATTGTGAATCTTAAAACATGACAATCTCTAAAAAATTAAAGTTTGAAGTGACCCAAATGCCAATGAAAATGCATATGGTCAGCATAAGAAGCTTGCAGCATATTTCCAATGATGACCTACACAAAAGAATTGGAATAAATGATATAATCCATTAAATATGTGACAGAAAAAAGAGAAGGACTGGTAACACAGGGAATCTAAGGGATAACAGATACACACTCTAAGAGTAGTCCTGTAAAAATATCTAAAGTAAAGTAAAAATAATCTAGTAAAAATATCTAAAAAAGGCCTGCAAAATATTGGGCACATGCTCTTTGGAAGTGCTAGAGGAGATGGTGGACAAAAATGACATCATAAAATGTGGATGAATTATACTCTGTACTGACCAAAACCCACATTGTCAAGCAGATAGTAAGTACTTAATAGATGCAAGCTGACTGACAATGAAATAATAAATTCAATGAACTATCTGCCATATAAGTAGCAGAAGGAGAGATTTATCCATCAAAGCACTTTAGCTTCTAAATTCCTGTATTAAGGTACTGTATTCATTCATTTGTCCATTCAATCTACTATGGACAAATCACCATACTAGGTAGGGACTGGAGAAGAAACTTAAAATCAAATTGGAGAAGTATCTGTGCAAATAACTACAGTTAGTACAATTACATGATTAAGGTAAAAGCAATGTTTAAAAAAACAATAACCTCAGCTATTTGAATTCAGTTAAAATATAATACAAACTGACTGCAGAGGTGATTATTCTATTGCCATTATGGAATATGGGCAAAGGATGAGTTATAAATCTGAGCATTATCATAATTTTAAGGTGAGCTGGAGGTAAAATTTCTCAACCTAACTCAGAACTCTTGGCAGATAATGATAAACCCAATGAAGGTAGAAAGCTTTTCTATACACATACAAGTTACTTCATTCTAAGTCAAAAGGGGGAGAACATTCTGCAAATATTGACTAATGAGAATTATAGATGTCAACACCAGATCACTGAATGGCAAGGCTGACCAGAAATGGTGAGGAATTAAATTAATGGATAATACAGGCAAAGTATCATTGGGAGTTGGGTTGCTATGAAGAGAAATATGTTATTGGAGGAAAATAAAACATATAAACCTTAAACTGTTAACTAATTATTAAAGATAGACATAAGATATGAACAGGTAATGAAAATTCAATGTGATTTAATCTACCACATGTTAAAATGTACCCTACTAACCAACCTTTAAATATTAAAACTACTTCTGAATTAATATCCATACACATACAAAAATTTACCTGTAGTATTGCCATACACTACTATCATAACCATCGGGATCTTGGTCCTGATTCCTCAAAGACACAGCTACAAAGACAAATTTGGTAGCCTTACTAGTGAACTGAAATTTATAATATAATGGAGGTGGAAAGCCAGTTCAACTGAATTTAATTCACCAAAATTTATTAGAGCCCTGCTAAGTACAAAGCACTATATCTGATGGAAAGTTTGGCTAGCATACAAACTATTATCATACACCAATCTCCTATTTACTTTCCTACCTTCCTCCATGATTTCAGCTAATAAATCTTCCTAGAATACAATCTTCCTCTCCATCCCTTCTCTTGCCGTCATTCTTGGAGACTTCAATATCCATGTTCCTGACACGTGCAACACCCTGTCCTCACAGTTCCTTGAATGAATGAAAAAGCATTTATTAAGAGTTTACTATGCTGCCAAGCACCATGCTTAGTACTGGAGATACACATAAAATAATCAAGACACTGCCTGCTATGAAGGAGCTCACACTATTTATTTTTCCTAATTACACATCCACTCACCCGTTAAGGCGATCATACCTTCAACCTCATAATCACAAGAAAATGTTCCTTTTCTAAGCTCCTGAACTCTGGATTTCCATTCCTTATCACAATCACCTACTCTTTAATTTTTCATACTTTCCTTTCCTTTCTGATGCCTATTCTTCCCTTCAATGTGATTTTCCATCCTTAAATTCCTCCACACAATTCCACTTTATCCACTCTCTTCTGGACTTACTTCCCTTCCTGCTGTCTTGACACTAGAGTCAGTGACTCATTTAAATAAAGCAACTCTACTATATTCTTGAATCTCTTGCTCTCTGGAATTTTTGTCATTCTTACCAAATGACCTTCAACTCCTAGTAAATAATTTATGACTTGCCTCTTCTACTCCTACTCCTTAGTGGGCAAATAGTACCATAGGAAATTATGAAATCATACCTATTACAAATTCACTCTGTCTAACCTTAACTAGATTCTCCATTACATACACTCACTCCAGTTGCTCTAGGTTCAAACACAAACTCCCTCTGACATCTAAAACTCTTCATGATCTGATTTCAATCTACCTTTCCTGCCTTATTATATATTAGTCCCCTTTAAATATTCTATAGGCCTTCTTGTTATTCTTCACACATGACACTCCATCTCTTTTCTCTGTTCCTTTGAACAGACTGGTATCTCATACTTAAAATGCATCATCATTTCTTAAAAATATCAACTGTCCTTCAAAGCTCAGCTTAAGTGTCAGCTACTGGAAGCCTTTTCTGATAACTCCTTCCCTACTGCCTTCCCCCAAAAATCTGCCTTGTATTTCTTATGTACATATCTTATAAATGTACACATTTTCTCTCCCAGTAGAAATAAAATCTCTCAGAGGAAAAAAAAAACTACTGGATTTTTACCTTTCGTTCTTCAGCATGAAACAGTGCCTCATATATAGCAGAACATAGTAAACGCTTGCTGGTAATCAGCCTTGACGATTTTGTCTTCTCTTCTAAATCTCCAACTGCATATCCTCCTTCCTCAGCAAATGACCTCATCTACTTTACAGAGAAGGTTGGTGCCAATCTGACATGTGTTCTCTAAATTTTCTTCCTCTAAAACAAGGGTCTTTAACCTGGGGTTTGGAAACTTTAAAATAGATATAGATATGTAGACAACTGTATTTCAATATAATCAATCATAATCCTGTTTTTATTTTATGCATTTGAAAACATTTTTCTGAAAAGGGTTCCAAAGGCTTCATTCAAACTGCCAAACGGAACCATGACACAAAAATAGTTAAGAGCATCTATTCTTTTGTATCCCTTTTTTCCTTCCTCTCCAGTCTCAAAGAAAATAGTAACTCTCCTTTATGGCAATAAATACGATTATTACCTCAGTATCATGCTTTTCCCCTGTCCTCTCTGACCTTCCTTTTCCTTTCAATCATTCCTTTCATCATGCTTCAATCTCTCCCTTTTCTAGCTCTCCTTAACCTACAAACACATGGACAATCTCCTATATCCTCTTTACCCCACTTCTCTTTTACGCTATCTATCATTCTTTCTCCTCCCCCTCACTGCCAAATATACAGGAAAAAAAACTCTACATTCACTGATTCCAGTTCCTCATCACTCACTTCTTAATTATTCAAAATCCTCGGTTCAGGTCTAACACTATAAAACATCCCCTTCTTCTTGATTTCTTCTCTTACTATGACTTCTTAACACTTTATACTCCTCCTACTCCTCACATTGCTCCTTCTTTGTCTCCTTTACTGGCCCCATAACCTCTCACATTTTCTATATGGATATCCTCCAAGGTCCTATCCTCTCAACATCTTTCCCGTAGTGATCTCATTTGTTCCCATTTCTCCATATACTTTTTATAAAAATAACTGTCAATTCCATATCTTTATTACAAATATCCTTCAGAACAAGACACCAAAACTTATAATTGATTGTTGAATATTTCCATTTGCCAATACCTTCAACTCAACAATTCTCAAATTAAACACACTTCTCCTACCTCTAATTTTTCTGTTTTTGTTGACTGTACTAGCTCAGTCATCCATGCTCATAAGCTAAGATTCTTTCCCCTCCCTCACTGCAAAAATTGTTTGCCAAAAAAATTCTATTCAATAATCTTGCTCTTATCTGTCCCTTTCTTTCAACTTTCATTGCAATCATCCTTCTCAATTCTCTTTGCTGATAACATGATCCATCTCATAACTCCTGACTCTAGAGCAGCGGTTCTCAACCTGTGGGTTATGTTCGATTTGTAACAATGAAAATACATCCTGCATATCAGATATTTACATTACAATTCATAACAGTAGCAAAATTACAGTTATGAAGTAGCAACGAAAATAATTTTATGGTTGGGGGTCACCACAACATGAGGAACTGTATTAAAGGGTCACAGCATTAGGAAGGTTGAGAACCACTGCTCTTGATGCTCCCCAAGGCTCTGTCCTATGCCCTCTTTTCTTCTCTCTCCACATTATTCTATTTTAGTAACCTCATCTCCCATGGGTTTAATTAATTTAATCACAGATCTATCTAATCTACCCAGTCTCTCCTCTGACCTTCAGAAGTCATTAACTGTCTATCTGCCTGTTAGATACTTCAAACTGGATGTCTCTGAGGCAGCTCAAATTCATCACATCTGATGAGAACTTACACTTCAAATCTATCTTTTTTTTCAAAATTTCCTATTTCTGCTGAAAGAATCACCATTCATCTAGTCTCCCAGGTTCATAAACTCATTAATATACTTGACTTACCATCTCACCCCATATACCTCATCAGCTGCAAAATCAAGCTATTTCTAACTCTGTAAAACATCTCTCACATCTAACCTCTTCTATCTATTCACATAGCCAACATGTTAGTTCAAGCCCTCATTACCTGTTGCCCAGACTTTTAGACAATAGCCTTTTAGTTAGTCTCCCTGCCTGTTCTCTCCTCATTCCAACTTACCTTTCCCACAACTGCCAAAGTAATTCTTAAGGCAAGATCAAGCCAAGTCAAGTCTCCTACTCCACGGCTCCCTCTAGGATCAAGCATAAACTTTGGTTTTAGCTTTTAAAGTCTCTCCCAATCTGGTCCCAAACTTTTTTCAAGCTTTACTATATATTACTTCCCTCATCATGCCCCCACCCCTCCATCCCCATGTTCTGTGATCTAGCTAAACCGGCTCTCTCTGTGCTCCTCACACATGGCACTCCACCTCTCTTTTTGTAGCTGTCTCCCATGCCTGAAAATATACCTTCCTCACCTCCACCTCATAGAAATCTCTCTTTTTCCTGAAGACACAGCTCAAGCAGCACCTTCTACCTGAAGCCTTTCCTGATTCCCCCAACAGCTAGTCAGCTAGTGTCCTCCCTCCCTGAAAACCTTTGACTTGTATTTATACACACACACGTGTTTTTCCATATATGTATGTATATATACATGCATGTATATACATGTGTATGTACATATATATGCATATGTGTGCTTCTGGATAGAATGTAAGTCCCTTATGAATAAGAATCACTTCATTCTTTGTATATGTGTCCCCAGCACCTAGAACTTCTTGGCATATAATAATATTAATAAAATTAATAATAATAATAACAATGAATAAATGCTATCAAATGATTCAGGCTCTCATCCTTTCTCAACAAGATTACCATAATAACCTCTTAACTAGTCTATCTGGCTCTAGTTTTAAATCTAGTCTTCATATTCCTGCTTCAACACTTTTCTTAAATTACTTTAATCTCATCATTCACCTAAGAAACAAACTTCAATGACTTGAAGTATAAACTCTTGATCCTAGCATTTAAAGTACTTTTGATTACCATGAACCCCATGATTATATTGCTGAATTTATCCATGTTCCTTGTAAACATACCTTCTGAAAAGGTACATTTGGATTCCAAAGTACATGGCAAAGGGAGAAGGAAAGAAGGGACAGGTATTTTGAGTAACAAGTATCTCACAGTAGAAACATGAGAAAAATCTTTCAGCACATAAGAAACAAGCCTCAAAAGTTCTTCACACAGATATGCATCATATAACAATCTTCCACATTATCCAGAAATGTCACTTTTTAAAAGCTCTGAAACAGAACTTAAACAATGGAAAAGGGCAGTGAATAACAATTTCTGGAAACTGGAAGGCAAATGGTAATTTCTAACAGTTGACAGAAGAATGGAGTTATACAAATACTTCTTATGATTCCCCAAATATTAGACTTTTACTGCACAGCAGTACTTTCAGTTGCCTTTCTCCTAATTCAATCACAAAGACATATAGATATCTTCAGCGTGGCTTTTAAACAGGAAAGTTCTTTAAAATGTTAGTGTTTTATAGACACATAATATATTCTTGAAACAGTCACCTAATAAGTTTGAGTTTCCATATTCCTCTAATTTGACTCCTTTCATTCAATCATCATTAATTAAGTACCTAGCAGTGAAGAGTATCATAACAGGTATTAAGAGAATTAATTAATGAATTTAGCTAAAACATGGTGCCTAACTTCAGGGAGTTTACAGGCTAATTTAGAGTTAAGACAAGCACAGAAAACTAACTATAACATACCTAATACAAGAGCCTGTCAACTCTACAAGTATCAAAGAAGGCATTATTATCTTCCGCATTCTGTTCTCAATAAGTCAATAACTACTTCTTAAGCACTTAATATGTTCCAGGCACTGTGCCTGGAACTAGAGAAAACCAAAATATACTTTTAAAAATTAGCAATCCTGTTCTCATAGAGTTTATATTCTGTCAATTAAAATGATAATCTAGTTCTCAATGACAGTACCAATCTCCAGCTCTAGAAAATTGAAAAGTTGAATTTTAAAAGGCTGGCATTTTCTTCTAACCTACATAACAGATAAACAGGAAAAAGGTAAGGATTGAGTTAAGCTCATAATGCATGACTTCACTTTTAAACCATTTCTACTTTTTATTTTTTAAAAATTCACACTTAAAAACGAGGCATTTGAAAATTTAGGGAAGGGAAGGAGGTAGGGAGGGAGGGAAGGAGAGAAGGAGAGAAGGCGGGAAGGCAGGAAGGCGGGCAGGCAGTCAGGAGGGTAGGCAGGAAGGCAGGAAGGGAGGAAGGGAGGGAGGGATGGAGGGAGGGAGGGAGAGAGGGATGGATGGATTATATCCTCACTATGTATGTACAAAGCACTTTGCTAAGCACATAAAATACAAAAAGAAAAACAAAACACTCAAGGATCTTACATTCTAATCAGGGAGATAAGCATACAGAAGGTTTCAGCATCAAATCAGATGAAAAGGTCCCATCATCCTTTACAGTATAGCAGTAAAACAGATGGCAATCCCTGTTCTTTAACAGTACTTTCACTGATAAAATCACATCAATTTCTGATGTTGAAATATCTGGCAGTGCTAGGGACTCTGGTGGCAAAATCTTTAGGAGGGGGAGGGAGGCAGTCTGCATCAGCTCTAGATCTAGGACCTAGAGGAACAGTGGTCAGGCCATATCTCAACAGAGGTTGCATCCCAGGATGATGATGATTACATCAGAAGCATTATTATTCCAAAACATCTCTGGTTCAGGGTCCCAGCTGTCTCCATCAGGGTCTGCGGGGAGATGGTAGTCAAGGTAGCGGTGGTGGTCTGACTCGCTTGGCACATGTTACCTATTCTCTCTCATGGCATCTTGCTATTTCAGGTAGGCTGGCTTGCCTGCCCTATGAGTGGCAGTTAGTTGACACGGAATAGCGGACCCCTTCTCCACAGATGCTGCTTCCCTGAATGATGGCTGTGAGGGCTGGGCTAGAAGCAGGTCCAATATTACAGGAGTTACTGCTACTTCCAGGAACTCCCATGATTATTTACCTGTTGGTAACAACTGGTCAGTAAAGTGGGTCCCTTCTCCATAATGACTTCTCTTAACAATGGCTGCCAGGAATGAGCTAGAAGCAGGTCTGGTGGTTTGGGAGGATACTGATATTCCCAAGGTTCTCTGATTCCCAGTCCTAGGCTGTCTCCACAGAGGTTACAGGAGAGATTCTGGTCAAAACAGTGTTGGTGTTGGTGATGGTTTGACTTGCCTTGTGTATGTTGCCTCCTGTGTCTTCTTCTAGGTGTTTCAGCTTATAATACATGCATACACTTGCTTTGCTAAAATATATGCATTGTTTACAAATAATACCCAGATTATACAAGCATGTTATAATACTTAAATTTTAAAAATGTAATGTGTGTCTTTCTTGGGAACAATATGATAAGGATATCTCAAAAATGTCTACAATTAAGCTGCTAAAACCTCCCAGTAATTTCATAAGTTTCTGCTTCAATTAGCAGTGGTTAGAAAATATATAAATAAATAGCTACTCATTTATCAATTTCCCTTAAGTCTTGGTAAAAGTTAAATATAACCTGTTATATTTCACCCAACTGATGACACAAGGTCACCATCTTGTGGCAAGAAAAGTAACTATAATAGTTAAAGCACTGTAAAATAGTGCCAAGGGGAAAAAATAAGCAATTTTCCACCACTCTACTTTTCAACAGTTTTCAGGTAGTGGTATTCTTAAAAGATAATTAACTTAAAACTCTTAATGATGAAGTCTATATCTTTCTGTAGTTTGGGAGACCATAAATTAAAGTCAAAGAAGCAGAATATACTCTTTCTTGGGGGGAAAAACTCTCTCCTGAATAATGATTTGCACAGTGATTTAAATCAAATGAATAACTAAGTACAACTAACATATTATCTGATTTAAAATAATTCTAAAATATTAATTGATAAAATTTCCACAATCTTAAGCATATTCTCATTCTTCTGAGAATCTAAAAGGCTTGGCTGTTTTCAGTGAAGATATGGCTGGTTGGCTTCCACAGTTTGGTGCCTATTTACCATAACGACTCTAACCCAAATGCACTAAAATATTTTAGCTGCTGTCACCACCAATTCCCAGCCATCTTTGTGCCATTCATCTGCCCTCCAGCTTCCACTTCCTACTGGATACTGCCACCCTGTGCCCTTAATCTTCTGACTGGTAGTCCTTACCTTTAACACGAGCAACCCATACCTACCATACTGCTGGGCTCTCCAACCATATACATGACATGCCACAGATGAATCCTCCTTCCTTCTCCCACAACCTATGTTCCACTTCTATCTCTAGGAATAGCAGATAAATCTAGTTATACTACCACTTCTAGAAAATACATGTCAATCAACTGCCTGATTATTTCACCACCCATCTCTAAGGTATCCTCAACTATAACACTGCATCCAGGGGGCACCATATCCCTATTCATTCCCCTCTCTAATTGGCCATTAGAATGTAAGCTCCCTGGAGAAGGGATTATCTTGCTATTTGTATAAATAACACTCAGTGCTTAGCAAAAAGTCTGGAACATAGCTCTACAGGTTCTTAATAAATGCTTTTTCATTCACTCATTCATTCTTGCTTTTGTTTAACTGACTGATATCATCAAGTTACTATTATAGTACTAATCTTCAGAGCGGTAACTGTCTTTCCCAGAGGTCTATTTTGCCATTAATTTTCTCTTCTTTTTAAAGTTTATTGATGACTTTTGTCTGTCATACTCCTCATTTCCCAGCATATTCCTTTTTCCCCATCCCTGCCCAAGTGAAAGCCTACCTCCTTGTAACAAAGAAAATTTAAGCAAAAAAAACTAACAAAACAATGCTTCTTATAGCATTCCACTACCGTAGTCTCCTACTTCCCTCTAGTAAGAGAGAAGTGACCCACCATCTCCTTCAACCATGACTGGTCAGAGCAATTTATCTGAGTTCTCTGCAATTCAATTTTTTTTAAATACCAATTTTATTGACATATTTTACTTTGAAATTATTGTCATTTTCCAATATATTTCTTTCCCTTCTCCCTGTCAAATGGCTATCCTTTTTCACAAAGGAAAAAAAATTCAGCAAAAGCAGCCAACAGACTAATCAATAATCATGTACAACATCATATATATCATGTTCCACATCCATAGTCCATCACCTGTGCAAAGGGAGGAAAGTAAATTTTCATATATTTTCTTTAATATCAAGCTTGGTCATCTTAGTTTTGCAGCATTAAGTTTTGATATACTTATTTTCTTTTATTAAAATTGCTGTAATCATTGTGCATATTACTTTCCCTGCTTCTGTTTATTTTACTTCACATCAGTTGATAAAAATCTCCCTACGCTTCTCTGTATTCATCATACCCATTTCTTGAAGCTCAGGAATTTTCATTACCAATGTGTACAACACACCTATTTAGCAAATCACTGGGTGATGTGCACCTATTTTGTTTCTGAATTCTTTGCTACTGTAAAAATGCAGCTATACACTGAAATGTCTCCTATACACTGAAACAACTAAACGGTAATAACAATATATGCATGCACATAAATATACACATATACATGCATACATATGTATATATGTGTGTGTGTTTAATTCTGCACACTGAGTCCTTTACTTTCTATCAGGAAGTGGGTAGCATATTTCATCATGAATCTTTTGGAAATGCTTGATCATTACACAATTCAGAATTCTTAAGTCTTTCCAAGTTGTTCATCTTTACCATACTGTTTTATCTGTATAAACTGTTGTTCTGGTTCTATTCATTTTACTCTGCATCAGTTCATACAAGTTTTTCCAAATTTCTCTCAAACTCTCCTTCACCATTTCTTACACATTAGTATACCGTTAAGTTGTTTAGCCATTTCTCAACTGATTGGCACCCCTTCTATTTCTTTGTCAAAACAAAAAGGGCTATGATAAATATTTTTGTACTGCTTCCAAATTTGTTTTGCTTAGGATTAATTCCTCCATTAATCTACTCTCCCTCTCTTTTCTTCCCTTTCTCCCTCCTCTTTTCTTCCTATTTCCTTGTTAAGTGCAATGATTTCTGTATCCAACTGTGTGTATTCTTTCCTCCTCTGATCAATTTGGATGAAAGTAAGGTTTAAGTTATCAGCTGACCCTCACTCCTTTCTTTCTTGTGAGTTTGTTTATGTTTACCTTTTTATATTTCTTTTGACTTCTGTGTTTTCACTTCACAGTTTCTATGAAACTCTGGTCTTTTCATCAGGAAAGCTCAAAGTTCTGTATTTCTTTTTTTTTTTTTTTTTAATTTTATTTTAGTTTGCATCATTCATTTCCACAAGATTTCGAGTTACATATTTTCTCCCCATCTTTCCTTTACCCACCGCCCCAAAACAGCCATCCCAGTGTATTCCCCCTCCCCCAATCTATTCTCTCCTATGTCTTCCCCCCTCACCACTCTGACCTTTTAGTAGGGCAGGATGGATCTCCCAACCACAGTGCCTGTGTATCTCAAGTTCCAGTTAGATGTAGTCAATAATAATAATAATAATAATTGCATAAATATATATAGATAGATAGATATTTATAACATTTGATTATGGAACTTTAGATTCTAGATTCTTTCTCTTCCTCCCTCGTCACCCACCCCCACTGGAAAGACAAGCAATCAAATACAGGCTGAACATGTGAAATTACGCAGAACCTCTCCATAGTGAGCA
>CM053586.1:213097755-213116127 GCA_028646515.1 Pseudochirops corinnae
AGCATTCTTATTTCTCTTCCCAGTTTTTCTTCCACTTCTCTCATTTGGTTTTCAAAATCCTTCTTCAGCTGATCTCTAGCTTTAAGGCAATCTTCATGTTTATTGGAAGCCCCTGGTGGGAGAACTCTGGCTGTGCTGGCCTCCTGCAGCTCTCTGCCTTGGTCTTTCTTTTCTTCAAAGAAGGAATCTAGGGTTTGGTTGCTGTTCTTACCCTGCTTCTTATGCTTATTCTTATTCATGGTTGGTCAGTCTGTGATTTTTTTTTTGATCTCTGTGGAGCTCTGCTTCCAGAGGGGAAAGCTCTGTCCCAAATCGCTGGGGTCCTCCCAGCTGCCGGAGTTCTTAGGAAGGTGCTGGGTCCCTCTGCCATTTCTGGCTGACTGAATACAAACAAACCACAGGACCAAAGCCCTAGACTGCGATTTGGATCTAGGCCGCTCAACGTGAGAGCACTTGGCCTCTGAACGATCTCTTGGTCCCCCTTCCATCTCCAGGCTGAGAGCTCTGAAGCAACAATGTGGAGGCGTGTGCAAAACCTCCGCCTTTTTGCCTCTCAGCCCTGGAGGCGTTTTGGCCAGACCGCTTTTCTCTCACGACCTCGGAAGCTCCACTGACCTAGTTCTGGATCCTGCCACAGCTGCCGCCAGTCCGCCCACCCAAAGCTCCAGCCGCCTCCCGGCTCCTTGCGTTCAGCCGCCCCCGGGACACAGCCAAGGTTTTAGGCCAGGCTGGTTTCGGTTTGCAGTGCTGATATAGTTTCTTGTAGCCGAGCTGACTTTAGTGGAAAGTATATTTGTGTGTGTTTTGGAGTCCTAGAATTAGTTTAGAGTCATATTTTATGGGTATTTTGGGATGGCTATGTGAGAGCTGTGATATGTTGCTGCTCTTATGCCGCCATCTTGCTTCCACCCCCCCTCCTTTCTTTTTAGGCTAAATTTTTTCCCCTAAATTATATCAAATTATAATTAAAATACTTGTTTCTTCATTTCTAGAACTATAATAGGGCAACATATATGTATCTCTCCAAATTATTACATTTAGGAAGAGATGGTGTGCTATTAATTTTTTTTATCTTCCAGTGGTATCCTGTGTGGTACTTTATGCAGGTCCTTCCCAGTTCTACATCTTAGCTATATAATAGCATACATTTTATGTTGTCATAACCTGAAGGAAGAAATTGAGAATAAATCCTTGATCAAAGCAGGGTTAAAGACTAAATGATTTAAGTACTAGGACCTCAATAATCATTCAGTGTATTAATTAACTTCTGTTTATTTGTATTCTTGTTTTATTCTTTTTTTTTTTTTGATGAGACACAGGACTGGATTTTCTATTCTGTTTTCAAGTTTTTCTATTCTGCTCATCTTTTCTGCTCTGCAATCCATATATTTTATATTCATCCTTTTTAATTCTCTTTTAAGCCATTATGCTGTGGTTCTGTACTATCTGAGAATCCACAAGGTTCTCTGCTTCATCAAGTGTTGATCCATTTTCCTTTTTCTTGCAGTATTTACAAATGTGTAGACTCTTTTACCTCATCTGGAAGCCATACTCCCTTCTGTTATTAATATCTTCACTGATGGTTTATCTGCTTCTGATCAAGGTCTTTAACTGAATTTTCTTCCTCTTGGGATCTTTGGTAATTTCACGCCGCCACTACCCGTTTTCTCTTGTAATCCCCTATTGCTTACTTTCTGTGTCTTTCCACTTTTGAGTGTAATTTCCTTCAGGACTGGACCTCAAAGGCATTTCAGCCTCCTCCCATGCTGTACAGTTCATTGTTCACTGCCCCGAGCCTCTGCGCTCTGTGACTTCTTGAAAGACAAAACTGGCCCCAGCTAGATTCTGGATTTTTTCCTTCAGGATTTGTGGAGTGTTCTGCTCCAGTGCCTGTTCTTTAGTTCTCTGGTTGAGCTCTGTTGTGTCTGTTACTACCATGCTGAAACCCAACTGAACAGGTTTCTGGCATTTAGTTTTCTGAGGCACTAGAAAGAGGAGGGGCAAGGTGTAGAGATGAGTTCTGTTACAAGCCCATGGCTTGACTTGTCTAACCCTGCTGCAGAGCATGGTAAGTAATAAGAAATGCGTGCACTAGGAGCTGCTGATTAGCCTTTTCTGCTTTTAGTTCATTAATTGTTACATCATTTTTGGTTTTGGTATCCTATATTATGGAGATAGCTTCTTACCTTTGTTTTATCTGTTGTGTATAATTCCTGTTTTTTAAAGGTTTGAGTGTGAGGATTAGAAAAAATGTCTAGTTTTCCATGTTGCTGGCCACCTAACCCATGTTTCCTCTTAACTTTCTGTGAATTGAAACTTGTTTTCATCTTAAACCTTTCCTCTCCATCTCTGTAGTCAACATGTTTGTCATTTTAGTAAAATTGTATTACTCACATACCAGTTTGTTTAGCTGTTTCCCCTATTAATTGGCATCTACTTTGTTTCTAGTTCTCCACTATCATATTTTGCCTGAATGATAGAAGCTCTTCTTAAAGACCTGGGACTCAGACTTACCACATCAAGTGCTGAAATCTGGGTAGGAGATGCATTTTAGTGTCTGTAATGTTAATGGGATATAAGATCTTCCCCACCCATTAATGGTCCTCACCTGGAACCCATTAAGGGAAGCTTTGTTAGGGGAGGCTTGCTTGTTGGAAGGCTTTCACACCGTTTGCTAATTTCTAATTAGGCACTGAGTCATGAGAGTTGTGATGCCTTCTAGCTCTGAGGAGTGTATATATATTCTGAGTTGGTATTTTGCTTTGGGGGTTGCTTATGAGAAGGATCTTGTGATTCCTTGGTTGAAATTCTGAATATGTTCAGAGCTCCCCAACTGCTCAGATGTAAGTGTATAGTTGATTCAGGCAGTCAGAGCCCTGTCTGTTGATCTTTGTTTCTCTGCTTGTATTTTTTTCTGTTTATATTTTCTCTGAAGTTCAGGATGCTGACTTTTCCCTGAACTAGTGAATGCAATAATAAAAAAAAAAGATTGTTGATCCCTTAAACAACAATCTTTCCTAGTAAAGCAGATCTAAGAACCTGTGCTAGCAGTCATCCTGGGTATGCCAGTGTGGTTGCCACTACAGTGTCCTACTCTTATTCCCCCATTAAATGAAATGTAAGAGACCCATCTGCAGAGCTAAGCAGGACTCAGAAATCTGTCCTCTGGGTGATTTTCTGCCTTAATTTTTGGCATTTTGATATCCATGCTAGTGAAAGATAATCTTTCTTTTCTAATAATTTCTCTATTCATTATTATTTTCTTAGGATTATAGATCAGAAAATAGAAGGGATCACAGAGGCCATCTGTAGATAGGATTAGGGATTGGATCTGTGATTTCACTGTCTAGGGAGTTCCTGGATGAGGAAAATTTCTATACTAAGTGCAGGTTGCACACTCTTGGCATTTATATTTTTAGAATTACCTCAAGCACTGATAAGAATTGAACCTAGGGCTTTTCTTTCTCCAAAGCCAGCTTTCTTTCCATTACACCATACTGCGTTTCTATCTAGTCCATTCCCTTGATTTTACAGGTGAGTAAAACTAATGTTAAAAGGGAGTTAAATAATTACCCCTGATCACAGAGGTAGTGTCGAAAGTTAGATCTGAACCCAGGTCCACTGACTCCAGAGTCAGCTATCTTTCAGTTCTTCCATACTACCCGTCTCTTTGGCACTTAAAGTCCTTCACAGCCTGGTCCCAGTCTACCTTTACAGCCTTATTACCCATTATTTCCCATCCACACACTGTTTATTCCCACTGGATTGATGTTCTTGCTCTCCTTCATATGTGAGACAGCCACTCTTCTTCCGGCCTTGGTATCAGCTATTCTTCCTTGTGCTTGGAATGTAGTCCCTCATTTCCTCTGACTCATAGAATTTCTAGTGTTCTTCAAGGCTCAGCTTGAGCACCACCTTCTACATAAAGCCTTTTCTGATCTCCCCCAGTTTCTAGTTCCTTCTTACTAAAATGATCTTTTTAAAATTTTTCTATATGCCTCTCCATGGATATTCCTGTTGTCTGCCCTGATAGAATGTGAATTTCTTGAGGGCACAGCCTGTTTTTATCCTCAGCATCTAACATAGTTCCTGGTAGAGAGTAGGTATTTAAATGTTTCCTTATTGATTATCACTTTCCACCAACCTAGATGCCAGGCAGCCACTCTGTGGGTCATTTTGCCTTCCCAGTTGCTGCCACTGATTCTGCTTTGGTCATTGCCATTTCCATTTTTTGATAGCAACCATAGTCTCTTCTGAAACTAGGATTGGTCAGGTTCTTGTAGCATCTGTTGACTCATCTTCCCTGGCTCTGCCTGAATGTTTCCTTGACTCTTCAGGAGTTCAACCGAAGAAGGATATGGGAAGAGAGAAAAATTCCAATGACTCCTCTCTGATTTCTGGAGACTCTAGCCCTAGTCCTAACCCCAGACTCATCAGTCCTGCTGCAGCCACCTCTTACTTCCCCTTGAGTACTTTTTATGTGAAATTAAACATTTCTGTATTTGTATTCTCTGTCCTTTGAGTTTTTTCTGCTTGCCTTCCTACGGGCGAAGAAAACCTTCGGTTCATAGCCTTTAATCCTAATGCTATTTTGTGCTTTGGAAAGATAAATCAACGATAATTATCTGAAATATAACATCAAGATACTAAAAAAACAAATAAGATAAACTAATTTTTTCTTATATGTACTTTTAGTGCTCATGTATTTAAAGTTTTTTTTTCAATCAGAAAAAAGGAAAATGTATGTTTTGGGGAGGTGAGAACAGTTAAAACTAAATCTTTTGGCACCTTCAATCTTTCTTTTTTGAGGGAAGAGCATTGTCTAAAAGTTTAATTACCTCACTCATTATGTCTGTGAAATTAAAGAATGAATGCCCTATACCATTTTTCACTTTGGCCTTTTAGATATTCACTAATTTTGTAGGTAGTTGAGAAGGCAGACTGATTGGGTAGAAGTTGGTAGGGCACAGAAAAAACTAGTGATTATATACTTTTTAAATCTCTTTTTTTGGAAGAAACATGTATTGATTACGTCTTGTTTTTAATTTCACGTTTATTTCTGAATACAACCATCCCCCTTTCCCTTGACTAGTGAGCCATGCCTTCTAACAGAATACAAAAATGAAAGAGAAAAAGAACACTAGCAAATCCAACTGAATCTGGCAGCATATGCAGTATTGTGCACCCATATTCCTCTAACCATGCCAGGAATGCAGGGAGGGAGCTTTTCTCAATCTTTTTGATCAGTATAATTCTGTAGTTTCTTGTTCTTGTTGTTGTTTCCATTTATATTGTTTGTAGTCATTGGTCATATTGTTTTCCTGGTTCTGCTTCCGTACTTCATTCTGCCTCTATTCATGTATCTTACCATGCTTTTTTTCCCCTAAAATTCTTGATATCCATCATTTCACAGTACTGTTCTCTTACATATTTATTTACCCATTCTTTTATATGTGGTTATCTACTTTGCTTCTAGCTCTTTTCAACTACAAAATATACTGCTGTGAATAATTTGGTATACTTAGGACCAAATATATCCAAATTATTCCCTTTGACCTCTTGGAGGGGGGAGGTTATTCCTAGAATTATGATTTGTGAATAAAAGGATGTGGAGATTTTAGTAACTTTTTAGTAATAATACCAAATTGTTTTTTCAGATGCTTAAACCAATTCACAGCTCTACTAACATGTTTTAGTGTGCCTGTTTTTCTGTACTCCCTTCAACATTGACAATTCCCATCCATAGGCATCTTTGATGATTGGCTGGGTGATAGGTGAAACATTAGAGTTGTTTTAATTTGCATTTCACTTATTATTGATGATTTGGAGCATTCATTGTTATTAAGAATTGTTGGTTTATATGTTGGTTATAAATTTTTGGAATTCTTTTAAGAGCTGTTTATATCATTTAATAGTGGTGCTATTTCAGCTAATATATCTATAGTTAGTTTCTGCAGGTTTGTTGTCTATAGTTCATTTTTTTCCTCTTGGACACAGGAAATGTATTTATTAAATAGATCTGGTGTTCTGAGCTTTCTATACATCCCTTCTCTCATGTATTTTCATCTGGGAAGAAGCTTCTAAAATACTCAGATCTCACCAGACCCAATAAAAGTGACAGCTGGCTGGTCCTCAGCTTCATTGGTCCAGATGGTCATCTTGTCCCCCTTGGTGTGAACATTGACCACAGCCCCACAAACCTACTTGCTGTACTCCTCAAAGGCCTCTCCAGCTAGACAAAGAAGTGTCTGTAGTATGAGTTGGTTGAGGTTGCTTTGACACTATCGCTTGGTCAGGCTGATCAGGCAGTGGCCACTATGCTTATTCCTGCTGTCTTCCCATATAATTTCAGTGCCGTCCTTGTAAAGGGTATAGTCACAGTCTGAGGACAGTTTGCTTGCCAGTTGGATGTAACTGTAGATTGCCCAGAAGTCCTCCACAGTATCAAACTTGGGGACCAGGTGAAGGTTGTCCTACCAAGCCCTGTTCCTGATATTCTTGAAGAACCATAAGGCCCACTTGAGGATGTTTCTCTAGCCCTTCCTGAAGAGACAACTTCCTGTTGGGGACTCCTCCAGCATTTGGACTTCAGTCTGCAGTTCTTGCACCTGGCCAGAAGAGGGAGGGAAGGCAGGAGTAGGGGCAGGAGGAGTCAGGATCCATGATGGACTGCCTTCCTCTAGAATTCATTTTTGCAAACCTAGTGTAGCACCATGATGCAGCTAGGTGGCTCAGTGGATAGTGTTGGACCTGGAGTAAGGAGGACCTGAATTAAAAATCTGGCCTTAAACACAAATTATGTGACCCTAGGCAAGTCACTTCACCTCTGTTTACTTTAATTCACTGGAGAAGGAAATAGCAAACCATTTCAGTATCCTTGCCAAGAAAATCCCCATGGACACTATGGGGTCACGAAGAATGATTGAACAACAACAAAATTATTTAGCACCTTTGTTGCCAACACTTATGTGGGAATGAGAGACTTGAGCAGATATTATTCTATAGTTCACCAGTTGGTGGTGTGTTTGAACTTGGATTTTTGGGAATGTGTTTTTGGAGGGTCTTGGGGAAAGAGAGAATTCAGAAGCCAAAAGGAGCAGCCATTCTTCCTAATAATCATCACATTGGGAGGAAGGAAGGCAGGATGCCCAGCCTCTGGATTTTAGCTCTTCTCCTCCTTCCTCTGAGAGCTAATGAGCAGATAATGGTAATTTAATACTAAGAAGCTATTGTAAGTGTGACTTTAACGCTACCACGCTCTTTGTTCAGGTTTGATTTTGAAACTCTCCAATGAGTCTCCAGTGAACAGAGAAGACTCACTTTGTCCAAATACAGTAAGGTTACACAAGAGGGATACAGTGACACTTTTTGGGTGGATGTGGCCTCCCTCTCTCCCTCATAGAAACTTGTTTGTTTAGCAGGTCTACAGTATATTGTGACTCTACAGTATATTGTGACTTGAGTGGTCTTAGGTACTCATCAAGTCTTAGAGCCTTCAACAGCTAGGGCCTTTATGCCCCCAACTCAGGAAGCTACACCTGGGAAACTGGATTCAATCAGGTTTCTCAATCAGGAGGCGAGGAAGAAGCTGTGTCAGGGAAATTGGGGCCAGTCAAATTATGTAGTGGAAGGACACTAAGACAGGGAAGTCAGGAAATCACTGGTTTTGTCACAGAAGCAAATACTGCTTCTTTGCTCTCCTGTCCTTCCTCCAGCTGAGAGTTGATGATCACACACTGATGAAATTGTAAAGAGGTCAGAGAGAACTGTGCGTTTTCCTTCACTTGCATACTAAAGAGAGACTGACTCAGAGCTTGTATCTGCATTAAACTGTTGGACATTGTGCTTTCCCTTTGGGAGAGGGCTGTGCTGCAGTCAGCAACACACATTGCTGGCTTCTTCCTATCCTCCGCTCTCACTGCTCAGTGCTTTGCTCAGTGTTTGTGTTCCTCCTGTTTTGCTACCCTTTTTGATAAAATAAAATATAGCCGCAGCTAAATTGTTTGTGTGATTAGTGCTGGTGTGGGTAGAAATTAAGAGAAAAATTTGGATCTTTACAGAAGGAAAGAACACAACCACAGTTTCAGGGAGGGTGAAGTGAAGGAGGAGTAGACAGTGATTCCATTTAGAAGGCACAGATGTAATAGAGGCATGCTGAAATAGTACCACTAAGCAGATTCCACTTTTCATAAATAAGAGTCTGTAGACAGAGAGAGGTCAGTAACATCAATGTAAATGTCCTCCTAGGTGTAATAGAGGTGAGTTTGAGACAAGAGCAAACCAAATTGGGAAAAGACTTATCTTTATGAACTCTGGTAACCACCTGTTAAATCCCACACATGGGAGATAACTATTCAGATATTATTTGTGATGGCCCTGTATACATTTTACATGTGAGTACTTTTCGTCTTTTTCTCCATTAAAATGCCACATTTTGGGATTCATATGCAACTTCTACGTCATTCTTAGTTCTTACGGAATTACATTAAAAATATGAGTCAGTAGAACTTTAAGATACCACTTAACATGCACGAATTTTATATTTATGTATATATAGTATGTATGTATATATGTATATATATGTGCACACATATGTGTATGTGTGTATGCACACACACACACAAACACGTCCTACATCTCTCTCCCCTCCCCTACATTTTTTTTTTGCATTTTTTTTTTTGGAGGGGGAAGGCAGGGCAATTGGGGTTAAGTGATTTGCCCAAGGTCACACAGCTAGTAAATGTTAAGTATCTGAGGCTGGATTTGAACTCAGGTCCTCCTGATTCCAGGGCCTATGCTCTATTCACTGAGCCATCTAGCTGCCCCCTTCCCCTGCATTTTTATTGTGACATTGAGAGTATAGAAATTTCATCTCTGAGAAATTAAAATTTTGCACGTAAAGTGTCATTTTTATGTGAATGTAGCATTCAGCAATACAGGTCCATTTTGAGCAGTATTTTCCCATTTTCTTTAGGTCTCATTATCCCAAAAACATTCAGTGATTACCTTAGTTCTGTATCTGACATGGCAAAATTAAAGCTTTCAAGGAATGCTTAATTTTCTCTTCAGGTTTCAGTCCTTGTTAAAATGAAATATATTAGACTACTTGAGATGCCCCATAGTTAGTACCTTTTAGAGCCTGTCACTCTTGTGAGATTTCCTGGTTTTGAATCAATAGTCATTTATTGAGTAAGTGCCCACTGCTCATGTATAATGTAGGCCTTAGGAGAAAATGGATTTCAGCTGGAACAGGAACCCTACCACAACGCTCCTGAGTTCCCAAGAACCAGATTAAAATATAATTGGGAAATATTTAACAAAATAAATAAACATACAATAAAACATAAGTAACATTGTGTTTTAAAACCATGTCAGTATGCATTCCACAGGAATCCTTATGTATGGATTAGTGGCCCCAAACTATTTGAGTTTGACACTGCTAGTCTAGAGCTAAGGTATTCAGTGGTTCACAGTCTGATTTCCCATCTATATGAGTAGGCTGAATATTGAGTCCATTTTAGAGTCCTTGTTTTCTAGTGGTGATTCTCATTTGATCTGGGATGGAAGTGGATCTAACATGAAATGTATAAACTTGTCCTATATTATGAATAGCTTTCTTCATAGCTGCAAGGCTAACTTATGCCAAGAGTCTTTAGTGAGGAGCTCACTTTTGGGGGGAAAGTGGGAAAGGGAAGCAATGAGAGCCTAGGACAAAGTGCCCCAGACTATGAGACACTAAGTATATTTATATATGCTACTACTCTTCTTTGCAAAATGTCATGATTTTCTAGCATTGGCTATAAAACACCACAATGTTCTACAGTAGCTCTCAAGAAGAGAATCTCCAGCTTGTTTCTCTCTTTTTCCTGACATGATGGCTTATTTGTTCAGCAGACAAGGTTCCTCATTGATTACAAAATTAAACCTATAACATCTGTCCTCTTAATACTGCACTAAATAAATAAAAAACCTTAAAGGATAGCAAAGAAACAGTGCATGTATGTTACACTTTGTTTTTCTGTTGTTTTATTAACTGTAATATATTGTGACATACTCTTCATGAGAATTGGCTGGTAGATTTTAGATCAACCCTGTCAAGTTGTTGCTCACAAGCCAGGTTTATCATGTGTTATTATTTTCTATTTTGGTAGTCTATTTTTTTTAGCTTGTCAATCTTCTTTTTATTCTGAATTTAAATATAAAAAAAATTTATATACTCAGAAAGACATAAAAGAAGATTCTAAATGACACTGAATCTCCATTTCATATCAGTTGCTTTTAAAAAGTAGGTAATAAATTGCACATAGTAATTACAAAACTGTCCTTCTTGTCTATGCTTTCTCCTAAACTTTCTTTATTCTCTTTTGTGCCTTAAAAAAAGTTTCAATGGCACTTTTTCTTAAAAAGAAAACTCTTATAGCAAATAAGCATACATTGTCCCTGTTCTGAAATGCATTTCTCTTTCTCTACCATGAACCTATCACCTCTATATTAAGAGCAGGCTACCAAGCTTCATTTAGGTTTTTTGGAGCAGTGATGTCAAACTCTAAGAGAAACAGAGGCCATTAATCCTATACATAAGGATCTCTGTGGGTCTGTGTGTTGACTTAGTTTTAAAATGTGATATTATCTATATTTTATTGTATTTATTATGTTAAGATTTCCCAATTACATTTTAGTCTGGTTCAGGCTGTACTGGGAAGTGTTGTGGATATATTTGACCCCTCTGCTCTGGAGACAGTCACTGAATTCATCAGAGTTTATAAAGTGTTTCAAAATTGTTTTTCTTTACAAAGTTGTCCTTGCATAACTTTTTTTTCCTGATTGTGCTCACTTACTTTATATTTGATACTTGATATCTTACAGTGCAATAATATTCTAAGACACCTTCTAAGACCACATTTTGTTCAGCCTTTCCCCACTTTATGGTTAACCCCTTAGATTCTAACTCTCTTCCCTTAACTCTCCCTCCTTCCCCCTTTCAGTCACATCTCAGAATCAGAAAGATTTCTTTTACTTACAATAATTCCCTCCTTGGTATTATCCTCCCTCTTAACTTCATCCTTTCCTATTTCTACTTATTTCCCTGTTGAATTTTATATATTTCTTTACCAAATTGTGTGTGTATGTGTATGTATATATAATTTTCATTTGTCTGTTTCAGATAAGAGTTAGGTTCATCTGATGCCTATTCATCCCATTCATTTTTCCATATTGGTATGTTCTTTTCACATATACCAGTTTTGAGAAAAAGCAAGTTCCACTCTGTTCTTCATCCTTTTACTCTCCCTTCTCTACCCCCAGTGTCTCAGGGTTGTACAGTAGCAGTTGGATAGGGGATTATCAAGACCTTTTCTCTGTTTACATGATGGTGACTTAATCCCTCACCCTCCCCTGGAACCAACATTCTCAGTTTCTTCAGGATCATGACTAGATGGAGAATCTTAAGACATGAACAGCAAGAACTATGGTCTCTGTAATGTAGCAAACTCCCTTCTAGATATCTGTGCCAAAGAAAAGCTCAGGTTGTCTCTCCTTAGTTTAATGGCTTTGATTTAATTTGTAGTACCGGTTAGCTTAAAACACATTTAGCTTTATAATTGCATCTGTCAAAGAATTTTATGTAGTTTAACGTATAGTTTTGTGTGTAGAGAGATACCTTGTTTGAGTAAAGCCTTTAATGCTGTATTTTGTTCTGACTAAAATGAATAGGCTGCATAAAGAGAGACCTAATTTCACAGAGTAAGAAAATGATAGGCTTTTTGTACTCTGCTCTGGTCAGACTACATCTAGAGTATTGTATTCAGTTCTGGGAATCAGGTTGTATAAAGGTCATTAATAAAAGCTGCCTAATGTCCACAGAAAGGCTACTAGGATGATGGACCTTGAATTCATCCTCTATCAGGATGAATTAAAGAAACTGGGAATATTGAGCCTGCATGAAAAACAAACTTAATAGATGTTTTCAAGAATATTATCACATGGAATAGGATTTAGATAGGCTTGTTTTGTTTGGTCCCACAGAGAAGAACCAGGATCTAATGGTTGGAATTTGCAAAAAGGCAATATTAAACTTGGTATCAGGACAAACTGCCTAACAATCATGGATTGTCAGGTAATAGTTTCTTCTTTAGTAGAGGTTTTCAAATAGAAGCTAGAAGACCACTTGTTGGTTATATTTTGGTGAAGATTCTTTTTTCTGTAAGTGGTTGGACTGGAAGACCACTGAAGTGTTCAATTCACCTATAAAATTTTATCATTCGGTAACAAATATTAACATTAGCAAGATCTTATGTTCTTCATAACAGAGGTTTTTAATCTGGGATTCATGATCTTCCTTTTAACAATATTTTGATAACTATATTTTGATATAATTGGCTCAGTGTAACCTGTAGATTCAAGCTTGAAACTTTTAAACTCTTACCTTTCCTTCATGTGCATTAAGAATTTCGTATTTAATGAGTTCATTTGACATTTTTATATCATTAGAGAAAGATTTAATGGTATTAAAGAGCTTTTAAATTTATTAATGGAATCATATACCTTGATGCCATTCATATATATCAAGTGATTAAAAAGATATTTTGATTCAACTTCCTCTTTAACTTTGAAGTTGTATGTAGTTCTATTTAAAAGAGATGATATTAGATTTAAGGCTGGATAGAACCATAAAATGAGCTTAAATCATGTCCCTGAAAAATGCCACACTTTATGTGAATTATTCTTGCCATCATTATATTGGTGATGTGTTTTAAATAGGAAACAGTTTTCTGTGTGAATATTTAGTATTCTAGCATCCTCATTATTGTTGTTTACTCATTTTAGTCGTGTCCAACTCTTCATGATCCCATCTGAGATTTTCTTGGCAAAGATACTGGAGTGGTTTACTATTTCCTTCTCTAACTAAGATGAGAAAACTGAGGCAAACAGGGATAAGTGACTTGCCCAGGGGCAAACAGCCAGGAAGAGTCTACTCTAAAACCATATTTGAATTCAGGTCTTTATGATTCCAGGCCCTGCACTCTATCTACTGTGCCACTTAGCTGCCCTCGCCTTCTCTTTATACTTGGATTTATTTTATATATTTGTAGAATATGAACAAGTTGTGAATTTGGAACTAAGTCAAAGGATTTGAAATAATCAGTGAAAGCACTTAAAATTCAACGAAAGCTCTTATGATATGTTTAGACCACTTGTTCAGTAATTACCAAGTTGACAAGCCTTTCTTTATACTCTTTGGCACTCTCATTTTGCTCCTTAGTCAATGAATTATTTTCTTTTGTCTGTAAACTTTTTTAGAGGTGGGATGGTGATATGGGTAGATAAAAGCTGTGAATGCCTTGTATGAAGTACCTAAAATTTAATTGACTTAATTAACATTTATAGGAATTTCTGTTGTTCTCATCTTTTGATAGTAAATATGTAATGCTTTCTGATAAAGACAGGGATCAGGCTTGTTTTTGAGAGGAAGCTGTTAAATAAATGCTTTGTTAGTAACTCACGTACATCTGTGAAGCATTTGAGGCAATAATTATGTGTATTTTCTAGCCCTAGTTCCTCTACTTTTCAGGGAAACCATAACTTTATTCACCTTTATTTGAGTAACTGTTATCTCATTTATTACATTACTGTGTGAAAGCTCTCAGTTTCTCATTTATTCCAACTTTATTTTTTATGTTGGACTTTTTGCTGATGTATGTTGTTCAATAATTTTTCTGTTGTGTCTAATTCTTTGTGACTCTATTTGGAATTTTCTTGGTAAAGATATTGAAGTGGTTTGCCATTTACTTTTCTAATTCATTTTATAGATGAGGAAATTAAGGCAGAATTAAGTGATTTGCTCAGGGTCACACAACTAGTAAGTGTCTGAGGCCAGATTTAAACTTGGGAAGAGGAGTCTTCCTGACTCCAGGCCCAGCACTCTATCCACTGAGCCACTTTGCTGCCATGTATACATCTACATATTACATATACATACATATACACATATACGTACACAGAGAGTCATCACTCCACATTTGTGGGGATTAGAAGCACAGGATCCCTCCAGTGTGAAAAATTGCAAATAACATAGCCCTACCCCAAACCTTGATATTTAATAATTCTCATCATTTCTATTTAATAATAAAAAAAAAATCCAACACTGCACCCATAAAAAGGTTGCAATTTCTACACGAGAGAGATTAGTATCTTGCATGCTATGCCAGGTCTTTGCAGACACTTGTGTAGTTGCAGCAAGTACTTCACATATTTCCTTCTCCTGTAAAAAGTGCAAGATATATTTAAGGGGAAGTGAGAGGGCCCAGACAAATTCACAACAGAGTCTGAATAGTAGAGAGACAAAGAGGAGACATTCCCAAAGATGGTACATAGCCTGTAATTCTTTAGCCTACTGAAACTTTGAACAAAATTTAATTGTTTATAATAAATTTATGTATATATACTTACAGTAGCAAATTATAAAATGGATTAATAAATATACAATATTTATGCATTTTTGACTTAATTTCTAAAAAGTTTTCTTTCCATGTGTGCATCACTCGCAATTTTTTTTGGTTGTATGCTGCAAATATCCAAAAATTTTCATTTAACTAATGATGTGAATAACCCAATGAGGGTTATGCAAATAACCAAAACCGGGAATATCAAGGGATGACTCTGTGTGTGTGTGTGTGTGTGTGTGTGTGTGTGTGTATGTGTATGTGTATCTTGCTGATATAGTCTATGAGAAATTTCCCACAGCCTCTTCCATCAGGGTTCTTTACCTTTCTTTGCTTCCTAAGCCTCTGTAGTCTGACTGATATTGAATTGCTTATTTTGTTCTTTGTGTTGCTTTAACTCATGATGATCACCTTAACCTTTTGATTTATATTTTCAGTTGCTGCTTAAGAGGATCTGGAATTTGCTATAAACTTTCCCTGACCAGATTCTATTCTGCATGTTTATTTTTTGTTGCCAAATAATATTAGTTCTCTACTATGTATTTTAGAGACATACTGATACAGTCTTTCAGTGCCTTTCCATAGATCCTCAATAACTTCCTCAAATTGCTTCTGCCCTGATGGTTTTTGATGCTTGTCCTTAAAAGCATTCTTTGAAAACTCCATTGTTCTTTCTGTGGTTTTTACTGAGGAAGTATCCTCTGCATATATTGTTGTATTCAAATCCTAAAATGTTTTCTTTTTTTTTCTGTTGCTTATTGTTGGAGAATATGTTCATTCAAAGATGACTACAGCAAATGACTTTTTCAAAAATTACTTTGTTTTGGTATACTTAATCTTCTATTTGATTTGGTTTAATTGTTCTTAATGCCAGCTCAACTGATGACTTAAAATTTCATTCTAAATATACCCATCTCTCTTTCATAACCGTTTGAGACAGTGGTGGTTTTTTGCCATTCATTTTATTTTTAGATGTAATTTCTGGAGTTTGTGTTAAGTGAAAATTTTTCACTGGCTTAAGTTCCTCAATATTCTCTTACACTTTTAGCAGTTATTCAACATTATCACTTATTTCATGTAATCTAGGCATGAAAATTGTTTCTTATGATAGATAGCTCTGTATTGGTCAGCAGTAGGTAATGTGGAACTGAGTGTACCAGTGACAAAATGCAGTATGAAACCCTTGCTTTGTTAAGATGTTTTCCAGTTTTGTTATGAAATAATACTGTAGGATAGTATAATTGATAAAGCACTGACCTTGGTGCCTGAGAATCACATGTTGAAGTTCTTCTACTGACAAATAACAGCAGTATGACCCTGGGTAAGTTACCTAAACTCTGGTGGTCTCCAAAGTGGGGGCCATGAATAGAGGGGGAATCCAAGATGTTAGAATAGTAGGAAGAAGTACAGTGTATCATTCCCCACCCCTCAACTCCTTCATATAGACCTAGAAAACTCACCAGGTCAAATACTGACCAGAAAATCCAAGGGAAAAAAATCATAGCAAGGCACTTTTTCAGCCTAGGTTGGAATGGGGAAATGTAGAGGTCTGTTTTCACTGGGTCTAGCCAGGAATGCTGAGTGAAGCATTCTAACACAGGGAAGGGATAAGTGCTAGAGTGAGAAAAAGTCCATGTTCCAGCACTGAGGGGCTTAAATTAGTGTAGGATATAGGAATAAATGTTAAATAGCAACTCTGTTGTTTACTAATCAGTTTCAGGCCACAGACCTAGGGTGGACTGAAGAGATCCCTGTTCAGGGATGGTGTTCCTTGGTAAGGAGCTATCTGGGGCCCTAAGCTATGTACTGGACACGGAAGAAATTAAGAAGCAGAGAGCTGTGTTTAGTTTGAAACCTACAGTGAAATAATCAGAGCAGGAATCCGAGACCAAATATGACCTACAGTTCTGTCTTTCTGATCCAGTAAGAACTTTCAGGCTGGTTAATAATGGTTGAGTGGTGGCAGTCTGCTGAAACTCCAAATGGGGCAGGCCTGTAGGATGTTGTGCAAACTCAAACCCAGTACAGAAACTTGTAAAGTTTAGGCCAAAGGAGGGCAGTGATTGAACTTTGCCTTGGATCACATACTTTGTGAGTACTGCAAACTACTTATAGGTTCCCAAACCTCAGCTTCCCCCAACATCCTGGAATAACATTTCAGTACTCCAAGAAAGCAGCAACAGGTCAGACATTCCCTGGAAAAGTACTCAGAATGTGGCCTTAACATAAGCTACAAAGTCAGGAAGCACGAGCAAATAAAAAAATTAATCCCATCCTAGAGTGCTATTCTAATGACAGAGATGTTTAAGACACAAATGAAGAAAAAGAGAATATTCCCAAAACATTTACAAGTAAGACATCAAAGAAAAACAGCTTGGAAACAATTTTACCAGAATCCTTGGAATGGATAAAACTAGTGTTTGGAAATAAATAAAAAATAATTTAAAAACCAAATGAGAATTTTAGAGGAAAAAATTTGAAAAGAAATCATAGCAAGATTTGGAAAGGGAGTTTACATCTTGACACAAGAGATACAAAACTTTACTCAGGTAACTCCCTGAATATTAGAATTAGCTAAATAGAAGATCCAGATTCCATGAGATAATAAGAAATATTTTTTAAAAGTCAAAAGACTGAAAAAATAGTGGAAAAACTTAAAATATTTCAGCAAAAAACAAAATCCAAAATACTGGATTAGAAAATCAGATTGAGGAAAGATAATTAGATTACTCAACAACCATGACCACAAAAAATCCCACACAGCATAGTTAAAGAATTCACAACTGCCAAAATCTCTTAGAACCATAGGACAAAGTAGAAATAGAAGGAATCTGATTTCAGATAATGAAGAGCCAAAGTCAGGATAACATAAGATTCATCGGCCATGACTTTAAAGAAGCAGAGAACTTGGAATACAATATTCCAGAAGACAGATTATATAGATTTATGACCAAAAGGAATATGTGAAGCAAAACTGAGTATAATCCTATTGGAGGGGGTGGAGGAGGGACAGGAATTAGGCCTTTAAAGAAATACAGGAGCCCCGGGGGGCGGAGCCAAGATGGCGGTGTAGGAGCAGCAACATATCGCAGCTCTCGCATAGCCACCCCAAAATACCCATAAAATATGACTCTAAACTAATCCTAGAACTCCAAAATGCACACAAATATACTTTCCACTAAAGTCAGCTTGGCTACAAGGAACCATATCAGCACTGCGAACCGAAACCAGCCTGGCCTGAAGCCCTGGCTGAGCCCTGGGGGTGGCTGGATGGGAGGAGCCTCGGAGCCTCGGATTAGAGGCAGCTGCGAGCAGCGTTCAGAACTAGGTCAGTGAGACTTGTGAAATTGGGGAAGAAAAGCTGTCTGGCTGAAAGGCCTCTAGGGCTGGAAAGTGAAAGGCACCCACCTCCGCATTGCAGCTTCCGCACCCGCGGCCTGCAGACAGCAGGAGGACTAAATGATCGTTCAGAGGCCAAGTGCTCTCGCGTTGAGCGGCCTGGATCCGGATCGCGATCTTGGGCCTCGGTCCTAGAGTCTTCATTATCCAGTGAGCCGGAAGTAAGTAGGAAAGAGACCCAGCACCTTCCTGAGAGCTATGGCAGCCAGGAGGACCCCTGCGATTTGAGACAGAGCTTTCCCTTCTGGAAGCAGAGCCCCACAGAGATTTAAAAAAAAAATCACAGACTGACCAACCATGAGTAAGAATAAGCATAAGATAAGCAAAGTAAGAACAGCAACTAAACCCTAGATTCCTTCTTTGGGGAAAAGAAAGATCATGGCAAAGAGAGGGAGGAGGAGAGTTCAGCCAGAGCTCCCCCACCAGAGGACTCCAATAAACATGAAGAATGCCTTAAAGCTAGAGATGAGCTGAAGAAGGACTTTGAAAACCAAATAAGGGAAAAGTGGAAGAAAAATTGGGAAGAGAAATA
>CM053586.1:213123482-213134681 GCA_028646515.1 Pseudochirops corinnae
TATTGTTGTTGTTTCTCTAGAGGTACTATGTGTATTCTTTTTATTAGTGCCTCTATTTTCTCTATTCAGAAGGTCTGGGTGGTTTTCTTCTATTATTCTGTACATTGTGATTATCAGGTTTTTTTATTTTCTCTTACTGATTCAGGAGATCTGTCTTCTATAATTCAATTGTTTTGGCTTATGTAAAGATCATATCTGATATTAACATGGATGTCTTCTGTTTTTCTTTTGCTAGGTTTTCTTCTACTCCAGCATTCTTGAATTCTCAGTCCATCAAGGAATCAATTTTTTTTTCTTTTTGGTTTTTGGAGGAGGGAAGGCAGGGCAGTTGGGGTTAAGTGACTTGCCCAAGGTTACGTGTCTAGTAAGTGTTAAGTGTGTGAGGCTGAATTTGAATTCAGGTGCTCCTGACTCCAGGGTTGGTACTCTATTTACTGTGCCACCTACCTGCCCCTCAGTTTTTTTTTCTAATTGATTTTTTTCTAACTTTGTAATTGATTCTACCATATTAATTCTTATTTTCTTATAATAGAGATTTATTTTATCTTTTGAGGTATTCTAAAATTTCTTGCAGTTCCATGCTCTTTGGGGAATCCATGAAATCTTATATTTCTTCAGGCATTTTTGTATTCCATTTGTGTTAATCTCTCTTTTGCTTTTTTAAACTGTCCACCGTGGGATCAATTTCATCTAATTTTTACTGATTGATTTTGCTATTTCTGCATTGAGAACTCTAAATTTGACCCATCCAATCTTATCTTCTTCTGGTATGGATTTCATTTATCTTTTGAACCATTGTGGTATTTCTTTGTGGGGTTTTTTTTTTTTCTTTTTGGAGGGGGGAGGGCAGGGCAGTTGGGGTTAAGTGACTTGCTCAAGGTCACACAACTAGTAAGTGTTAAGTGTCTGAGGCCAGATTTGAACTTAGGTTCTCCTGACTCCAGGGCTGGTGTTGTATTCACTGTGCTGCCTAACTGCCCCATTGTGGTATTTCTTAAAATAATTCTATGCTCTCTTAGCATTCCATAGGATTCTGAATTTCTTCAAGCCCTGGTTCACTTTCTTTTATCTTAAAATATTTGTCAAGACAACCTTGATAAACTGGACTCTTCTCAACAATGCACAGCTATGAGACAACTCTACAAGTCTCAGGATGGAAGGAGATATCTGCATTCAGAGAAAGATCTAGAAAGACTAGAATTTAAATGGAGACTGAAGCAATACATGCTATCGTTCTTTTTCATGTTTGGTTTTGTTTCTTTTTTTTCCCATTGTTCACTCATTGGTTACAACCCTTCTATACAACCAGACTGTTGTACAGTGTGAAAGTATTTGCAGATCCAATTCATGATTGCATGCCACCATGGGGAGCGGGGGGAAGAGAGGGGAGAAAATTTGAAACTCAAGGGATTGTGGAACTGAATCATGTAAACTAAAAGTAAATAAACAAGTCAATGAAAAAAAAATTTAAAAAATATTTGTCAAGAGCTTTGTAATAAGTTTTACTTTAATTTCATATTTTTTTCTATTAATTCATTTGCATGTGCTCCAGGTATTTGAGTTAGTTTTTTTTTTCTTTTCACATTTTTGGTGTTTCAGCCCTAAAAAGAAAATAAACAACCTTTTTTCACTACTCACTTTGTGTCCCCTCCCACTTTGTTGGTTTGTATACCCTCAAAGTATGCTGCAAAATTGCCTCAATCTCCTTCTAAATGGAGAGAGTTAGGTTTTGTCAGCTTGATTCTTAGCTCCGAGTAGCTTTTGGGACATCAAGACTTACCCCACCTAGGTTCAAATTGTGGTAGGTAGAGTTCCATACTTGGGAGTTAAGAGGATCTGACTTCAAATCTTGCTTCAGATGTTTACTAGCTCTCTGACCCTGACCCTAGGCTAGACACTATCTTTCAGACTCCATTCCTTCATTTGTCTGATGGGGTAATAATAGCACCTACTTTACAGGGGTATTGTGAGAATCAAAGGAGATGACACATATAAGGCCCTTTATAAACCTTAAAGCATTATATAAATGTTAGCAGCTATTCTTTCTCCCCCTTTTTTCTCCCCTAGCACAGTACCTCATCCTGACCCAGCATTTGCTAATTTTTTTTCAAGGGGATAGAATGGGTTGTGAGTATGTTCTAGGCAGAGTATCTACAGTTTTGGGGCTTCCTAACTTAAACCTAGCCTCAGGCAGAGAGCAGCATGCTTTCAACATCACTTCTGCCTCTTCAAAATGTGGAAAGCAACTCAAGGGACTGTGGCACTGAATATTGTAAACTAAAAGTAAATAAACCAATTTAATAATAAAAAAAAGAAGTAATGAGAGGACTTCCAGTTAAAGATGGCATCATCAAAGGTTATGGAGAAGCACAGCTCTCTCACATAGACCCGAGAAAGATGCTGAAAAAAGCCACAAAAAAACCAGTGATAGAGACCTAAAAAGAAGAGAAACTAAGTTCTTCCATCTAGTCCTCAACTTCGCTAAAAGACAGCTAGAAACAGGCAGATAGAAGCATCTTAACAAAGAAAACAGTGCAAGTACAAGTAAATGAAGAAATAGTAGAGGTGTGGGGAGGGTCATACTAGGGAAACCAGTTTGAACTATGATTATCTGCTGGAAACTAGTGAAGCAGGGTGAAAGAAGAAGCCAATTTGAACTCCTACAAAGTGACCAGCAGCCTGTTAGTTTTCTGAGCAGGGTCATTGTGAGCTTGTGTGAGCTTCAGTAATTGGATTCCTAAAGCCACATCTTGGCTCTTGCCTATATTGACATATACGCTTAGGGGATAAAATCACCTTTCTAAGTTAGTGCATAGGGAGAGCAGGCCCGACTATGCCCTCGTTGGAGCACTGTGAGCCTTAATGGGTGACAGGGCCAACTTAGCACCTCTGCATAGGGTGGTACTTTATTTTTAAGACCAATATGGTCTCTAGTATCCCACTTGGGCAAGTTAAGATCACAGCAAAGTAGAACCAACTTCTGATTGAGGATTATATGAAGTGAAGGAAAATGAGACTAGTTAAAGGGCTATCCCATAGTAGGACTAGGTGACTAAGAAGTCAAGGATTGAGATAGAAGATAAAATTTAATATAAGCCATTCCATCCAGATTGACAGTGATAGTGGCATCCAGACTATAGAAGGGATACAACTAAATATGACCTATCAACTCATCCAAGATTGCTCAAATTAATTGACACTAACATAAGAATTGGGGCTTAAAACATGAGTAAACAGAAGAAAACACTACACACAAATAAGAAATACTATGCCTTGTGAACATTCCAGTACGTAAACCCAGAAGAGAATAACCCAAAATAGTTGAAAGCAGAACTTCAGAGGAAAACAAAAATGTTTTGGCCACAAGTACTACAAAAGAAGATGGAAGAAATAAAGTAAGAAAAAATGAAATGAAAGTTAAGCAGGAAAAAAATTAAGAGGAAAGTAAATAGCTAAGAACAGAAAGGAGAAAACCTGACCCAGAGAGTAGACTTCCTAAAAACAGAATTGAGCAAACAATTCAATGATTTCATGAGACATCAAGAAATAGTAGAACTAAGTCAAAAGACTGGGGAAAAAATGGAAGAAAATGTAAGATATCTACTACCAAAAATAACTCATCTGGAAAAAACAGGTCAAGGAATGATAATGTAAGAATTATTTTAACTCCCTGAAAACCATGACAAAACAAAAGCCCCAATACCATATTTCAAGAAATCATAAAATAAATTTGATCATATATCTTATATTAGAATTAGTGGGCATAGTGAAAATAGAAAGAATACATTGATCACTTTTTGAAAGAAACCTGAAACTGAAAACATGTCAGAATGACATAGCCAAAATCTAGAACTTTCAAGTCAGAGGAAGAATAATATAGGCACCCAGAAAGAGTTTGAGTGTCAAGGACTTGCAATCAGGATCACCCATGACTTGGCAGCAAGTACTATAAAGAAAAAAATATTAGAATGCAGTATTCTAAAAAGTAAAAAAATATAGGCTAGCAACTAATAAGTTACTGTGTAGAACTGAATATATAATCCTGGGGGGTGGGAATGGGCAGGGAAATGGAAGGGTGGGGAATCTGTCCCCAATTTGTTCTGTGAAGTTTGGGTTCAGTCAAAGGCCCACACTTGAGGACCTAGAGGGCCACGTATGGCCTCAAGGCTGCATGTTCTCTGCTCCTAGTAAAGAGTCCTGATGAATTGACCTGAGCTGAATTGAAATTTTGAAATGCAAATGCAAGAACAAAGAGAAGTCTAGAGGATAAATAAATAAATGCATATATATGTATATGTGTAGATATATGTGTGTGTATGCACATGTATATATGTACATATGGGCTAAATAAGCAATAATAAAATATTTGTATTCTGATGGAGGCTGAAGTAAAAGTTTTAGTACAGAACCAATGTGTGGATTCATTGTATTTGACTATGCTCATTTGTTATAGAGCATTCTCTCTCTCTCTCCCTCTCCGTCTCTCTCTCTCTCTCTCTCTCTCTCTCTCTCTCTCTCTCTCTCTCTCTCTCTTTCTCTCTCTCTCTCTCTCACTCAAAATGGGCAGTGGGGGTGGATTCTTTAGGTAAGATAGAAGTTAGTAGTAGTGATGCCAAAAAAAAAAAAAGAAGTCATAGTGACATTTAGAAAAAATGTACAAAAGAGAACAGAAAGAAGTTCAAAGGGGAAAAAGCATAAACAAAAAATTTTAAAGTAACATGTAGAATTTATCATATAAATTTTTTTTTAAAGCAAGTGGTAGGAAATGGAGATTCATGGTTTCACATAATTCCTTTTTGTGATCTATGTGGATAGAAATGCTGCTTTTGGAATTTAAATTAAGAGTTAAATTTTTTTACAAAAAAGTAGTATAGTCTAGTTATAATTTTCCTAATGCTGAATTAATTCTGCATTCCTAATATAAATCCTGGTCATAGAGTACAGTATTTTTAATATGTTGCTATAGCTTCTTTCCTAATATTTTATTCATATTTTTCCAACTATGGTGTTTAGATATTATTATATTATTTTCCATGTCCACTTCACTGGACTTCTCAGTTTGGAGATATCTCCATCTTTATAGCTTCCTCTTCTCATTTGTGAGTTCTTCCCTGAAACTCCCATTTGAAAAAGTAACCATGTCAGCCATACTCATTTCAAATTTGCCATACCCTTTGATTCTCAGATCTACTTTTCCAGCTTGCTTATGAAGGTATTTTCTCCTGTATTCCTGCTATTCAGCTGTTTTTAATGTGTTGTCAAAGGATAGAGCACCTGGTTCAGGAAGACTTGAATTGCTGTCTATGGGACCTTGCAAAAGTTTCTTGAACTCTGTTTGCCTTGATTTACTAAATTGTAAAATGAGGATAATAATAACAGTCACCTCGCACAGTTGTTGAGAAGATAAAATGAGATAATACTTGTAAAGTACTTAGAACAATGTCTGGCACAAAATAGGTGCCTAATAAGTGCTTGTTTTCTTTCTACCTTCCCAGCTTTCTTTTAGAGATACCAAGCTACACTTTTTTTTTTTCTCTGACTTCTTTCTTCCTGAGTTTGTTGTAATGGCTGACTCATGGAAAGTGGTTAGAAGGATAATGTCTTTCCCTAATTTTGTAAGCAATTTATGTCAAATTGAAATTTAAATGTTTACTTTCTTGTAATGATTTCTAGTACAGTTTATAATCTGGTACTGATAGACTTCTCTCCTTATGATATCTTTTTTTGACTATATCTTGTGTATTATGTATCATCATTTTGTATACACATGTCTTATTTCCCTACTGGATTGTAAACTCTGTGAGGACAGGGACTCAACATCTAACATAGTGCACTTCACATAGTTATTGTTTAGTAAAAGTTTGTTGGGTCAAAGTATATGATTGTAAAATTTCAAATATGTATCTAAACAGTTTACTTAAAAGTTTAAACTTTTAATAATGTTTTCTTTACAGTTTGGTGATACTTGAATTGCATAGCCATGTTTCGAAATAGTCTGAAGATGCTTCTCACTGGTGGGAAATCGAGCCGAAAAAACAGGTCCAGTGGTAAGTGATTAAACATTATTCAGTGTGTATATTTGCTGTTTGTATAAAACTATCAGGAGGAGTAATATTACAGACATTCTAAACTTTGCTTTGATATTTTAATATGATGATATTTTAATAAATGATTATTTAATAAATTTTAATAAATTTATAATTTTAATAAATAAATTTTTAATTTAATTTTAATTTAATAAATTTTAATAAAATGGTATTTTAATACCATGACCTTGTGTACTAATTCAATTTTATTTTAATATACTTCTAAATGGAAGAAAGGAAAGAAACAAGCAATTATCAAGTGCTCACTATGTTTCAGGGACTGTGCTAATAAGCATTTTACAAATACCTCATTTGATCCTCACAATAACCCTGGGAGGTAGGTGGTATTATTAGCCCCATTTTATAGGTGAGGAAACTGAGGCAAACGGAGGTTAGTTAAATGACTTGCCTAGAATCACATCGCTCGTATCAGAGGTTAGATTTGAATTTGGATCTTCTTGACTCCAGGTACAACTGTGTGTCCACTGTGCCATCTAAGTGCTTCTGCAAATAGAATAGTAATGAGGGCCTTGAGTAAATCATGATGTTAAACTATGTTCTGTGTATACTGTTTAAGAAATATGGAAAAGTGTTTTATCTCAATGCTCATCATTTACTCAGGACAGAATTCCACATCACATGAATGATGTAGGCACTTAAAGGAGTAAGCATTAATTATCTCATAAAGTAACTTTTGGGGAATACCTACCCTTATGACACCTGTTAAACATTATTTTTCTCAGCATGATTGCAAAATTTACATATTGTTATGGAAAGATAGATACTAATGAAAATCATGCACATCTTTGTAACTGAAGTGGAATCTCTAGAGTATTATGAACCGGCAAATAAAAAATAAATTTGTGAGAGAGAGATTCAGTCTTTAATATAGTGATCAGTGCTTTATAGGTCATCCTGGAAAATATATAAAATGATTTTAGTCTATGGAGGCGTGAATAGAGGTTATTAGTGATGTTTTATTTGGGTAGTAATGTAGTAAAGAACAAGATGAAGGCCAAATATTAGTGCAACCAATCCCCCCCCCCCCCAAAAAAAAACCCAACCCAAAACAATACTAGGTATGTCATGACCTATTAGAATGATAGATAATATCTTTTAAAAATGAAATCAGCAACAAAAGACCTAAAATATTGGAAATCACAGATTTTTTATCTTCAAATTTACTTTTTCATATGGAAATAGGGAAAATAGAATCCACTTAAGTTTTTGAATTGAACTTCTTTTATTCCAGTTGCACAGCTAGTAAAAAAAAAAATACCAACGTATGTAAAGTACTTTGCGAACCATGAAGTGTTCTATAGATGTTAGCTATTGCTATTAATAAAAAGTACCCTTTGTGTGACTATGCCACCTTACTGACAACTGTCATAGCTCCAAAAATGATCTAACAGTAGCCTTTCTGCTGAATATCTTCTACCATCTTTTTTATTTTCTTTTTTAAATGAGAAGTATGTATCAAATTGTGTCCATTTCCTAAAAAGAAAGAAGGAAAGGCTTCATTTTGGTCTTCATATGTTTTTCAATTCCTGAATCATGTGTGTGCAGACTTTTGTGTTTTGGATGATACAGGGAAAATTTTATAAAAGAAATATTTGCTAGTTGTAATGAAGTGAAATAACTTATGTTGTAATTCAATTAGAATGCAGTATTAATCAATGAGCAGGTATTTACTAAATGTCTTCTGTCTACCATCTCAGCACTCTAGGGGCTTATATTTTATTAAGGGAGACATGGATACAATACAAAATAAAAATGAGTTGTTGTTGCTTTTTTGGGGGGAGGGTCAATTAGCAGTAGGGGGTCAGAGAATGACTGGGAAAGATAAGTAAGTAAAGTGTGAGCTGAGCTTTGAAGGAAACTACTGAGAAGAAATGGTGAGAAGAGTGTGATTTCCAGACATGGGGGATAGCCTATGAAAAGACAGAATAATGAGAGATGGGATGTTGCACTTGAGGAACAGTGAGAACAGTTGTCTCCTGACTGTAATATGCAGAAAAGATATAATGTTTAATAAATCTGGAAAGGTAGATTGGAGCCATGTTATGAAGAGTTTTATCCTAGGGCATGAGTTCTTAACCTGGGGACCATGAACTTGTTTTTAAAAAAATTTAAAAATGTTTTTAAAAATGTAACCTTTGATCCAAGCAGTACCACAACTAGGTCTGTATCCCAAAGACATACAAAAGAGAAAAGGACCCACATGTACAAAAATATTTATAGCAGCTCTTTTTGTGGCAGCAAAGAATTGGTAATTGAGGGAATCCCCATCAGTTGTTCAGATGAACAAGTTGTGGTATATAAATGTAATGGAATACTATCGTGCTACAAGAAATGATGAACAGGTAGATTTCAGAAAAATCAGGAAAGATTAACATGAACTGATTCTGAGTGAAGTGAGGAGGACCAAGAGAGCTTTGTACAGAATAGCAGTAACACTGTGTGATCAGCTATGACTGACTTAGCTCTTCTCAGCAATACAGTGATCCAAGATAATTCCAAATTCTCTTGAAAATGCTGTCCATATTCAGAGAAAGAATTATGGAGTCTGAATGCAGATTGAAGCATATTATTTTCTTTTTTTTTTTTTTTTTTTGCTTTTTCTTACTTTTTCCTTTTGTTTTTTTTTTTCTTCTTTCACAACATGACTAATGTGGAAATACATTTCCATGATTGCATGATAGTCCAGGAATAGTACATGATAGTCCAGGAAAAAATGAGGAGGGCCTGAAATAAAGGCATAGCTGTGTGAGTGGAGGGAAGGATTGGATGAAAGAGATTCTGTAGGGGTATAATTATTAAGACTGAGATTGAATAGATGGGGTGAAGGAGAATGAGGAATCCAGAATAATGTTGTTGAGCTGTTTTGACTCTTCATGATCCCATTTGGGGTTTTCTTGGCAAAGATACTAGAGTAGTAGGGGTCAAGTCAAGATGGTGGCATAGAAGCAGGAAAACTCCGTGGCTCTCCCCATAACTACCTCAAATACCTATAAAATATGACTCTACACAAATATTTAGAGCTACAGAACCCGGAAAGTGACAGAGAGAAACAAATCTCCTGCTGAAGGCAGCCTGGCAGGTGGACAGGAAGGGTTCATTGCAGCACACTGGGAGCAGAGCCTAGCCCCATGTGAGCCCATGGTTTTAGCCCTAGGGCAGCCCAGACCAGCCACAGCTGGAGTAGTTGAGAGAGTGGATCACCAGCAGCTATGGTGGTTTCCAGAATTATCAACCCATAAATGCCAAAGACAAAGTAAAAGGTCAGTGGAACTCTCCTGGATTGGAGGGGGATGAAGTGCAGTCTAGCCTCTGCTCCCAGTGTGAGAAGTGGCGGAGGTGCAGCAGCCCTTCAGGCGCCTCCATGTGGCTGCTTCAGAGCTCCTGGCCTGCAGATCATAGGGGGGCCAAGCGACCATTCAGAGGCTAAGTGCTCTTGCCTTAACCTGCTTGGATCGGGATCACGGTTTTGGGTGGTGGTCCTGAGGTGTGTGACCAGTGAGCCAAAGCTGGTCGGGGCTGTAAAGATGGTGCCCTCCTAATAGCTCTGGCAGCTGTGAAAACCCCAGTGATTTGGGACAAAGCTCTCCTCTCTGGAAGCAGAGTTCTACTGTGGCAAAGAGCTCAAAAGTCAAGTAATTGACTGGCAACATGAGCAAGCAAAGGAAGCAAAGCCATCCAACTTTAGATTCCTTTTTTGGGGACCAAAAGGATCAAAGCATGGAACGGGAGGAAGACAACAGTCAGAACTCCTGCATCAAAAGCTTCCGAGAAAAATATAAACTGGTTACAGGCCATCGAGGAGTTCAAGAATTATTTTGAAAATCAAGTAAGGAAAGTGGGGGAAAAATTGGGAAGAGAAATGAGAATGATGCAAGAAAATCATGAAAAGAGAGTCAACAACCTGACTGAAGAAAATAACATCTTAAAAAATAGACTAACTCAAATGCAAAAGAGGCCCAAAAAGCCAATGAGGAGAAGAATGCCTTAAAAAGTGGAATTTGCCAGATGGAAAAAGGATTTCAAAAGCTCACTGAAGAGAATAATTCCTTCAGAATTAGATTGGAGCAAATGGAAGCTAATGATTTTATAAGAAATCAAGATACTATTAAACAGATCCAAACAAATGAAAAAAATTGAAAGCAAGATGAATTATCTCATTGGAAAAACCACTGACCTTGAAAATAGATCTAGGAGAGATAATTTAAAAATTATTGGACTCCCTGAAAGCCATGACCAAAAAAAAAACCTAGAAATCATCCTTCAAGAAATTCTCAAGGAAAATTGCTCTGATATTTTAGAACCAGAGGGCAAAATAGAGATGGAAAGAATTCACCAATCACCTCTTGAAAAAGATCCCCAAAAGAAAACTCCTAGGAATATTATAGCCAGGTTCCAGAGTTCCCCTCAGACCAAGGAGAAAATATTACAAGCAGCCAAGAAGAAATAATTTGAATATTATAGAAACACAATCAGGATAACACAGGATCTAACACAGCTTCTACATCAGCAGTTCTCAACCTATGGGTTGTGACCCCTTTGGGGGTCGAACGACCCTTTCACAGGGGTTGCCTGAGACCATCAGAAAACACATATTTCTGATGGTCTTAGGAACTGAGACACTGCTCCTGTATCTGTCTCCAGGCGGGTCTGCCCACATACAGATACGCCCAGATATGCCTCCATATGAGTATTAAAGGGTCACAGCATTAGGAAGGTTGAGAACCACTGTTCTACATTAAGGGATCGAAGGGCTTAGAATATGATATTCCGGAGATCAAAGGAGCTAGGATTAAAACCAAGAATCACCTACCCAGCACAACTGTGTATAATGTTCCAGGGGAAAATATGGTCATTCAATGAAGTGTGGAGGACTTTCAAGCATTCTTGATGAAAAAACTGGAACTGAATAGAAAATTTGACATTCAAATACAAGAAGCATGAGAACGTAAACAGGGGAAAAGAAATCTTAAGGAACTTATCAAAGTTGAACTATTTACATGCCTTCATGAAAAAATGATAATTATAACTTACAGAACTTTTCTCAGTATGAGGATAATTGAAGAGAATATAAATGTGTGTATGTATATATATA
>CM053586.1:213135181-213159610 GCA_028646515.1 Pseudochirops corinnae
ATAGAAGAGGGAAGGGATAACTGTTACAATGGAAGGGAAGAACAGGAAGGCAAAAGGGAATGAGTCAACCTTACTCTCATTGAATTTGGCTTAGGGAGGGAATGACATACACTCAGAATTGGGTATCTTGCCCTACAGGAGAGTAGAGGGGAAGGGGATGAGAGGGTGGGATGATGGAGGGGAGGGTAGGCTGGGGGAGAGGGTAGTTAGAAGCACACATTTTTGTAAAGGGACAGGGACAAAGTAGAAAATAGAACAAGTGGGGGGGATAGGATGGAGGGAAATATAGTCAGTCTTTTACATTATATCCACTATGGAAATGTTTTACGTAACTACACATGTACAACCTATATTGAATTGTTTATCTTCCCAGTAAGGGTGGGAAATGATGGGGGAGGGAAAGAATCTGGAATTTAAAGTTTTAAAAGCAATATGTTTTAAAAAATATATATTATTATTATTTACATGCAATTGGAAAAAATATATACAGGCTCTGGGGTAGGAAGATCCATCTTGCTCTACCAGAAAGTCAAAGGGGGGATGGGGTAGGATATAGGAGAGAGCAGATTGGGAGAGGGGGTATTCAGTGAGATTGTTCTTTTGATTTGGTGGGTAGTAGAAAGATGGGGAGAAAATTTGTAACTCAAAATCTTGTGGAAATGAATGATGTAAACTAAAAATAAACATAAAAGTTAATTTAAAAAAACATACTGGGGTAGTTTGCTGTTTCCTTTTCCAGCTCATTGATGAGATGAGGAACTGAAGCGAACATGATTTAAGTGACTTGCCTAGGTTCACACAGCTAATAAATATCTGAGGCTGGATTTGAATTCATAAAGAAGTATCTTTCTGACTCCAGGCCTAGTGCTCTGTCCACTGTGCCACCTAGCTGCCTCTGTCCGGAACAATACCAAGGTTGTGAACCTATGTGACTGAAAGAATGGTAGTGCCCCTGACAAAAAGGAAAGAAACAAGAGTAAGTTTTTTGGGGGGGCTTAGGGGGTGGACATTCTTAATAAAATTTTATATTTATAAATGTTGTGTTGGTAGTATTTGGGTTGTTGCTTTCTTTTAAAGCAGTAGGGACTGCTTTATGGCTACCCCCTCTCCCCCATTCCTTTGGTGCAAACTCCCAGATGGGCTCCCTGTGTTCGTTTTCCATTCTTGTTAAAGTGACTAGGTTGTTTGATTAGTTAGAGAGAATGAAAGTGTATATATGGGGCATAAATAAATGTGTTATAAGTTGGATCAGAGTGAGCTTGTCATTAAGACTAGAGTTTAGAGCAGTGGTCTCCAGTGGGAACCAGGGTCTGATCTCAAAGTTTCTGTGGCTTGAACCTAAGTGGTATATGATCAATCAGTCTCTGAGGGTCTGAGAGATACTGCATCTCATCCTCCCTGAGACAGTCAATAGTGGGGCTTGTCTCCAGCAGTACTACACCTGCCCTTATAGCTCTAACATTTTCTCCTCACACTTCACCCACCTCTCCCTCTGCTTCTGCCTCTTTGTACAAGCTTTCAGGCTCACCATTCTGAACTGGCTGTCCTTTCCTCAGGACACTTAAAACCTGACAACTTCTTGAGTCCCCATTGCAGAGGTACTATTGGGAAAATCCGTTCCTCCACCCAAAATTAACCTGATCGCATCCACCTCCTTTTGGTATATTTTCTTTTAGGGCAGTGGCCTGTAAATAAGATTCCCTAACCCTTTTCATTTTGGGTGGAATATAGTAGACTGGATAGGCAGGCATGTATGGGTCACAATTTTCATTTTAGCTCTCGTTATATTTTCTCTCCCCTCAAATTCAGTACCTTCCAAACTTCCCTGTGTCTGTTGTGATACCATCATCCTTCTGATTCACCCAGATTCACAACCTCAGTTTTGTCTTTGACTCCTATCTCTCTTACCTCATGTATACAATCAGTTGCCAAATCCTATTTCTACCTTCATCTCTTTTTGTACAGCCATGAATAGTTTTTTTACATTTTAAAACACAATAAAACTTTATTTTGAAATGTATAAACCATACTTAGCTCTGGGCTGTATAGAAATAGACAGTGGGTTAGATTTAGCCTACAGTTTGTGGTTTGCTGAACCTAGAGAAGGCACTGGAGAACATATTAATAATGTGAATTATATATAAAAATGTATCATGTATACATCTTTCCTCCAAGCCAGTTATTAAACATTTACTAGTGTACTCCTGTTCACTTCAGTCCTTTTCTCTCCAGATTCATACAACCACCATGCTAGTTCAGGCCCTCATCACTTCTTACCTGGACTATTATAATATCCTCTTAATTGGTCTCCCTTTTTCAAGTCTTTCCTCTTTCCATTCTATCCTCCAACAGCTGCCAAAATGATTTTCCTAAAACATTGGTTTCATCATGTCATCACCCTACTTAGTAAATGCCAGTGGCTCCCTTTTGACTCTAGGATTAAATATTATTTTATATTTATTGCATTCTTTTGAATTTCTATTTTTGGGTGTCCACAATTGTTAATGCCCATAATTATTCATACAGTGACAAATATACGTACTTTATAAGTAAAATATGTAAATGCTCAAACTTTTTTTTTTTTTACTTATAGCGGGAGGTGGAGGAGGATTGGGAAGGAGATGTGTGAGCCACGAAGTTTGGAGAAGACTGATTTAGAGCATTTGTGTCAAATACAAATGGATCCTTAATTGAGATGGATAAGCCCCTTTTAATTCATAACAGCTAGGAACTACATGTCTTCCTCTACTCTCAAGGTTAGAACCTGCTTGGTCTTAAAGGGCTGGAACTGGCCTTTAATATGTTTTTCAAGTGTTGGAGGTCGAGTTCTGTTTCTGTGGTGTTTACTCTTGAGTTTACCTCTCCAGGGCATGCTTTAGATTTTCTTTCATACTTCTTTAGAGGTCTTTCTTTCATCTGAAATAAAAAATGATATTCTGGCAGGGGGCTTGGACTAGACTTTGATGTTCTTTTATTTTTTTTTTTAACATGTTAAGTTTTAGGTGTTGGTAAGACATCCATCTGGAAATATTACATAGCATATTAGAATTAAGGAACTAGGGAGGGAGTGAGATGTCAGACTGTAGTGGTTTGAGGCTTTGATTTCAAAGTATATCAATGAGGTGTTTTAATATATAGATAGACTTTAAAGTATGAATTAATGAGACAACAGCATTGAAGCAGTGGTGTAAGTATTCTGGCTACGCTGGTTTTTTAAGTCACAGTACCTTTATGCCTCTTAGTTAAATTTTTGTTTGTATCACAAACATAATCATCCTGTAGACTGGAAGGATATAAATAAAATAAATCTTTGAAAAATTCAGCCTGTACCTTTATCTGTATGTATACCTGTACTGGTAATGACTTCTGGTATTTGATATACTGTATCTAGCACCCCCTCTGGCCTGTTCCCCTTTTCTTGCATTTTCATTCAGGGGTTGGATCTTTAGAGGGTGATTACTACCTCAGATTCTAGGGGTTACCTTGTGGTTCTGGACATCTAATATTCGAACTCATAATTTCCCACCAGTATGTTTCTGTTAATAGTCAACTAGAAGACATAATTAACTCTTAGCAAAGGCATTTTTTAGGATGGCAGAGTAATTAGGAGCTACAAAACATTCCTCCTGTAATCCTGGGACACATTTTCCCACCATCTGCTTTGTTTTGGGACTTCTTTGGACTTTTGCATCATGGCCTTTCTTCCCCAGGAAACTTTTAGATAATTCAACACCTCATTAAGTTTGTAATGATATTCAAAACTTCTCCTTAGTTGGAGTTTGGTCAAAAATCAACTCCTCTACACACACACACACACACACACACACACACACACACACACTCTCTCTCTCTCTCTCTCTCTCTCTCTCTCTCTCTTTCCTTCCCACTTATAGTCACTCTCTCTTTGTCTCTCTCTTTCTCTCTCTTTGTCTCTCTCTTTCGCCCTCTTTCTCCCTTTCTCTCCTTGACTTTTTCCCCTTCCCCTCTTTCCATCTCTTGCTATCTCTCTATCACTCTCTCTCCCCTCTGGAAGGAACTTTAGAGTAAGACATTGGTAGGCAGTCTGAGTTGAAGGGATAGGAAATAAGAGACCAGGCAATGGGAGACTGAGGTTTTTGACCAACAGGGTGGAGAGTTCATAATTTCTGAGATGTTTAGGGTATGACTAGGGGTGAGTTTTTTTTAATCATTGAGGAATGAGTTCAAAGTCATTTTCACTCTCCCTAGGACTTTGACCTCTGGATCTAGTTCTGTCAGACCTTGATTCAGTTCAGCTGAGAGAACAAGAACTGGTAGCTGAAGGAATGAAGTTACTCCTTTTCTTGCAAGGCAGGAGAATGGGTCGAGACTTGATAAATGGCCTTTCTTCTCTTCTCTTGAAGGGAGGAATCTGGTGCTTGATGCTAAGAGGAGGATAATGATGATGATGATGATGATGATGATGATGATGATGATAGCTTTTATATGTTCTAGGCACTGTGTGAAAGCTCTTTACAAATACTATCCCATCTGATCCTCACAACCACCCTGGGAGGTAGGTGCTATTATCATCCTCATGTTACAACTGATGAAGCTGATGCAAATGGAGGTTAAGATGACTTGTATCAGGTCATAGCTAATAAATGTCTGAGGTGGGATTAGAACTCAGGTCTTCTTGACCCCAGGTACAGCACTCTATTCACTGTACTATTTAGCTCCCTTATGAAGATCAAAAATGATGAGGATTGAGAAAAAGCTAATTATCATTGGCAATTGAGATCATTAGTAAATGTAGAGAAAGGAATTTTGGTTGAATAATGAATGATGGTGGAAGCTAGTTGGCACAGTGGATAGAGTACCGGGTCTGGAGTCGGGAAGACTCATCTTCCTGAGTTCAAATCTGACCTCAAACACTTCCTGGGTGTGTGACCCTGGGCAAGTTGCTTCACCCTGTTTGCCTTAGTTCCTCATCTGTAAAATGAGATGGAGAAGGAAATGGCAAACCATTTCAGTATCTTTGCCCAGAAGACCTCAAATGGGGTCATGAAGAGGCAGACATGACTGAAAACAACTGAACCACCACAACTGGAAGGATTGTAGAGGGCCATTCTGCTGGAGAAGATGTAATGAAATGGGATCACTTTTGTATATTGAAAGTTTGCTTTGGTGAAGAGAATTTCATTCCTCTTTTGTTCAGTGTATTGTTTTGATTTCTATCCTAATTTCCTCTCAATACCTTTGGCATTCCTGAAACTCTCCAATTTAGTCTACATTTATTCCCTCTGCATTTTGGGGGCAGAAGTCTTCAAGTAACTTGTACTTTACCAGATCTAAAGGAACATTTTTATAGTGAGCCTCCTGAGCATGTGTCTCTTCACTGACTCTCTTCTGCTTCTTGATGTGCTAAAACCTTCATATTATTTGCTTTGTTTTGGTTTGTTCATTCCAATAATCATTTCAGTAGCATCTCCTTCAGAGAAGAATTTCATCTAAGGACATCTTTATTAATGATGAGTATTCCCTATTCTAATTATATAGGAGCACTTAAAAAAAAATCCTTCTACTTGTTTTTGGAATTGGAATACCTATTTCTTAAGTATTTGGTCCTGTTCCTCCCGTTTCCTTGAAACCTGAAACATACTCTTATAGCTTCTATACCTAGTCCCTCTCTTTACCACTTTTCTGTGTGATTGCCTTCAATTTAGCCTGCTCTTGTCCCCAAGTTGAAGATGTGAACTAGGGCAGTATCTTGCTTCTGGCAGCTAAGTGGCACAGTGGATGGACTTCTGAGCTTGGAGTCAGAAACTGGTCTCAGACACTGTGTGTGTGTGACCTAGATGTGTGACCCTGGACAAGTCACATAACCTTATTTGATTCAGTTTCTTCATCAGTCAAATGAGCTGGAGAAGGAAATAGAAAACTACTTTCAGTATCTCTGCCAAGAAAATCCCAAAGAGTTGAATATGACTACAAAATGACTGAGCAGTCTTGCATCTACAAAATGGGGTGACAAGAAACCATCACAGCAAAAAATGAATTCTTATTCTCTTTCTTTGGTCATTAATGCTAATTTTGAAAGACTAAAGGTCAAATTATTAATTAAAAGGAATTTTTAAATGCAGTAATAACAGTACTGGGAGTCTGGGTTGCACAGTGGTTATGAGGGGCTTGGAGCCTGGGAGAACCAGGTTTTAATCCCCTTTCTTACTTGCCTCAGTAGTGGGTACTTGGACAAATAATTTAACTTCTTTCAGCTTCAATTTAATTATTTGTAAAATAGGAGTATGTAGAGTACCTAACCTCGTAGAATTGTAATGAAATTCAGTAGATAATGGCACCCTGCACTCCTCTCCTTTCTTTCTCCCCCTTCCGTTAAACACAAAACTGGGGGCAGCTAGGTGGCACAGTGAATAGGGCGCTGGCCTTGCAGTCAGGAGGACCTACCTGAGTTCAAATCCAGCCTCAGACACTTAACATACACACACACACACACACACACACACACACACACAACTAGGCATGTGACCTTGGGCAAGTCACTGAACCCCAATTGCCCTACCTTCCCCTCTCCAAAAAGCAAAAAACAAACAAACAAACAAAACAAAAAAACTCCCCCCCACAAAACCACTAAAATTCTCTCTGCTAAAAACAGAGTATCTAATAATTTCTTTCCTGCCTTAATGATAATTTCATTCTTCAAAAGATGGAGTAACAGTTTATTCTGGATCTGATTCTTACCATGGGGCAGAACTGATTGCTGGAGTGGAAATGATGGTTACCTTGGAGGAAATTGATGACTTTGTTTTAGATAGAGATAGAGTCCAAAGTAGGGCATAGTTTGATATACACTTTAGATTTTAGATAGTAGATTTCAGAGCATTCAGAGGAAGGATAGGATCTCCAGACTAAATTCTATAGGGAAGTCAGCCCAGGAGGTATAGAAAATTCTCAAGAATGATATTCTCATACAGAGGAAAAATGGAAGTTGTCTCAAGAGAACAGTGTGTATACACATCAGTCAACTTAGGTTTTAAAAAGATATAGAATTAGGAAGAGCATGAGACAGGAACAAAGAATGAAGATAAGAGTGTGACGTGGTCTGTAAAAATAGTATTGAATGTTAAAGCTCAGAAAGAGCTTTCCCAATTTAGCTTTTAAAAGAAATTTCTTGTCTTTAGCTTCAAAGACAAGAAATTTCTTTTAAAAGCTAAATTGGGAAAATGAGTAGAATCAAAGAAGGGATAGGACTACTGCTGTATAATTCAGTCAAGAAGCACTAAGTTTCTTCTGTCTGCTCGGCTATAGGACTACAAAGACAAAAATGAAACATTCTCAGCCCTCAAGGAGCTCCTTAAGGGAGGAGACAATATGCAAATATAGAGGCAAATGAAAAACCATATGCAAAGTAGATACAGGTAAACTGAAGAATGAAGAAGCAGTTAGGGAAGGGGGTCTTAACTTTTTTTTGTGTAGTAGTTCCTTTTTGTCCCCCCAAAAAAGGAATCTAAAGTTGGCTTGCTTTGCTTCCTTTGCCTGCTCGTGTTGCCAGTCAGTTACTTGACTTTTGGGCTCAGTAGAACTCTGCTTTCAGAGGGGAGAGCTCTGTCCCAAATCGCTGGGGTTTTTGCAGCTGCCAGAGCTATTAGGAGGCCGCCACCGTCTCTGCAGCCCCCTCCAGCTTTGGCTCACGATCACACATATAAGGACCACCACCCAAGACTGTGATCCTGATCCAGGCAGCTTAAGGCAAGAGCACTCAGCCTCTGAATGATCACTCGGCCCCCCTGCAGTCTGCAGGCTGAGAGCTTCTGAAGCATGCATGTGGAGGTGGCTGCAGGGCTGCTTTAGCCGCTTCTACCCCTGGGACATTTGGCCGGACCCTCTCCCCTGAATTTGGCCAAGTTCCACTGACCTTTCACTTAGTCCTTGTTGGTATGGGTTGGTAATTCTGGAAAATGCCACAGCTGCTAGTGATTCACTCTCCTGAAAGCTCCAGCTCCAGCTCATTCTGGCTGCCCTGGAACCAAGCCATGGGTTCACGTGGTGCTGATCTGGGCTCCCAGCATGCTGAGATGAATCCCTTCACGTCTGCCTGCCAGGCTGCCTTCAGTGGAATATGTGTTTTTCTGTAATTTTTCTGGGTTCTGAAACTCTAAAATTTGTTTAGAGTCATATTTTATAGGTATTTGAGGTGTTTATAGGAGGAGCTGCAGAATTTTGCTATTTCTATGCCGCCATCTTGACTCTGCCTCTTGTGTAGTAATTCCTTTAGACTGTATAGTGTAGCCTGTGTATCCTTTTTCAGAAAGATATTTTCAAATGTATAAAATATATAGGGTTACAAAGGAAATAAATTTTATTGATACACACACACACACACACACACACACACTCTCTCTCTCTCTCTCATAGGCTCTAGTTTAAGAACCCTTATGAAAGAGTCATTTGAGTTGAGTCTCAAAGGAGAACAGGGATTCCAAGGGGAGAAATGAAGATGGAGAGCATTTCAGGCATGCCTGGAGCACAGCCAGTACAAAAGCATGGAGATGGGAAATGGAATGTCTTTTGTGAAGAATGGAAAGAAAGCCATAATGGAGGGACTGTAGAGTGCATGGAAAGAAGCAATATGTAATAAGACTGGAAAAATTGGTTGGGTCCAGATTGTGAAAAGGTTTAAATAAATGTCAAGCAGAGGGTTTTTTTATCCTAGAGGTGATAGGGAATATCTGGAGTTTATAGGATAGGGGATCTGACATGGTCAAACCTACACTTTAGGAAAATCACTTTGGTAGCTGTATGCAGGATGGACTATTTGGGCTGTCACTTGGAAGGAGGAATGAGATTTGTTCTGTTTGACTTTAGAGGTCAGAACTAAGAGAAAAGGGTAAGTAGTTCCATAGAAATAAATAGAGACTTGATAGCATGGAAAAAACCCCAAAATTTAACTCACTAATAATTAGAGATTTCAAAAAGTAGGATGGGCTGCCTTGAGATGTAGGATAATCTTCCTCATTAGAAAGCTTCAGACAGATTAGGTGACTTCTTGTTGGATTTGTTAAAATCGGTTTTTCCTTTTCGGATATATATTGGACTAAATGGCCTCTAGTGTCCCTTCCAAATTTAAAATTCTGTGACCGTATTTTACTAAGCAGAGGTTCTTAACATTTTGTGTGTGTGTGTGTGTGTGTGTGTGTGTGTGTGTGTGTGTGTGATGAACACCTTTGGTAGTTTGGAAAAGCCTATAAACCTTTTCTCAGAATAATATTGTTAAAATACATAAAATGAAATAAATAGGATTACAAAAGAAACCAATTATATTGAAATATAGTTATTGAGTATTTTAAATATTCAAGTTAAGAACCCCTGTAACTAAGAGCTTCTTTTCAAACAATCACATATGACTAGGCAAGTAGTTCTCCGATTTTTCTTCCTCTTAGCACAGTATTATTCTTTGTCATTAATACTGTGTGGTAATATAGAATTAGAACACTTGTTCATATGATTGTAATAATAAGTTCTGTACAATTCATAGGAGAATTGTGCACATGCAAGTTTCATAAAATGTGTAGACCGTCTAGTTAAACTCACTAGTTGCAGTGACCACACCCTATGAGAACTGCTAGACTTTGTTGAACATTTTATTGGAAAGAATTATTTTTTGTTTCTATAGACAGTAAGAAAGTTCAAATGGTGGAAACTGGAAAAGAGCTTGGTCTATAAAATCAGTAGAGATTTGACTGGGAAGAGAATCTAAGAAAATCATTATCATTCTACTGATTCCAATAGAATTTATTTAGTATTTTTTTTTCTCTTTGGTAGGTGTTACACGAAACAAGTTCATCAGGTAATTCCTGTCCTCCAGAAATTTATAAACAAAAATAGGCATGGAGAAGGATGTATAGATCCATGATAACTCTGTGACAGTCTTGATTTTTCTAAGAATTTTTGTCATTACTTCTGTTGCTATAAATCTTGTAGGTCTTTCCCATTCTTTCCATTCTTCATCATTAGTGTAATAAGACACAGTAGTTCCTTGACTTTCCTTCAATTTCTTAGATTTTTTTGTAGAGCTCAGATGAATTGTGGAGGCCACTTAAACTGAAGAAAAAAATCTGTAAAGTCAGCAATTAACTGAGTTCAGTATAAATAATATTCTTTCATTTGCTGTGCAACTTTGACCAAGTGGACGAGACTCTTCAGGCCTCAGTTTCCCTGTCTATAAAATGGAGACTACATCTTTCTAACTACTTTGAAGATGGATGTTTATGAGCATAGTCTTAGTCCAGTAGTAAGCTACTGGAATCTCTACCACTTTCTTACTCAAGAGATGCAACATGGTACTTTACTTTACAGAGTTAACAGTCATGGCACATAGAGGTGTATTCTCTATCCACCAAGCACATGCTGGAGTTGGACTCAGAGGACTTAGGTTCAAATCCCAGGTCTTTTATTTAAGTAACCTGTCTGACCTTGCGGAAATCATCTAAACCCTCTGGACCTCAATTTCCTCATCTGTAAAATAAGGAGGTTGCTTTGTAATCTTTGAGGTTGCTTTCAGCTCTAAATCTGTGATTTTATGTTCCATCTTAGGAATCTTCATGTTCACTGTTAAAGTTCTCTGTATTTGTGCCTGTGTATTAGTCCTTCAGGTTATGTAGGTTAAATACCAACACAAGGAAGTACTTTCTTCACCAGAGTTATTTCTGTGTTAATACAGTGGATTATACTATGCAGCAGTTTTTGTCTTTTTCCTGATCTTGTAACAGTACCTCTATGTATGGAAGTCATTGTGGCACAGTGGAAAGCATTTTGGATTTAGAGACAAAGGTCTCAAGTTTGAACCCTAGCCTTGCCAAAGATATGTTTTTGGAAAAGCACTTAATCTCTCTAGATTTTCCTTATCAGTAAAATGAGGGTATTGGATTAGATAATATCTAAAGTCCTTTGCAGCTCTCAACCTAAAGTCTATAATCTAGGGCAAAAGACCTGCAGTCATAAAGTCGAGAGGAAAACACTTCTCATTTGGCGGTAGTGAGACATTTGATAATTGAGGTTGGATCTGTAGGAGGGCTAGATCTGAAGAAAGGTTTTGGGGGGTCAGTCAAGCTAATTAAGATCAGTGCCTCCTAATCAGTCTCATGTCTAACAGGGCTTAGAGAGAACAGTTGGGTGCCTGACACATTGTAAGTGCTTAATAAATAAATGCTTGTTAACTTGACTATAGTTGGTTATGTGTCCTTGGTCTTATCTCTCTTCTTTATCTTGTTCCCTTCTCACAGATTCTTACCTCCTTGAGGGCAGAGACTTTTCCCTTTTGTCTTTATACCCCTAGAATATTAAAAATTAGAAATTATTTAAGAGAAGCTGTATAAAGGCTGTCATCATAGAGATAGAGGGATAGAAGCTAGAGCTATATTTCAGTGATATAAGATCTCCCAAATGAGGAAATTACCATTATCAATGTAGGGTGGCACCTTTTCTGCAGAGTTTCCTGGACAGCTGAAAGGTTATGATTTGCTCATGGTCATATTGCCAGCATATGGTGGAGGTGAGACTTTATCTCAAATCTTCCTAGCTCCAAGGCCATTTCTCTACCACATGATGCTCCAGAGAAATATATGACCCACAGCATTTCCCCACCCAAAAACAATTGGCCCACTTATGTAGTGACTGAGCAATAACTTGCAGATAGGCTTTGTGCTCCATTGGTCTCCATGAAGTGTCAACTGTAAAGCAAGACCCAAATATGGTGGGTGGACCTTGATGGTGAATTTATGGCAGGACATGGAGGCAAGCCAAATAGTGTTTTGCATATTGGATCAGCTCTTCCTCATATTACACCATGTAACCGAAGGAAAACCACTCCGTCTCTTTGTGCTTCAGTTTTTCCCTCTGTATAATGAGGGGCTTGGACTACGTGACATCTAAGGTGCCTTCCAGCCCTGGATCTATGATACTGTGGTCTTGTGATCTGCAGTAATGAGATTGCAGATTCTTTGGTGTGTAATATATATGTTATATGCTGCTGCTGGACTATAAGCTCCCTCAGGGAAGGGAGCTCATCTTTATCTATCTTTGTATTTTTGCTAGAGGACCTTTAAGTGGCAGGAGAAAATCAGTTGAATTAAAGTAGAAAGTATGCCATCAGATTTATGTGACTTTGACTTTTATATTTCTATTTTGAATAAAAAGCAGTGGTGTCCTTAAAGTGATGCTAGATTTGGAGCAGAGGACCCTGGTTGGCATCCTCTGTTTACTACTTAGCTCCCTTGTGACCTCAGGCAAGTCACATAACTTCTCTGGCCTTCAGTACTTTCATCTGTAAAATGAAAAGCTTCAGTGAGATGACATTTAAGGCCCCTTCTATCTCTAAACCCATGATTGCTTTGAATCATTGCTTTACCTAGCTCATCAAGACTTTCAACAGATTATTAATTTCTACTTTCCTTTTCATGGTTATACCCATTTATTACTGATGTTGTAAAAGGATGGTAGCAGAAGAGGGGTTTGAATCTCTCCTCTTATACTTAGTAGTTTTGTGACCCTGGTCAAGGCACTTAACCTATTTTAACCTGTTTCCTCATTTGTAAAAGCATGATTATGGCACCCATTTCACAGAATTGCTGTGAGGGTTGAAGGAGATAATGTGTAAAGAGTTTTGTAAACTTGAAAGTGCTATGTAAATTTTAGCATATATATGTGTATATATATATCACATATTCGTGTGTGTGTATATATATATATGCACATATATGTACATACACGCACATATACACACATACACATATTACTTGTCTATCTGTTCATCTGTCTGTCTGCTAGGTGGCACAGTGGAAAGAGTGCTGGACCTGTTGTCAGAAAAATTAATCTTTATGAATTCAAATCTGGCCTCAGATACTTATCAGCTGTGAGACCCTGGGCAAGTCACTTAACTCTGCTTCAGTTTCCTCATCTGTAAAATGAGCTGGAGAAGGAAATGGCAAACTGGTCCAGTATCTTTGCCAAAAAAATTTCAAATGGGGTCATGAAGAGATGGACATGATTGAAAACAACTGAACAACAAAATGTGTGTTGTGTATATACACACATTTTTTGAATATATGTATATACAGAACATGTATATATATATGTATACATATACATACACACGTATATAATTGAAATGTATCTTTTTTCTGAAGTTGCAAAATTCAACCACAGGCAGCTGGTTTAATTTTTATGAAACTTATGTAGGAAATGTGACAGTAAATATACTGATAAGTCATAATGTAGCATTTAAGAGATGATGGAGTAAGTGATATGCAAAATCAGAAGCTATTAGTGAAGAAAATGAGGACGGCCCCATGTTTTATAAAATAATAGTAAAAGTAGGAATAATGGTGTTTATGCAAATTCTGAGTAACATTATGAGAATTTTCTTAATTGTCATTTTCATCACATTAGGAATACATTTCTTTTTAAAAGATCACCCTTCAGAATATACCTTTATCATTAGAAAGGTATAATTCATTTTGCATGAATTGCAGAAAAATATATATACAACAGCATTTTGTCACGAGAATTTTCAGACAGAGATGTTTAGCGTATTCTAACCATGCAGTGGGTTAATGAAAAGTGAAAGCAGCATACAGATTTGCTGCTGAGGAAATGTTAAGTTGCAGTCTGCAGCTGGAGGATTTTACATAGGCACCTGTGGGTTTGAGTGCATTCAATATACAGACTGCAGTAGGAGGCTGGCATTGACTCTGCTGACTCCAGTACACTCTTTCACTGCTGTGCTGCCTGTTTCTCCGCTGTTCAGAAGACAAACAAAATGGTGCAGCATGTTCTGGGCTTAGGAAAAGAATAACCTTCAACATGATACAGAGGTGGGTTTGTCACACTGAAGGAGAAAGAAAATTGATAAGATTAAGGGCTTGAATATTAGTTAAGGATGTTAGGTCCCTTTGGCTATTTAGGATTTGTTTATGGTTAAGATTGAGAATGTACTAGATTTTGCTTGCCCCTGATGTGAAGGAGGTACAGATAAATTGTGTAGCAGTCAACAAATGCATGCATGTGAGTTTTTAAATGATTTAGTTATGTTTATAGTATATGAATATACATGCATATCTTCTATGTTTTTTCTATTGAAACCATAGATATTTTTTCAGTAGGTACTTTATAAGTCTTCTTATTTTTTACCCATTTGTTGCAGCTCCTGCCAAACGATTTTCTCCTTGTTTGTTCATTTTGTAATATGAGAGAAGGTTAGGTAAACGTTCTCTGGTGAGATGTGGAAAATCAGTAGAATGAACGCTGGAGTTGACTTCATTTTTTATTGATGACAGTTATAGTCATGATTTAAATGATTACTTGTTTCTTGAAAGTCAGATGCCTACAAGAACAGCCATGTTGTAGACAATGACTGTGAAAAGAGAGAATAAAGACCTAGGGCAAATCATATTCCTCTTCCCTTCATTTCTTTAGGAATGTTTGGCTTCATGCTCTAAACCACTGTCACTTAGGTGTACAGTGTTAGAACAGTTGACTTTTAGACACATCAAAAATGTTTTTCTGAAAATTGAGTTCTGCAGAAATTTATCTCCCTGTAATATATTTTGGACTACACTTATGGCTACCGTATAGGTAGAGAGCCATCCAGTTAAGGCAATATCTGCTATTTGAGTAAAATCACACAACACAGATTTAGCTTAAAAAAATAGCACTCATTAATGCAGTGCCTCTACAAGACTCTGTTGAGTTGGAAAAAAGAAGAAAATAGTAGATTTACTAGGTCCACCTGGGTGTGCATTTGAATATCTGAACTGGTACATTAATAGTGTGTAGTTCATGAGATGAGCAATATTTAAGCATTGCAGTATTATCTCTAGTACAGAGAAAGCATTTTTATAGATTTACATTGCAGGTGTTTTTCATCAGAATATTTTATAATTAAAATTTCACCATCTGGAGAAGACATTTAACAAAATACATATTTATTCTGATGTTACTGTTTTATAATTTTGAGATTAGACTTTTAGAAATGAAATTAGGGAATGTCCAGCCAGACCCTTAATTTTCTTGGTTTAGAAAAATGTTTGATCGAGCATTTGAAATACTTTTAAGTGTTGTGTTGATTGACTTATTTTAGGCCAAGCTTGAACTTATTTTTAACATTTTAACAACATTTTACCTCAAGTAACTTGAATCATCTCATGTGTATCTAATTTGAATAAACATACTTACTGCTGTCTACTACTAGTTGCTGTGAGAGTTGCCTTTTTTCCCCTAGAGAGAAATAATGAAGAATAACATTTGTTTCAATATGCATTGTTTTAATAACATTCTTTATACCTTCTCTAAAATTTTCCTGATAGAAATATTTTCTCCAATCTTCAAACTTCTTAGTGTTATCTTGATTATGTTGGATAAGTCTAAACAACGCAACGAGGCTTTTAGATGTCATGCTTTATAATAACACTATCCAGCTTGAAATCTATACACATTGACACATACTATTATATATTACTAGATTGCTCCTTGTGTCTAAAATGTTATATAACCCTGATGGAACGTTGCAGATGAAAGAAAGAAAGCTGATTGGTTCCTCAAATGGTATAGGAGCTGGGTATGCTATCCAAATCAGAGGCTTTCACAGCAGGGTGGATGGGTAGTAGCATCACGCCACAAATGCAATATAAAGGAGAGAGATATAAATTGAAAATGAAGTTGTTAAAGTAGTTCAGCAACACCCCACTCTGAGATACCTTCTGCTAGCCCTTTATCTCCCTAGTAGTGTTTTTTTCTTGTCCCCCAAACATCCTTTTCTTTCTTTATTGTTACTCTAAGGTAAGATTACATTTCATCAAGTCAGATGGCTAATTAATTCTTTAAATAGTTAATTTATGTACTCAAAGAATTTTTCTAAAAAGAAATAGTTTTGGGTTGTTTTGATGAAAGTTAATGGTATAACTTTTCAATTTTTTGAAAGTAGTAATAAGTAGAAGTTTTCCATTGAATTACAGATGAATCCTGAAGAACAATGTCATTCTCCTCTTGATCCCACAACACATAAAATAGCATAAGTTAATTTGTTTTCTAAGACTTTGGTGAAATTGTAAAGACACATTGTAATTGGCATTCAAACAGCAGGATACTGCAGCCAGAATAGGTAGAGAAATGTTTTTCATGCTGTCTGTTAGGAACACCTTTGAGAAGAGAGAATAGTGCATGTTAGCTTTTCTATATCGTTCATGGCTAGCTGGTCTATTGGAACATAATTGTAAATTTTATTGCCAAATATTTGACTCTGCTTTAATTTAAAATATTTACAATACCTATAATTAAAACAATAGTATTCAAAGATTTTTATATTTGAAAAGATAATGCTTAACTGCTTTTAAAGGGTGGAGTCAGGGTGATGATTGTAGGAGCAAGAATCAGCATTTTTTTTTTAAAGAATAAATTTGCATTAAAACCTAGTAGAGAGAAAAAGCATGTTTAAATAACAACACAAAGTATACAAATATATTCTTATAAAAGTTAGCCATTTCTGCTTCTCTGCTGATGTTCCAAATTAACTGATAATGCTAATAGTATGGCTGGAGACAGCTGGTTACTAGTGTTGCCAGGGAAAACAAAATGGCTGTTGAAGATTCATACTGTAAATTTGTGACGGAGAACTGGCTGCAATTAAGATATCTTTTGTTCAAAGGGAATTTACCAAACTAGCATGAGGAAATGATTTTGGGGTTAGATAGTTTTGCAAAGGCGAAGAAAATTTGTTAATAGATGCTTTATTGCAACATAAAAAAAAGTTTTGCATACTGAATTAGAACATAGGTTTGCAACCAAGAAATTACAGACCTTTGATGGTATCCTTTAGAGAAATTTTATAAACATGCCAACCATTTGATTAGTTATGTAGTTGTGTTGGATGGTCTTGTTTATTTTTTAAGCTCTCATGTTAGCACAAAAAGGTGAGTATAGAAGTTTTTTTGGTCTGTAAATTCTTAGAAGAAAAAAAGCTTAAAATAGAATAAAAATATAGTTCATAAAAGTGACAACTTGGAACTTTTTCATGTATTTTTATAGATAGTTTGAAGAAATTTCCTTGTTTTATAACAGTAAGCCTTTTCCATGAACTTTTAGTGGTCATAGAAAGGATAAGGGATATTACAATATTTAATGGACTTTAAAGTATTGGGAAACATTTTAAAAGATAAGTATGTGAATTAAGTGTCTTCAACCTCCATCAGTCCTGTGGCAGAGACTATAATGTGACTAAAAAATGAGGTTAATTTATTCCCTTCTAGTCCTAAGTATATAGTACAAATATCTCCAAATACTTGATTTATATTGACTCTACTTATTGATAGAGCAGAGAGGACAATGAGTAAATAGTCTAAATGAAACTGATAACATCATTTTATTTATGGTCCTGCCATTAAGAGAACATTAAGGTGGAACAGCCAACAATTCCCTTCACCCTTCTTTGGAGGACTTATTTGTATATAATGCATTGTCCTAAATTTTAGAAAGGAGAAAACTCTTCTAGTATGCCCCTTTTTTATATGCCCAGAGATTATTTCTTGTTTCCATGGAAGATGACCCAGCAGTTTGAGGTCCTTCCCCTCTAATAAAATAGACCTCTAAGTAACTCTGGAATCTATTTCAAAAAGCTTTTTTTTTTTTAATAGAGGTGCTGTGGCAATAGCTTCAAAATAGAATATTAAGGCGTGCATGAAGCATGTCCTAATCACACAAACCAAGTTTACCTTTTGCAAACATGTGATATAGCACTCTATAAATTGACTCATGGATTGCTTCCTTTCATGAGTTTATTTAGGAGTTAATCCTGTGTCAAGTCAATTCAACTAGCCTACTGTGCCTACTGTGTGCCAGATATTGTGCTAAGTGTGGGCATATGAAGAAAGGAAAGAAAAGAAAAAAAGAAACCTGATTCTGGTCTCCAGGAGCTCTCAGTCCAGTGGGGGAGATAAGATGCAAATCACTATGTACCAATAAGATATCATGTAGGATAAACTGGGGGAAGACTCAGTGGGAAGGCAATAAGATTGCGGAGGGCTGGGAAAGACTTTTTGCAGAAGGCAGAACTTAAGCTGACTTTAAGAAAGCCAAGAAGAGGAAGTGAAGAAGGAATATTCTAGGTAGAGAGGACAAGAAGTGAAAATATTCAGAGCTGCTTCTTAGCGGATTGTGTGTAAGGCCAGTATCAATGAATTGCAGAATATATGGAGGGGAGTAAGTTATAAGAAGATTGGAAAAGTAGGAAGGGGTTAGGTTATGAAGAAATTTAAAAGCCAAATAGAGGATTTTATATTTGGTTCTAGAATTTTTTTGAACAGGGAAGTGATATGATTACGCCTGTACTTTAGAAAAAAACAATTTGACTGCTGAATTGAAGTTGAACTGGAGTAGGGAGAGACTTGAGGCAGGGATACCCATCAAAAGTCCAGTGCAATAGACCAGGCATGAGGGGATGAGGACTTGTACTGGGATGGTGACATCTTTGGAGGAGAGGAGACATGTGAGAGATGTTATAAAGGTAGAAACAAGAAGACTTAACAACTGACTGGAAGTAGTGTGTGGAGGGGGAGATTGAGGAGTTGAGGATGATCTGTCGATTCAGTGCTTGGGAAACAGAGAAGATGGTGGTACTCTCAACAGTAATAGGGAAGTTAGAAAGCGAGGAGAGCTTGAAGGTATGTGAGGGAGATCAGTTCAGTTTTGGACATGTTGAGATTAAGATGTCTGTGAGATATCCGATTTGAGATACCCAAAAGGCAGTTGGAACTGTGAGACTGGAAGGTCAAGAGAGCTGTTAGGGCAGGACAGAAAGATCTGAGAGTCATCTTCATTAGAGATAATTGAAAGTGTGGAAACTGATAGGATCACCAAGTATAGGGAGAAGACAAGAAGTCTCAGAACAGATTCTTGTCAACTCACTTTTACCGGGCATGACCTGAATGAAGATTCAACAGAAGAGACAGAGAAGGAATGATCAGATTGGAGGAGAAGCAAGAGAGAGTAGTGTCCCAAAAACCTGAAGAGAAGAAAGTATCTAGGAGGAGAGGGTGATTGACATTGTCAAGGAGATAGGTCCTGAAAGATGAGGATTGAAAGAAAACCATTAGATTTTGCATTAAGAGATATTTGGTAGTTTTGGAAAGAGAAGTTTCAGTTGAGTGATGAAGTTGGGAGCTAAAATCCAAAGAGTTAAGAGAGTGATAGGAAAGGAAGTAGAAGCAACAATTGTAGATGGGCCTGCTCAGACAGTTTAGCTACAAAAGGGATGAGTTATAGGAAGGTAGCAAGCAGAGATGGATATATCAAGTGCAGCTTCTTCAAGGATGGGGGAGATATGAGCATAGGTAGCATGGAAGCAGTTAAGTAGAAAATGAGAGGTGGAAGATCAGTGAGTGAGAGTGGTGGAGGGGTTAGTCCTTTGGAGAAGGTAGGATATAAGGGGATCACTTGTGCATATAGAGGGGTTTAAGACATCTGAGTGATGTAAGATAAGGAAAAGGGTAGAACAGAGAGCTTTTTGAGTCAGTGAATTACTTTTTTCTTTTTTCAGTAAAATATGAGGCAAAATTTTCAACTTAGAGGGTAAAGTGAGGGAGAGCTATGGAAGGTTTGAGGAGGGATGAAAAGGTTTGGAAAAGCTGCTGAGATGAATAGGATAGTTAATCAGTTAAGGAAGATGTAAAAGGTTTGATTCACCTCAGTGAGGACCCATTTGAGATTATGTAACATAAACTTGTAGCGGACCCACCTAATACAGGATTTTATCTTTGTTCAGCAGCTTTTATGTAAGAGCAAAGAAAGTGCATGGTGAGAGTAATCCAAGGATGAGGGTTGGCAGGGCAAAATCTTTTGGATTAAGGAGCAAGGAACTGAAAAGAGGAGGGCAGCAGAGAGTTGGATTGATTCACTAGGGGATTAGGGTAGGCAAAGGAAGAGAGTATGGCTAATGAGATGCTTATGATCTGAGAAAGAACTAAAGGGTGGACAAATTGGAGGTCATGGTGAGGATGAAGAACAGGGTTTGGAGTTGTAAGGAAGACATAGAATGAAAATATTATGAACAGTTAAAGGAGTTTCAAAATTCTTGAACATTGAAGTGGTGTATTTATTGGTGATAGCAATACTAGGGTATGACCACATCTGTATATAGCCGGAGTGTGGTGGAGGAGTAGATCATGGGAAGCAAATACATTCAGAAACTGGAGGTTAGGGTGTTTAAAGGAATATCAGTATGGATATTTAAATTCCCTAATATTAGGTCAGGATTTGGGGAGGAGAAAAAGACTGTGAGCCAGGTACTGAACTAATTGAGGAAAGAAGAGTGTCTGGGAGATCTGTAGACAGTAGCCATCAGAATCTTGATAGAGTAATAAATATGGATGGCAGTATCTGAACTGATTAGCCTGTACCCTAGGCTGCACAAGAAAGTTGGCCTTGTCACTGCAACTCTGGGCCTTGGGGCTGAAAGAGAAGGGTTACTAAGGGAGTGGTGATAGAAGGTGAGCCTGGAAGTGGTAGTGGGAAGCAGTTTCTTCATCATGAGCAGTGAATTGAGGGGAGGAGGGGATGAATGGAAGCACAATCACTGTTATTAAGGGTGAGCTTGGAAGCTGTGTCATCAGGAGGAAGCAAGATCTCAGACAGTTTGAGAAAACTTCTGTAAGTTAGCTACCATAGAAGTCAAATGGTCTTTCAGTTGCATTTTTACATATGAGGGAATTGACCTAAATAGAAGAAGTGACTGGCCCAAAGTCATAAGTTTTAAGTAGCTGGATTAGAAAAAGATTACTACATAGCACTGAGAGCCCATAGGTCAGAATATGTTCTATGTATTATTGTCAAGTTGTGTAAGTCATAAGATTCAGAAAATAATATACTAAATTTGAAATTGTTCATCCTCTTTATGGAATAGGTAGTTCTAATATGTTTCAAAAAAGCGAATTTGTTCTAAAACAGTGTGTATATTTGGGAACATTTTGAATTAAATGCAAATTTCCAGTTTGCTTTTTGCCTGATTTTTTCATGAGAAACAGCAAGAAGGCAAAAAATGATACTACTTTACAGTAATGCAAAAGTTGCAACCCTTCCAATGCCTACTTCCACAAGCCTTCTTCCAGTCTTTCTCAAGATAAAGTGGCATCTTTATTGTGTATCTGCTGGTACAGAAGCAGAGAGGTTGTGGTCTATATCATTTTTTACCCATACCCCTTGGGGCTTTTAGCGCCAAGGTCCAGAGTTGCAGTGACAGGCTCAACTTTCTTGTGCAGCCTGGAGTAAAGGCTAATCAGTTCAGATATCACCATCATTTATAGTAGCATTTATGTATTCCTTAATGATTTAACATGTTTAAAACTATGTTACTGTTTTTTTTTTAAAATTAGATTCCTCTTTTTTATGTGTCACTAATGAAATTTTTTTATTGTTGTGCCCTAATCTCATTTTCCTCAGAAACACTGTGGTTTTTATTACCTGATTTTTGTTTTGCATAGCAAGGCGCTTTTGGGGAACACATATGTTGCATTACAGTAAATCTGCCTGTATTGTTCTTTGTTTTATATTTCATTGTAACTTCAGAAATGTGGTGGGAGATTCATATGAACTTCACCATACATTAAAAAAGTCCTTAAATCCCTGCTCTGCTATTAATTCCCTTTGACTTTAGATAAGCCATTTAACCTTCTGAAGGCTGAGTGAATCCCTACCCAAGCAAAGTGAACTCTTTTGCTTTGATAGATCTGTGGTGTCAATAATGTTTGCGCTTCTTGATATAGTAATTCATTTCAGTTCAGCAAGCATTTATTAAGCTCTTACCATATGCAATATATTATGTAGGTCTTATCCTCTACATACTTTCATCTTGTACAATTTTATACTGTTTTTTTCATTAATCCTTCACAGAAGATCCATCCTATATGCAGGAGTATTTAAAAATAATATTTTATACTATTTATCCAAAGTATTTAAAAATATTCATTTCACTTTAATTATTAAAGAAGCAGAATGGCATATTAGAAAAAAGACATGCTCTTGTAATGAGGAAGATCTGGGTCTAAATGATAATGCCTCTGACCCATATTGACTGTGACACTGAGCAGGTCATTTAACTTCTGTGTTCTAGGCAACTATCTGCAATGATAAGTTGTTTACAAGGTGCCAGCCTGGATTGATAGAAGGAATTTCCTCAACTTCGAGTTCCTGCAGGTCCAGGCCCTAAGTGTTTATTAAGTGCTCACTAGATCCTGGTACCTGTGCTAGTGTTTAGGGATGGAAAGACAATGGAGTAGCTTTTGTGCTCAAGGAATTTACATTCTACTTTAAGAAAATATATTTGTGGAGGATTTGATACAAAATATAGACAGTAAAAACAAAGTAATGTGAATGAGAGAGAAACATGATTGGCACAATCAGTAAAAATGTCTTTTGTAGGTATCACTCGAGCTGAGCTTTAATATCTTATGAAGCACTCAGGCTGTCCAAGTGTTTTCTCTCATTCTTGCTGCATGACTGGTCTGCTTTTTTTCCCAGTCATGTTTGTCCTTGATGAATTCCTTTTAAGCCTCTTCTCATGGACAAGTCATCCATGGTAACGTAATATGGCTTACTTATGTCCATCATGAATCTTTCATTTGCCCCATGAGTTACTTGTAATTTTGATTCTTCTGAAATGGTGATGTCTCATGATTCAGGGTCTTATAGCATCCCAAAGAGATGAAAAAGCAGAAAACAGTTGGGAATCTTTAGAATCACTGTGTATTTTCATCAAATGCTATTTTTGAGTCACCTGCCTAGGCATCATATTTTAATCCTAGTAATGGGAGAGAGAAGGAACATGGGTCAAGGACAGAGCCCTAGGAATAATCAATGCTAAGGGAAGTGGGACATGAATGATGATCCATTAAAGAAGACCTAGAAAATGCAGTTGAACAGATAGAACTAGGTGAGAAAAATGTTAGGGAGTAAAGGGAAGAAATAGTGTTCAGGAGAAGGAATGTTGGAAGATGCAGAGAGGTCAGTTAGAAAAGAATTGAAAAAAAGGTCATTGGATTTAGAAGTTAAGAAATCTGTGGTAGCCTTGGATTCAGCAGTACTAGTTATATGGTTGGATCAAAAACCTGGTTGCAAGACATCAGGAGATTCACTCAAGATGATTTTCATTTTACATTAATTTCTTTGTGAGGCTTGTTTTCTATGTAAATGGATAAAAAAACATTTGGGAGGACCTTGTAACAATAAGGAATGCATATTTTGTTTGGATTCTGTGAAGGATATCTTTCATGACAGAAAACCATTTTAGGTGGACATATGCATGCCTACTTTATAGCTTGTTTAATATCAGTTCTTATTAAATCATTGAACAACATTATTTCTGCCATCATGGGTAAGCAACCTAGCCTAGCAGAAGTAGCAGTGCTCCCTTAGAGAGAGAGAGAGAGAGACAGGAGGTGGCATGTTCCATGTGGGCCAGATAATTGCTACCATCTTGGCCACTACCCTATTATAGACTTCATTGGGAAATGCCTTCAGTAGCTGCAGATACTGAGAAGGCAAGAACTGTAGAATTTGCAGAGGCAATTGCCCTGTGTCTTCACAGAGGTTGCTGTTTTGGAAGATAACTGGATTTCCTACCTCCTATAGCTACTGAAGACAGGGAAAAGAAAGTTCTGACAGAGTCCTTAGAATTCTCAAATGGTTCATCATCAGTAAAGGATATGGCTTTATCAGTGGAAATGACACTAAAGAAGACATTACCATGTGTGCCATACTGCTACACTCTAAGGATCATTGGGCCTTTCCATCTGAATTCTCCTTTATCTATTGTCTCTTCCTATTAGAATACCTTTCCTATTGAGAGTAGAGACAATCTCGTTTTCATTTATTTGTTTTTAATTTGTATCCCTGGAGCTTAGCATAGTTTTATCACATATTAGCTTTAAAAACATTTTATTCATACATTCTGTAGTTGCAGCAGGTGGAGAAGGTTTAGAAGCATACAGTTAAAGCAAAAATTCAGGAATCAGTGTGCTGAAATGGTATTTTTCTCTATATGTTTTGCCAGTCATAGAAACAATGTATTCTCTGAAGAGTGTTCTTTATAGACACACACTTCAGTTTACTCTATAAAAAGGAAGGTTGTAGTTTATTTCTGTGGTACCTTCTAGACATGATCTAGAAGATGACCATTATATTAATGGAATGTTATTTCTTTCTGAATAGTTCTTTAAAATCTTTTATATACTCAGTTATTAATATCAATTTCCTTTCTTTTTTTGTATTTATATAATTTAAATTTTACATCATTCATTTCCACGAAATTTTGAGTTACAAATTTTCTCCCCATCTTTCCCCTACCCACCACCCCAAAACAGCCATCCCAGTGTATCCCCCACCCCCAATCTATTCTCTCCTATGTCTTCCCCC
>CM053586.1:213160110-213208824 GCA_028646515.1 Pseudochirops corinnae
TCTATATGACCAAACTATTGTACAATGTGAAAGTAGCTGCAGATCCTATACATGATTGCACGCCACCATGGGGGGCGGGGGGGAAGGGAGGGAAGAAAATCTGAAACTCAAGTGATTGTGGAAGTGAATCTTGTAAACTAAAAGTAAATGAGTAAATTTAAAAAAAAAAAAAGATTATAAAAAAAAAAAAAGAATATTGTGAGGGCGGCTAGGTGGCGCAGTGAATAGAGCGCCAGCCCTGGAGTTAGGAGGACCTGAGTTCAAATCCAACCTCAGATACTTAACACTTACTAGCCGTGTGACCTTGGGCAAGTTACTTAACCACAATTGCCCTGCCCTCCAAAAAAAATAGTCTAAGAATATTGTGGGAATTAAAGAAGAAAAAGTGGAAAAAGAGAGGGCCTAGGAGTATCACATCTCAAGCTCTGCTACAAAGTAGTAATCATCAAAATAATCTGGCACTAGATAAGAAATCACCAGTGGAACAGATTAGGCACACCATATACAAAAGCAATTTAGCAAAGTAGCTTGGTGCTGACACAGCTACTGAAAAAAAATTCATTATTAGACAAAAACTGTTCGTAAAACTGGAAAATAAGCTGGCAGAAACTAGGCAATATCTCACGAAGACAAGCTCCTAATGAGTATATGATTTAAACATAAAGGTGAACATCATAAACAAAACAGAGGCGCATGGAAGAAGTTATTTGTCAGATCTATGAATAGAGAAAGAATTCATGGCCAAAAAAGAGAGAAGGGTTTAAAAGAAGTAAAAAAAAAAAAATTTATTACATAAAATTTTAAACAATCAAAATCAATATACTTAAAATTAGAAGAAAAGCAGGAAATTGGGAAAGTATCTTTGGAGTAAGTTTGTCTGATAAAGGTCTCATTTCCAAGATACATAGAGAACTGATGCAAATTTATAAAAATAAAATTCATTTTCGAATTGATAAAAGGAAAAACATATAAACAAGCAGTTTTCAGAGGAAGAAATATAAGCTACCAATAGCCATATTAAAATAAATGCTCCAAGTCACTAATAATTAGAGAAATATACACTAAAAACAACTCTGAAGTACCACCTTATACTCAATAGATAGGTAAAGTAGACAAAAAAACTTACAAAGGCTGGAGGGACTGTGGGAGAGTAGGGATACATCTACACCAGCGGTTCTCAATCTGTGGGTCGCGACCCTTTTGGGGGTTGCCTAAGACCACTGGAAAACACATTTCCGATGGTCTTAGGAACCGAGACACCGCTCCTCTATAGGTCTTCCAGGCGAGTCCACCCACATGCAGATACACCCACATACTAAAGGGTCACGGCCTTAGGAAGGTTGAGAACCACTGATCTACACGTTTGGTAAAATTGTGAACTGATCTAACAATTCTACAAAGCAATTTGGAAATGTGCCCCCAAAGCTATTCAATTGTGCATACCCTTTGACCGAGCAATACTGGGCCAAGTAGCTGGCCTGTGCTTCCAAAAAGATCCAAGAAAAGGAAAATGACTTATATGTATAAATGTTTTTATAGAAGCTCTTTTTTGTGACAGCAAAGAACTAGAAACTAGTTCAATTGGGAATGGATGAACAGATTACACTACATAAAAAAGAGATGGAATACTATTGTCCTTGCGGGGGGAGAAGGAGGGGAGAAAATTTGAAACTCAAGGGATTCTGGAACTGAATCTTGTCAACTAAAAGTAAATAAACAAATCAATTTTTAAAAAAAGAAGAAAAAAAGAAATGATCGGGGTACCTAGGTGGCGCAGTGAATAGAGCACCGGCCCTGGAGTCAGGGGGACCTGAGTTCAAATCCGGCCTCAGACACCTGACACTTCCTAGCTGTGTTATCTTGGGCAAGTCCCTTAACCCCAAATGCCCTGCCTTCCTCTAAACCCAAAAGCAAAAAAAAAAAAAAAAAAGGAAATGATGAGAAGCCTGAGAAGACTGGTTGGAACTAATGCAAAGTGAAGTAGGCAGAACCAGGAGAACAATTTCTACAATAATTATATATCATAAAGATAAACAATTTTGAAAGTCTTATGAACTCTGATCAACCAAACACAATTCCAAAGGACTCATGATAAAACATGCCACCCAAGTACATGAAGAGAGGTGATGGACTCAGTGTGTAGAATGAAACATATCTACTTCTGATATGGTCAATGCAAAGTCTTAGCAAAAGACTGGATGAGAGGAGAGGGGTTCAGAGATAGTGAAGAATCAAGAATGACACAAGGTTGTGAACCTGGAAGACTGGAACAAAGGTGATGCTCTTAAAAATATCACAGAAGTTTGATAGGAGAAAGGGTTGGAGGGAAAAGATAATTTCAGTTATTGACATGTTGAGTTTAAGACATCTACTGGACATCCAGTTCAAAATGTTTAAAAGTAGACTGTATATACAAGACTGGTGGTCAGTAGAGGCAGGGTATGAAGTAAATTAGCATAAGCAAATTTGGGTAAGTAAATTTGAGAATCATCAGCATAGAGATGAAAACTGAATCCACAGGAGATGGTGTAATGGGAATGGGAATTTGAAGATCTTCCCTGCCCCTTAATAGATCTAGGGGAGTTTGAAGACCTCCCCTGCTTTGAAAGTAAACTCTGCCCCCAATAGGCTGAATGTAATCACAAGCAGCCTGAGATGGAGGGAATTTGCTGAAGGGTGCAGCAGAGCCCATAGGAAGCTTCCCAGCTCTGAAGATCAACTCTGCCCCCTAATAGGCTGACTGTCTTCACATGGAGCCTGTGGTGAGAAGAGTTTATTGAAGGGAAGCAGAGCCCACAGGAAGCTGGGAGTCAGAGCCAAAGAGACGGTAGGAGAGAGAGGAGGTTGAGGCAAGGAGATAGAGAGGTTTGTGAATAAATATTGATCTTGTATTGGTTTGTGGGAAGGCTAAAGGATGCTGTGGCTCTCAGTGTTATTATGGCTTCTTAATATCTTTGGTACTACGATGGAATCAGCTTACTGCTTTGGGGATTGGGTTTTCTGGTATCTAAATAAATGTTCCAGTTCTGTCCTCTATATGGAGAGTTTGGTATATTCTGTGATCAAACATCATGCCACATTTATAGTCACAGTCTTTATTGTGATTGTGGGTGCTGTAAATATTGCCTTGGCATTATAGATGGCAAGATCACCAACTGAAACAATATAAATGGAAAATAAAGGAGGGACCATTACAGTGCTAAATGGGATTCCTACAGTTAGTGGGCATGACATGGATGAAGAACCAGCAAAAGAGAATGAGGAGTTGTCACATGGGTAGGAGGAAAATAAGGAAAAAGTATCATCAAGAAAACCTAGAAAGAGGAGGGTATCAAGGTGAAGAGGGTGATCAACAGTGTCAAAGGCCGCAGAGAAGTCAAAAAGGGTAAGAAATTAGAAAGGGCCATCAAACCCAATTAAGAAATCATTGATAATTTTGGAGAGTCCAGTTTCAAGGGAATGATGAGGTCACAAGTCAGATGGTAAAGAGTTCTAAGTGACAAGAGAGGAAGTAGAGATACCTATTGTAGATGTCCTTCTCAAAGAGTTTAGCTATAAAGGGCAGAAGAGATGTGGGAGATAGTGGGGATGGAAGGACAAACTGAAAGGTTTTCTAGGATGGACAAGACATGAGCATATTCATAGGCAACAGAGATGCAGTCAAAAGATGAGGAAAAACTGAAGATAAGTGATAGAGGGATAAGGACAGAAGGAGGCAATTTGCTACAGGAAATGGGGTGGAATGAGATAGCAGGCAGGTAGAGGGATTTCTCCTGGCAAGAAGTAGGGCTTCATGTGAGACAGGAGGGAAGGAGGAGATAGTGGCAGAAGGTATCTGAGTGATATGAAATGAGGAAGGAAGAAGAGGGAATTCTTGTCAAAATGTAGTGATCAGTTTTGCAAATCTTTCTCTTCTTCCTTTCTGAAGAAAATTTTTTGTCACACAGGATGGCTCTCTGAGAAGGGGGAAGCAGAATATAAGGATACAGAGGGAAATTTAAATGCTGTTAAAACAAAAATATCAATAATATTTTTAGAAACAAAAGAATGGATACAAGGGGCTAAAATAACACAGAAATATTTCAAGAAGCAATGAATTAGTCCTCTTTGTCAAATAGAAAGACATGAAAATCAAAGACAACACCAGTGTCAAATACAAATTTATTTGCAAACCATTATGAGAGATGTTTAAGATTCTGATCAATATTTACCTTACCAGGGCAGAAAAAGCAATAAAGGAACCCACAGAAAGTTCAAGCTGAGCTCCAGCAAAGACAAATCATTCTGAGGATGTTTATAAATTTTCAACTTAGAACTGAAAGAGTACATAAATGATTATCTATCTAGTCTAGTCTCTTCATTTTACAGATGAAAAAATTGAAAACCAGAGAGATCACAAAGTAACAGAGTCAAAATTCAAACTCACATCCTCTGACTTCAAATCTAGTGTCCTTTCCATTATACCATGCCCCTGAAATAACAACACATAGCCAGGGAATGCAACAGATCTCTCAGTGTTACTAAGACATTTTTTCCATCACCAATGCAAATGGAACCACTACAATTAGACTTGATCTCAGTATAAATCTAATGTCTGCTCCATAAGAAAAATAATGTTACTTAGGAAGATGAAATCAGGAAAACTGACTGAACCTGACCAAGTACACATGGATGAAATCTGTGTAGCAACTAACACAATTTCAGTGGCACTGGGCTATAAATTTGAAATATATCTCAAAAAGTTTTAGAAGAATTTAAAAGGAAGGGAAATTACAACAGGCAGCATTATCTAGGATATACTAGACTCATGATCAATTTCTCCTTTCTATAAAATGTTTGATAAGAATGGTCTATGCTGGGGGAAGGGGCAGGAAGAACCTGCAGCCTCAAGGCCACATGCGGCCCTCTAGGTCCTCAAGTGTGGCCCTCCGGCTGAATCCAAACTTCACAGAACAATCCTCTTAATAAAAGGATCTGTTCCGTAAAATTTGGACTCAGAAGAAAGGCTGCACCTGAGGACCTAGAAGGCCACATGTGGCCTGGAAGCTGCAGGTTCCCTACCCCTGGTCTATGTACATCAAGAGTATCCTAGAAGGGGCAGTTAGGTGGTGCAGTGAATAGAGCACCGGCCCTGGAGTCAGGAGGACCTGAGTTCAAATCCCACCTCAGACACTTAACACTTACTAGCCATGTGACTTTGGGCAAGTCACTTAACCCTAATTGCCCTGCCTTTCCCCCTCCAAAAAGCCAAAGGGAAATAAATAAATATATATGTATGTATGTGTGTGTGTGTGTATGTGTATACACATATATATGTATGTATATATCCTAGAGATGAAAACATGTGAATGGAGTAGGTTAGGCTTTCACTGATAATTTTTTAATGCAGACTGCATCTTTATTGGCAAAGACCTGACTGAGAGTTATAGAGAATAAAAGATAAGATTTAGTTTAATTGTTGGTTCCAAAAAAGCCTTTGATTAGGTAATGACATAAAGCACCATCTTCAACAAGGTCTCTATTAACTAGGTATCTCCCATGCATATTCTAAAATCATACACAAGTCCATGATAGATGAAACTACAGATATAACTTTGCTCAGCAAATTCTGGCTATCAGCATTAAGCAAGAAAAAAAAAACTAGACGCTTGTTAAAGGTGTTCACCATCCCAATTTTTAATTTCTAAAGGAGATAAACAGGCAGTTTTTAAAGGAAGAAAATGAAGTTATTAAGAGAAACATCAAAAAAATTTCAAAATCACTAAGTCAGGTAAAGGCACAAAAACAGGTAAAAGGAGGTAAACTATCTCAAAAATTTTAATGATGATAATATAATGATTCTCCAGCCTTGTGCAGTTATCAAATGCTGTTAATTTGCTTTATTTTAACAGAATTCTAGATCTAGAGTTGAAAGGCACCTCTATAGGCTCTAATAATTAAAATTCCCTATTAGGGGTTCTCTGTGTTAAGGTGTCCAAAAAGCCATGAGAAAAACGGTAAGTGAAAATTGACATGGATACAACTAATCCTCCATTTGAGTTTATTCTCTTGGTTCTAATGGCATTTAAACACACTGGGGTCTGTGACTAGGGTCTCAAAAGTTAGCATGTGAACAGAGGCTTCCATAAAAGCCAAGGAATTAGGGGAGGGGAAATGTGCATCAGCTCTTAAAATTCCCGCTCAATGGCATAAGTTTCATGACTTGTTTACATTCTACTGTCAGTCTGTACAGCAGTGGTATAGTGGAAAAAGCACTGGCAAAGGACTGAGATTCTAATCCTACCCCTGATTTTTCCTGTCCATGGGTGTACATGTCGTACAATCTCACTGATTCTCAGTTTCCTCACCTGTATGTACCATGTGTTCTGGACTTAATCTAACAATTTCCTCTCCCTTCTTAGGTCCCCAGAGTATGGATGCTATGTATCCTCAGTGCTTTAGGAGACTCCCAAGGGTTGGGCATGGTTTTTCTAATGCTACAGCTCACAAACCCCCACCCAATGCTTCTCCCCACCATGATTATCATCTGATATCAAACTAGCCAGCTTACTTAATGAGGTTTTAGAAATGGATATTATGGATATAATGAGCTTTTGGAAAGAGGTACTATGATTCTATAATAGATACAAAATATCCTCCCTGAAAAGGGTAGGAAGATACCATCCCACCAGGGGAAAGTAGGCTCAAGCTTCAACAGGCCAGACATGTTGCAAAGGGGTAATTCACAATTCCTAGAAGTCCTTTGATTGAAGTTCTCAACATACTCCCCTCAGGTATGCCATGAATCTGACTTCTTCATATTCATTCTATCCAGGGAGCCCAATGAGGACACTGACATCAATCATTGCTATCCCAGGAATACTGCTAGGATGCCTATTAAAAGAGCCCAAATCTCCCAGTCTTCCCTTGATCTTGAGGTCTTCCTCTAACCAAGGAAGAAGAAACTCAGATTGTGACTGAGATCAGAGGTCTTCCATGTACCCCCCAAGCAACTATTTCCCAGAGACTTGGTTGTAAGGTTTTTAGAATTGGCTATCAGAAGCATGAATTCTTCCTCCTCTACTAGCTCACTGGTTTTAACCAAACCCTACAAAGCATAACTAAACCTCTGAACCAATGTGAACAAACAACAAATTTAGACGATCGTGTTTTGTTCACATCTAATGAGGGTGACAGGGCTAAGCAGCCTGGGATGATTAGCGGGACGCATACCCTTATATGTAAAATAAATACTGGACTAAATGACTTCCAAAGTTCATTCCAAATGTAAATTCAAGACCCTATGATCTTAATCCCCAGTCAAGATTATTGGTAAGCTTTTTCTCAAGACTTCTTTATTAACCTCTCAGAATCAGGACAGCATATTCACAGCACCATTTTCTGTCACTGAGCTTTGTCGGCACTCACTATTACTAGAACCTCCTCTGAGGAGCTGTTTATGCTCTGGCTTATCTTGTTGTTGGCAACTTCTATGAATGAGGATGACACCTTCCTCAGCATTATGGCTTAACCTGTGGATTTAGGTTCTTACCTAGGAATTATTGCAGCTCTAACAAACTAAATAAATCATGAGACGCAAAAGGCAAGAAAGAAATATTTGTAGCACTTTAAAATCTTTTCTGTGTCTGATTGGTCAGTAGAAAACAGAAACATCTAGATCAGGGGTTCTTAACCTTTTTTTTTTCTGTCATAGGACCCTTTGGCAGTCTAGACTTCTCAGGGTGTTTTGTTTTGGTTTTGCTTTTTTGGAGAGGAGAGGGCAGGAAAATTCAAGTTAAGTGACTTGCCCAAAGTCACACAGCTATTAAGTGTTAAGTGTCTGAGGCTGAATTTTAACTCAGGTCCTCCTGAGTCCAGAGCCTGTGCTCTGCTTACTGCCACCTAGCCTCCCCTCAGGGTGTTTTTAAAAGTATAACAAAATAGGACTATAAAGGAAATCAATTATATTCAAACAGGTGACAAAATATTTTTTAATGATTTCAGACCCCAGATTAATAAATCCTGATCTTGATGATAATTTTACAGAATCTTCTATGTAAGGCAACTACCATTTAACAACAAATAGATTGAGTCAAATATCTTATGATTTGGAATAATATACACTTCTACACTATCAAGAATTTATCTTATCTACAACTTTTGTTTTTTCTATAGTATTATTAGCAACTCTCAACAATATAACAGATTTCACACATATAATAGGCATCATATTGTTGGGGAGGGAATTTGGAACTCAAAATTTAAAAATGAATGTTTAAAAAAAAAGAATATAATATGTGGAAAAGGAAGCCAACCTAGTTTGGTAGAGAGAGTTTCCTCATCTGGTAATTCCCTTTGCCAATGAAATCAAAGGTTTGGTCTCCAGCTCTAGCCCCAGAGTTATCATTACACCTAATAAGTGAGGTTTCTTTTTCCCATAGTATCTGTTATTTGGGGAAAATCAGGCATTATTTTTTTTTCATTTAATGATAGAAAGTCACTATCAAATTCCTTTTTCAAAATTTAGATTTGTTTTCCTTATACTTATCTTACAATCAAAATTTGATTGATTCAATTCAATTCAATTTCACAAGTATTTATGAAGTGCCTACTGTGCACCAGGAAATATAATTTTAGTGTTTCTTTCTTTTTCAATGTCAGATGATTTAAGATCTCATTGAGATGGTTATTTTCTCCCACAATGCAGAGTCATTATTCATCAATGCTTTCCATATAACTTTTGAACTCGTCCTCCTATAAATTTTTGAAGGGAAATCATCTAGTATCCTTCATCTAGATATCTTGATAACATTCCAGTTACCAAAGTAGCAAATGGGTTGTCCATCTGTCATCTACTTTCATTAAAAAGAGGTTCATCTCTTTTAAATTTATACATCTCTGATAATATATCACTTCCTATGCGAAATTTAAACATTTGCTATGCTATCTATATGCTACATTTTATCATTCTTACCATGTTTCTCTCCACGGCTGTGTGACTTACAATTTTTATTCCTTAAAATTATAATATGCCATGATTCATAGTCACATAGCATTACATCATCAAAAGAATACTGATGTTGAAAGCATAAGATTCTAGTTTAAGGAGAAGTTGGAGTTACTGAAAAGACTATGCAATTTGACCAAATGTAATCCAGTCTATTTTTCCTCCAACTCAATTCTTCACCCAGTTCACCTGACCTTACAATATCAAAGATACATGTATTGAAGGATCAGCTCTACAGACTGTTCATCCAACTGCATAGCACAATGGGTGATATTATTCATCCATTTTTTCCACCCTAATTCAGACTCTCATCATCTCATACCTGTACTATTAACCTCTTAAATCACCTCCTTATTTCCAACTCTTATCATCCCAGTCTCCAATCTAATTCGTGTTCCACACAACTATCAAATTATTATTCCTAAAACATAGATAGGTCTGATTAAGTCACTTGACTACTCAAAAATCTTGAGTAGTTCTTTACTGGTACTAGAAAAAGTGCAAACTCCTCAACATAACATATACATTCCTCCATAATACGGCCTCAATCTACTTTTTTCAGAGGCATTTCATGGTACTCTACTTCATGTACTCTACATTCCAGCCAAAGCAGCCTACTAATCATTCCTAAATTCACCATTGCATCTCTCAACATCATGCCTTTGCAACATATCCCCCATGACATAAGGTTAATCCTTCTTCACTTAACTTTTCACAATTCCTGTCTTCCTTCATAGTTAAACTCAAGTGATACCTCTTACATTAGTTTTATCATTATCTTCCTCCTGAAATTACCTTATATTTACTTATTCTTATAATGCTGGATGAAACAAAGTGGATGAAGTCTTGGACATGGAATTAGAAAGATCTGAGTTCAAATTCAGACTTAGACACTGTGTGACCCTGGCTAGTCTCTGTTTCAGTTTCTACATCTGTAAAATGGGGATAATAACAATACTACTTCCTAAGGTTGTTATTAAGATAAAATGACCGAAATTTTGTAATGAGTTTTGCAAAATTTAAAGCACTATATAAATGCTGGCTATAAGATTGTATCTCCCCAGGAGAAAGTAACCTCCTTGAACAAGGGCTATTTCCTTTTTGTCTCTGTAATCCCAGTGCCTAGCATAATGCTTTGCACATAATAGGCACTTACAAAATGTATGCTAAATAGAAATTAATTCCTGTGTGGATAGTTAGGGTTGAACAATTACAAACATAAATAATTAGAAAGACTCCACAGGGTTATAGGGCTTGATGTAACGAGCAAAATCTCATCTTTGGAAATGTGAAGGTCTCACCATTCACAAGAAATAACTATCATTTATATCATGCTCTAAAGTTTACAAAGTGCTACCGACACACATGTAGATGCAAATACAGACACAGATATAGATACAGATATAAATACAGGTATCTGTATCCACGGGGAAGCTCTTTCATTTGGATATTATACTGAACGTAATCCAAGAGAAGTAAACATCTTGGGTAAACCATACATCCCCCTTTTCTATACCTCATTTAATATTAATAACCAAAAGAATATCAATGTTATATGTTATTCTGTCTGTAAAGGAATCATTCATGACTAATATATGTATGAGAAATACCTTCTGGAGGACAGATATCAAAGGGGAATCCTGCTCTATAAAATAATTTTTTTTAATATTCAACAAACAACAAGCACAAGTAGATTCTTATACTCTATCAATCAATAACTGTCACTCTTAAGAAAAAGCCTGCTGTAAAGCAGTGTGAAAAACTGTTTCCTTCTATTTTCCTTAAGGATGCTCTCATTATATGTATAAATAATACTCCAAAGCACAGGAAAGTAGGCACACAGTTATGTAGCTACTGATACCTTCTCTGTTAGGATTTTGAGTAGTTAAGGGCAAGATTTTTTTTTTAAATCATTCAGGATCTTCCTCTTATTTGGTTATCCTGACAGATACACTCATCTACAAAATGGGGTCACAGCAGGACAAACCACCTTTCTGTATTCTTGGTATCTATTCTTTGTAACTTTAGTGCCATTTACACTTTTAAATGTGATGAAAAATTTTAAATATCTGTCAGAATTTCTTTAACAACCTTTTCTTTCCCTCAATGACAGTAGAGAGACTACAGTTGGATTTTAACATCACTCTTTATAGAAATGTCATTGCCTTTTCCTGAATCTCTTTTGTTTTTTCTCTGATTTCTCTAAAATATTGATCAGTTCTAGTAGGACTCAAAAAATTAAAATCAACCTGTTATTCTGAAGGATTCAGTTTAAGAATCATCATCCTTACAGAATCATAGGATACACTCAGAGATCTATTCAAGTAATTCAACCTTCACACTTTCAGATGTAGCAACTGAGGCCCAGGCCGATTAAGTGACTTGCCCAAGGTCATAAATGCCCAAGTAGTAAATACCAAAGGTAGAATTTGAACACAGGTCCTGAGATTACACAAACAATGCTCTTTCCATCATACCATGCAGCCTCCTACATGTCTAAGAAAAAAAAAGTAGGGAGGATACTACCATTTGGGGGAAGCAAGGTGGCAAAGTAGACAGACTGCTGGTCCTGGAGACAGGAAGACCTGAAATCAAATCTAGGCTCAGATACTAGTTGTGTCATCTGGGCAAGTCCCTCAGCCCATTTGCCTAAAATAAGTCCTTACTGGATCAATGCAGATAGGCTTGCACAGCTCAATGAAACTATAAGCAATGCCAGACAGGGTTACCCAAGACAGACAGAGCACAGTGGAGAGTTCTGGCAAAGAAAAGGTGATCAGACTTTTGGAGAAGGAAATGGCAAACCACTCCAGTATCTTTGCCAAGAAAACCCCATGGGAAAAGTAGCGCATAGGGTCACAAAGAGTCAGACATAACTTACTTATTGAACAACAACTACCATTTATTTTTCAGGAACACACATAGCATATAAAATTTCTCAACATATACTCTTTAGCTGCAAAGAATTTATCAGCAGAATAATGCTGACCTACTTTAGTATACTGCCTTCTCAGAAAAAGACTAATTTCTGTTTCTACAATTCATCATTACGTACCACATAACACCTCTTTTCAAAAATCTATATACTTATACAAAGATCTCCTAGTTAAAATGCAAAAGCCTTCTTTTGACAGTGGATAAAAATGTTATTGACCAAGGTAGAATTCTACAGAGTGATAGCTGAATTTTAGCTAGTGTTTCTTTAAAGAAACAAAGAAGCAGTTCCCATTTATTATGAAAATGCATTTAATTCAAGATTCAGCCATTCTGAACATTTTCAATTCTACGCAATAGAGGACAACCAGCTGAAAAAAATTAATCTATAGAGATTAAAAGTAATTTACTTCTTCTGTTTCAATATAAACTTTAATTAGCCAGAAGGTTTAAAATGCTCAGGCTGGAGTGATCTAAATAATTAACTGTTTAATAATAGAAGTCCTAAGACAGAGGGTTTGGATAGTTTTATTTACTGGAATATATAAAAAACATAAAACCAAAGGAAAGTTTTTATAAATTCATCATTTTGTAAGTAGTCCCTGTAACAGCTGTATCACCATCAACAGGACCAAGATAAGGCACACAAAATACACTTTAATTTTTAACGACCAAAGTTACTTAATACCAAAGAAACCATAGCAACTCACGTCTTCTCTTCATATGCTCCAGTCTCAGAAGATGAGAAGGTTGTAACCCTACTTGCCAAGACTAAAACCTCCACTGGTACTGTTACACCAATTGCCTCTCCTATAAAATTTTGCTGTACTCATCATTGTTATGGGTAACCAGGTGGTTCAGTGAATAGAGTGCCAAGTCTGGAGTCAGGAAAATGAATCTTCCTTAGTTCAAATCTGGCTTTAGACACTTACTAGCTGCACTACCCTGCTTCAGTTTCCTCATCTGTAAAACAAGCTGGAGAAATAAATGGCAAACTACTCCCATATCTTTACCAAGAAAATCCCAAATGGGGTCATGAAGAGTCTGCCACCACCGAAAAACATCTGAACCTCATTGTTACTTCCATCACTACTCTCTTTTCATCTTTCATCTTCAGTTTCTCCCTCTCTCTCATCTCTTGCTCTCTGCCCAGAAGTATGAGCAGGTGTCCTGTATCCCAAAACAATAGCAACAAAAAAATGCCTTCTCCTGACCCTTCATACCTGCTATACTCCAATATGAACTTCACTTTATTGTATTATCTTATGATAGCCTCCTTTCCAGAAAAGTAGAACCAATCCAAACTTTTACCAGAAATGAATTTAATGTAGCTTTTTTGGACGGCACTGAATTTTTAATCTTTTATTATCTTTGCCAGCTTAATAGACATAAGGTGATATCTCAGAATAGTTTTAATTTTCATTTCTAATGATAAGAAATTTTAATACTTTTTCACGTGATTGTTTATGCTTTTGTTCCCTCTCTCAAACACTTATTAACATTCTTTTAATAAAAATTTACTTATTGGATAATGGCTCTTATTATACATTTGTATTAATTCCTTACAGATTTTGCATTTCAGACTTTTTTCAGAAATATTTAATCACACCACATACCAAAGTAATCCTCAAATGGATAAGTAACCTTAACATTAACAAAATGGCTTGGAGAAGAATTCATAACAAACAAGGGGCAGAGAACAAAAAAAGACAATTTTTATTACACGATGGTGAAAATTTTTGCATAAAGAAAATCAATGCAATTAGAACAAGAAAACTAGACACTGGGCAAGGAGGATTTTTACATATAGTATCTATGACAAAGAACTGATATCCAAGATTTATAGAAAACTGACAGAAACAAGAACCATTCCCCATAGATAAGTGGTCAAAGGATATGAACAAAGAATGTTTAGAAGATAAAATGTGAATGATCAAAATCCAGCTACCAAAAGAAAAAAATGTTGCAAATCACTAAGAAACATCCAAATTAACAAAACTCTAGAGTTTGTGAAAATCAAACCAACAAGTGGACTTGTGATTTAATAGTAGCTAACATTTATATATCTCTTCGAGGTTTGTGAAGTACTTTCCATATATTTTCTTCTTTTATCCTCACAACAACTCTGAGAGTTATTGTTATCATACTATTATGATCTCCACTCTACAAATAAGGAAACTGAGACATAGAGGTTAAGTGACTTGCCCAGGGTCACAACAGCCAGGATGTATGAGGAGGTGAGATAAAAATGATAAAATCTGAAAACAAGCAATATTGGAAGAACAAAAGTAAGACAGGCACATAAAATGATACTTGAGTTATACAATGGTCCAATTCATCTGGAGACCAATGTGGATCCATGACAGAAAATTAGCTAAATTGTTCATAAAACTATAAGTCAATAATACCACTGGCTAGGTCTTTATCCCAAGACAATCAAGACAAAAGGGAAAGTCTCGTGTGTCCCAGATATTTACAACAGCTCTGTTTCTGGTAGCTTAAGAACCTGAAAGCAAAGTAGTTACCCATCTATTCAATTCAATAAGCCCATCAACTGGGAAATGGATGAACAAATTGCAGTATATATTTATAATGGATTAGTATTTCATTACAAAAAGTTACAAATGTAAAGAACTCAGAAAAACTTAAGATCTGTATGAAATGATACAAAGTAAACAATACCAAGAGAAAAAGATACACAATGAGTATAATAATGTAAAAGAAAATGCTACTAAAAGACATCAGAATTCAGATGAACACATTAACCAATGAAAAGGGTGAATTCACTACCAATGAAGATGAAATTAAAGCAATTATTAGGAACAATTTTGCCCAACTATATACCAATAAAAATGAAAATCTAAGTGAAATGGATGACTATTTACAAAAAATACAAATTGCCTAGATTAACAGAAGAGGAAGTAGAATACTTAAATAACCCCATCTTAGAAAAAGAAATTAAACAAAGCATAAATGAATTCCCTAAGAAACAATCTACAGGACTAGATGGATTTACAAGTGAGTTCTACCAGACATTTAAGGAGGAATTAAATCCAATAGTACCATATAAACTACCACATAAACTATCTGAAAAATATATTTTTTTAAAGTTCTATCAATTTCCTTTCATAACACAATTGTGGTTTTGATACCTAACCCAGGGAGAGCAAAAACAGATAACAAAAACTATAGACCAATTTCCCTAATGAATTTTGATGCAAAAATATTAAATAAATATTAGCAAGGAAACTACAGCAATACATCACAAAGATCATACACACACTATGACAGGGAGGATTTATACCAAGAACACAAAGCTGATTTAATATTAGGAAAACTATAAACATAATCGATCATGTCAACAACAAAAGCAATAAAAAAAAAATCATCTGACTGTCTCAATAAACACAGAAAAGCTACTGACAAAATACAACACATGTTCCTATTAACAACACTAGAAAGCATAGGAATAAATGGAACTTTTGTTAAAATGAGAAATAGTATCTCTCTCATAAAAAGAACAAATACTGTCTCCAAAGGGGATAAACCAGAAGCCTTCCCAGTAAAATCAGTGGCAATAATATACTAAAAATGCTACCTATAGCAATAGAAGAAAAAGAAATTGAAAGAATAAGAATTGGTAACCAAACTATGACTCTGTGCAGATGATATTGGAGAATCCTAGAGAATCAACTAAAAAACTAGTTGAAAAAAATGAACAACTTTAGCAAAGCTGCAGGACATAAAATAAACCCAAACAAATCTGGCATTTCTATACATCACTAACAAAACCCCGTAGAAGAGATAGAAAGAGAACGTCCATGTTAAATAACTACAAACAATATCAAATAGGTGGGAGTCTACCTGCCAAGACATACTCAGAACTATATGAACACAATTACAAAACTCTCCACACAAATACACATCTAAACAACTGGAGAAATATTAATTACTTGTGCATAGTCTAAATCAATATAATAAAAATGACAATTCTATCTAAATTAATTTCCTTATTCAGTGCCATGTGAAATCCCAAAGAATTATTTTACAGAACTAGAAAAAATAATGAAGTTCACCTGGAAGAACAAAAGGTAAAGAATATCAAGGGATTTAACAACCACAACCACAACAAAATGCAAAGGAAGGCAGCCTAGCGGTACTAGATTTCCAACTATATTACAAAGTGGTAACCATAATAACAATCTAGTACTGGTTAAGAAGTAGGGTGATAGGTTAGTGGAACAGATTATGTACATAATAAATAATGGTAAATGATGATAGTAATTCAGTGTTTGATAAACCAAAAGATCCAAGTTTTTGGTCAAGAACTCACAATTTGACAAAAACTGCCAGGAAAACTGGAAAGCAGTTTGGCAGAAACTAGGCATAGACCAACATCTCACACCATAAACCAAGATAAAGTTAAAATGGGTATATGATTTAAAGGGTGATGCATAAGCAAATTAGGGGTACATACAAAAAATTTTCTGTCCAATCTATGGATAAGGGAAGAATTTATGACCAAAAAAAAAAACACAAGAGATGATTGTGGAAGGTACAATGGGTAATTTTTATTACACGAAATTACAAAGGGTTTGCATAAACAAAAGCAGTGCAGTCAAAATTAGAAGGAAAGCAAGAAATTGGAGGTGGGGAGTTTACAGCAAGTTTCTCTGACAAAGAGAAATTTCTCATCATTCAAATACTCTTTGACTGAGAAATTTCACTGCTAAGAACATACTCTCAAAAAGAAAGGTCCCATATTCATCAAAATATTTATAGCATCACTTTGTGTAATAGCAAAGAACTGGAAATAAGAAGATGCCCTTCAATTGGTGAAAGGTGAAACAAATTATGATATGAGTATAATGAAATATAACTGTGCTCTAACGGATAACATGTTTCATTATCCATCTTCTGGAATACCAAATGATCATTGTACTGATCTTAATTTTTACAATTTTTAAAGTTGGTTTTACAATTCATTATTATTGTACAAACTGTTCTGGTTCTGCTCATTTCTTTCTTCATTAGTTTATTAAAATGCTCAAAAATGTTCATTTTTATATTGATGTTACAGTATAAACTGTTCTTCTGGTTCTTTTACTTCACTCTGCCTCAGTTCATACAAGTCTTTCAACATCTTTTTGAAATCATCTATTTCCTCATTTCTTACAATGCAAGTGTTCTAAGAAATTCATATACCACAATTTGTTCAGTCATTCTTCAACTGATGGATATCCCCTTAATTTCCAGTTTTTTGCATCGTCACAAAAAGACTCACTAGAAATATTTTTGTACATAAAGATCCTTTTCCTTTTTCTTTGATCTCTTCTGTGTATAAGTGTAGCACTGATATAACTGGATCAAAAGGTATGTACTATTTTGTCATTTTTGAGTGTGTATAATTCCCAATTGCTTTCCAGAATGGTTGTACCTTTTCATAAGTCCATCAACAGTGTACCAATGTGCCTATATGCCCTTCTAAAATACATCATTATCCTTTTTGGTCATTTTTGCCATTCTGACGTGTGAGACAGAACCTCAGAATTGCTTTAATTTGAATTTCTCTAAACAGAAGTTATTTGGAGCAATTTTTCATACAACTATTGACAGTCTGGGTTTCTTCCTTCGTGGACTGTCTATTCCTATCCTTAAACCATTTATTAATGGAGAATGGCTATTTTTATTACAAATTTGAAATAGTTCCTTATATATCTTTGAAATAAGTCCTGTATCTGAAAAACTAAAAAGAATTTTTTCCTACTTAATTGCTTCTCTCTTAATCTTAGCTTTATTAGATTTTTGAAAAAACGGTTTTATGTCTTTGATTTTATTCATTTTCTCTTCTGTGATCTTCTCTATCTCATTTGTTCATTAATTTTTCCCTTATCTATACATCTGCTAGGTATATTTTTCCCCATGTTTCTCTCATTTATTTATGATGTGTCTTTTTATATTTAGGTCATGTACCCATTTAAAATTTATCTCTGTATAAGACATAGGGTCTAAACTGAATCTCTCTCATACTACCGTCCAATTTTCCAAGCAGTTTTTGTCAAATAATGAGGGCTTATTCCCATTCTTTGGATCATTGTGTTAACTAACACTGGGGTATTGGGTTCATTTACTTGTGGATGTTGCATACCTAAACTGTTTCACTGATTAATTACCTTTTAAACAGTACCAAATTATTTTAATAATTACTACTTTGTAGTATAGTTTGGTATCTAGTACTGCTAGGCCCCCTTAATTCCTATTTCTTTTCTTTATTTCTCTTGAAAGTCTTGACTTTTTTTTCCTCCACATAAATTTTATGACTATTTTTTCTAATTCTTTAAAGTAATCCTTTAATCTAGAAAAAACAGAGTTTAAATGGAGACTGAAGCAATCTATATGCTATCACTTTTCCATGTTTGGTTTTGTTTCCTTTTTCCTATTGTCCACTCCATTGGTTACAACCCTCCTACAAAACCAGACTAATGTCCAATGTGAAAGTATTTGCAGATTCTATACTTGACTGAATGCCGCCATGGGGGGGGGGGGGGAAGGAGGGGAGAAAACTTGAAACTCAAGGGACTCCAGAACTGAATCTTGTAAACTAAAAGTAAATAAACAAATCAATTTTAAAAAAAATAATAAAGTAATCCTTTAGTAATTTGATTGATGTGGTATTGAGTAACTAAATTTAGTTTAGGTAGTAATGTCTTTTTTAATATGTTCATCCTACTCATGAGCAATTTATCTTTCACTAAATATTGAAGTGTGTTTATTTCTGTAAACAACTGTACCTGCATTTATATTGATCTTGTACATATCTTAGAAGGTAGACTCCCAAGTATTTTATACATTCTGTAGTTATTTTCAATGGCATTTCTCTTTCTGTCCCTTCCTGTTGGGTTTTGTTGGTATCATACAGAAATACTGATGGTTTTGGTAAATTTATTTTATATCCTGCAAGTTTTCTGAAGTTACTGTTTCAATTAAATTTTAGGTGACATTTAGTATACCATCATATCATCAGCAAAAAGTAATAATTTTGTTTCTTCTTTACTTAGAGTTATTCTTTCAATTTCTCTTTTCTGTCATACTGCAAACAACTGAAATTCTAATACTATGTGAAACAGAAACAGTGGCAATGAACATCTTTGTTTCAGCCCTGACTTTACTGAAAAAGATTCTAGTTTATTTCAATTACAAATAATGGTAACTCTTGATTTCATATATATATATATATATACTATCAATCATTTCAATGAAAGATATTTATGCCTATTTACTGTTGTTATTAACCAAAATAGCTATTATATTTTGTTAAAAGCTTTTTTCTGCCTCTACTGATAAAAGCATATGACTTCCATTAATCTTTAAATTAATACGGTAAAGTTTGTAGTTTTCTTAATATTAAGTCAACCCTGCATTCTTGGTAAATCCAAGCTGGTCCCAGTGTATAATCTTTGTGATATGTTGTTTTAGCCTCATTGCTGATATTTTATTTAAAATTTTTGCATCTATTTCTATTGTAAATGTAGAAAAGTCTACATTTTCTTTTTATTTTTTGATTCTCCCTAGTTTATACATTTAGTATATTTTTATGTCATAAAAGGAATTTGGTAGGATATCCTCTTGCTATTTTTGCAAACAATTTGTATGACATCAGAATTCATTGTTCTTTGAACGTTTGATACAATTCACTTGCAAATTCATTCAGTCCTGAAATTTTTTTCTTTGAAAGTTCAATTATGACTTGGGCTGCTTAAATTCTCTAAATCTTGTTCTATTAATTTGAGTATTTTATGGCTTTGAAAATATTCATTTATTTAACATAAGAGGCTGGTTTTGTTGGCATATATTTAAGCAAAACAGTGTCTAACGTATCCTTTTATTTCTTCTTCATTTGCTGTGAATTTTCATTTTTGATACCGGTAATTTCATTTTCGTCTTTCAAAGTTCTTTTTCATTATAATGCTGTTATTGTATAAATTGTTCTCCTAGTTCTGTTCATTTCTTTGAGACATAGGCCTAGTGGCATATAACTGCGTCAAAGGATATGCACAATTTAGTAACTTTGGGGTGCAAATACAGTTCCAAGTTGCTTTCCAAATGACTGGACCAATTCATAGCTCTACCAACAATACATCTGTGTGCCTCTTTTCCCACAGTCCTTCCAACATTTTTTATTTTCCTCTTTTGTCATCTTTGTCAGTCTGATGGATGTGAGATGGAAGCTCAGAGGTGCCTTAATTCACATTTCTCTAATTATTAGTGATTTGGAGCATTTTTCATACAATTATTAATAGCTTTGAGTTCTTCCTTTGAAAACTATTAACATCCTTTGACCATTTATATACTGGGGAATGACTTTTTTTCTTATAAATTTAAGTCCTTATCTATCTTGGATTAGAAGACCATTATCAGAGAAAGTGATGATTTTTTCCCCCAGTTACCTGTTTCCCCTCTAATTTTAACTATATCCGATTTGGGCAAAAAAGTTTGTTTTACATAATTAAGAATTTTCATTTTATTTTCTGTGATTCTATCATTTATTTATTTGTGAACACTTCCCCCATCCATAATCTGAAAGGTAATTTCTTCCTTGCTCCTCTGCTTATGTTATTACCTTTTATGTCTAAGTTATGTATCTATTTGGAGTTTATCTCCATATACAATATGAATAAAGGATCTACCTAGTTTCTACACAACACCTATGTCTTTATCCCAATCACTGGTAAAAAAAAAATGTTTGGCAAAACAGAACTAAGAATTTGGGTATTCTATTAAAAATCTCCTTCAAGTTAACACTGATTTCAGTTACCCTTTCTGCATGCAGTCTAAACCCACCTAACTATGCTATCATCCAACTCACATTTCTCCAGTTTGTCCACAAGGACCTCATGAGAGATTTTGTCAAATATCTTGCTGAAATCCAGGTATATTATATGCATGGTATTCCTTTGATCCCTGTCAAAAAAGGAAATGAGGTTAGTCTGATATGACTTGTTCTTGGCAAACTCATCCTAGCTTACACTGATCACTACTTTCTTTTAAAATTGTATGTTCACAAGTTATCCTTTAAGCAATATAGTCTGGAATTATGTTAAGAATAAGGTTGAGCACAGTGCCCTATAGTTTGAAGAAACTACCTTCCTGCCTGCCTCTGGTCATTCAGCAAGGGGACCAATTTAACTTTTTGAGTGATTGATTATTTAATTTTCATTTTTAAGTAACTGATTTAATTTTTTATCTTATTCTTCTCAGAGGAAGGAGAAGCAGAGAGAAAAGGAGATGAAGAGAGGGGAAGAAAGGAGAGGGAGGAGGAGAAAAGACAGAAGAGGAGGAGCAGGAAAAGAGAATGAGAGGAAGGAGAGAGAGGGAGATGGAGAGGGGGACAAAGGAAGGCAGGGAGCTGAGCAAGGGAAACACAATTATCAAATATCAGATTAAAAGTACAAAAAAACAAGGCTAGGAATGATGAAAATAAATTTTACCTAAAATTAGCCTTATTAATTCTGTTTTATCTGAAGATAAATAAAAACTCTATTCCAAGGTATCTGGTATGTGCATACTCAGGTACTGGTATTAAATTCTATGTTGTAACCTAACATTGCTCTCTCTCACTTACAAAGAGGTTTTTCGACTTAACTAAAGGATTCAATGCAGCTAGACCACACTTACTTATAGATCATTCCTCAGCCTGCCACTTCTTTCCATATTAATTCTCATCAATCTATTGCAATCCAAAGGTAAGTTTAGATATTTCTTCTTTAATTATTAAATTTTAATATCTCTCATTAAATAATCAAGTAGGTTCGGATTCACCTATAATCATCTCTACAACTACCACTACTTCTTATTTCTGGAAACACATTTCCACCATAAGATTAATTCACGATAATCAAAATCTCTTTTCAAGAATTATGTTCTTCACAAGTTAAAGGTTAAAAGAATTCCATTGGAAAAGACATTTTTCTTTATTTTCTTACACTTTGTCAAACTACTTCTCAATGGTTTCTTTCTCCAGCTTCTCACTCCTTAACACAATTCTCTTTATAATGTTCCTATAAGAGTTGAACAGTTCTCCCAAAAAAGTATTCCTTCACCTTATTCCAAGACACCACAAAAAAAAAAAAAAAAAGACTTCTCCACAGTTTCTTTCAAATCTTTCTCCATTAACTATCTTTGGTTTCTCTAGAATCTTGTCTTAAAGAATTGTATTTAAAACCATTACTCTCTAAGCTACCCTGCCTCTTTAAAAAATATTAAGTTTCTATACTCTCCAAAGGAAAGACTACCGAAGATGGCTAACATTTTCTTTTTGTTTGGGTTAGTTTGTTCTGTTTTGTTTTGTGCCTTTGCTGGGTCTGGGGGAAAACGTAGGCTTTTTTTCTTTTTAAAAATGACCAACTTCAGTCTAACTACAAACTAAAGAAACTTCATTCTAAGAGAACTCATTCATTTAATTCTTTCTGCAAATACTCCTGGAGGTCCTAAACTAGTCAAGTTTTCACCTACTACAACTTCAAGACAATTTACACAGAATTCAAAAAGATTGAACATGTCACCACTATAGGTACTGCCTCCCCTGACAAAATGCCTCCTCTACAACTGACTAGTACTTGAGACAGTCTTGAAGTTCATTACTGTTAAATCAACTCCATGATAAGCCTTTCAAAACTTGGCTAGGCTAGTAATCAGACAAAAGACATATAGTCCATCCTCAGGTCATAAGCCAAGCCTTTCAAGACCTATTAGTACTTATGTTCTGCTGCTGGCATAGTGTTTAAGAAACTAGTATCACCCACACAGAGAGTATAACTTTAATATAAAGTATTCTATGACTTCTCAAAATTCATATTTAAGACCCTATTTTCTACCTCATGTTTTTCACTACTTGAATCTTATACATGGAACATAATCAAACACAGTCTTCTGAAAAAGGAGGGAAAGAACTATTACCGCATGAGGAAAACATAGCTCTGTCTTTATGCTCTTCCTACAATATTTCAAGTTTGTAAGGGTTATGTACTATTAAAACATATACATGTTCTTGACCCTTGCAATTTTCATTTTTAATTTCTTGAAATCTACTAGCATTTACTACTTGAGATTCTGTTCAAATAAATGTCTGACAAGTTGTCCGATGCAATTATAAGAAGGTCTATACTTATTTTTATAAATGAACTATAGTACTTAATAACTATAGGCAGAATAAGTGAGATATGGCAGTTGAGTCACAATTTGTTCTAAGAAAAAAATACTAAAAATCGAACAAATTTCCAAAATGGTTCACAAAGAATCCAATTATTGTCCCAAATGAAGAGTGCTAGAAAGTATTTTTTTTAATAGAGCAAACATGATAGCTTATTTTGATTTGTTTTCAGTGGGGTGGGGATTTGGGAGAAGGGCAAACAAGAAGTCTCTATCATATAAATCTCTTAGCATCACCATCTTTATAAACTAAATTAAGAAAAATAACTAGTCATCAAAATAACAAGATAGAGTAAGCTAAAATAATAGATGAGTGCCCTTAAGGTACAAAAGGGGGGAGTCTACAAGACTGAGAGGAAACAGAATTTGGAGATATCAGCTTTTTGCAACAAACACCTTTTTTTTAAGTCAAATTGAAATCAAATTTCGATATTCTGGATAAGCAAAAGTATTCGAATCAATCTCAAAAGTATCTGTAAATACAAGGTAGGAGATAATTTCCAAATCTAAGGTATAGAACCCAGGAATGTTCAAGAAAAAAATATAAATCTAATCATTTTTACACTATTCTAGGAGAAAGAAGGCCAGTGTTCAATGTATTAGTTATCAGCACGTGTTTGTAATAAGCTACCTCACTGCCAGTGAATTAACCAGTAAATGCAATCATTTCCAGGATCTATTTCTGCCTCAATCTAAGTAGCCCTACATCAGTATTGCCATAGAACATTATGAGGCTTCAAATTTATTAATGGAATACATATAAACTGTCTCAGTACAATCTGGAAATACCAAAAAAAAAAACAACAACATAAAGAAAAGGAGATTCAGAGGTGTTCTTAAGTCAACTAAAGGAAATTATGCCTTATTGCATACCCAAGAATTCTTCCTCCGGCCTCAAACGTTTAACACTTACTAGCCATGTGACCTTGGGCAAGTCACTTAACCCCAATTGCCCTGTCTTCCCCCCTCCAAAAAAGAAAAGAAAAAAAAAGAATTCTTCCACCTACTATTTTATGCATATATAATTTAATACTTAGAGGAACAAATACGAATACACAATTCTCACAAAACCTCTACTCATAATACATTTTCTTCAAAAAAAATCTGATTCCATGGAACAGAATTTGGGAAGGAGTGTAACACTGTCATACATAATGGGCACTGGAAAGGAGTCAAAGTACAGAAAAAGTAACCCACAAATAAAAGAATGTGTTTTGCTGTTATTGTTTCCTTTTTGTTGCTTTGGGTCTGTTAGGGTTTTGGAGTGTTTTCTTTTTTTAGGGGGTTGTGTTTGTCCTTCATTTCCAAAGAAGAGCATGACATCAGGGAAATGATGACATGACTTGCAATTGACTTTGATCTGAGTGAGGGAGAGCTGTGCTTAAGGGGGTAAGGGAAGAAGAGAAAGAAAAGCAAATTGGTTGCATTCAAGTTAGTAAACATTTATTTATAATAACAGGGCAGCTAGGTGGTGCAAGTGGATAGAGCACTGAGCCTGGAGTCAGGAAGATCTGAATTCACATTTGACCTCAAACACATACCAACTGTGTGACCCTGGGCAGGTCACTTTACCCTGTTTGCCTCAGTTTCCTCATCTGTAAAATGAGCTAGAGAAAGAAATGGCAAACCACTCTAGTATCTGTGCCAAGAAAATTCCAAATAGAGTCACAAAGAGTCCGACATGACTGAAATGACTGAATGACAACAAATTTGTAATAACACAAGCTAAAACTCTAAGGTTTCACTTCACACTCATCAGACTCACAAAGATGCCAAGACAAAAATGGTAATTTGTTGCAGAAACTGAAGACAGGTCCATTAATGTATTGTTGGTAAAGCCCTAAATTGGTTTTTAAAAACTACTCTGGGGGAAAACAACATGAATTGCTATTTTTTTTTAAGTCACTAAATTGTACATAACCTTTGACCTGTGATTCCACTGTTGAACATATATCCCAGATAAATTAAAGACAGAGAAAAAGAAATATATACTAAAATGTTCATAGTAGTACTTTTTGTGGTAGCAAAGAATTTGAAACAAAATAATCCATCAAGTGTGGTACAGCTAATAAAATTTTGGCACAGAAACGTAATGAAGTCCATAAGAAACAACAAATAAGAATAATTAAGAGAAATGTGGGGAAACTTGTATGAACAGATGCAGAGAGAGGTAAAAAGCACCAAAAAAACAATTTACACAATGACCACAATACTGAAAGTATTGCGAAAGTAAAGTATTTACTAAAAGTAAAACTGTTACTGTGCCCGATGCAATTATCGATGTTGACTTCAGAGAACTGGCAGAGTAGCACAACTCCTGCCTCTTAGCAAAGTGATGAAATATAGATCTGGAGTAGGGCATATGTTGTTATTAACTTTTGTTTTACTTAACTGTTTTTTATACATGCAGTGGAGGAAGGGGTAATACCAGGAAGTGACAGTGATATAAAAAAGCATCAATAAAACATTGCTTTTTATTTTTTAATAAAGCTTTAGAGTAGAAAAGTCACACCTTCAACTAGGTTAAAATGAACTAGCCAGCATTATAAACTGGAGAGTGTACAGTTCCTAAAAACACTGAATTTACTAAACTTTCTGAGCTATCTAAATACATGCCATGGTTAAGATTTTAGACATCAACAACGAGTATTTATTGAATTCACATATTAACTTATGTACACAAATGTATAGAAAAGATGACAATTAACAAAGCATATTTATTAAGCTCCTTCTACCTTCAAGGCACTGTTCCAAACAACAGAAATAAAAAGACAAAGTGAAATTGCCCCTAGTGTCAATGATCTTACATGCTATACTGGGAGATAATATGTACATACGTAGGTATACAGTATACAAAATAAACAAAAGTCACATCGTTTTGGTGGGGGGAGAGAACAGATGAGGGAATGTCAGAGAACACTTCCCATACAAAGTAGTGCCTCTACTCAGCCTTTCAGGAAACCAGGATTCTAAGAGGAGGACGTAAGAAGGGAATGTATTCCAGGCATGAAAGACTGTCAGTGTACAGGCAGAAAGAGGAGGAAATAGAGTGTTATGCAGAAGGAATAGTAAAAAAAAAAAAAAAATGCCATTTGGGCAAGACAACAGAATATACAAAGGGGGAAAATGTGTAATAATGCTAAAGAAATAAATTGAAGTCAGACTGCAAATGACTTTAAATTCCAAAAAGTATAGTTAAATTTGATCATAGAGATAACAGAGAGCCACTGGCGCTGACAGAGTAAAGAATAAAAGATGATTCCATGTTAATTAGGGGAAAGGATTTTTGGCATTGTGTGTGTGTGCGTATGTGTATGTGTGTGTGTGTGTGTGTGTGTGCGTGTGTCTAATAAAATGAGTTCTTAATTGTGTCTTAGAGGACACACACTTGGAAAAGGGGATTATCAAAAGTGGGTAATAATCCAAGAAGAGTTAGTAACAAGACATGAGACTTGCCTAGCAAGAGTAGTCAGCATGCATAATACCAACTTAAGAAGGTATCAAATGGCTATCATAAAAACTATGATTTAAAATTAGTAATTTGCATATGCAGGAAAAAATATCGAAGACTAAATTCTCCAAAGCTTTCCTAGAGAAATTTAGTACTTAACTGAAACTGGTCTTTAGTCAGTAAATAGATCTTGAGACACACCATTAAAGATTACTTTTAAAATAACATACCAAATTTCAGTATCATCTACTACTTTTATATTTAACAAAAAATGATCACTGAAAAGAAATGCTGCCTCCTCCCACTCATCCCCCCTAAAAGGCGGTCATAAGCACTGAAGAAGACTGAAAAGTGTCATTTTAATAAAAACAGATCCACCTAAGGTGACCTGAAGAATCAATCAATAAAGAAATATTTGTTAATACCTACTATGTGCCAGGCACTGTGTTAGCAGTTAAGAATATAAAGACAAAAATGATACAGCCCTTGCCTTCAAGGAGATTACATTCTTCAGAAGATTTTGAGCTAAAGAGAGCTTTGGAAGACATCTAAACTAGCCCCTTCATTTTGAAAATAATGACACTAGAGTTGAGTGATTTACCCAAGCCCACCCGGGGAGTAGCAGTAAAAAGTTGATCCAAACTGGATGTTCTTCCAACTACAACTTTGAGTTTTAAAATGCCCCTGAAAAAGTACTGCCATAAAAAAAAATCTTTGCCCTAGCAGTACTGATTTCTCTCAAATCTCAATCCCAGAGATAAATGACCATAATATACACCTGAAATAAACTTCCACATATAAATTACTCTATGTAATTATGTATTTTTGTCTGTACTTTGCATAGTCAAGTAAATCTTACTATGTTTTCCTAACCCATAATTGATATTTGAATTATTACTGATAATCCATAATTATCATTTAAGTGCTATACTGGAACACAATGAAAAGCTTTGCAATCTAGCTAAAATTTGATCCTTTTTAGAAACTAAAAACAAAGGTATCCTATTTACTTCAGACTAATTCCACTTTAACAAAATCCTGAAACTGTGGTGTTTCCTTTCAAAAGGTACTAATATGCATACCCACTAAGGAAGAAAAATGGCAGGAATTAGTGGTTCCAAAGGAGTGCAAACCATCTACTTATTCCCCTACCACAGGAATCCATTTCACTCCACTGGGGGGCAGTAATAACAAGGGAAGATTGGGGCAATGAAGTGCCTTTTTCTCAGGACAGCCAGTGGGTGGCAGCATTTTAGGCTACAATCAAATAAAACATCAATTCTTACTCTCCTCTGACCTGCATCCTCAATGCTCTATTCCCAAAAGTACTCCAAAGTGAGGTTGGCACCTCTTAAAATTTAGTTGCCAGCACAAAAATAATCCCCCAGGAAAGCCCAGTTTGATTTTTGTCTGCAAAGAATTTGAATTTGAGTTACCCAAGCAAAGTAGTATGAATTTTCAACTTAACTAGCACAATGCCATAAGGACACTATTAACAGAAATTATTATATTCCTATAAAAATATCAGTTACATCAGAGTATATGCCATTTCACTGACTTGGTGTCATAGCATGACATCATCATGAATGCATGTCTTACGTTCACAAAGTATGTGCACAAGGTTATCTTTTGTTACTTCTAAAAGAAATTCCAGCTATGCTCCAGCAGGTAATTTTCTGGAAACACAGAGATATCTCATGAACTGTAGTCACAATTGCTGCATGCTTTCCAGCATGGATAGAAATTTTTAGATATAGATTTCAGCTTGATATTCTATGTTTGCAGCACACTTTCAAAGATGATCCTTCACCTGTGAGATGCTGCAAGAAGAGCTTCACAATTCATATCTATGTATCCATGTTTTTGTTCTTTATTCCACATTTACTGTATCCAGTTTTGTCTTTGTACTTCATCCTTGCCCCCAAATCAGAAACCAAACATCAAATGCTGCACTACTAAATGAATATCACACTTTACCTTTAACTAACAGCTTTCGGTTCCTATACCAAAAAGAAAAACTACATCCTGAACATGTATTCTTTTTCCTTTCACCATATTGCCTCATTTTCCTTATTCCAGATATTTTCACCTGTGTAAGAAAAAAGGGGGGGGGGGAAGCTAGATATTTCCCCTTTTCCCTTAATGATCTCAAGTGAAGAGAAAAGGCTCCCTTTTTATTTGGAGATGAGGAAAGAGAAAGGAGAAAGTCATCAAAGACCAAAAATAAATCTTCTTACTAATAGCAATGTTTTACATAAACCATTACACACTGTCCACACCTGGAACAGAAGAAAAAATATGCAGCTCTGTGGGAGCTTCACACTCTGAAGGAGAAAGAGGCCAAGGTATTTAGGAAGCCCATATCTTTTTCCCACGTCAAACCCACCAGATTTGGGGATTTTTTTCGTCCCCCTTCACGTGTGCATTTTTTTCCCCAAAAGCTTGCTTCCAATCCTGCCTCCTCTAGACTCCACAAGAAATATAGCACGATCTCTACCAAAGAGTCTTTATTCCATTCCTTTTCCCAAAGGAATTACCATCACTCTCCACAGCAGTTCCGTGAACCATTTCACACCCCACTGGCCAAACCCCCATCCTATGCCTTAAGCTGGCACCTTTCACAAATAATTTTCACAGATCATTTTTATCTGCATTTCGGCGGCACCTTTTGTAGCTCGTTGTAGCCAGCACATCCTCTGCCACGTTTAGCAAGGGAGACTTCTTCGCATCGATTCTTGGGTGCACCACCCTAAGCTGGAGAGAGGACTCGCTCTTCTGGTACCAAATTCCATGACACTACCGCCGCCGCCGGGGACACTGAAGCCACTAACACTAACCCCCCCTCCCTCCCCCTCCCATGAGGCCCGGTCAGCGGGTGCCTGCCACCTGAGGTGCCCCCATTTGGAGCCTACCGGGCACCCAGAGTCCCTCCGTGAGCCATCCCCACTCCCCTTCCAGCCCTATGCCCCCCATATCGGATTCATGGGAGGGGGAGGAGGAGAGGGGGGAAGAAGAGGATGAACATTCACAAGTCATAGGAACGAGGAACAGTTCCCTTCCTTCCTTCCTCCCTGGCCGTTTTTCTCTTACCTGCTTCTCAGATGGGTGGCCTCGCTGCAACCCGGCGTCAACGCCCACCCCCCAGTCCCAGTCCCGGAGAATCCGGGGAGGTGGGGGGCTGGGGGGGGTCTTCTCTGCAAGCAGAGGCGACGATCCTCCTTACTCGACCCCAGTAGGGACCTCCCCGAGTCTCGGACTCCCTTCTCTCAGCGGCCCGGGTCTTCTTCGTTAGGAGCCTTGCGGGGCCTCCCCCCACGGGCCAAGTCCAATCCGCTGTAATCTTATTCCTGTCACAGGAGCCGCGGGCGGCGGACACGGCGGCGGCAGAGGCGCCGCCTCCTCCTCCTTCTCCTCCTCCTCCTCCTTCTTCTTTTTCCTCCTCCTCCTCCTCTTTCTTCTCCTCCTCCTCCTCCTCAGCCTCCGCCTCGCTCCTGGGGATGAGGAGGGTCTCGGTCTCTCTCGTGCACTCTCGCTCGAGCCCGGGGATAAGGAGGGTCCCGCGCTCGCGCCCGTAGATAAGGAGGGTCTCGCGCTCTCGCTCCTCTACTCACGCCCGCAGCCGCCCAATTCCCCTTTCCAGAGCTCGGGGTGGGGGTGGGGGGAGAATGGGGCGGGGCCGCTTCGGAGGAGGTAAAGAGGTAAAGAGGCGGGAGGCGGGGGGTGGGAGGGAGCGAAAGAAGGAGGTGAGATGGTAACCTCACCGGTTCTCTTTTCCGTCGGCTGGGGCACCAGCGGCGGGTAAGGCGAGTGCGCGGTGCGGAGCCCGGCAGCTGAAGCCACGGGCTTGGCTCCACTAGTGGCGCCCACCGAAGCGCTGGGGGAATCGGACCCCTAGGATGGGGTGGGGTAGGGTGGGGCGGGGAGGAAAGCAAACCCCGCTGCTCCCAGGCCCTCCTACCGGGATCTGAAGAAGGCGGAGCGATCCAGGAAAGGAGAGCGCGTGCGTGGGGGCGCGTGCGCCCCCGCCCCGCAGTGTCCTATACTGTTAGAGGAGGGGCAGGGATGGGAGGAGGAGATGGGTCTCGGGCCACCCTGCTAGACTAAGCCTTATCCATACGAGTTCTGAGCATCCTAGGATCATAGACTTAGACCTGGAAGGTACCATCTACTCCTACAACCTTCGTTTAACAGATGGAAAAACTGAAAGCTTTTAGAGGTTGAATGACTTGCCCAAGGTCATACAGGCAGTTAAGTAAGGCTTGAGTTGTCTTTGCATCCCTAACCTGTTCTAAAAGCTTATTGAACTGAAATGACAAAGATCTATTTGAACCCAGGTCCCACGACTCCAAATACATTATACTATGTTCTGTCTAACTCTCTAGTTGAGATATCAACAGACTGATAAGGAAGGGAACCTCAAGAGGCCTCATTGAGAGTTGAATGACACTGGTTGTTTGGCATAATATGAAATAATTGTGTGAAGGGTATTGCAAACCTAGAAATGATATATGAATGCCAGCAATTATATTATTACTAGAAGAGAGAAAGAAAGTCACCACCCTCCCAAAGTATATACTTTCCTGGAGTGATATCTGCAGTCAGGCGCTCCCACATTAGGAGCTAGCTTTCTATTTTTGCTGTTTCAAGTACCCAAGTCTTTACCTCCTACACAAGGCACCTTCCCAAAACCCTCCAGTATTCCACTGTCCCAGTCCCAGCAGAGTCTTCTTACATAAGGGTCCTCTTGGAGGCATTTCCACAAAATCAACTTAAGTGTTTAATGTATTGCTGGCTGATCTCTACTTAATGCTGCAATGCTGTCTTTACCTAGAATTCTTAACAGTAACAGTAATTTAGGGTGTCCACAACTTTCTGCGGACAGATAGGAGTAAGGAAATCCCAAGGTTTCCTCTGTCTGTCTGATCAACAATAGAAGCTCTTTCCTGCAGGGCTACCAGTTCTGGCAAAAGAAATGACCAACCAAAATTTCATCTCGTTTGGGTTTCCCTCTATCCCCAGCCAGGCCTGATCAGGCTCAAGAGTGGAACAAAATGAGACACTCAGTCCAGCTAACATTTAACAAAGGCAAATTTACCAAACAATAGCATGGGAAGAATATTCAAAAATATTCAGCAAGGAGGAAGCATTGATTTGGTTGAACTCTAATTGCCTGCTTCTGTCTGCTTTTGCCATTTTGGAGAACATCAGAAGCATGTGTTAGGTACCCACCCCCACCCCCAACCTCTAGTGCTGGGCTTCAGTACTTACCTGACCAAGAAGTTTTGTCAATTTGTTGTCTCCTGAACCAACTAAATTTCAAGAACGATTTCACGGGGGAAAGTAACCTAGCTTAGATTGGGAAAGACCTTAGTAAATGTTGCTCCTTTGGCTTTTGCTTCTGTCTACAGTGACGGTAACTGTATAAAAACAGATTATTACTCTGAAATAGTTCTTTAGTGTCATTCCCACAGCAAAAATACCTATTTAAGTTAGATGGAGGAAAAAACCCACAGATGACAGAAAGAAGACAAAACTACTCAATTCCTATTTTTCATCTCTTTCTCTGCCAAACTAAACTTCAGGCCATGAAGTATAGAACAAAAAATGGGAACTGAGCAAAACCTAAGCCAAATTGGAAGAGGATGGTCACCCTCATTTAGTGAAAATCACTCTGCTTTGATGGACTTCGTCCCAGCTATGTGCAGATGTGATTGTTGAGCAGCTTTTATTGATCTTAGAAAAGGTATGGATAAAAAGGAAGTATGTAGATTTGGTGACATATATGCTTAAATTGACTTGACAACTGGACCTAGAATAGTGATCTATGTATTGTTATCGACCTGGAGGGAGATCTCTGGTACAGTGGTCCCTTTTTTCAATCATGCATCCCTTTTAGTAAAAAAAAAAATTGCACATGTACGAGTTTTATTTGTTTATTTGTAAGGTGTGCTGCTCATGTAAAATGTGTATATTCACACTGGATGATTAAGCATATAGACAAGCAGCTGAAGGGGAGGCATGGATAGATATCTTAAGAATCTTATTCACCCTTCTCCAAGGGAGATGATGATTCCTACCTTTAAGATAACAGGAAAAAGAATTACAAGGCTTACTACTCTATTCTCAAGCGAGAGAGAAAAAGGTAAGAGACCAGGATTATGTCTGTTCTCCCTATATATTACTGGTCTAGGGGCATGCTTTTTAGTTTTGAAAGTTTATATCTTTCCTGGTTGCTATTGCCTAATAGGGGAGGATACCCCAAGCTTACTTATACTCCCTGGCTTCCTTCCAAGTGCTAGTTACACAGAAGACCAACACGAATAGTGAATAGCCAGTAAACTCGTTTATCCAAGCAAATAGTAAACAGAAATAAGAGAAGTTACACAAATTAGACTATATCAGAAAATACCCAAGAATAAATGACTCTCTAGATGGGAATGGGATGAGATCTCCTTTCAACCAAGAGAGTCCCCAGTTTTACCCAAAAGGAAATTCCCTGAAATCTCTAGGGAAGCAAACTGGAAAACAAGGAAGATGTTGAAGAGCCCACTTTGCCTGCATGTCTGCCTTCCAAAATCTGTCTCCTCAGAGCAGGGACCTAAAATAATCTGAAACCACATGTATCTTCTCTTGAAGCACAAATGAAGAATGTCTCCTCTCCAAAGCTCTCCCACCAACTCCATCCTTCATGAAGGCTTTCACCTCTATTTTACCTCCCTATCCTGAATCATGTTCTTCAGGCAGCATGCAGCATAGGACTGCTCTTTCCCCACCCAGTTTGATTGGGGAGTCAGGTTATAGATTTATAAATTGGGCGTGTTTCCTGTTGTTGTTCAGTCAGTCAACTGGCCTTTATTAAGTGCTGACTATGTGCCAGGCACTGTGATATACAAAGAAAGGCAAAAACAGCTCATGGCCTCAAGCAACTCATAGTCTAACGGGAGAGACAACATAGAAAACAATATGAACAAACAAGATACATATGGGAGTTCAGATTGTTTTGATGCTTTGTTTTGTGGGCTGGTATTACTGGAAAATATAAATATATATATATGTATATATATATATATATATATATATACATGTGTATGTATTGTATATACATATATATATATGTGTGTGTATATGTGTGTGTATAAACACACACACATATATATGCAAAGGTTTCCGTTGAAATTCAGTTTCCATCTTCCCTGATGTCAATCAATTGTTCTTACAAGCTAGTAGAAAGTATTGCAATTTAGCATTTTTAATAAATAGCTCCAAAACCCATAGAAGTCTCTAAAAGATTTTCAAACAGGTTAGAAAATTGTGTTTCTAACTTGTTAAGTATGTATTATGAGAATTTTTATAAGTGACACACTTCAATCATTTTCACTAACAAAAGCTTAGTTTGCAAATGTCTCGCTAATCACGATGGCTCCATATTATCATGAGTTAATATCTCAGCACACAATATGTACTTAGAATAAGGTTTATTATTGTCAATAGTAGACATAAAGCCATGATTCAAATAATCTTCTTGATTATTTGGAATTTGGGGGCGGTTGCTGATTTCTTGTTGGATTTCATTAGATCATCATTGTTTTTATCTCATAATGTGACTAATGAAGAATTTATACCAGGAGTAAGCAAAATGTCAGCTGTGCCATTTTAATGTTTTGGGTTTTTTTTGGCTTATACTTCCATTGTTCAAATTACCTTTAATCCCTAGTTTCCTTCAAAGAACTTTTTAAGCCACATGCCCATTATGTGAGGGTTAGTTTAGTGAAAATTAGATAAAAATGATCTATTAATCCACTTAATCAAACACATGGAACTGTGATAAATGTCAATATGCTGGGTAAGGCTACTCCTGTGAACCTTTCCATGCTGTAGAATTCCTCCTCTTTCGTTTAGATATATCATGTTCTGCATATGACAAGTGACCATTTGACAAATGAACTAAATGAGCCAGTTCTAGGACATCAATGTCAATCTGTACAGCAAATATTAGTAGTCATCAAGCAATATTTATTAAGCACCTATTCAGTGCCAAGCCAAGCATAAAATACTAGGGATATAAAGAAAAGGGTGGGGGGGAGCAAAGATTAATTTCTTTCTTATTTTCTTAGGTATCTATCTATCTCTCTATCATCTCTCTATCTATCTATCTAAAGAAGTTTTAATATTTTCTTTCTGCTCTCCTATTTCACATTTCCCTGAGTTGCAAATATCCCACTTTGGAGACCACTACCTGAATGAAATGTTTTACAGGACTCTGTTCTTGACCCTATTCTCTTCAACATGTTTATCCAGTGACTGGGAAGCATAGATATGCTTATGAAATTTGCAGATGACACAAAGCTGATGAGAGGGATAGCTAACATGATAGATAATAAAATCAGGATCCAAAGATATCCCAACAGGCTAGAAAGATAGGTCAAATCTAATAGGATAAATAGAATATCCTGCACGTAGGTTCAAATAAAAATCAACCACACAAATACATAGTCAATGGATCAACCAATCAACTAACATCAAATAGATGTTTACCACATGCCAGAGCCCAGGAAGGACTAATAAGACAACAGCTCATGTGAAAAAGACCTGGAAGTTTTAGTGCACTTACAAACTCAATGAGTCATGCAACATAGCAAGCAAGAAAGGTAATGCAATTTTAAGCTGCATTAGCAAGTCAAGTACAGAACAAAGGAGAAGACAGTGTGGTTAGACCACATCTGAGTTTCCTATTTTGTCCTAAACTCTTTTACATCTTCTCTCATTCTCTCTTCCTTTAGTCTCTAGCAAAAACATAGCACAGACTTACACAACTTGGCAGTAGGTTTGGGCTGCAGATAGGTTAGACTAGAGACAGACTGACGATGCTTGGTTGCCGCAGGTCACATGACAAATGGAAGAGTGCACAGTGATAACCCTGCATTTTTTGTGGGTAGCCTTAAATTCTTTGGCAGCAAGTCTGGCATAGCAGCTATGTGGCAATGTGGATGAAGCACCACACCTGGAGTCAAGAAGACCTGAGTTCAAATCCAATCTCAAGACATTTACTAGTTGTATAATCCTGGGTCAGTCTCTTAATATCTGTTTGTCTCAGTTTCCTCATCTTTAGAATGTAGGTAATAGCACCTCTCAGGATTGTCGTGAGGATCAAATGAGGTAATATTTGAAAAATACTTACCATAGTGCCTGGCACATAGTAGAAGCTTTTCTTCTTTCCTTCCTTCTCATGGAGACCAAACCCTGTACTTGTTCCCCTGATCCTGTCTCCTATGATCTCTTTCAGGAGGTTGGTTGTGATATTCTCTTTCCCCTAAACCTCAGTCTCTTCCTATCTGCTCTCTCAAACATGCTCAAATATGATATTACCTATCCCTAAAACAAGAACAACAAAACCACTTCACTTGATACTACCATCCCTTAAAGGTATTGTCCTATGAAATATCATCTCTCTTTCACAACCAAACTCCTAAAAGAAAATCATCTACCTTAATTGCCTCCTCTACCTTTCCTGATTTCTCAGCCCTTTGCAATCTGGCTTACAATTTCACTATTCAACTGAAGTTGTTCTCTCTTAATTGTTCAATCCAATGACTTTTCTTTTTCAACACTCTTTGTCATCTCATTAGATCCCATGAGTTCTATTACCCCCATGAATATGATCCTCAGATCTAAATAGCCAAAACTAAACTCTCTTCTATATTACCAACTTCCTATTGGATATCTCTAGTTGGATTTCCATGGGTAAATCAAACTCAACATGACCAAATCAGAATATATTTTTTATACTCCAGATTTCCCTATTTTTTGTTCAGGGTACCATCATCACTCCAGCTACCCAAGTCCACAGTCTCAGTCATTCTTGACTCTTCCTTCTCTTTCACCTCCCATATCTGATCAATTGCTATCTCTCATCCTTTTAACTTCCACAACATTTCTCATATCTGACCCTTTCTCTACTCAGACAATCATACCATAGTTAATATAGACTTGTACTTACCTGGACTTCTCAGTAGCTGTAGTGCCAATGCAATATTCACAGTGCCCACAGTCAATATAAATATACCTGCATGGTGCTCAGTCACAAAATATAATATACTCTCCACATATAAGACAGAAACAAAACATTTATTCAGAAAACCAGAAAAAACCCCAGAAAACCAGAAAACCAAATCCCAACACCAGGAAACTGAATCCATCATAGCAACACAGAATTTAATGCACCACAACATAGCAGAGAGCCACACCATCCTTTAACATTCCCACAAATCAACAGAAGACCAATATTTACTCAGAAGCCTATCTGTCTCCCTTTGGATGTCCTCTCCTCCCAACCATCTAGCTTGCTCTGACTCCCAGCTTCCTGTGGGCTCTGCTCCACCCTCTAGCAAACTCCTCCCTCCACAGGCTCCTTGTGATTACATTCAGCCTATTAGGGGACAGAGTATATTTTCAAAGCAGGGAAGATCTTCAAATTACCATTACCATTACAGTGGTCTACTAATTGGATTCCCAACTTTCAGGCTTTCCTTTCCCAATCATTCTTTAGCACAGCTGCTAAAATGATTTTCCTAAAGTACAAGCCTAATCATGTCACTCTTCTAAATAAGAACATTCAATGGCTCACTGCTGCCAAATACAAACTCTTCAACCTGGCATTTAAAGTCCTTTACTATTTGGCTCTGGCTCATTTTTCTGGAATTATTGTACATTACTACTTTCCAGTTGTTCTAAAGTTGAATGACTGTTTTAGAAGGTAATAAATTCCCTTTTACAGAAACTGGGTATCTACTTGTTAGGGCTATTGCAGAAGGAACTCTACATAGACAGATGTTGAATTAGATGACCTCTTAAATAGAAACTGTTAGGTGGCATAGTGAATCAAGAAGACTGTGTAATCCTGGGCAAGTCACTTAACCTCTGTCAACCTCATTTTCCTTGCCTGCATGGTTCCTCATAGCAAATGGGATCAATTAAAATAATATATTTAAAGAACTTTGCAGACCTTAAAGCACTATATAAATGTTAGTTTTAAATAACCAGCACACGAACATACAGACATTCCTCCAGAGTCTTCTCTCTGGAGCTTATTGCTGTCTTGTCCTGAACTATGATGTCGTGAACTCTACCTGTGTTATTGGTTATGCCTAGCCATTGCTCATTTGTCCTTACAAACCTGCTAGTTACAAAGTGAGGTGCCCTTCACTCAAAGGACCATACCCTAGTTCTCTAGGTGCTGGCTGGTCCATCTTAGTTCATCCCGTTAACTCCCATGAAGCACCAGAGAACATTAACATATACATAGAAAACAAGTCTCTGGTAACCATCATAAGTTACATATGTTACATACTGTGGCATGGTAGATAGAGTGTGAGCCCTGGAGTTAGGAGGACCTGAATTCAAATCTGGTCTCAGATACTTACTAGCTATGTAACCCTGGACAAGTGACTTAAGCCTATTTACCTCAGTTTCCCTCATCTGTAAAATGAGCTGGAGAAGGAAATGGCAAACCACTCCAGTATCTTTGCCAAGAAAACTCCAAATGGGGTCATGAAGAGTTGGACACAATTGAAAATGACTGAACAACAAAAATATAGCACTCTGAAGTGCGTAAAACACTTTACATATACCATTTCACTTTATCCTCACAAAAATCTCGGGAGGTAGCGGCTATTATTATCTTCATTTTACAGATGAAGAAAGTAAGGCAAACAGGTCTTACCCAGAGTCACACAACTAGTAAGTGTCTAAGCTGGATTTGAATTTGGATCTTCCTACCTCCAGCTACTGTTATGCTATTTCTTTAGGGATTGTAAGATTTGTACCTGGCAAAGCATCTCAGAGATCATCTAGTCTAATTCCTTCACACGTCACATGAAGAAAATGAGACCCAGAGAAGTTAATTGACTTGTCCAAGGTCAAACAGGCAATTAAAATAATAGGCATTATGTATGCATATATAATTTACAGAAAATACTAAATGAATGTGAATGATCTATAATGTGTATGTGTTCATGTGTGTCTATCTCTAAAGCTCACCAAATACTTCACACTCAATAACACTGGTGCTCTGGTGAGTAGAACATTTCTCACTTTTCCTTCCATGACTCTTTCCTTTGATGACTTTGCAACTTTTCCCCTCCTGTCCAGTGACTTTGCTTCTTTCTCAGTCAGTCATGTGCTTCTATATAAAAACAACCTTAATGACAGCCACCTTCCTTTCCATTTTCTGGAAAATAATAATGATAACTGATATTAAAAAGTATTTTAAAGTTTTCAAAGTACTGAGTTTCAAAGGGCCTCACAAGAGTTAGGACCCATAGGCATTATTAGCCCTGCACTATTTCCAAATGAGGAAACTGAAGTGACTTGTCCATAATCAGAGAACTAGGAAGTATTAGAAACTGAATCTGAACCCAAGATTCTTTTGACTCCTAAGCCCAGCACTCCTTATTATATCACATTGGCATGCCCTCTAACTTAAAAGCCAGTGCTTTCCGACACTGCATTCTGCCTCAAACTCATTCCTGGTCTGTGTTCTTGAGCACAGGGATTCTGTACTTATATTGATTCAGCCTGTCATCACATCAACATGAGGATGGCTATATTTGGCTGGGTGAGAAGTAGGAAAGAGCAAAGCAAATTAACGTTCATGACAAGGTGGTCCTACGCATATGATGGCAGAGGAATGTGATTTGTGAGAGGAAACGAAGAGGTGAAGGACTATGTATTCTTTGCAAGAGAGTGTTGCTGATTTTGTGTGAGTGAAAATGGCATGGCAGATAGAGTATTAGACTTGGAATTAGGACAACCAGGATCCACATTCTTCCTGTTGACACTTACTGGCTGTGTGACCATGAGCAAGACACCAAGCCTCAATTTCCACATTTGTCAAATGGGGATGATAATACCTCTCATACATCTCTCACAATTTTGTTATTTTGTTCCAATGAGAGAATGTATATAAACACTTTGCAAACTTTAAAGTCTTATCTAAATTTTTATTATTATTGTGTCTGTTGTTATTCTTGTTTTGGCACCTAGGTGGATCAGTGGCTAGAGTACTGGACTAGGAGTCAGGAATGACAACAACAACAGCAACAAGCATTTATACAGCAATTTGAAGTTTAAAAAGCACTTTACAAATATCTCATTTTTACTCATACCTGGGAGGTGGGTGTTATTATTAAGTGGGAGGTAGGTGCTATTATTAACTCCATATTGCATATGAGGAAACTGAGGCAGACAGAGGTTAAGTGATTTGCCCAGGATCACACAGATAGTCAGTGTCTGAGGGAGGATTTGAACTCAGGTCTTCTTGACTGCAGGTCCAGTGCTCTTTCAGCTATGCCACCTGTTGTTCTTCCTTCATTCTCAAAGAAGACCAATGACATCATGAGGGTGATGTCTTAACTTATGCATGAATTGGATTTAAGTAAGGCAGAGCTATGCGCAGACATCAGCCTCACTATCTCCTCCAGATTCATCAGAGTCCAGTGGCAAGACAAAAGTCCACCTAGTTTCCTCTTCCAAGAGGAAGTCCTGAGTTTAAATTCTGCCTTAATAATTGGTTGTATGAGCCTGGGTAAATCACTTAATCTGTCAAAGCTTCAGTTTTCTTGCCTATAAAATAGATAATAATAGCACCTACTTCACAAAGTTATTGTGAGGATAAAATGAGATAGCATATGCAAAGCACTTTATAAACTTTAGAGGTCACTATAAATGCTAACCATCCTTGTTCTTATTGCTAACTATTATTATCTAAAAAATTGAAAGCACTTATTTGTGAAAGCACCTGCTCTGGTATAGAAACAGGTGACTAAACAACATCACTGGCAGGGGAAAGGCTCTAAAATCATCAAAGGAATTTTTTTTGTCATTATAGATTTTATAATAATAGCAGTTATATATGTAGCACTTTAAAGTTTGCAAAGCACCTTCCATAAATAGGTGCTATTGTTATCCCCATATCTCAGATGAGGAGACTGAGAAAGATTAAAAGACTTGTCCAGGGTTACAAAACTAACAAGTATCTAAATTAGGATTTGAACTCAAGTCTTCCTGATTCCAAGTTCCATACTCTTATCTGTTGCACCACCTAGTTGCCTCAGAGATAGCACAAGTCACTTAGTCCAATTCTCTCATATTACAGATGAGGAAACCAAAGCCCAGAGAGAATTAACTTTTCCAAAATCACAGATGCAAAAAACCGTATTTTTCCACTTAATTGTCACAGATTTTATGCCAAATTTTTTTTGCAAAAAAGTGGGGTGAGACCATTATATGAAGTTTTTAAAGCAATTTGTGCTGGTATTACTTAAAAAGCATTTATTACTAAACTGTCTTTGGTGCAAGATTAGGATGCACAGAATACTGATGAATATACATTAGACTTGGGAAGATGCAAGTCCTGCCTATTCCCCTTGCAACTATGACTCTTCATTGGGTTCAGTGACAATACCTTAGTACTGTAACACCCTAAACAAACCATGCAAGTTAGCATTTGAAAATATACTGGCAATGTGCATGCCCTGAGATTTCTAGGCTCTCCAATCACAGTGCACAAGAGATAAATGAATATCCATATGCCACTGGTGAATACATTGCTGTTCTGTTTCCCTTTAAAGCAAGGTCACAAACAGAATTATACCATGTGATGGTTATGCAATGAGAGGTTATAAAGCAATTTTGAGACTAAAAAAAAGGAAAAGAGAAAAGTGCGACTGTTATGCGGTGAAATTCAGTAGCAGGGGCAGAATTTAAGGTCTTGTCCTTTGACTCCAAATCCAGTATGGTGGTCACTGGAGGGAACTGCCTGCTGAGGAGCATATGAATTTGCCTGCCTGGAGTGAGGGTACTAACCAGGCCTGGGGACGATTAATTTGAATTGCAAAATGATTTGACCCGAATCTTGTTAAATGACAGAACCTTGGATAATTTAACCTGTTGATTTTTTAATTGTTGGTGTGAATGTATGAAAAATTTCCCACAATCATTAGAATGTACTGTGTTGGAAGAAAAAGTCATTCTTCAAATGCCAATATACAATGCATTTCAAAAGTAATTCACTTTATAATGTGCTTTACTCATTGCAATCTGATGGCTGAAGTTTCTGCAATTAATAGCCTTGAAAACCTGAATCATCCTTGAATCAGCTGAAGGATCTGTCTGGGTGGTTGTCTGTGAAGGTTATTTCTATTGAATTGTGGGAGAAGAAAACAGCATATTCCTCTTCCAAGGTTCTCTACCACCTGACCTCTCCAATCTCATCTCTTGATATTCCTCAATATAGTTCCTTTTTGAGCAAAATCAGCCTATTTACTGTCACTCTAACAATTGGTTTACTATATTCAACTCCCATGCTTTTGTTCATACCTTACCATTCTCTCTACCTGAAAACTTCTTCCATCATTCCCTCCCTACCCCTCATTCCATTTCTAGCACCTCTTTCAAGACCCTACCTCAAAATTCATTACCTACCAGTAGTTTTCTGTGATTACCCTCATCTTTATTGAAATATTTCTCTATATTTGTTCTCAAGTTGCTGAACGTGTGCAGATTCTATTTCCTAATTCAGTAAGAGCAGAAAAAGCTTTGAATTTGGAATCAGAGAACTAGGATTTAAGTACTGAGTCTGCTAATTGCTAACTAGGTAACCTTAGACAAGTCACTTTACCTCTCTTCTCATCTGTAAAATGAGATGGTTAGATCAGTGGATCCAAGTCAACAAGTATTGTTTAAGTACCTGTGATATGTCAGGCATTGTGCTAAATGCTAAGGATACAAGAAGCTCCCAGTCTAATATGGGAAGCAGCATGTAAGCATCTATGTACATGCAATATAAATACAGGAAAAACTGATGATAATGAACAGAGAGGAGGCAGTATTTTTTAGGGAAATTGGGAAAGTCTTCTTGTAAAAGGAATTGTGAGATTTTAGCTGAGACTTAGAAGGCTAGAAAAGTAGGAAGGAGCCACATTATGAAAGACTTTAAAATCTAGATAAGGTAACCTCTGTGGTCCCTTCCCACTCAAAAATCTATGATTTTATGACCAACTGAAATCAATATCTGTTTGGTGCCTTATAATATCACAGTGTTGTACACATATATAATATAATAAATGCTCTCCTAAATCAGACTAGTTCAATATTTTATTTCCAACAATGACTGAGGAAAGTTTTATGGGGAAGAATAAGGTCAAATTCCAAAAGGTAGGGAGATAATGTATCCTACCCAATTTATTCTTATTAACCCACTATGAATCCTTAATCTAGCAACTTATCAGAACTTTTCTTTGACTGGGAAACAGAATGAATAATAGAAAGAAAATGAAGAAAATGGTTTTGAAAAACTATCTCTGCCACTGGCTACTTATGTGAATTTGGAAGTGGTACTTTACTTCTCTTGGACTTTAGTTTCTTCATTTGTAAAATTAAGAAGTGGAACTCTAAGGTCCCTTCAAATTCAATGAATTGATATTATCTCCTTCAATCACCTCTTGGGATAAAATAATAGAGGTAACATGCATGGTAGCACAGAAAAATAACTGAATTTGTGTCAAAGTCTTCATTCTGCCACTTAATAGCTATGTAACCTTTGTCTCAGTCATTTCTGGTCCTCCACATGTTCTGGCTAAGTACTAAAAGACTTGGCACTTTGAAGCAACAAAATCTACATGGTCACTTGGTCCCTATGATAGCATAAAGGAGAGATAGCTGCTTCAAAGAGAATTGACCCCTCAGGAAGAGTCTCTCATTCAATAGACTTTAAAAGGAATGACCCCACCCTCTAGACTTGTCTCTGTTTTTGCCTGCTTGGTGGATCAGACTTCTTTAAACCTCCCCCTGAAAGAGTTGGGGAAAGGCATGCTTTCCCTCCCTGAAAGAAATGTCAAACTGTTTATACATAACAACCAGTACATGTGCTGGCCAAGGTGAACTTGAGAGAATCTTGAAGTTCTACCTCTTCTGCTTTCAAAAAAATAAACAGAACCATTTTGTGTGTGCTGACTGAACCATACAATGCAGTTTTCTTTCCATGGAGCACATTTATATACATTACTAGCATACCAACTTCATGGGATATATTTGGATATGTTACTTCTTTGTATTTGGATATGTTCCTTCTTTATCATAGTGTTGGTACTGATACTGTTACCAGAAGTGAGCAAATAGTGATCTTGAAATAAACATTCCTAGCCTTGGTAACTAAATTTGACAGGTCAGGAGCTACTGAGTTCTTTGGTGGGAGCTGCATAATAAGAAGAGTTTCTGGGGGATGATCACTGACAAGAGGAGAAACCCACTCTTGGCCTGGCTTACCAGTAGACATCAACTTTGAGAGAGAGAGGGAGCATACAAAGCAGAGTAAAAGGTGAAATGCTAATTTTGCAGTATCACAAAATATTACATAATTTAATGTTTTTAGTATCAAACTCCTGAGAGAGTGTAATAGCAGTTCTAAGTTAACTGCTGTTGGTTATTTAATTTTTTCTTGAGGCATGCTCGTGAGGTTTTGTGTGTGTGTTAAATATTTCTTTTTTGCTGAAGAAATAAATCCCTGTCCTAGATCTGATTTATGTAGTATAAGTGAGTCCCCTTCTACTCCCCATTTTGGAGAAACTCTAAACATGAGCCAAACTTAGACGTTAGTGATCCTGGGGTTCCTGGACAGGAGGTAAAGAACCAGAGAATTTGATGGGTTTTTTTATTTGGTTAGTTTTTTTTTAAAGATCCTAGCCCATATAACATATAAAATGAGGATATTGGGCTAGATAATCACTAAGATCCTTCCAACTCTAAATGCCATAACACTGTGAATAAATACTATCAATTCATATGGGAGGGAGAGATTCTTATAGGTTGGAATCAACAGACAAGGCTTTGTAAAGGAGATGGTACTGAAACTGGGGCTTGAGAACACAGAGAAGAAAGAAAAGAGCATTCATTGCAGACAAGGAGAAGCATATCACTTTTTCTATGTGGGAATATGTATTTTATGTGTGGGTATAGGGAATATGCCATCCTGCCTGGATTTAAGAGTTTTTAAAAGGGGAACAAGGGGACAGAGAAAGTCAGAAAAGTAGGTTGGAGTCAGATCATGGAAGATTTTGAATGTGAGATTAAGGAATAGAACCTTGTATTTTGGCAATGAGGAACTATTGAAGGCTTGTCAAAGAGTTATTGAAGCAGGGCAAAAATAAATTTGGAGTTGTAGGCAAATTAGTCTGGCAGCAATGAGCAGGATAGATTATATGGGGAAAGAAACTGAAAACAAGGAGACTGAATGAGAGCTACTACAGTAATCTATAAGTAAAATGATAAGGACCTAGTTTAGGGTATATAGTTATCAGAGGGAATCAAAATGATGGAATAAATAAAAAAATTTTGAAAAAAAATTGACAGAACCTGGCAACTGATTAGATATGGGCTATAAGACAGAAAGAAAGCAAAATGAGTCAGAGCATTTTGGAAGGACTGTGAGGACTTTTGAAAGGATAGAAACCTTTTTCTTTTAGCAAAAGCTTTGGAGGATTGAATGCCAGTATTCTTCATTTAATTATGGATAGGTAAGACAGCAGTATCTAAATGGGAGGAAAAAATTTAGTCTAACATGATTTTGCCTATAGTAAACAAAGGCTTTTGGTAGTAAACTCAGATTTGAGAAGCTTCAGTTATTGCATTTTAGTCAAGAAAGGTCTTAAATTTGTCCCCAGTAGAAAGCATTCACCTTAATTTAATTGCAAGTGGATTATCATCCATTGGACAAACTCTTTATAGGTTCTGACTTCTGATTCCTTACTTCTATGTAGACCTGGTCAAGGCAAAAGATTTACATTTCCACTGCTCCCACAATTAATGACCAAATAAAAGTAAACAATTGAATGAACTAAAGAGAGGAAATTACCAATCCACATAAATATATTAAGAATAGGAGATATTTAAATTCAGTCACATTGGAAATATCTCCAAGTAGTATAGAATATTAAAAAATATACAGAAGCCATTTTGAGTGTCCTGATTCAGAAGAACACAATGTAGTTTTCTTTTGATGGGATACATTTACATACATTACTAGCACACCAGCTTCATAGAATCTACTTGCACGGATTTTGCATGAAAGTTTTACTTTATTTTTTCTACTCTTGGAATTGGGCAATTGTAACAATGAGTGAGTTACCAAATACTATCAGCTGACAGTCTACTGGTAGGAGATTTCAGTACTGGAGATCCATAGGATTCTGAGCTTGAAAAATCAAATGGGTTACATATTTTAAAATTTTATAGCAATTCTTTTTGCTGTATCAAAGAACTGGAAATTGTGGGTTATCCATCAATTGGAGAATGGCTGAACAAATTGTGGTATATGAATGTAATGGAATATTATTGTGCTGTAAGAAATAATGAAAGGAATAGTTTTAAATAAATTTGAGAAGACTCATATGAACTGATGCAAAATATCTTATACAATGACAATAATAATATAAAGACAAATAACTTTGAAAGGATTTAAAACTCTCATCAATGACATGACCAATCACGATTCCCAAGGACCAGTGATGAAGTACCCTCCTGACAGAGCGGTAATGGACTCAAGATGCAGAATGAGACGTACATTTTTGAGACTTTGCTAGTTGTTTTCTTTGACTATATGTATTTGTTGTTTGAGATAACATATGTAAAGCACTTTGCTAACTTTTAAGCACTGTATAAATACCAGTTATTATTACAAAGGTTGTTTTCTTTTCCCCATTGACAAGGTAGGATGGCAATAGTTTTGCCAAAAGTAAGTAAAGGAAAAAAGAAAGAAAAAGAGTTTGTTGACGCATTTTTTAGTACATGGAAGAGAACTGAAGGAAGGTCAGAAGGAAACACAAATAAACAGGACAGTTTTGAAAGGTAGATATTGAATTTATTGTAAGTATCATGATGGGACTGATCAGTAAGGGACCAGTCCTGGGAGAAGGAGCATTTGGTTAACCTACTTAAGATGAAACAGAACACAAGCCTGGATCACCACGTCAGAGAATGCATAGATATTCAATAACTTTATTGTAAGCTTATTGCCTAGTAACGAAAAAGTTCTTTGGTTGGCTGTTGACCCAGAACTATGCACGTAAAAAGTATTAATTAGCCATATCAACCTCTCTTTCCTGGTGGTGATAGAGGCAAGAACTCCTATAAGGGAAAAAGAGATGGCAACAGTGGCCTGTTCTCCCTACCTAGACCAATAGGCAGCTGGTAATATGGCATAGTTGTTTTTCTCTCTCTTGTTTCTAATTTTTCCTGATCTTAAATGGTTTATTATAGATATTTATGGCATTGCAAACTTTGAAAGATCATAAGAACTGATGAAGTCTGAATGCAGATTGAAGTATATTTTCCCCTTTCTTTGTTACTGTTTTTTGTCTGTTTTCTTTTGCAACATGGCTAATGTGGAAATGTTTTACGTGACTGCACATGTATAATCTATATCAAATTGCTTGCCTTCTCAAGAAGGGGGGGAGGGAGGGAGAAAGGGAGAGAATTTGGAACTCAAACATTTTTAAAATGATGTTAAAAATTTTTGTTTATGTGTAATTGAGAAAAAAAATTTAATTAAAAAAAAAAAAAGAAAGATCATACGAATGAACTTACAGAAGTCCAGCAACTAGAATCCATACCAGAGTTTGCTGGCAGCTGAAGTCAATATGCCCTTGAGAAGAAAACTACTTGATCCAGTGGCTGAGATACCATGTCCCTGAAGAAAGGAAGTAAACTTCCTGTAGCTATGCTGAATTTGGAAGTGAACTTGGTGGAGTTAATGCTTTGTAGCAACCATTTCAAAGTTTGAGTATGCTCCTAATTTAGGGGCAGGTACTTTTGTATTTTCATTCTTGCAAAGTCTTCTCAGAAAATATCTCTTTGTTAATTAATGTTAACTGGTTAAATGATATCAAAATGCTATTCAATATACAGGGAAGATATTAACTGGCACTGGAATAAAACTCAAGCTGACATCCACAACCCCTCAGGGTTACCCCTAGAATCTTGAGGATAAGATGTAGTAGCCACCCTCTGGGAGCCCAACTTCCCAATTAGAGTTGAAGTTGGATAAGAACCCCCCAGAATATATCTAGGTTACATGTGGGGCCGTATCTGGGCTACAAATTGGATTCTTTGCATTTGTGTGGATGCAGTGGAGAGATTATGTACCTGACTTTAGTTACCAGATTCCCTAATTTAAGTCACACGTCCTTAAAAGAAAACAAGCTGTGTGAAATACTTCCATAGCTTCATGTACAGTTTTCTTTTTCTGTTCTACTTCATATATGGAAAGGATCGTTTTATGTGGTGTTTATTAAGTTCAGAATTTTTAAAAATGAGGAATCACTTAGTCCAAATCAATAATTGTTTTTAATGTCCTTTATGATATGACTAATATTTAACTGTCTTTTCCCTTGGTGTATCTTTGTTCACCTACTCACAATTTAGCAAGGCCCAGGCACGTCTTCCTTTCCTAATTCCTGGGGATTTATTTAACCTTCCCTAAAATGAGACAAAGTTGTTTCTGAGACCTGATCGATTGGGCTTCCCCAATGAATCCTCTGTGTGACCTACAGACATAAAAAGTTCCACTTATAGGCAGTGGGAACCCCTCAGACTTGGTGGATTCCAGAAAATCATTCAAGTCACTATGTCCTGCCCAGATGACCAGATGCATTTATATAGAGAGATGAGAGGGTACATATCCAGAGAAGCTCAGTGCAACTAAAACCTTGTTGCATATATTTGCTCTGTTGAGGGCAAAGTAAACCTCCTTTTGTTAACTGTTCAGTGACTTGTAAGGGCCACATTTCATCCCAACATCAAATCTTAAATAAGTGGATGTTGACATTAAAGTCACCTCAACACCTTTACAGATTCAAGTTTCTCTGTACAGAGAATGAAGAACAGCAAAATCCTGAATTGTGACTACTGGATCATAAACTCAAGTATGTAGACCACAGGAAGGATGGAGACAAATTCTTTTGGGGATCTTTTTCAGGAGGTGATCGGTGAATTCTTTCAAGTTCTATTTTGGTCTCGGGTTCTAGAATATCTGGGCAATTCTCCCTGAGAATTTCTTGAAAGATGCTTTCTAAGTTCTGTTTTT
>CM053586.1:213209324-213232254 GCA_028646515.1 Pseudochirops corinnae
TTGTATTCTCTGAAGTTCAGGGTGCTGACTTTTCCCCCTGAGCTAGGTAAATGATATTTGATCAATTAAAGTAAGATTGTTAACCCATTTTGAGTTGCTTTCCTTTAGAAAAGCAGATCTAAGAACCTGTGCTAGCAGCCACCCTGGGTGTGCTGGGGTGCTTGCTGATACAGTCTTCCATTCTTCTGTTCTCTGCTGTTTTTAGGTTTCTGAACATGTCATCTTTCTTTCCTGTGTTGCAGGTTTATAAGCATCCTCTGAGTATGAGCTTAAAACAGGGATGACGCTGACATTTTGCAACTGAGTAGGGGATCGAGTCCCTGTCCCCTGGACTGTTTTCAAAGGCACTACTCAGAGCAAGGCTGTCAGTCTGTCATTATATCACATTCCTTCCAAGTGGGGTAGATGGGCAACTTCCTGCAAGCTGATTGTTTTCCATTTTACTGCTTTTTGTGGCTTCAGTCAGACTCAGGGAAACAAAATACAAACTGGGACAGATACTAAAGAACTATGGTGTCCAAATAGAGGCCAAAAATAGTGTGGTACCAGTAAAGACAGGGCTGGGTATGGTTGTATGGACTGGACCAGTGGACTTTAAAGGGACTAACTAGGGGCTGCCATGAAATGAGGGATATGCTAGAGCTAGCTGGAACCTGCTCGGGAAAACCAATTGTTAAATTTTCAGTGTGAGCATTTATACCTCAAAAATCAGCAGATAGTATAAATCAGGGCTTGATTTCTTGTGTTGTTATTTGTATAGACTTAAGAAAGTGTTAATAATGAAGATTAAACGTAAAACTTTGTTGTATGTTGTTAAACACAGTTGTTAAACATTTACCAATACACTCTTGCATAAAACCAACTGTTCATGGTGAGATCAAGCAGGGGACAGTTACATACCTTAGAGCTTCCCCCTGTTTTCTCTAAGTATTTGCCAAGCTGATCTAGGCAAATTCCAAACCCAGAATTCTTTCCCTGGCTCCCTTTCCCCATGCCCTGGGTAGCCAATAGGAGAGTAGATCAGAGGTAACTCAGTTGGAAGAAGCAGTTTTGTTATTGTCCTGTTTGAAAGCTTCCTGACAGCTTCTTTTTGATGTGCCAAGGCTCATTTAGATTTATCCTAGTAGCATTCAAAAAATCACATGGCCATTAAAATATAAATCATCTAAGTCTTATGAATCAAGTTGGTCAGTCTAGAGTAGAAAAACCTAATATGGATTAGGGCCTCAGAGCAAAAATGAGAAATTTTTTTACTTTAGTGATTTTACGTGTGTGTGTGTGTGTGTGTGTGTGTGTGTGTGTGTGTGTGTGTGTGATATCTTTTGATTCATATCTGAATGAATTGGCCTTACTCTGTCCTCCTCCTCCTTACAGACAGCCGGTAATGGCTCAAGATGTAGTGGATGACTTTTCTATGTCTAACCAAGCTCTAAGCACTCCACAGCACCTGCTTCAGCTACCTTCATGGCCATTGGAACAAATTGTTCTCATTCTCCCATTCCACCAGGGGAAGTCCTCATATGCTTGGGGTAGACACCCCCCTAACTCACCAATGGGTTTGAGACACCTTGGTTACCCTCAACCTGGTTTATCCTGTCTGATGAAACAGTTTGCCAGGGTGTGGCTGCTGTGCATGTTATAGCTTCTTGGAGTCACAGGTGAAACAGATGGACACCAAAGGTGGAAAGCAGCTTTGAAAAGGGCTCGGCAGCCATCACAGCAGAGGTAGCAGTCCTCCCTAAACACACTTTACATATGGTTTTCAACCATGTTGTTAAATGCTTTCAGTGAGGATGAGCACGGCATCAAGGTCAGCTACCACACTACTGGTAAATTCTTCAGTTTGAAAAGACTACAAGCCAAGGCCAAAGTGGAAGGAGTGTTGGTGTATGATTTTCTGTTTGCAGATGATTGTGCACTCAATACAGCCTCTGAAACTGAGATGCAACAAAGTATGAATAAATTCTCTGCTGCTTGTGCTAATTTTGGCCTAACAACACCAAGAAAACACAGGTACTCCATCAGCCACCACCATACCATCCATACATGGAACCATTGGTTACAGTAAATGGAGAAGTTTTGAATGCTATGAGTAAGTTCACTTACCTTGGTAGTGTACTTTCCAGGGATGTACACATTGATAATGAGGTTGACATAGGTATTCCTAGAGCTGACTCAGTGTTTGGGAGGCTCCAAAGGAAAGTATGGGAGAGAAGAGATATTAGACCAACTACCAAACTGAAAGTCTACAGACCTCAATGTTGTATGCCTGTGAAACCTGGACAGTCTTCTAATGCCATCCCAGGAAACTGAATTGCTTCCATTTGAATTATCTTAGAAAGATTCTAAAGATCACCTGGCAGGATAAGGTACCAGATACTGAAGTCCTTACTTGAACTAAACTGCCAAGCATTCAAACTCTGCTTCAGAGAGCACAACTCCAGTGGGTGGGCCATGTTGCTTGAATACAAAACATACACTGGCCAAAAAGACCATTTTATGCACATACATGTCAAGCATTCACATGGTAGCCAGAGGAAATAATGCAAGGATACTCTCAAGATCTCTCTCAAGAACTTTGGAATCTATTGTGTGACATGGGAGACACTAGCATAGGGCTGCTCATCATGGCGTGCCCACAGCAGAGAAGGTGCTGTGCTCTATGAGCAAAGCAGAATTGAAACAGCTCAAAGGAAACACAGGCTGTGCAAATTTAGAATTAGTGAACTCCAAATGTTCACACAGACTATTTATGCCCAACCTGTGGTAGAGTATTCCAAGCTTGTATTGGTCTGATCAGCCACCGTCAGACACATTGAAACTTGACTCTAACATAGTGATGTCATTTTGTTCCTCTTTGAGAATGAAGGACAATAACCAACCAATATATGTATAATATGTATACACACATATATACAGATAGATAGATAGACAGACAGACAGACAGACAGATAGACAGATAGATAGACAGACAGACAGACAGACAGACAGACAGACAGACAGATAGATAGATAGATAGATAGATAGATAGATAGATAGATAGATAGATAGATAGATAAACCTGGGATTGGCCATGCTGCCTTGGAAGTTTGGAAAGTCGAAGCTTAGAAGCAATAATCCTCTGGTTTTTGTTGTTTAGTTGAATTAGTTCTGTCTGACTCTTCATGATGCCATTTAGGGTCTTCTTGTCAAAGATACTGGAGTGGTTTGTCATTTCCTTCTCCAGCTTATTTTACATATGAGGAAACTGAGGTAAATAGCATTAAGTGACTTGCCCAGCTAGTAAGTGTCGAGTCCAGATTTGAACTCAGCTCTTCCTGACTCCAGGTCTGATGCTCTATCCACAGGGCCACTTAGCTGCCCTAATCCTCCGGTTGGTCATGAGTTTACTGCTGCCATTGAGAAAGCCTGCTCATGTGCACTGAACACCCTCTGAAGTAGCCACTGAGCATATGGTCCAAGGGTAATGCTGACTGGTGCCAATTCAGGTGCCAAACTGTTGCATAAAACCTTTTCTAACTCCCTTCCTGCCCCATCCTTAAAGTGATCTTACCTTCTTCCCATTTCTCAAAGCACTTTTGCTGGCCCTTGGCTTAGGATAAGAGATTTAGAGCTGAAAGAGATCTTAAAGAGGGTTTAAAGGGATCTGGACTGAAATCCAGAGAGGTTAAATGTTTTGTCTCCCTACATTTTATATCACACTGTACATACTATGCTCCCATTAATCATTAGCTCCTTGAAAACAGGGCCTATTTTATGTCTATTTTTGTATCTTCTGTACCTATTAGATACTGTTATTGAGCTGTTTCAGTTGTGTCCAACTTTCTATGATCCCATTTGGGGTTTTCTTGGCAAAGACTCTGGAATGGTTTGCTATTTCTTTCTCCAGCTTATTTTACAGATGAGGAAACTGAGGCAAACTGGGTTAAGTGATTTGCCCAGGGTCACAAAGTAGCTAATGTCAGATTTGAATTCACAAAGATGAGTCTTTCTGACTCAAAGACAAACATTCTATCCACTGCACCACCTATCTGTCCTCTCTATAGCCTAGCTGCCCCCATTTTAAGATAGTAACAAACCCCAGATACCTTTGCAGCCTCAATACCCTCAGGTAAAAACCAGGAATAGCTCCTTCTTCCATTCCCTTACCTCCTCTCTACCCCCCATCAGCCACTACTTCTTTAATTTTTTTTCCCTCTCAGCTTTTTCTCAATGAATTTATTTTTTAAAATAGGAAATAAGCCTAGGGTATGCATAATTTTTATAATCTTTATCTTATTGATAAATTGCAAAAACTATCTAATTGACTTTGGTCCCCTGCTAGCTTGATTGGGGGAAGATTTTAAAAATCTTAATTTAGGGTTGCAGGAGAGCAATTTGGAAGTATGCCCAAAGGGCAACCAAACTGTACATACCCTTTGATCCAGAAATACCACTACTAAGTCTGTATCCCAAAGAGATCATTAAAAAAGGAAAAAGGACCTATATGTACAAAAATATTTATGGCAGTCATTTTCATGGTAGCAAAACATTAGAAACTGAAGGGATGCCCATTAGTTGGGGAATGGCTGAACAAGCTGTGGTATATGACCATAATAGAAGACTATTGTGCAGTAAGAAATGATGAACAAGAAGAGTTCAGCAAATCCTTGAAAGATTTGTATGAACTGATGTAAAGTGAAATGAGCAGGACCAGGAAAACATTGTACACAGTGTCAGCAACATTATGTGATGATCAACTGTGAATGACTCAAGTCTTCTCAGCAACACAATTATTTAAGACAAGTACAAAGGAATCATGAAGGAAAATATTATTCATATCCAAATAAATTAACCAAAGGACTCTGAATGCAAATTGAAACATTTTTTCATTTATTTTATTCTTTCTCATTTTAAAAATCTGTTTCTTCTTTCACAACTGTGACTAACATGGAAATACTTTTTACATGATAGCACATGTATAGACTAATCTGCCTACCATTTTCAGAAGAGGGGAGGGGAGGGAGGAAGGGAGAAAAATTTGGAACTCAAAATCTTTTTAAAATGAATGATAAAAATTTTCTTGACATGTAATTGGGGAAAAATAAAATACTATAAAAAATTTAGGGTTGCATTCCCCCTTTTCTCTCTTAAATCTTTTACTCACAGGCTTGGACACAAATCACAGTAAAATAAATCATAGTTTAATTAGCAGCTTTAAGTAATATAGAAATTCCAATAAACATCATAAAGGAATGGACTTTTAATCTTTCAGTACTGCAACTGGCAGAGTACTGGGTTTTTTCTATCTTCCTTTCCTACCTTCCATCCCTCCTTACGCTCTTGAATGTATGAATGTAAGAATGATGGAAAGAGAATAGTCAGTTAAAAAGATGTGATAGAGGTCATTTGCTCAATCCCCTGGAGCAAATTCAGCCACAATTCCTAGATCCAGAGTCATGCAGAAGCTTTGGGGTAGAGGCTACTTCATAACTCATCTCTGAGGGGCCTGCACTATGAGATGACTAGATGTCCTCTGATTGTCTGTGGATTCAGAAGTGCTGGATTCAATGAATGTACAAAGGGGAGTGACCCAACTCTTCATCTCTCTCTTCCTTTCTGGGTGCAAAGAACTTAGGACTCTTTTCAAGCTGCATCAAGAGTCAGATGGGGTTCTACCCTGATCTACCTTAATGCTAGTACCTTCCCTCTGTTGATCATTTTCATTTATCCTGTATATATTTTGTTTGTACATGGTTGTTTTCATGTTAAGAGGACCAAGATAGTGATGTCACTTTGGTACTCTTTGAGCATGTAGGGCAATGGTTCTCAACCTGTGGGTCGTGACCCCTTTGGGGGTTGAATGACCCTTTCACAGGGTCACAGGGGTCACCTAAGACCATCAGAAAACACATATTTCCAATGGTCTTAGGAACCAAGACACTGCTCCTCCATCCATCTCCAGTCTGGTTGACCCACATGCAGATACACCCACATATGAGTATTAAAGGGTCACCACATTAGGAAGGTTGAGAACCACTGATGTAGGGCAACAACTAACCTCCATTAGACTGTGAGCTCCATGATAACAGGTACTGTCTTTTTCCTTTCTTGGTATCCTCAGTTCTTAGCACAGTGCCCTATACATAGTGCAAGCTTAATAAATGGTTGTTGTTGTTTGTCCTTCTTCTCAAAGAGTATCAATGGCATCATAAAGGGGATGTCCTGACTTAATCATTAGTGGGATGCAAGTGAGGCAGAGCTGTGCAAAGTCATCAGTACTCTCTCCTCCAGAGTCATTGAAGTCCAGTGCTTATTGACTGACTGACTGACCAGCTCTCTCAAGCAATTTAAACAGACTTTCTGTCATATCTAGCAAAAAATGCCTTTGATTGATTGATTCAATTGAGATGTTCTCATCTAATAAAGGCACCAGGGCTAAGTGGAATGGTGTGATTGATGAAATGACTTAATCAACCCATACCTTTAGATCTAAATAAGTATCTAGTAGCTATCTCAACATGGATGTGTCCAGGCTTGGTGGTGACTTTCTAAGTTCAAAAGATCTACAACTATGGTGTTGGACATATATACTGCAATAGAGACATTCATTGGAGTAGTTGGTCGAGGTGACCACAGGATTGCCTGACTGTGGAAGCAGCTAAGTACAAGGTTCAGAAGAGGCTTGCATTTGTGTCTTGATAGTGCAAAGTCTACCAGCAGGGGTAGGGACCAGACCTGTGATTTCACTAGTATAGGGAACTTCAGAGTAAGGAAATTCTCTCTACTAGTAGCAATTAGCAACTTAGTTCTAGAAAGTGATTTGGGGCATTAAGAGGTTAAGTGACTTGCCCAGGGTCACATAGCTAGTAGGTATCAGAAACTGTACTTAAACTCAGATCTTTGTTGTTCTGAGGCTAATTCTCTATCCTGGAGTGAAATATAAAATACTAATTAGCAGTTCTGAAAACTACTTTATGCTAGGATGGAATTTAAGTATTTGCCTCCTAGCAGACTGTGACAGTAGTTGTAAGTTGTTACTTAATGCTGTTTTAAGTTTGTATTCTTGTTAATTTATCATGCTTGGGGGTATCCTATAGTTTGTATTTCTTATATGTGCAGGAATAAATTGCTTATCTCTTACCTGATTCATATCATACATTGAGTACCTCCCTGATTCCCTACTTTTGGGAAACTGAAAAATGAACCTAAGCCTTAAGCAGTTTTTCCCTAGAGATCCCAATAAATCATGAATATGAAAACAGAGCGCTTAGCTCCTTCTAATTAGAGGAAGGATTGCCCAGGATTAAACCCAGTCCAAACTATATACCATGGTACTGGTCTGCTGATAAATATTGGTAGAGAAAACTATCTTACTAAGAATTCCCTGTACCACTATATAGTCATAGATCTCAATCTTCTCCTCTCCTCCCAACAAAAACTATATTGACAAAACAAGAAAGATAATAAAATAAAGCCTTTTATAAGAAGACATTAAACATCCCATTAACGAGGTGCCATATAAAAAGGTACCAGATAAATACCCAAAGAACAAATAATCCCTATATCACACAAGCTGTTTTCTAAAATAGAGAAAAAACTTGCATTAAAGCAGAAAAATGAAAATGTAGACTGACATATCATCAATATACTAAAACTAATATAATTGTTATGTAGTAATATCAACATCAATATAAATGTTGATATCAGTATCAATAAATATTGGTAGGACACTAAAATACAAATATTTAAATTCAAATAAAAATAAAGCAATATATGATCCCTCTCCCCTCAATCTCTCATTTTGATTGAGCAGAGTTTTAGCAGGAATGCAGGAGTGGTTTAAAATTAGGAAAATAATAAATATTTCCACCCTTACTGTACGCTATTCCCCCTCCCAACCTCTGTGATCCCATGAAGCAGGCCTTCTCTCTTCTCCCATGTGGGACTTCATCTCTCGTCCCTTCGTTTGCACCGACCATTTCCCGTATGTGGAGGGCGCTGCCTCCTTACCTCCACTTCGGAGAAGCCCTCTCTCTTTTTTCAAGGTGCAGCTTGGGCGATCCCTTTCTGTATATGAAGCCGTTTCTTATCTCTCCAATAGCTACTGTCCTCCGGTCCAAACCACCTTGTGTTTAACTACTATGTTTCCATATTTATTTTGTGTACATTCATACATGTATTTCTTGTGTCCCTTATTGGACAGATATAAGATTCTTGAGAGTAGGGATTATTTCATGTTTTTGTATTTGCACTTTGCAAGGTGCTTGGCACATAGTAGGCAACTTAACAGCTACTTGTTGATTTATTTGATCAATTGATTGATTGACAGGGAGGGGTAAGTGCCCTAGTTCCTATGGACCCCTCTGCAGTTCTTCAACGTTAGATAGGGAATAAACAGGTAGATTCTTTTGGCTAAACTCCTGTAGAAGAGATGAAGCCAAAAGGACACTCTGACTGATCCCAGACATTTCACCACAACACATTTACTGCTTCCACTCCATTAACTCTTGGCAGTCTCTGGCCAGGCCCTGATCCACTTGCTGTCATTTGCATCTGTCACCATCTCCTAGCCTCTCCTCTCCTTTGCTCCTCTTGGCCACAATGTTATTGGTTTGTGGCTACTCAGTGAGCAATGGTAATCCGCCATTTTTCCGTTTCCTGTTCATTCAGGAAAGCTAGAGTCCTCCTCTGGGACTTAGCAGTGCCAGGTAAGTATGTCAGCCTCTCAAGCCACCAAGAACTGGAAGAACTTGAAATCAGGAGCTGTACACTCCTGCACTCTCTAGCCTTCAGTCTTTAAACTCACATTTGTCTCTGGAGAGGAGCATTAAATTCTCTGTTATAGGGGATAACTTTTTAAGAAAGGAGAAGAAAAGGGATATATTGGAAAATGTAGTTGATGTAAAAAAAATGAAAAAATGTAATGCCTATTTAGTAGCATTGAATTCAAGAAAGTATTTGATTTGATAGAGGAAAATGCATCCTTGAAGGTATTCCTTAGATAAGGTATCTTTCAGGAACAAATAAAAATCGGACAAAACTTCGTGACAGAAAAGACTGCAGAGAGAAGTTCACTTAACTATTAGTTGAGTGATAACATCAAGCCGGGTGTCACAAAGGGGAGATCTATGTTTTCTAGTGCTGTGAAAGGTGTCATCTATAAGAACAAAATAAGGCTGTCACATTGATGGCAATCAGGAGCTCATTCTGGAGTCAGGAAGGCCTACATTCAAATCCTACCTCTGAAACTTCCTGATTTCAGGGGCTATGAGACTATAGACAAGTCACTCAACTACTCTGAGCCTTATCTGTTGAATGAAGATAATAATACTCTTAGTATCTTCCTCATAGGATTGTTTTAAGGCTCAAATGGGATAATGCATGTGAAATATTTTACAAATGTTAAAGTGTTATATAAATGTTCATTATTATTATTATTAGGCCAAGATTCTTCAAGTGATCTTATTTGAAAATAGCATTGTATTAGTTGTATTAAGTCCTAGCTACTTTAATAAAATCTTTATTAATGGGAAGTTTAATCTAATGATTCATACTGGAAAAACAAAGTAGATGAAAAATATGTATTACTCAGACAAAACATGACATAAATCAGGCTAACTGCTCAATTAATTAACTTACTAACATGTGAAATTAGTCCTGGTATGGTGAGATACACATCTTAACCCATTCTTTTTTTTTTTTTCTCACCTTCAAGACCAGGTTATTTACTCACTAGGGTCACCTTGTGTTTTGGAGCTTTGTCAACTTCCCTGGATTTCTTGGATACACATGTCCCAACTGACCTGGTGGTACACAGCTTTTCCACTCAGTCATTTCTACCCAATCCCCAGAATATCACATATTTCCTCTTGAGTTTTTGCTTTAAAAACTGTGATAATATGAATACCATGATAATATAAACAAGAGAATAAAATAAAGACAAAAGGAAAGGTCTTATAGAGGTTTATCAGTTAATCCTGATCCTACAGGTAACTATAATGTGAACTTAGTAAGCAATGTTCTCTCTGGTCTCCCTCTCCTTGTTTGCACTGTAACTATGGAAACCTAGCAGAGCTACAAGGTGCAGGTTAAGTACATTGTAAATAACTGGACTGCCTCTCCTGTGATTATGTAGAGCCAAGGTTTAGCTGAGGGCATTTAGGGAGAAGCCAGGCCAGAGCCTATTGCTAGATGATTTTAAGAATGTTCACAGTGCTGTTGTCCTTGGGTAGAAATGTCTTTATCTTTGAGAAGGACTGCTCCCAGTAATTCTTTCATGGCTTCCTGAAGGGAGTAATAGCAGTGTGTGGATATCCCTGGAATCTTCCCTTATGTGGGCATTTCTGTGCATTCCTTCAATGTACTGATTAACTGGTAAAGCAACTGGTAGGTGACAAAAATTATGGTATATCTTCGGCACTAAAATGGCAGAGTGATATAGGATAAAAAATATTAGATTTGGAGTCTGAGACCCTGTCTTTTTCTACTTGTGTGATCTGAGGCAGGTCATTTAATCTCTATGAGTCTATGTTTCTCTCATCTTTAAAAGAGGAAGGGAAGGGGGAAGGGAACAAGCATTTATTAAATACCTATTGTGTTAGGCACTGTGCCAAGCACTTTACAAACATCTCAAGAAAGTCTAGAACAGGATTCTTACATTTTTGTGTGTGTCTGTAATGGACCCTTTTGAAGTTTTGCAAAGCCTGTGGACCCATTCTCAGAATAATTGTGTATTACCTACATTCATAATTGAAGGAAATACCATTTTAAAGTTAGAATTAGTGAAAGTAATTTTTTTTCCATCTAAGTTAAAAATTCCCCTGAAATCCGCTCCCCAGTCAGTTTAAGAATTCCTGGTCTAGATCATCTGTAGGATCCTTTTCAGCTTTCAATCTACTATCTTTTCCCCCAAGCATTTTGTGTATTATGGTGCTTAGTACCCCTTCTCGCCTCATCTGTCAGAAAAGCAAATTTGGAATGGTTATTTCTTTTTTAAAAATTCTAAACTTAGTAACCATCAGTAAGAACAAACATTCAAAAAGAGAAACAAAAATTAAAAATGATTATACATGAAATATTAAATTCTATTATTTATAGTTAGTTAAAGCCTGTTTGTTTTTGGGAACAGTTCTGAGCTCTTTTTCTTAAGTGTTTTTTGTTGTCATTATTATTAATGTTTTTGTAGCTGCCCTTGGTATGCTGTGTTTGATACCTTTGATTCACATCACTTAATATAAGAATCCTATTTCTTTCAGTAATTTGCTGACTATTTATTGGTATCCACTATGTTCAAGGCACTAAGCTTGGCATTCAGTTTAGAAAGACAAAAATGAAAGAATCTTTTCCCTTAATAAAAAGCCTGTTTCTGGAGGTCCACCAATATTATACATTGCATGTAGACTTTCTCATGAATTTTGATCAATTTTGCTGATTCTTCTTCTGTTCTTTTTCTTTTTTTCTTTCTTTTTCCTTTTCATTTGTTGTCTTTAAAAAATACCATTTGTGATCCTGGATTACTTTCTGGGAGGAGTAGAGGGAAGATAGTAGGAGGATTATGGTGATATAAAAGATAAAAAACATCAATAAAAACTTATTTTTTGAAAAAAAGAAGTTTATTTCTCCTATTGAGATATGATATATACACACAGATGTGCAAAAAGCATGGACTGGGTATGTGAGCACCCCTGCAGAGAGCATTATCTCTGGCCTTCACTGTGGGGAAAGTTTGATGTCCTTGATGAAAGAGGAAGGCCAACTATAATTATCACCCCATGGTGTATTGGCACACCTGGCCCATGCTTTATGTTCCCTTCTTGAATGTACAATATCTATTTCATGGATGTTGAATGTTAAGTATCAGCTTGTCTGAAAAAGAACCGGAGACTTTAGCAGGATGCATAGTTAGTTTGGGGGCAGCTAGGTGGTTCAGTGGATAGAACACTGGGTACTTGAGTACTTGAGTTCAAATCCAGCCTTAGACACTTAACTAGCTGTGTAACCTTGAAGAAGTCACTTAACTTCTGTTTTGCCTTAATTCACTGGAGAAGGAAATGATAACTTTAATATTTTTGTCAAGAAAACCCCACAGACAGTATTGACATGATATGGTCCATGGGTTAGAAAGAGTCAGACATAAATGAACAACAACAAAATCAATTAGTATAGGTCAGCAGTCTGATGTATCAACCAAAAAAGCTAATTCAATCTTGAGCTACATTGAGAGGGGAATAGATTCTAGGAATAAGGAGGTTATTGTTCCTTTGTATTCTGCCTTTATTAGACCTCCGCTAAAGTATTGTGCTCAGCTCTGGGCACCACAGTTTTATCAAAATATTGATAATCTAGAGCAGCGGTTCTCAACCTGTGAGTCGTGACCCCTTTGGGGGTCTAATGACCCTTTCACAATGGTCGCCTAAGGCCATCGGAAAACATATTTCCGATGATCTTAGGAACTGAGACACTGCTCCTCTATCCATCTCCAGGTGGGTCCACCCACATGCAGATATGCCCACATATGGGCATTAGGAAGGTTGAGAACCACTGACTAGAGAGTATTCTGAGGAAGTAGTTTGGTAAAGGACCTTGAGCCCATATCATATGAGGATCATTTGAAGGAACAGGGGATATTTAACCTAGAGAAGAGAAGACTTCAGGTAGGGGTTAGAGGTTCATATAATAGGTGTCCTTAAATATTTGAAGGGCTGTCCTGTGGAAGAGGAATTAGACTCATTCTGTTTGATCCCAAAGGGCAGAACTGGGAGATGGCTAGAAGTTGCAAAGAGGTAAATTTGGGCTTAGTGCCAAGACAATCTAACAATGAGAGCTATATAAACAAGGAATAGCCTAACTCAGGAGGTGGCAGATTCCCCTTCCTTGGAGGTCTTCAGGAAGAGGGTAGATGGTCACTTGTCAGGGATGTTACAGGACAAATTTTTTTCAATATAGCATCTTAAGACAGGTGCACACTGACCCCAAATGCATGTTCAGCATCTGGAGAGGGTTAATGAATGAGTCTAGTAATTATAATGTTACTATTTTCCTAAATGCAAATATTTGGCAAGGAAATATAAAGAAATACTCAGAAGGGATATACATTAACAGGTCCCTATTGGGAGACACAGGAGGAATCCAAGGTTGATAATTACAGTAACTAAGAGGAATAAATAGTATCTCAGGTCCAAAGAGCCATACCCCCTTCTCAATGCTAATTTATGTAGGGTTTACCAAAATCAAAGAAAACCCCAAGAAGTTAGGTGGAACAATAGATAGCTGGACCTGAAGTCAGGAAGATAAGAGTACAAATCCAGCCTCAGATATGTAGCTATGTGAAACTGGATGGATCAATTAATTTCTCTATATCTGTTTCCTCATCTGTAAAATGAAGATAATAATAGCCCCTGCCTCCCAAAGCTGTTGTGCGGATAACATGAGCTAATATTTATAAAACACTTTGTGACCTCTTAAAGTGCCATGCAAATTCTAGCTATCATTGGTGTTATTCTTTTTTCTAGGTCTCCATGATTAAGGATTATGAATGTGTTCTAAATAATGATGTTGCCCAGATAGCCCCTTAGGGCCAAAGGCCTGGGCAGAAGTACTAATACCTAAAATATTTCACCTGCACTATTTGACTAATAAGGTCCCTTCCAGCTCTCAAATTCTGTATGAATGTCCTGGGGACCAAGATCAAGATCAGATGATATATTTTGGTAGAGTAACCCTAAAAGGAGAGGAGGCAGCTATACATTGGCAGCAGAGGGAGGGTCTAGAATTGGCAGTAGGGAACAAGGAATACAACTCACCATCCAGAACCTTCTGCAACCATGGTTCTCAAATTGTTTTTGCTCATAGCCTAGATCTGTGGTTCTCAACCTTCCTAGTGCTGCAACCCCTCTAATACTAGTATGTGGGTATATCTGCAAGTGGGCAGACCCACCTGGAGACAATAGAGGAGCAGTGTCTCAATTCCTAAGACCATCGGAAATATGTGTTTTCCGATGGTCTTAGGCGACTCCTGTGACCCCTGTGAAAGGGTCATTTGACTCCCAAAGGAGTCACAACCCACAGGATGAGAACCACTGGCCTAGATTTTACTATGAGAACTTATGGCACACTGAACACTTAGGTGGGCAACATTTCAGGAGACTCTTTTACATATAGGTTCCTATCCATAAAAGCCAGTCTTGGTTGAATTCATTGTGAGTTCAAGTTCTGGTGTGTTTAGTGGCTACTGCATATATGTCAAAGACAAATGTATTTATTTTGTACATGCCATGGACTTAACCATATCACACATGCTGAGTAGGTAAAATTTATACTTAAAATGATTTATCTGCAAAAACATACTATCCAAAATTTCCTGACGAACCTAATGAAACTCTTGGTAGACCAGTGTGCTGTGGCACATCCTTTAAGAAAAACTGGCTACTTCTACATGACCAAACTATTGTACAATGTGAAAGTATTTGCAGATCCTATACATGATTGCACGCCACCATGGGGGGGGGGGGAAGGGAGGGGAGAAATTCTGAAACTCAAGTGATTGTGGAACTGAATCTTGTAAATTAAAAATAAATGAGTAAATAAAAAAAAACTGGCTAAATTAAAAGAGGCTGGTAGAGTAGGTAATCACTCTGACAATATAATAACTTTTATACTGAGCTCCAGAGTTTGCAAAGCACTTTATAAATATTATCCCATTTTATCCTCACCATAGTCTTGGGAGGTAAGTGATTTTATTTTCCCCTTTTTATACATGAGGAGACTAAGGCACAGAAAACTTAAGGGATTTATCCTGGTCAAATAGTTAATAATTGTATGGTACTGAATTTGAACTCAGATCTTCTTGACTCCAGGTCCCATATTATATAATAATAATAATAATAAACTAATATTTATATAGCTTCTTATTAAATGCCAGGCACTGTGCTAAGTACTTTACAATTATCATCCCATTTGATCCTTAAAACTACCTTGGGATATATGTGCTATTATGATCCACAATTTTACAGTTAGGGAAACTGAGGCAAATAGAGGTTAAGTGATTTGCCTGGAGTCACACAGCTAGTAAATATTTGAGGCCAGTTTTGAAATAGTTCTTCCTGATTTCAGGTCAGCTACCTGCCTAATAATAATATTACAAATCATTGAAGCATTGGAATATGGCAGAATAATACGCCATTGAATTCACATGCCATAATTTATTTAGCTATTCCATAGTCATTGGACACATAGGTTGTTTTCTATGTCAGTTTGTTGCAGAGCCTTCAGAGACTTTGGTAACACACCTGGAGAAAGGAGCTGTGGAAAGGTGGTAGAAAGAGATTTTTGAAGGGCAGGTTAGAAGCTTCCTTGTCTCAGACATGTATGGGAGCCATCTTCATCATGCTCCTTGACCTTTGGAACTGGCAATTCTAGAGGCTACCAACAAGGAACCTCCCCTGGTTGAGATTGTTCCCCTTCTCCTGGTTTGAACTAAGATCTTATCTCACTCCAGCTGAAGAGCTCATTTACTGTTGTATATTCTTTGGCATATTCTGATCAGTAGAATGCTGATTTATGTTTGTTGTGTTGCTTGGAGAAATGAATTTACTCACTTTTCACTATTTGCATTTGGTGAGAAGGCACTAAGTTGGCAAGTATAAGCTAAGGACTACCTCATCCTCCAAAGAGCTGTCTGGGAAGTGGCTTCCTCTGGAATCACATTTCACAAAGAACAGGGCTAACACATGGTAGTAATTAGACAGGAAGGAAAAACAAAAGAGTCCATTAGATGTATTAGAGGAAAGGGTCCAAATTGTAAGAACAAGTTAAGGAGAAGATTCTGGTAAGATGGCAGACTAGGTCAGAAAATTGCAAGCCCTCAAGATTTTCCCAGACAAACAAGTTAAAATAGCACCTTTAGGACAAACAAAGTGTGGGTGGAGATATATAAGAAAAGGGGCATGATTAGGGTCCTCCTGTGACAATTTGAGAAGATCAGAAGAAAAATTCCAGGATAAGAGCTGGTCCCTGTGAAGAGTAAACACCTCTAGGCTAGATTCCCTTTTAACAGCTAGGGGCAAGCAATAATAATAAGCTGCAAGCCCTGGGGTTAGTTGGTTTGAGAGGCTACCTCAGCCCAGCTGACAGAACTTTTACTCTGTAGATAATGAGTGGAGTTGGGCATCTGGGCCAGGGAAGATTGAGGGAACCTCTGTTGACCAGGAATGCCAGATCCAGCTGTGCCCAAAGAAGGGGAGATGGGTGGAAGGGGTCCGAGAAGGAACCAGCACATGCCTGGATAAGTGCAGAAGGAGTGGGGCAGAAAGCCCCTGGCCGTGGGCACTTACAGGAGGTTGTAAGTTTGCCTTTGGTTTCAATCTGGAGGGAAGAACTGAAGATCTGGGGCAAGAGACACCATTTCCCATACCCCAGGGCTAGAGGTGAGTACAAATAATTAAGCTATCACCACAAAAAATGCACAGGCAAAGGAGAAAGCATCCAACCATAGAAAACTATCGTGTGAATAGAGATGACCGGGGTACATCTTCAGAGGAGGATATGGAAGTAAAGAAACCTCCCAAAGAGGAATGTCAAATGGTCATCTGCCCAAAAAGAATTCATAGAAGATCTTTTAAAAAGACTAAAAATCAAATTACAGAAATAGAGGAAAAACTAAATATAAAAATAAGAATAATCCAAGAAAAACAAGAGGAGTATGAAAGGAAAGTCAACCAATTACAAAAGGAGATCTAGAATCTTTTTTTTTGTAAGAAACCAATGTTTACTTTCTATCAGCATTCTTCCAACACTGTTAGAGCATGTGGGTTTTAAGACCATTCTGTGGTAGTTCCTACCCACTCAGTGTCCTGAGCAGTAGGAGCAGCAGACCAATCCTCAGTAGCCAGCCGAGCACTCTAATCTTCGGTGGGGAGCTGTTGAATGGGCACATATGGGACCTGTATTCTCTTGGACCAATTGGCCACCTCTGGTTGAGTAGCAGTGAATTCTGGGGCAGGTGTAGTCCATTCACCCTGCAATTCTGCCTTTGTTACTGCCTTTTCAGCTGCAGCCTGATCTTCCTTTTCAATCTCCTCTGGCTCCCTGTAGAAGTAAAGATCAGGCATAACCTCCCGTGGGTGTTCCTGGGAGATGGTACCATGCATCTCTAGGACTTCATGGTCCAGCATCCACAACATCAGACCCACGGAGTGAGCTCACTTGTTGTTACATGGAATGGCAATATCCACAAAGCGAAGTGGGGAGTCTGGGTTGCACAGTGCAATAGTTGGGAGGTTAACATACAATGATTCAGTCAGAGGCTGGTGATCTGCCCAAGGATCAGTGACCACCAAGAGGCGAGGCTCCCTGAAAGCTGCCTGAATCTGGTTAGTGAAGGTGCCCGGTATGAAACGTCCAGCAATAGGTGTGGCGCCAGTGGCAGCAGCAAATTTCAGAACAGCTCACTGGCCAGTATTCCTGGATGAGGTGACACTAAGGTCCACTGAGTTGTCAATGGCAACGATAGCACCAGCTGCCAGCAGAAGTTTTTCCCAAGTTCTCTTCAAATTAATGACGTAGATGCCATCACTCTTTCTTTTGTAGATGTACTGTTCCATCTGGAAGTCCAAATTGGTGCCACCCTGATGGGTTCTGCTGCAAGGAATTTGAGGACATCCTCCTCCTTCATCTGCAAGACATCTAGGGCTCCGGACATTGTGAAAGTTTCCCTTTGAAGTTACAATGGAAACCAAGAACAAAGCTGTATGGAACCCTCTTTGGGGCAGCACAGAAAGCAGGAGATCTAGAATCTTAAGGAAGAAAATGACACCTTGAAAATTAGAATTGGGCAAAGTGAAACCACTGAAACTGTTAGAAATCAAGAAATGATTGAACAAAATATGAATAATGAAAAAATAGAAGAGAAAGTGAAACATAAGAAAAACATCAGATTTGGAGAATAGATTAAGAAGAGAAATATAAAAATAATTGGACTAACTGAAGATTAACAACCAAAAAAAGAATCTTGATACAATAATACAAGAAATGATTAAAGAAGAGTGTCCTGAAGCATTAAAACGGGAAGGGAGGGGCACAGAGAGAAGTAGAAATAGAAAAAAAATCTATCAATCACCACTTACAAGAGATCCTATGAGGAAAACTCATAGGAATATCATAGTCAAATTCCAAACCCCCAGGAAAAAACATTAAAAGCATCAAGATTAAAACAATTTAAATATGATGGTGCCACAATTAGAATTACACAAGATGTAGCAGCAGACACTATAAATTACCATAGATCTTGGAACACAACATATTGAAGAACAAAAGAACTGGGCCTCCAAACAAAAATATCATACCCTGTGAAGTTAAGTATTATACTGAATGAAAAAAAAATGGACATTTTATAAACTCTCAGACTTTCAAGACTTTGTTTAAAAAAATCCTGAACTTAATAGAAGATTCAACATACAATAACCAATAGAAATATAAGGTATATAACAAAGACTGATTATAAGGGATCCATAAGGATAGACTGCTTACTTTTTATATATGTAAAATTATGTCTAAGATTCTTTTTTCTCCCAGAATTTATTTACGTTTAGTTTTCAACATTCATTTCCAAAAGACTTTGAGTTCCAAATTTTCTCCCCATGTCTCCCCTATCCCCCATTCCAAGATGGCAAGCATATGGATTACTCCTTCCCCCAGTCTGTCTTCTCATATATTCCCCCCACCCTCCCTTCCCTTCCCCCCTCCCCCTTTCATGTAGGGCGAGATGGATTTCTATACCCCATTGCCTGTATATCTTATTTCCCAGTTGCATGTAACAACAATATTTTAAAATTTGTTTTTAAAACTTTGAATTCCACATTCTCTCCCTTCTTCCGTCCTCACCCACTCCCACTGGGAAGACAAGCAATTCAATATAGGTTATACATGTGTAGTTATGCAAAATGTTTCCATAGTAGTCATGTTGTGAAAGACTAACTATATTTCCCTCCATCCTATCCCACCCTCATTTATTCTGTTTTCTCCTTTGACCCTGTCCCTTTTCAAAAGTGTGTGCTTCTAACTACCCTTCTCCCCCATCTTATCCCCTTGCCCCCTATTTTCCTATAGGGTAAGATGCCCAATTGAGTGTGTATGTTATTCCCTCCTTAAGGCAAATCCAATGAGAGTAAGTTTGACTTATTCCCTTTAACCTCCCCAATCTTCCCCTCCATTGTAATAGCTATCTCTTGCCACTTTTATGTGTGATAATTTATTCTATTCAATCTCTCCCTTTCTCCTTCTCCCAATATGTTCCTCTCACCTCTTAATTTTGTTTTTTAGATAACATCCCTTAATATTCAACTCACCCTGTGCCCTCTGTGTATACATGTACACACATATACACACACACACACACACATAAATATATACACATATACACCCACCTATACATACATATATGTGTATACATATATATATATATATTCAACTATCCTCATACTGAGAAAAGTCTCATGAGTTACAAATATCATCTTTGCATGTATGAATGTAAACAGTTCAACTTTAATAATTTCCTTATGATTTCTCTTTTCTGTTTACCTTTTCATGCTTCTCTTGATTCTTGTATTTGAAAGTCAAATTTTCTATTCAACTCTGGTCTTTTCATCATGAATGCTTGAAAGTCTTCTATTTCATTGGATGTCCAGATTTTCCCCTGAAGTAATATACTCAGTTTTGCTGGATAGGTGATTCTTGGTTTTAATCCTAGCTCCTTTGACCTCTGGAATATTATATACCAAGTTCTTCAATCCCTTAATGTAGAAGCTGCTAGATCCTGTATTATCTTGATTGTGTTTCCAGGGTACTCAAATTGTTTCTTCCTGACTGCTTGTAATGTTTTCTCCTTGAACTGGGAACTCTGGAATTTGGCCATAATATTCCTAGGAGTTTTCTTTTTGAGATCTTTTTCAAAAGGTGATTGGTGAATTCTTTCCATTTCTATTTTACCCTCTGATTCTAGAATATCAGGGCAGTTCTCCTTGATGATTTCTTGAAAGATGATGTCTAGGTTCTTTTTTTTTTTATCATGGCTTTCCAATAATTTTTAAATTATCTCTCCTGGATCTATTTTCCAGGTCAGTGGTTTTTTCAATGAGATATTTCACATTGCCTTCTATTTTTCATTCTTTTAGATCTGTTTTCTAATATCTTGATTTCTCATAATACCATTAGTTTCTATTTGCTCCAATCGAATTTTGAACAATTTATTTTCCTCAGTGAGCTTTTGAAGTTCCTTTTCCATCTGGCCAGTTCTGCTTTTAAGGCATCCCTCTCCTCATTGGTTTTTTGAACCTCTTTTGCCATTTGAGTCAGTCTATTTTTATTTATTTATTATAAATTTTTTGTTTATTTTTAGTTTACAACATTTATTTCCACAAGATTTTGAGTTATAAATTTTCTCTCCATCTGTCCCCTACCCACCACCCCAAAACAGCAATCCCATGAATACTCCCTCCCCCAGTCTGCTCTTTCCTATATCCTCCCCCATTCCTCCTCTGACTTTCCAGTAGGGCAGGATGGACTTCCATATCCCAGTACCTGTGTATCTTATTTCCTAGTTGCATGTAATAATAATAATTTTTAAAAAACACTTGATTTTAAAACTTTGAATTCTAGATGTTTTCCCTTCTTCCATTGTCACCCACCCTTACTGGGAAGATAAGCAATTCAATATAGGTTGTACATGTGTAGTTATGCAAAACATTTCCATAGCGGATATATTGTGAAAGACTGATTATATTTCCCTCCATCCTATCCTGCCCCCCACTGGTTCTATTTTCTCCTTTGACCCTGTCCCTTTTCAAAACTGTGTGCTTCTAACCCTCCCCCACCATCTGCCCTCCCTTCTATCATTCCCCTTCTTATCCTCTTCCCCGTTACTTTCCTGTAGGGTAAGATACCCAATTGAGTATGTATGTTATTTGCTCCTTAAGCTAAATTCAATGAGAGTAAGGTTGACCCATTCCCTTTTGCCTTCCTGTTCTTCCCCTCCATTGTATCAGTTTTCCCTTGCCTCTTTTATATGAGATAATTTACCCTATTCTGTCTTTCCCTATCTCCTCTCATTATATTCCTCTCTCACCTCTCAATTTCACCTTTTAAATATCATCCCTTCCTATTCAATTGATCCTGTGCCCTCTGTCTATGTATACTTGTACACATATATACACATACTCACATATGTATTCATATGCACATATACCTGCTTATATAGACATATAAATGTATGTGTACATTTATATTCCCTTCAACTATCTTCATACTAAGAAAAGTTTCATAAGTTACGATTATTGTTTTTCCATGTAGGAATATAAATAGATCAACTTTGATAAGTTCCTTAAGATTTCTTTTCCCTGTTTACCTTCTCATGCTTCTCTTGCTTCTTGTATTTGAATGTCAAATTTTTTATTCAACACTTGTCTTTTCATCAAGAATACTTGAAAGTTCTCAGTTTCATTGAATGATCATATTTTTCCCTGAAACATTATACTAAGTTTTGCTGGGTAGGTGATTCTTGGTTTTAATCCTAGCTCCTTTGACCTCTGGAATATCATATTCCAAGCATTTCAATTCCTTAATGTGGAAGCTGTTAGATCTTGTGTTATCCTGACTGTGTTTCCACAATATTCAAATTGTTTCTTCTTGGATGATTGTAATATTTTCTCCTTGATCTGGGAACTCCGGAACTGGGCTATAATATTCCTAGGAGTTTACTTTTTAGGATCTTTTTCAGGAGGTGGTCAGTGAATTCTTTCAATTTCTGTTTTGTCCTCTGGTTCTAAAATATCAGGAAAATTTTCTTTGAGAATTTCCTGAAGGACTACTTCTAGGTTCTTTTTTTTGATAGTGGCTTTCAGGTAGTCCAATAATTTTTAAATTATCTCTCCTAGATCTATTTTCCAGGTCAGTGGTTTTTTCAATGAGAAATTTCACATTGCCTTCTATTTTTTTCATTTGTTTGGATCTGTTTAATAGTTGATTTCTCATAAAGTCATTAGCTTCCATTTGCTCCAATCTAAGTCTGAAGGAATTATTCTCTTCAGTGAGCTTTTGAAATTCTTTTTCCATCTGGCAAATTTGGCTTTTTAAGGCATTCTTCTCCTCATTGGCTTTTTGGGCCTCTTTTGCCATTTGAGTTAGTCTATTTTTTAAGGTGTTATTTTCTTCACTCAGGTTGTTGACTTGCTTTTCATGATTTTCTTGCATCATTCTCATTTCTCTTCCCAGTTTTTCTTCCACTTCTCTTACTTGATTTTCAAAATCCTTTTTGAGTTCCTCCATGGCCTGTAACCAATTCACATTTTTCTTGGAAGCTTTTGATGTAGGAGTTCTGACTTGGCTGTCTTCCCCCTGTTCCATGCTTAGATCCTTTTTGTACCCCAAAAAGAAATCCAAGGTTTGATTGCTGTGCTTTCTTTGTTTCCTTTGCTTGCTCATGTTGCCACTCAGTTTCTTGACTTTTGAGCTCTTTGCCACAGTAGAACTCTGCTTCCAGAGAGGAGAGCTTTGTCCCAAATTGCTGGGGTTTTCACAGCTGCTGGAGCTATTAGTTGAATGCCCTCTCTACCACCCCCACAAGTTCTGGCTCACTGGTCACACAGCCCAGGGACACCACCCAAGACCGTGATCCAGGTCCAAGCAGGTTAAAGCAAGAGTGGTTACCCTCTGAACGGTCGCTTGGTCCCCCTCTCAATCTATGATTTTGTGAGCCTATGTAAAACCAGAATAACTAGTTTATATTCTACATAAGACTTGAAAATCCTCTGAGATTAAAAAGCAGTGAAATATTGTACAATTATTTTGATATGTTAATAATAAAAAATAGATCATTTTTCATTATTCCAGGTACCCTATAGGAAAATGCATCCCATTAATTTGACCTTACCATATCACCACCATTCTTTCATTCACT
>CM053586.1:213232754-213262793 GCA_028646515.1 Pseudochirops corinnae
ACTACCTAAAAGCCATGATAAAAAAAAAAAGCCTAGACACCATCTTTCAAGAAATTATCAAGCAAAATTGCCCTGATATTCTAGAACCAGAGGGCAAAATAGAAATTGAAAGAATTCACTGACTGCCTCTTGAAAAAGATCCTAAAAAGAAAACTCCTAGGAATATTATAGCCAAATTCCAGAGTTCCCAGGTCAAGAAGAAAATACTGCAAGCAGTCAGGAAGAAACAATTTGAGTACTGTGAAAACAATCAGGATAGCACAAGACCTAGCAGCTTCTACATTAAGGGATCAAAGTGCTTGGAATATGATATTCCAGAGGTCAAAGGAGCTAGGATTAAAACCAAATCATAGAATGAAAACTAGAAGAGATCTTAAAATTCACCTAGTCCAACCTTCTTATTTTGCAGACAAGGAAACTAAGATCCAGAGAGGTTAAGTGACTTTTCCAAGGAGATATAGATGGTAAGAGGCAGAATTAAGATGTGAACCCAGATTCTTCCTCCAAATCCAGTGGACTCTCCATTGAACTATACCACCACCCTACATGAGACTTTTTGCATGAGACTTTTTTTTTTTCTGTCTGTAGTATTTTTTTCCCCTTTTACCTGAACTCTCTGGATTCTAGCTATAATATTCCTGGGAATTCTTGTTTCAGGTTTTCTTTGAAAAGGTCATCAGTAGATTCTTTCTTCTTTTACTTTACTCTCCGGTTCAAGAGATATAGGCAACTTTCTTTAATGATTCCTTGAAATATAATACCTAGGCTCTTTTGTGGGGTGGGGCAGGTCATAACTTTCAAGTAGGTCAGTGATTGTCAAATTTTCTCTACTTGATGTGCTTTGTAGGCAGGTTGTTTTTGCTATGACATATCTTATATTTTCTTCTAGTTTTCCTTATTTTAACCTTGTTTTAGTATTTCTTGTTTCATGCAGTCATTAACTTCTATTTGGTCCATTCTTATTGTTCTCCTTCCAATTCTTTCTTCCATAACTCTCACTTCTCTTCCATTTTTTTTCTTCTAGTGCTCTTATTTCATTAATAAAAATCATTTAAAACTCTTTTTAAAAATTCTTGCTTGATTCCTTATGGGGATTCTATTTGAACTTGTGTCCAAACATGTTTTTTCTTTGCGACTTTGTTTTTAGAGGTTTGAGGATCATTCTCTTCTTCTGGGTTTGTGTCTTAAGCATCTCCATATCTTTTTTATATCTTTTTATGATGAGATTCTTTTATTTGGTTTGTTCATTATTATAGCACACGTCCTGATTATGAGCTTTATCTTAAGGTTGGGCTTTGCATACTTCTGGAAGGAATATCTAGGTAGTGTTTATGACCTCCTGGGTCCTGCTATTACTTTCTTAGTGTATTGAGTGTTATGGTATTCCAGGATCTCATGGACTTCTCAGTCTGGGGACTTGAAAGTTTTCAGCGCTCCCAAAATGGTCTGATTACTGTCCTCCTGGTCTAAATTTCACAACTTCTTGACCAGGATTTATAGATGTTATTTCTAAAAGATGTTACATATCTTCATAGAATTGAGCGGCTTTGGTCTTTGGCATCAGTGACTGGAGCATAGACTTTTATTATTGTGATGTTGAATGGCTGGACTTGAATTCAAACAGATATCATTCTGTCATTTTTGAGAATATGCCCCAGTATAGCTTTTCTCACCCTTTTATTGACTAAGAACATTATTCAATTTCTTCTAAGGGATTCTTTCCCACAATCGTACATATAATGATCACTTGAATTAAATTCACCCCTCCCTGTCCATTTAAGTTCACTGACCCCATCTCCTGTTTGACCACATCCAACTTACCTTGGTTCGTATCCTATGCAATACTGATCTTTGCAGCAGCAGACTTTCCTTTCATCCCCAGATGCATCTACAGCTGAGCTTCCTTTCAGCTTTGGCCTAGCCCCTTCATTCTTCCTGGAGTTACTTGTAGTTGTCCTCTGCTCTTCTTCAGTAATGAGCTGGACATCTTCCAACCTCAGAGATTCATCTTCTGATGTCATATTTTTTGTTATTTTAATACTGCCTGTGAGGTTTTCTTGGCAAAGATACTGGAGTGGTTTTCCATTTCCTTCTCTAGTGGATCACCTTTTGCCTGAAATCTCCACTCCAACCTTTCTGTCTTGTGTAATCCTGCTTGTCATAACTTATAGTTTCATTGAGCCCTGCAAGATCCTGCAGCATGACAAGGCAATGATCCAGGAGGGGTAGAGAAATTGAAAGTGTAGCCTTTTTGTGTGTGGAATTTAGAGGACATAGAATACACCTCTCTTTCTTACCTACCTATTCTATCTATTGACACAGGCACTCCCTCCCTCCCTTTTCAGTTTTAGAGAACCCTAAATTTGCCCAAAGGGAAACTTAGTTGCTAGTATCTTCTACTTTGGTCTCCAGTTCTTAGATGGCAGCAGCAGCACAAACCATCTGGTCATGCCATTATTGGTGATAGAATTGGTGTTAGTAACAGCAAGGCTACATTTGGGAAAGGCAAGACAAATCTGGGCAGTGGTGGTAGTTGCCTAGGAAAGAGAAAGGAAGAGATTGATTGGTTTCATGTAAGGGATAAAGTAAGGTATGAGACAGATACATCATCAGTAATCGACTGGTGGTAAGTCAGGAAAATGTGGACAGAGTGTTGCAGGAACTGTTGCTGTTGTTTCTATTCCTTGACTTCCAAAACTAAATTCAGATACCTGGAAAACTCCCAAATATCCTCTAGGGTGGCACTAATCTGATTTCACCATTTATTCAACAATTTGTAGCAAATAACAGATTGCAGGCAGTTAAGAACAGTATTTCTGTAAAGTCACTAAAGAGTCTCAAGGGTGAGAGCATTCTCTAGCCTATGTTGCTTCTAACTGATTATAGGAATAGAATCTGTACCTTCAGGGGGACTAGAATGAATGTATAGGTTGCCTCTTTCCAGATACAATTCAGCAAAATAATTTAGTTAGTTAATAAGTGTCCAACTGCATTGTGACATATCTAGTTACTGAGGGCAGAAGTCGGGGCGGTGAGGGTAGGGGGAGCATTAAATATTTCAAGGAAAAATAAAAGACAAGAATTTCACCTGAAACTCAAAGTCTCATCTGAAGAGGCAAAGTAAACACAGATGAAATTGTCTGAAAAAAAATTTGTCCTCTTACAGAATACTATATTATATTATGCATAGCTTTGTAATAGAATAGTTGAAGAGATGTAGAGTTAGGGCATAATAGAGTAGTATCAATCTGAAAATGCCTCTCAGAGCATTTTAATTTTGATCTGAGTCCTAGAAACTCAAAGTTAGGAAGGATCTCAGAACTAACCTATCTCCAAACATATTTATCTCCAATGATCATTCAGTTTGTTCTTGAAGACCTCCAGTAAAGGAAAGCCTACTACCCTCCCAAGGCAGTTCATTCCATTTTTTGATATGTCTAACAATTAGTCAGTTGTCCCTTACATGAAACATAAATTTGTTTCTTTCAAATGTCCATCTACTACTCCTAATTCTGCCCTCTGGAGTCATGGAGAACCAATTTAATCCCTCTTGCATATGGCAGTTCTTACCAACAACTATCATAAGTCTTCTCCAGGTTAAACATCCTTAGTCCATTTCCTATATGGGATGAAGTTGAGATTCTTTTTTTTCCCATCCAAGTTCATAGGCCCCCTAAAATCTATCCAAAGACTGTGATATGGGAGGAAAAGAGAAGAGGACCTAGGATAGACCTCTGGGGAGATATCCATGGTTGGTGGTCTTGACCTCAATGAAGATTCAGCAAATATGATAGAGAAGGAACAGTCACAGAAGTAGAAGAACCAGAAAGAGCAGTGTCTCTAGAGAGAATAGGAAATATCCAGAAGACGGTGATTGACAATGTCAAAGACTGTAAAGAGGTAAAAAATGGTGAGGATTGAAAAAGGGCCATTAAATTTGATAATTAGGAGATCATTATGGGAACAGCTAAGTGATATAGTGGATAGAGCACCAGCCCTGGAGTCAGGAGGACTTGAGATCAAATTCAGCCTCAGATACTTACTAGATATGTGACCCTGGGCAAATCACTCAACTTTGATTGAGAGAGAGAGAGATCATTCCTAACTTTGGAGAGAGCAGTTTTGGTTGAATTCAGTAGTAACCAGATTACAGAGGGTTTAGAACTGAGTGAGAGGAAAAGAAATGGAAGGGCAAAGTGCCTTCCCCACAGTGGCAGCCAGGTGGCACAGTAAATAGAACACTGGCTCTGGAGTCAGGGGGATCTGAGTTCAAATATGGCCTTGGACACTTAACACTTACTGTGTGACCTCGGGCAAGTCCCTTAATCCCTGTCTTCCACCCATCCAAACAAAAAAACAAGCAAAAAAAAAAAACAAAACCAAAGCAAACCAAAAAAAAGTTTAGCTACAAAGGGTAGGACAAATATAGGATGGTGGATAAATGGTTGATCCATTATGGGCTAGCCACTAAAATCAAACTTTCCCAGTTCTGAGGTGTGTGGTAGGGGTGGGGTGTGAGAGTTCTTTCACAATGTCCACTGCCACCACTTGACTCTGTCTTCCTGTAGACTTCTACACAGAATACATGCATAATTAAAGTGTGTGGGTATTGGGATTCAGTCTTTAGTTTTTAATATTATGTTAACATTTGAGTAAAGAGAAATTGGTTCCAATCAATGCTGATGCTCCAGAATGTGGATATACCAGAGCCAAGTGTCTTCCTTCCTTTCGACACCAATAACTTTAGGAAACCTCTAGTATACTCTGAGTTATCCCAGATATGGATAATCTCTGTCACTCAGTCCAAAATATCCTTGGCCCTTTTAAAGCTTATAAAGGCATTTTCATTGGATGTCTCTGATAGAATGATTGGAATACAGTGATAATCAAGGATCTGGGATAGCAGCATCAATCTCAAGTGACATTCTCAGTCCTTACCATCCTAGATTTAGAGCTTAAAGAGACCCAAGAAGTCATCAAGTTCAAATCTCTCTTGTTATGGATGAGGCAACTGAAACTAAGGCAGGTTTAGTATCTTGTCTAAGGTCACACAGCTAGTAAATGCTTAAGAAAGCATTTATATGTAGGTCTTCTTGATTCCAGTGCCCTATCTATTCTGCCAAAGTAACTTGTCTAAATGAACAGCCCATATAGCCAAAGCCATATCACTGTGGGTATAGATAGAGAGTTAAATAAAACAATCCCATTTTATATTTGAGGGAACTAAAACTGAGGAGGCAGTTAGGTGGCACAGTGAATAGAACATTGGACTTGGAGGCAGGAGGACTTGAGTTTCAATCTTGCTTCACTCACTTTATTGACTGTGTGACCTTGAACAAGTTGGGTACCTTCCTTGGCTGCAGTTTCTTCATCTGTAAAAAGGGTATAATAATAGTACCTACCTCATAGCGTTATTGTGAGGATCAAATGAGATAACACGTAAAGCGCTTTGTAAACTTTAAAGCACTATATGAATGCTAGGTCTTACCATTAAAGTAACTTTCCTAAAGTCACACAGGTAATAAGTAACAAAGCATAATTGTCTGAATCCAAACCTAGCACTCTTTCCAGTACACTATGTTGCCTCACTGGTCATCTCAGTCCATATTGGATGAACCCATAAGCAACTGATGATGAAGTTATGCTTTCTTTGTTCAGGGAAAAGGGCAATATCTTTTTCTAGCCCTGCTTCTGTTTCCCAATACTGGTTGTATAGACTTTAGCTCCCCGTAGGATCAAAAATGCATTATCGTCACATTTATATCCAACATGTATATATGGCCATTTAACCCACAAATATAAAAGAAAACACATCCTGATAGCAGTCTGTCATGGATCCATTCCCTTATTCCTGTAGCTTTCCTAGAAAAATAGTTTTGTTTATGATCCCTTCCTTCAAAAAGTTTTCTGTAGGCAAATGTTTTTGAATCTGCCTCTCTTGTCACAACTGCTTTGCTTTGCTTAGGTCATCCATATGTGAAAAAAATTTAAGAGCTGGTCGAGCTTGGTCTGAATCCTTCTTTGCAACTTTGTGATCATCCTCCAGTGTATATAGCATTCCCACTAACTAGTGGATTTTCCCAAGCTCACAACTGATTAATTGAACTTTAGTCATTTGGTTGTATATAAACACATGTATATCTCCTCCAGTCTACTCTGTTCTGTACATCAGGCTTTCTTGCACTTATTGCTTACAGTCTCTCTAATTTGGTGCTTACTTGATTGAAAAATTTACACTTTTCCCCATTTGTGTTTCATTATAGATTTGATGAATGTGTCACCCGCTTTGCATTTATATTGCCTGTCTAGTCTCTGGCAAACTGGTTTGTCAGGAGATTTCAGACGTGGTTTTGCCTTCAGGTACTTAACAAATCCAAATATTGGTCTCTGTCAAGTTTATGTTACATAATCTCAACTAGGCCCTTACTGTGACAAGGGAATCCTTTTATATCTTCCTAATGAATTCACCAGGATAGCTAGGTGGCACGGTGGTTAATGTGCCAGCCTAGAGTCAGAAAGACTCATCTTCCCAAATTCAAATCTGGCCTTGGACATATACTAGCTATGTGACCCTGGGCAAGTCACTTAACCCAGTTTGCCTCAGTTTCCTCATCTGTAAAATGAGCTGGAGAAGGAAATGGCAAACCACTCCAGTATCTTTGCCAAGAAAACCCCAAATGGGGTCACAAAGAGTCAGATACAACTGAAACAACTCAACAACAACAACAATAATTCACTATCCCATACATGACAAAAGCTTTTCCAAATCTCCCACGGCCTCCTCACCCTTCACTCTCTCAGCTGAGAATGTTGTCTCATGTTTCACTGAAAAAATTTAAACCATTCAATGAGAGTTCTTATTCTCTCCTCATCTCATATTCAGATGTCTTCTCCTTCACTTTCTCCTCCATTCTTGTTTCACCTGATGAGATGGCCCTTCTTCTTTCCAAGGCAAACAGATAGAAGTGATCCCGTTCCATCCCTGTTACCTATAAACATGCCTATGTCTCCCCATCCTCAGAAAAAAAAACCCTCATTTGATCCATCACATCTCTCACTAGCTATTGCCCTATATCCCTCTTCCCTTTTGTGGCTAAACTTGAAAAGGTCATTTATAATAGGTGCTCGTGCTGTTTTTATTGTCAATTTCTTCTTGACTTTTTGCAGTCTGCTTTCTGATTTCATTGTTCAACCCAAACTGCTTTGTCCAAAATTATTAACAATCTTTTAGTTGCCAACTCTAATGGCCTTTTCTCAGCCTTTGTCCTTCTTGACCTCTCTGAAGCCTTGGATGCTGTCGATGACCCTCTTCTTGATACTTTCCTCTCTGGGTTTTCAGATATTGCTCTTTCCTGGTTCCACTCCCACCTGTCAGACTGCTCCTTCTCTGTCTCATTTTCTGTATCTTCATCCAAGTAGTGCCCATTAACCATGGGTGTTCCACCAGGCTCTGTCCTGGGCTTTCTTCTCTTTTTCCACTATACTATTTTACTTGGTGACTCATTAACTCTCTTGGTTTCAACTCTAATCTCTATGCAGATGACTCTCAGAAATGTTTGTCCAACCATCACCTCTTTCTTGACCTCTAGTCTCATCTCTCCATCTACCTATTAACTAGATGTCCCCTAGACATCTTAAACTCAGTGTATCTGATCTACATCTGTTTCTCTTTCTTTACTAAGGTGCCCTTTTTTCTCATCGAAGTTTGAATTTCTCGAAAAATTTCTCCTCCAATTCCCAGTTGTAGTTTCCTATTGGGAATGTGTCAGGAATTTGTGAGTTATTAAAGGAGCCTGGCCACAGAGCATATCCTTGCTGGATTCTCCTGGTCTAACCCTGACATGAATTGTTCTATTGTCCACCAATTCTTTTGAAATTTCACAACTTTCTCTATTCTCATTATTTCCTTCAGTTTTTATCCAAGGTTTACTTCTAATGTTAGTGAATCTCTGTGTGCCATGATACACACTAAACAATGATACAATTAAATACAGCCTTCCTATTTTTAAAATGTTGTTCTGTCACAACAATACTTAGGGAACTGATGTTGCTGTAAGAATTAAACTTGTAATGTCATATACACTAAAACAGAAGCAATGAATAATAAACACTTAGCATGCAATCACTAAAAAAATATGCAATCAGTGGCAATGTACAAATACATTCATATATCAACAACTGGTATATAACTAATCAATATGACTTAAATCAGTATAATTGGCACAAACATACACTTTCAGCATGACACATATCTACTCAATTGTCGACAGCATTGAAGAGCAATCAGACTTTTGTGTTTATACTTGTCATATAAATATAGTTGATTGGTGGTGATAAAGAGAAATATACATGGGAGACCAAAACAAAGCAAACCCTCCCTGAATTTTTTTTTCAAAACAAGACTTTTTTAAAAATCAAACTATAAAAGTTAATTTTAAAAGAACAAAAATGAACTCATTAAGGACCTGGGGTTCACTGGAAGTCAGCCCCTTATGCTCAGCTGAGAAAACAGTAAATCAGTGAAAATTGCTTCATGAGTTCTTATAGTAATAGGGTAACACAAAAATGTCCTCACAAGAACCCTACTAATGCATATCTATATGGGACAAGGGGACAATCTAGATCAGCGGTTCTCAACCTGTGGGCCGCAACCCCTTTGGGAGTCGAAGGGGGTCGCCTAAGACCATCGGAAAAACACATATTTCCGATGGTCTTAAGAACCAAGACACCGCTCCTCTATCTGTCTCCAGGCAGGTCTGCCCACATGCAGATATGCCCACATACGAGCGTTAAAGAGTCTCGGTGTTTAGGAAGGTTGAGAACCACTGATCTAGATGGAAGTCTAGACAGAATCTCTCCAGAGATCTTTGGAACACATAGGACATTCCAGTGTTCCCTAGTGGATCACTACAATATTGTAGGGCATTCCAAAATAAAACTCTGAACTCATCCCAGCAATAGAACAAGTAGGCTAGCTTAAAAAAAAAAAAAGTAGAACAAATTCAGATGAGCCCCAAAACATATCCCCCAACAAAAAGATTAAGTAGCAGGGTTGATAGGAATCAACTTATGAATTTGCAGAGAAGCCATCAACATATAGCCAGTAGCCCCAACCCACTCCCTTGAATGTCAGCTCTGAACTCAAATGAATCTGAGTTTATCACAGAGGCTCTTGACTTCTAAAGAGAAAAGATCAGGATTTTAATTGTCTTCTCTGGCTCATTATTCCCCTGCTCCAGAGTAGAAGTCTATGAAAAATCTCTTCAACCAGTCTTAGGTATGGCTCATGTCTAGATTCTCCTGTAATGGAGATTAAGAAGGGATTAACAGAGGACCTTCTAGCAAGTTACTCAATGTACAAAACCATAGATTTCATATATTAAACATCTATTTCCACTGCCATAAAAGAAATGCTCAAAATGTAAAGAATTCAGAAGTATTCATTGACAAACACTTAAAACATGAAATAATAATCCATAACAAAGGAATCACAGGAGCCCATAAATAGACATAGAAACTCGGGTGACACTTCATGGATTCAAAGAAACCCATAAACTGAAACATCAACACATGTTACCCATCATCTCTGTTATATTCTCCCAGGAGGAAGAGAGGCCTTGGAGACATGTGGGACTGCTAAACAGGCATTTCACTTTCAACTCATATCTTCATTTTCTAAATAATCCATTCAAATTCCTCATCTTCTGGTCAGCTAGCTATGCATGGCTCATTCTCCTATTCGTGGTCATCTTCCCCACTCAGGAGGGGCACTGTGGCAGCAACCACTTCTTGTTGCCAGCATATAGATTACTCAAAGACTTCTGGAAATCACAAAGTAGTCACCAAGACCAGAAATACCCGTATCAAGTTCATATTCAGTCACCTGTCCTCAAGAAAAGAAATAAAGAACAGGAGAGGGAGCTAAGGACTTGAGATTCAATCTTGGACAAGCACATATACTTGATATCCCAGGCATACAGCTACCATAACTGCTAAGTGACATAGTGGATAGAATATTAGACCTGAAGTCAGGAAGACCCTAGTTCAAACTTGGCCTCAGGTACTTACTAGTTGTGTGAACCTAGAGCAGTCACTTAACCTCTGTCTGTAAAACAGGGATCACAATAGTACCTACCTCACAGGATTGTTGTGAGGATCAAATAATACATTTATAAAGTGCTTAGTATCATGCCTAGCCTATAGTAGGTGCTTAATAAATTCTTTTTTCCTTCTGCCCTGATGGGGGGGAAGGGAGGAAATAGGAAGGAAATTCTCTTCTGGAAGTCTAAGGGAATGCTAACAGTTTCAGGGGAAATAATGAAAAACCATGAGAAAAACAGAAACAACTGGATATCTACACAGAATTTGCTCTCCGTTCAATCTGGACCAGTTTACTCCTTCTTAGGTGGCCTCATGCATTCCCCCAGGAGCTCACCATATTGTTGCAGATGGACTTAATGCAAACACCTAATTGGCTTAGCCCACTATAGCTCAGAAATCCTGAATTCAAACAATCCACCAGTCTCAGCTCCCTCTAGCAGTGGAATTATCATCTTCCAACACCATATCTGGCCATACTTATGGTCTTCAAGAATTTTATTATGAGAAAGAAAAAAAAAAACCCAAGCCTATTCAGACTTGCACATTTTGGGAAAATGCCCAACAATCTCTGAAGAATCCTTTCGCTTGATCTCCCACCGAAACCCTCAACCCAAGTATGGTTATAGGAAGACTTTGTGCAACTTTGACTCTCTTAAATCCAATTCACACCCAAGTCAAGACACCATCCCATGAAGTCATTGGTCCTCTTTAAAGGATGAACAACAGCATATCCTCTAGCCCATAACACATTCTGGAGAAATGTTTGAGAACATCTGTTAAGACCCTACTTCTACCTCCAGAGGAGTCTTTTCACTCAAAGAGGTTATGCTGGGAAGAATTCTTAATCTTTAAACCACAACAAGTCTTCCATTCCCTTTTTCCAGTAATTCCTGAATGGTATACTCCACCCTAATTCGGTTTAGGAAACTGACAGAGAGAGCTGTGAAACTATATTGTAAATTGTTCTTTCCTAACACAGAACAACTGGCACAATTTGTCCTTTAAAAAAAGAGGAAAGATAAGTTGCTCCTTTTCATTTTTGGAAAGGCCAAAACACAGCCAGTCAATAACATTTGTATTGGGAGGGATGTTTGTGTTCCCGTTCTGGATGAATGCTCTTACGATGTGATATCGGGAATGCTGCTCCTGTTTCCTGAATATGTGTGCACAGGTCTTGTTTGCCAAGGACTAGAATTCATTGTACTGCAATGAGACAGAAAGCAGCAACTAGCTTGCTTGTACTACAAATTTCACACTTCCCAACTAACCAGGGAGAAGGCCAGTCCTAGTTGCGTTGACCATTGGAAAGAGTTCTGAGTTTGGGGTGAGAGGACCTGTTCTGCCAGTTATTAAAGGTGTTGTCTCCAGCAAGTTGCTTAACCCATTTTGGGCCTCCATTTCCTTGTTTGGAAAGAGAGGGGATTGGATTATCAGATACTCTTTACATGGAGTCTATGAACTTTTAAAAAAATGCTTTGAGAATTATTTCATTATAACTGATTTCCTTCATAACACTATGGATTATACTTTATTCATTTAAAAAATTGTTCTAAGAAGGGATCCACAGGCTTCACTGGACTTCCAAAGGGGTCCATGATGCTTAAGAACCCCTGGACTAGATAAACTCTAAGATCCAGTCCAGCAGTAAATCTATGACTAGATAGTTGCCTTAATTACCCGTCAATCAACAAGCACATATTAACCACCATGTTTGTTTAAGACTTTATTTTTTCCAGAGTTCTATTCTGGGGTGGGGGACTGATGAGATAGAGAATGTCATTAAAGGCTGATTCCTTCTCTTTAGAGATCAGGCCAGCTAGAAGTTAGGATATAAAGACAAAAAAAAATACTTCCTTCTTTCAAGGAGTTTACAGTCTAATGGTGGAGGAGGGGACAACATCTGCCTAGATAGTGATGTAGAGAATGAATAGTTGCAGAATAAATAAAAAAAATAAATTAAAAAAATTGTTGTTAAGCATAAATGAAATAAATACAAGGAGGTTAGTGAAGGAGAGCACTAGCAGGTGAAGAAAGGCATCATGTTAGGAGGTGATGCTTCACACTGTTTGCTTTCTCAGTGGGTGGGAGAGGGGTGGCAGGGACAGAATGCAGAAATAAAATCTTTAAAAAAATCAGTGTTAAAAATAAATAATAAACTTATTTTTAAAGGTGATGCTACAGCTAGAACTTAAAGCAGTAATTCTGTGATGCTGAGGTGAGGATAGAATGAATTTCAGGAATGGGAGTGGCCAGCACAATGGTACTGGGTTAGGAGAGAGAATGTTTATGTAAGGGGAAGAGAAAGTATTTTGAATGGGCAATAAACTGCAGGAAAAGAAATTTATAATAAGGCTGGATGTATGAGTTGGAACCAAGTAGTAAAGGACTTTTAAAGCTAAAAGAAGCCACTGGGATTTATTGAATAAGAGAGTGGCATAGTCAGAACTATGCCTAAGAACAATCACTTTGGCAGTTGTGTGTAGGATGGTTTGGAGTAGAGACAAAATCAACAGTAGAGGAAACAATCAGGAGATTGGTGTAGTATATCTAGGTCCTGATTAGTATGAAGTGAATCTTGTGAGTTGGTCACATGTATTAGAATTCTTCAAATAGGCATTATTCAGAGTTGTGGTTATGGAAATAATAGCAATTGGTTCCATCCCAATGGAAATATGCAGTGTGAATTTGAATATTGCAACTAATGAGAAACTAGCTTATATATCCAGGTAAAAGGTGATAAGAGTCTGAATTCAGGAGGCTATGTGATCAGGTAAAAAGAGGTCAGATTCAAGTTGTTTTGGAGGCAGAAATGTTTGGTAACTGATTGGATGTGTGGGAGAGTATAGAATTGAGGAAAATACTAAGGTTGTGAACCTGAAATACTAAAAAAATGGTGGTGTCTTCAAACAGAAATAGGGAAGTTCCTTAGAGAGGAGGGTTTGGAGTGAAAGATAATGAGTTCTGTTTTGCAATTTAAAATGTGCCTGGGACATCCATTTTGAAATGTCCAACGAGTGGTTGGTGATGTCGGACTGGGGTTCATAAGACAGACTAAAGCTGGAAGTATCAATCCGGTAGTCATCTTCAGTGAGATGATGATCAGGTTTATAGGAATTGAAGAGATCACCTAAACAGAATTCAGAGAGAAAAGAGGGGCAGGGGTCAGAGCCTTGGGGCACACTCAGGGGTGTTCTGGAGCCTTCTCCTGCTGATGTTGGGGTGATGGGACCTGGACCCCTAAAAGGAAAAGACCAAGTCTTTGAAAGCAACCCAATCCCTGAATTTTCCCATACATTTCAGCAGCCCAGATCACTGGCGTCTGGTCCAAGGCATCTGGCCCACCCCACTCCACTTAGATCACTTAATCAGTTTACTTAACAGTGCTTTCACTGTGTCTTTCATAAGGCTCTTGGCCCACCCCAGACTGCTTTATTCCTTTCACTATTTCACCTGGTCCACCCCAGGCTATTTAGCACTCCTCATCCCATCCAGATCTTTTCACTGTCTTTGTTTTCATATAAGTATCAGTCTTACTCCCCATTAAGTTGCCTATCCACTAGGAATCTCACCACACTATTGGTATTACAATAAACCTTGCCACTTTGACCAAAAAAAGGCTTGAGTGCTTGAATTCTTTCCAGGCAGACCTGTACCGGGACATTTCAAGGTTCCTAGCAACCCCAAACCGCATCACTGAGAGCTGATTGTTATTTTCACTGTGAGTACAATACCCCTAGAAATTGGCCAACTACAAATCAGGGCTCGATTAATTGTTTGCTTTATTGATTATAAAGACTTAAGAAAGTAATGGAAAAAATATTAATAATACAGATTAAACTTAAATGTATGTCATGTACAGAGAGCCTTGTTGTTAAGCATTAACCAGGGCTCTCTGGGCTTACCCACCTTTAGGGGATTTGATCTGGATAATGATCTAGCAACTGAGAAGGAGTTGTCAGACAGGGAGGAGGAGAGCCAAGGGAGATCAGTGTCACAAAAACCTAGATAATGTCTATGAGCAAAGACTAGTCAACAGTGCCAAATTCTACAGAGAGGTCAAGAAAGATGAGGTCTGAGAAAAGACAGTCAGATTTGGCAATTAAGAGATCGTTGGTTACTCTAGAGAGAGCAGTTTCAGTTAAGTGAAGAGGTCAAAAGCTAGACTAAGATTATTCAGAAACTCAATTTTTGCATCCAGCAAAACTGGACTCAGGAGACCTTAGCCAAGTCCTATTTCTGCCAATAGCTATGGTTTTAGATGTTACTTTCCCACAATTTTCTTCTTTATAAAATGAAGATATTGTAATAGAGTCCTAGGACCGACTTCCTTTGAATTACGTTTACTCTTAAGTACATGTAGTATTGTAAAAGTTCACTGAGAAGACCCGTTGGACATGTTTATATGAACAAATAAGAATTTATACTTATTTTTGCATGCATATTTATACATATTTTTACAATCTTAAAATGATTGAAAGTAACTGGCTACCCCTTAGTAAATATAGTCTGTCAATAAACATTTATTAAGCACCGGCTTTGTGCCAGACACTGTGATAAGCCTTGGAATTTCTGCATATAATATGTATGTAAATGTAGTAATAATGCTGTATGCAAAATACAGTATTCTCTATTCTATAACTCCGGTAAAAGTATTCATTGACTTACCTGTTTTCCTCATGGTGAAAAAAATAAACCGGTTCAGTGAAGGTCAGAATAATCACAAATTTGGTTTGCCCCTTTTAAACTTCAGCAAAGTTGAAGTTTTAAGGGGCAAAGAAAAGGACAATGGGACATAAAGGTAATGGTAATCACACCTTTTCAGGCTATTAAATCTTTCTACACTTTTTAAAATATCTGAAGCTTCAAGTATCTCATTTGCATATGAAAAGGCCGGAAAAGTAACTGAATAACCATTAGAGACAATGATTTTGCCCCTAGGGCGTAAACTGCCTCAATATCTTTTCCCTAACCACTGATTTGCATAGACCTTTTAGAGTACTTAACAGATTTAAAAACTGGGGAACCCATTATCTCAGAGCTATTTGGTGATTACTTAGGCCAGTAATGAAGAGGAAGAGATGAAGATTTGGGAAATATACTGGATGATCACCATGAATTAGGGTGAAGTCCCTCACTGGAGGAACTCAGACCTGAACTAGGAAAAGTCTTCAAAAGGAGAGGCTTTACCTCTCTTCCACCTCCTGCTGGAGAGGTGTCAAATCTCAGAACTGAGCGAGAAGACCAGAAGATACTCCTGCCAATCCTAGTCTGAGTCTCTACCCTTTTTGAAAGAGCACAATAGTACCCTGGCTGAGGATGCAATTGAACCTAAAGCTCTAGTTGGAGACTATAACTGCTTATCAAGGTTTAAGCCTAGTGAATCCAGTGGACTCACCTGTTTAACCTCTGCTGTGGGGAACAGGCCCAGCATCAGAGTGACTTGCTTAGCCCAGCCTTGTACCAGACTAACCATTCCAGCAAAGATGCCATGCCTTATTACCACTGTACTTCGAGTTTGTACCTACTCTCCCTATCATGAACCCTGTGTATATTTATGGGAGAATGGGCCCCAGATTTAGGGGGAATGTTATATACTAACTTCTTATTATACCACTTGAGCAAATATCTTAGATGAGTTAATTGAGTTAGCAAACTAATTTTTTTGGTTTATTTTAGAAGTTTGGAGTTTTTTGAGACTGGGCTGGAAGTGCAGTGGCCACTCACAGCTCAATCCCAATACTGATAGTCTCAGCAGCTTTAATCTGTTCTGTTTTTCCAATCTGGGCTGGTTTATCCCTCCTTAGCCATCCTGGTTACTCTATACTCCAGGAAAGCCATCATGTTTGTGCCAACTTAGTGTGGATGCCTGTTTAGCTTTAGCCCTGCTGCAATTCAGAATCACCTAACTTAAGCAATGCACCAGCTTCTGCTTCCCTTAGTAGTGAATATTACAAATGTGCGCCACCATCCTGGGCCTGGCTGACTGTTAATAAGAAGCACAACAATGAGGGCTCATGAGCTATACTAGTAGGAGTAACTACGCACCCAAGAGTGTTACTCTTAGAACTTGAGGTAGTAGTTGTCCCTATGGGGACCTAACCTGTGAGTGTTTGAAATATCCAGTTAAATGTAAATCCAGCTACTCATTCCAAGTTCAATATTCCTCCAACTCTTTCCCTAAGAATATATCTATCTCAGGCACATGCCATACTCTGCTGGTTTTTAGCAGATAGTCAGAGATGCAAGTTCCACTTCTGCTATGAGACTCTGGGTGAGTCATTTAGCTCTCAGAGTTCTAAGCAACTCACTATTTTTTTTGGTAATTTTGTTTATTTTTTAAAAATAGTATTTTATTTTATTTTTTCACTAAGACTATTAATTATAAAGACAACTGCCTTTGTAGAGAGTATACTTATCCAGGAATTACCTATATCGGTGAAATCATCTGTCTAGTTTCTATCCTATAGAAGCCCACATGGCATAATAGATAGGGTACTTGACTCAGAATTAGGAATGTCAGAGTCCAAATATTACTTTTGATATTGTTAATTAAATATTAATTAGTATAAATAATAAATAATTTAATATAAACTAAACATTAAATATTAATTTTGATGTTATTACAGATATCAACACTCACCACCTGCTTGACTGTGGATAAGTCAAAATGGGAAATAATTATAATAATAATATATCTACTATTTACCACAGTGTTACTATATTGCTTAAATGAGATAACGTAAGCAATAGACTTTGTGAACTTTAAAGCACTATATAAATGTCCATTATTATTATTATTAAGTGGTGCAATAGTGAGCCAGAAGAATGAAGTCACCACTCTAAAAGCCTATTCTAAAAAAGACTACATCAGTTTGTAGGCCATGTTCAGCACCTTCTCTACCCTTGGACGCAGTACAGTCTAAACAAAAATGTCTTTTCAAAAAAAAAATCTATGAAGTCTGTCAGGATGCTGCACTTGCAGAGTTAAATACCTTTGTATTTAAAATCCCAGGGAATAATTATTATTGAATGACAAGCTGGCTCTCTCTCTTGGTGGATCTGTTGAAACAGCCACCTCAGTCCCCACTTATTCAAAAGCCAAAGGAGCAGTGGATACAGGGGGGGTCAGCATTTGCTAGTGTCTGGGGCTAATTTGACCAGAAAGGGTCAGTCAGCCCAGTCATTCTAGCCACCAGTCTGTACTTGTACATATCATACAATCACAGACTTTATTTTAGAGAATGTCTCATATACCACAAAGAGTATGATTAGAATCTAAGCATTTGAAAAAAGGAAGTCGTCAGTTTCTCACAATTTCCTCATTTTAATCCACTTCCACAATAACCTAAATATTATTAATAGTAATAGTAGCTCAAATTTGCTTTGTGCTTTAAGGTTTGCACAACACAGTTCATGTATCATCTTATTTATTTCCTAATTTATTTCTTAAAACAATCCTGCCATCTAAGTGTTATTATTATCCTCATCGGGTAGATAAGGAAACAGACTCAGAGAGGACACAGCTGTTGAGTATCTACAGTGTGATTCTAGGTCCTGACTCCATATCCAGTGGTCAATTCATCATGCCATGCTGACAGGAAAGGCCTTTAGATCTGGAGTGGGGAAAGGATCCAGCAAAATGCACTATTGAGGGCTCCTGGTGACAAACTTATATGAAAGTAACTTAATCATGGTGATTATTCATTTGTCAAGCCAGAACAAAGGAAGAGTTGGACTAGTAAGCAACATAAAAATTTCCAGGCAAGTCAGGATTTCCTAAATGTGAATTATGGGCAATATTGCATAGTGTGGAAAGATCAATGAATTTAGGATTAAAAGATCTGGATTCAAGCTCCAGCTCTGCTACTTACCCCCTGCATCACTTCAAGAAAGTCACTTAGTTCCTCTGAACTTCACTTCCTCATCTGTAAAATAAAAGTAATAAGTCCTGCCTATTTCATGAGGTTGTAGTAAAGGTCAAAGAAGGTTACCCATGTGGCAAGCACTTTGTAGATAGTAAAGCACTGTATAAATACAAGTTGTTATTACTTTATGGTGTTTGCCATCAATCATGGGAGATGATAGCAGGAGTGTATTCTGCATAGTATTGGGCATGCGGAGCTGTTTAAAGAGCTTCCTGTGAATTATGACACCTGGTTATAGTAGCCTTTCCACAAGCCCCAAACACCTGGTGGTTTCTCCTTCATTTTGCAATAGTCACCTGGTTGACAGGAGGAGGGATGGAAAGATATGGCTGTTGTAATGTCCATGTCAGGGTTGAGTCAAGTTGTAAGATCTGAAAGAATTCTTGGGTGCAGATCATTTATTAAAAGTGACCTGGCATAATGGATAGGATACTGGTCTCAAAATCAAAAAGAGGGTTCAGATCTTGCCTCTGGCATTTACTAGGTGATGGACAAGTCATTTTAACCTCTCTGAACCTCAATTTCCTTATCCGAGATAACAATACCTCTATTGCCTACCTCAAAGTGTTGTTGTGGTGCTTAAATGAGGTAACATATGCAATATACTGGCAACTTTGTGACTGCTGTTTTTATTAAGTGATATCACAGTGAGCCAAAAGATGTTCTACCCGTCCGCCAGGTTCACAGTCTTGCTGTTTTCCTGGACTCCTCATTTTTCTTCACCCTACATATTTAGTTGCCAAATCTCTATCTCTGTCTCTGTCTCTGTCTCTCTCTCTCTCTCTCTGTCTCTGTCTCTCTTTCTCTCTCACTCTATCTCTCTCCTACCTTCCTCCTTCCCTCTCCCTCTTCTCTCCCTCTCTCTCTTTCTCTCTCTTCTCTCTCTCCATCCTCCCTCCCCACTCTGTCTCTCCCTCCCTCCTTCTCTGACTCTCTTTATCTACTTATAGGTACCCTCTTACTCTTGGGTGTTGCCTGCAAGTCCGAACTGGAAATAAACAAGCTGCTGGTGTGGCCCTGACAGGCTGGAAGGGCAGATGTTCTGGACTAGATTTGACTAAGGTCACTCGCCTAGTAGTTTAGATTCTATACTGGAACAAGATGAGATATTTATAGCGCATTCAACAATTAACAAAAAGAAATTCACTTAACCATGGCAGAAGGATAATCAACCAGTCAGTCAGTTGTTGTTGCTGTGGTTCAGTTGGTTTTTAGTTGTATCAGACACTTCGTGACCCCATTTAGGGTTTTCTTGACATTTTCTTTGCCATTTCCTCCTCCAGCTCATTTTACAGATGAAGAAACTGAGGAAAACAGGGTTAAGTGACTTGCCCAGGGTCACACAGGTAATATCTGTTTGAGACTGGATATTCTTGACTTTAATCCCAGTACTATACCATTCAGCCACCTCACTGCCCAATCAATCAGCCAATAAGCATTTAATAAGCATATATTATGTACCAGGCACAGTGCTAAATGCTTGGCAATACAAAAAGAGGCAAAAGACACCCTGAGCTACTCTATAAGGATAGGCATTGAGGACACCTCAAGTTGATTGGCTGAGCAAAGCTCCCTTGTCCTTATTTCCCATTGAGATCCACCAACCAAGCATCACCAACCATTCCACATCCCATAGCTGCCTTGTAGTTAGATGGTAAGGAAGTGATGTCATCAGTAGTCTGATCCCTTGTCCCCTGAGCCAACAAAGTCTTGAAGAATGTCTCGATATTTTTAAAGGAAAAACAAGCCTAACTTTCATGGATGGAGGGGTTAGGATGTTGCTCCTTCAGCAGGGATGCTGAAGATAGGAGACACCTACTGGAGACCTGTGGGAGAAGGTATAGGACACATTCCCAAGGGCACCTGGCTAAGGTGTTAGTGACAGACTGCCACAGTAGCTAGGAGTTGAGGACAGCAGTAAATATAGGAGCAGAATGACAGTGAGATGATTCTCTTTCCATCTCAGACTTTTAAAGGACATTGCCATACAAAGTTATTTGGGTACAACAGGGGAAACACTAGCCAGAAAACTGGGAGCCCCCTCCCTCACCCATGTACATTCAATTTGTGCATGTGCAATTAGAGGGAGGTGGGGCAGCTTGACTTTGGAGCCCCATCTGCTGGCTGGTAAAGAGATTGCATCCTACCCAATTATTCCTGCCCTGTCTCCCACCTCCCCAGGAGGCTCAGGAAACATTGGTTTCTCTTGTGGTAGGGATAGGTGCTTTGTGTGCATCTTTCCACTTCTTACTGTCACCACAAAGGCACTTCTGTGCATGGGAGAACCTCCCCCCTGCCACCCGTTACAGAAACAAGTATTGAACAAGAGAGAATGGATGCTGTATGATCTGATCTCCAGGTGTCTCCAAAGTTCTGTGATTAGATTATTCTCTAGAATAGGGCTTCTTAAACTTTGTCCACTCATCAGTGTTGTATAGGCTGAGGGCATTTGCAGTGCAAAGTGCATATGTTATGTGTTCAGAACCAAAGTTGCAGTGAAGTTGCATGATATAATACTGGCAACTCAGATTCATTATGTGTTTGATTTTGAACTAATTTTTGGTCATTTCACACTCAGAAACCTTTTACTGTTGCCAGTTTTTTTGTGATTCCATATGGGGTCTTGACTCCCAATTTAAGAAGTGCTGTGTGAGTCTAGAATAATTGACCTAGAATCTAATTAGATTCATCTAGTTAGTTGGATGATGGCCCAGCCCTGTCTCTGTCACTCACAAATGTAAATATATTACACACATATGGAAGTTAGGTGATATCATTGATTAAGTGCTAGACACAGAGATGTGGAGAAAGGAAGACTTGACTTTAAAGCTGTCCTTAGATCTTCAAAGGCTGACTTTGGGAGCTTTCATTTCCCTATCTGGAGAAGATCTGAGTCAGAGTTGAGAAACAGTTTGCCTGTGTGACCCTGGGCAAGTAATTTAACCACTTTCAGCCTGTTTCCTCAACTATAAAATGGGGGTTATAATAGGTTGTTGTGAGAATCAAGTGAGCTAATATTTGTAAAGCACATAGAAATGTGTCTGGCACACAGTAGATGATTAATAAATGTTTGTTCCCTTCCCCAAAGTATCACTGTATCACTCAATCAACAAAGCATTTATTAAGTGCCTACTATGGGGGCACTATACTAAACATGGAGAATAGAAATAAAAAAGTGTTTGGTTCTTATCCTAAAGGAACCTATATTCTTTTGGTAGACCAGATATGGCTCTGGCTGGTCCGGTAGCTCAAGTTCAATATTGGAATGAAATTAGACCCTTGTAGTTCATTTAACAGTTAATCAAAGGAGATTGATTTAAGCCACAGCAAAGAACATTCAGAGCAGGGAAAGGATATTCGGTAACTAGAACAGGTAGACTTGATTCAGCTGAGCCCAACTCTCCAGTGCTGGTGTTGGTTATGTTACTGGACTGTGATAAGAAACCTGAGAGAGGAGATCTGTCTCCTCCTGTCCTAGCTTTTTTTTTGTGCTCCTAAAACTAAAAAACTTTGTTAGTGGTTTGAGCCCCAGACCCCTGAACCACAGTGAGTCAAGGTAATTTCAACACCTTTTTAGGAAAAACTAGCCTTACCCACTTGAGGCGGGGACCTTAGGATATTGCTTCTGCCACAGTTCTTCTGAGGGGATACAGTCGTATTCACTGATAAATAAATACAAGAGATATACATATAGACATATATATGTGTGTGTGTGTGTCTATATGTATATGTGTGTGTATATATTTTTATATATAGATATAGATGTGATAGAGGTGATTAAATGGAGCAGTGTATAAAGTGCTGGGCCTGGAGTCAGGAAGACTTGCATCCAAATTGGGCCTCAGATACTTACTAGCTGTGTGACACTGGGCAAGTCACTTAACCACTGTCTGCCTCTGTTTTCTCAACTGTAAAATGGGGATAATAATAATATCTACCTCTTAGGACTGCTGGGAGTATCAAATGAGATAATATTTATATAGCAATTAACACAGTAGGTCTATTTCCTTCATAAATAAGCAGCCATAGAGGAGCAGTAACAACAAACAGAATCACAAAAAGTCTCTTGAAGGAGGATCACTTGAACTGAACTTTAAAGGAAGCTAAATAATGGAATACCGTTCTCCCAGAAATATTAAAATTACCAGTGACCCAGAAGGAAATGGAAAAACTTATGGTGGGTGGAATCGTTTTCCCATGTATTACTCATGACAATTCACATGCAGGAATTGACATTAAATTAATCTTTCAGGACATGTGTGACTAAACACGGGCCAGTCATGCAGCAAGAATGAAGGAGAGTGGTTAGATAAGCCAAGAGTCACATTGGTATCCACACTCCCAGCATAATTGGTAGACAAGGACACATGCAAAAATTATATAAGATTGGGCAAGGATGCTATGTAAACTGGTCTGGTAGAGGCAATATATGTATTGATGAGATCACAGATTCATCTAAGTGTATATGTATATATGTACACATGTATTTATGGATATGTGTGTGTACATATCAGTACAATATAGTAGAAAATGTGTAGAATTTGGAGCCAGCAGGAATAGATTTCTGGGGAGCTAGGTGATATAGACAGATTGTTGGACCCAGAGTCAGGAAGACGAGTTCAAATCTAGCCTCAGACAATTACTAGCTGTGTGACCTTGGGCAAGTCACTTCACCCTGTTTGCCTCAGTTTCCTCACCTGTAAAATGAACTGTAGAAGGAAATGGCAATCCATTTCAGCGTCTTTGCCAAGAAAACACTAAATGGGGTCATGAAGTTAGACATGATTAAAAAACAACTGAACAACAACAGAAATAGATCTGGATCCCAGGTCTACTACTCACTACACTGTAACCTTGGAAAGATCAGTCCCCCTCTCTGAACCTCAGTTTCCTTGCTTATAAAATAAGAAAATTGGACTAGATGATTTTGTCAGCCCAAAATCCCATGATCTTTAGAGAGAGACATAGAAATCCGGCATCTCAGAAATGTCCAAACAGAAGCAAGATAGCTCATATAGTAGATAGAACACTGCTCCAGGAGTAAGGAAAACCTAAGCTCAAATTCTGCTTTAGATACTAACTGTGTGACCCTGAGCAAGTCACTTAACTTTTCAGACTCAGTTTCCTGATCTGCAAAATCAGAAAATATTTATTATGCATCTACTCCATGTGGGCACTATGCTAGGCCCTAAGAATACAAGTACCAAGAATCAAAACTTCCTGCTTAAAATAAGCTTATATTCTAATAGAGGAGATAACAAATATATATGAAAATATATATAGCATAAGTATAAAGTTAGTAAATACAAGTATATACAAAGGAGTTGGAGATGGGTACTAGCAGTTGCAGGGATCAGGGAAGGCTTCATGCAGAAGATGGTGTCTGAACTACATCTCAAAGAAAAAAGGGTCTCTTGGAGGCAAAGGTAAGGAGGTAGTGCATTTTAGGCATGTGGGATGACCAGTGCAAAGGCTAGGTGAAAGGAGATGGAGGAGTGTCTTATGTAAGGAACAAAGGGAAGGCCAGTTGGGCCGGATTGCTGAATGCAGGGGGTAAATAATGCTCAGTCAGGCTGGAAATATAGGTTGAGGCTGTATGTTGTATTGTCCTTTAGAAGTAAAACAGAGAAATTTATGTTTTATGCTTGAGATAATAGGAAGCTGCTAGAGTGGTCTGAGTAGTGGGGGCCAAGTGGTCAGATCTATGCTTAAGGAAAATTGAGATGTTAATAATAGTACTTCACAGGGTTGTTGTGAGAATCATCAGATCATAGATTTAGAACTGGTAGGGATATTATAGACAACTGAATCCAACATTTTATAAAGAGAGTTATTTTATAAATAAAATTTTATAAAGAGGGTTAACTAAGGCACAGAGAGGTTAGCCAGCTTGCCTAAGATCACAAAGCTAGAAAGTGTCCGAGGTAGGATTTGAACCTAAGTCTTCCTGGGCCCAATTCACTAAGCCATACTGACTCTCATCAAGTGGCATGATATATGGAAAGCACTTTGCAGACCTTAAACCACCAGATAAGTGTTAGCTTTTATTACTATGAGTTCCAGTGATATCCCATTTGTACAGAAAAGGGAGGGAGGAAGAGAGAGAGAGAGAGAGAGAGAGAGAGAGAGAGAGAGGGAGGGAGAGAGGGATACAAAGAGAGGTTGATTCTCACTTATTGTGTTTATTTTCTTGCTTTTCTGCTTCTCTTTTGTATTCATTCATTTCATTTTTCAGGATCCTAAGTAAGGCTGCTTTGGCCTATGTCACCCATTGACACCTTTGGGTGACCATGGCATATCTTGACCTGTAGCCTTCCCCTGGGGGGGAAATGAGTCATCTGAAATTAGCAGAGGCTTCAGGGCACAGGTCTATATTTTGGTTGTTAGCCCAGTTGTAGGAGGAGTAGATAGTCTTTCTGTCTCTCTTGGTGCTTCTGAAACAAAGGGAAACAGGAGTGACTGGCATACATCCAGGAATCTCTGTGTTCACTGCTGCAGCCCAGAGCCATGGACTGACTCTTTTCAGCGCTCCCAACCCTGAAATTGAGGGCTTTGAGAAGCCAACACTAAGAAGTGAGTTTGGGACATTTTCAAGCATCCTCAAGTTTGCCAATCCACGCTCCTGTTCTTTGCCTTGCAGCTAATGTTTTTATCCAAATGCGATGGTTCCCCCTCCCCCCTTTTCCAAATGGCCTTCCAGCTGCTACTTTAGGCTCTGGGCTGATGGTGAATGTTTCACTGTAGCAGAATTTCTGTAAAATTCCTTCCCTTGCTTCCACAGATAACAGAGCTGTGGTGGCTCCACTGAGCCTAGTGCAGATTCCCTAGAGAGAGAGAAATCTACAATCTCAAGAAGTGACTGGACATGTGATTCCCTAAAGACAAGGCTTAAAAAAATTAGCAGAAGTTGAAATTTTTATTTACAATCTCCTTCATGTGATTTAAAGACTCCAATCCAAGGAAGTGGTCAAACCATATGATGGTTGAAAAGTACCTTGGCAGATTCTAGGTGTAATTTCTTTCTTTCTCAGTGTGTGTTCAGCCTAAGGGTGTTGGAGAAGCAGAGATGGCTGGGGCTGGGGGTGGGAGGGGCAGGGAAACGACACAGAAAAATATTGTGGTAAGGTTTGAGAGTTATGCCATAAATGTACAAACCTAATATAGAAAGGATTCATTAGGCACTTTTTGAGACTGTGAGAAAATCTATGCCAAAAACAACCTGTAAAATTTTTAGAGGAAGTAGCATCCTTACAAACAATGAGGCATAAATCTTTTTTTCCTGTGACACCCAGAAAAAGAAAAAAAGTACATGTGCGTGTGTGTGTGTGTGTGTGTGTGTGATGGAGGATGGGGCATAGCAGTGCATTGTAGCTCAAATACTTTGGGAACTTTTATCCCTGTCTGGAGGTCTGGGTCAGGGTTTAGAAGTGAATCTATCTGACCCAGAGAGAAAAGGAATCCTTGAATTAAATACTTCCAGGACATTGCGAGTAAATGTTTGCTTAGATCAGGGGCCTCCCTCCTTCCCCAATCCCTTATTTAACTCTGCCTGCCTATGTTTCTGAAAGAATACATTTCACTTGAAATTCCATTAAATCAGCACTTGTCATATTCTGAGAGCTCCAAAGATAATGGATCCTTTGCAGATGACAAAAAGCAAGCTGCTTATGAAAAAGTGCTCTTCCAAAGAGGAAAGGCAGGAGGGAGGAACTTCACTGGATCAAATGAACAATCAATCAACCAATGAGCATTTATTTAGGGCCTGTCAAGTGCCAAGCATTGTGCTAGGCACTAGGGACAAAATATAAAAATGAGACTTTAAGGAACTCAAATTATACTGGAGTGATAAACATATTCACACATAGGTAGGTACAGAATATATACATGTAGTTTGGAAGAGAGCCTGTTTCCCTTTCAGGAGAGCACCATTTGTAGCACTGAACTTGTGACCCACCAAACCAAGTTCTAAAAACATCACAGCTGTGGTGAATAGGACAATTATGTTTGAGTCTCTTGTCTTCTCTAGCCAACCCTGGCTAGAACTTATAGTGATGGGGAGGGGGGGAGACTAATAACAAAGTCAGTGGTTCTTAACCTGGGGGAAAGATTTCAAGAGGTACATAAAGAGGCAACCCTCCCCCCCAAAAAAACCGAAACCAAAAACACCCAATTACGTCTTTATTGCAATGTAATTGGTTTCCTTTGTAATCCTATGTGTTTTATTTTACACATTTTAAAAACCTTATTCTGAGAAGGGGTCCACAGGCTTCACCAGATTGCCAAAGGAGTCCATGACACAAAGAAGACTTAGAATCTCTGAACTAGAGGAATTAAGAAAGACTTTCTGAAGGATATGCACTTGAATTGAGCCTTGAAGGGAGTTAGGAGTTCCAGTTGGTGAAGGTGAGGACGAGTATGTCCCAAGAATTATGCACTTGGGAGAGGGAACTTGTATTGGGAACAACAAACAGGAGTGAGACTACCTGGGAGAGATGTGTCAGGCTTTGTGCCTTTCTATTCTATTCCACTCAAAACTTTTTGGGAGCTAAGTGCTTCTGGAAATATTTGGAAGTCCAATGGCTATTCTCAGTGAAGGGAAAAAAAATTAAGGATAGTATATATCAGGCTGTGGGATGAGCAAAGATAGTACTGGATTTGGGAGCAGAGAGCCTGGGTTCAAATCCTAACTTTTCTACTTAATACCTGTGGGATTTCCAGCAAATAATTCAATTTCTCTGGGCTTCAGTTTTGACATCATTAAAACAAGAGAGTTGGTTCTAAGGTCACTTCTAAATCCTACCTATAATCCTCCATTGCTCAGTTCCATCTAAGTAGTGAGACAGTAAGTCAGAGTCAGAAGACTTGGAATCTTGCCACTAATTTGTTATGTGATGCTGGAGAGGTCTTTTTGCTTCTGTAAAATAAGGGAATGGAACTAGCTCATCTCAGAAGTCCCTTCCATTTGTATGAGATAAAGAAAGTCAACTACTTGTACCTGAATTGAAAGATGTTTTCTGCCAAGGTGGAGAATAAAAACCTTAATAAGATGTTGCTTACTCAGGAAACTCGAAATCCTTGAAACAGTCTCTGAATCATTACAGCTGCGACCTAAATGGATGCTGATGAGAACAAAGAATCTCAGAACCTCAGAGTTGGAAAAGACCTTAGAATGCATCAAATCCAATCTATACCTGAACAAAAATCCTTTCAACAAGTGTTCTCAGCTAGCCTCCATATGAAAATCTTTAATGATGTGAAATCTGCCCTCTGAGGCAACTTATTCCATTTTAGATAGCTGTAATTGTTAAGAAGTTTTTTCTTTGCATTGATAACATAAATCTGCTTTTGCATTTTGACATATTGCTTCTTATTTTGCCCTCTGATACCAAGCAGAACAAAGCTAATTCTTTTTTTTATGTGACAGTCCTTCAAAATTCAGCTATGTCTTCCTTAGTATTTTCTTCTCCAAGCTAAATGTCCCCACTTACTATAAGCAATCATCATATAATATGGTCTCCAGTCCCTTCACCCAAATGAGCTACCTTCCTTCAAATGCTCTCAAGTTTGTCAGTGTCCTTCTTAAAAGGTAATGCCTAGAACCAAATATAGTACTTCAAATGTGGACAGACCAGGGGAAAGAGCAGTGGAACTGTAAACTTCCTCATTCTGGACACCATGCTTCTTTTAATATAGACCAGGATGAAATTCAGTTTTATGAGTGCTAGATGAGTCCCACCTTGGACTCATAAAGAATATATATCTACTAAAAGCCCCAGGCCATTTTAACAAAATCTGTTATGTTCTGGGCATTTTCTTTCACTGTACCCATGCCTGGAATGCTCTCCCTCCTTAACCCTGTCTGCTGACTTCTGTAGCTTCTTTTAAGTCTCAACTAAAAATTCATCTTTTACAGGAAACCTTTTCCAACCCTTTTAATTCTAGTGCCTTCCCTCTGCTAATTCTTAATATATTAATATATTTTAAATTAATTAATACATATTAATATATTTATCCTATATATAGCTTACTTTGTATGTATTTGTTTGCATGTTGTCTTGCCTATTATATTGTAAGCTCCTTGAGTACAGGAACTGTCTTTTGCCTCTATATCCTTAGCATTTAATACAATACCTGGTATATAGTAAGTGCTTAATGAATAAATGCTGATTGATTGATCTTGTCATGTCTTCCAAACTGTACCTATGAAGTAATTTAAAAAAAATTTGAGTGTAGGACTTGATATTTTTCCCTATTAAATTTAGCCCTCATTCTAAACTTACCTCTGTGGATTCTGTTTTAGCACAGCATATTAGCTCTATATTTTTGTGTTGTGCAAATTTGATAAGTCCATCTTTACCTTTAATATTATTAATAATAAGCCATATAAATAGCTAGCCATTTACATAGCACTCCCTGTGTAGGCACTTTACAATTGTTATCATTTGATTAAGTAATTGGTTAAAAAAATGTTGAACAGTATAAACCAAGGATAGATCCTTGAGTTATTCCATTAGTGACTTCCTGCTAATTTGATATAGAGCTATAAGTAATTATTATTTTGGATCCAGTCATTCCACTGGTTCTGAATTCACCTAAAGTCACAATCTTCTAGTCTACATCTCTCTACCTTCTCCACAAGAATAACATAAAAGACTATCAAATAGTTCACTGAAATTCAGATATTCACCAAATTAATCATTCTTCTAACCTACTATTCTAGTTACTCATCAAAAAATGAAAATAAGATTAGTCTTGGACTACCTGTTCTTGAGCAAGTCTTGCTTATGTAGCAACTGCTCTTGTGTATTTAGTATTTGAACTGAAGCTTCAGGGTCTGCAGAGATATTCTTAAGTTTCTAAGGGTAATCCTGTCCAGCTATACTTCCAACACTATAGTTTCCGAGCTACACAAATCTGCTTTTTATGAATGATCAGCCAGTAGACTTACTTATTTAACTTTATTAACATGGTATAAGACTAGTTGATACAAAACCTTACTCCACTCCCTTACCCCCAACCATACACAAAGCCTAGGCTATACTTTCCCACAAAAATGCATAAAATCCATGGGAAGAGTGGGTTCAAACTTATAGTACAATAGAAGTGGAGTACACACAAAGGGAACTCTGTGGCAAAGTCCTCTCAAGTCCTGGTACTAGGAGTCCTTTCTCTATTCACAGGGTGCATATAGAGCTCCATGCAGAATTGGTCACTCAGCTGCTAGTCATATCTGACTTTCAAGTTTGATCTTTTCTTAAGTCCATAGATAGCACTTCTTTTTGCTATGAGAGTTCACCCTTTTTGAAACTGCTACCTCCTTCAATTGACGTTCTCTCTGAATCCTTGAAAAAGTAGTCTTTAACTGGTTTCAAAGCAGATTATAAATAAAAATTGGGTGGGAGGAGATGTAGAAAATGCAAGATTTTTAAAAAATAAATTCAGTATCAAATAATCTTCCTCAAAAGTAGTCAGTATTTGATTAGATTCAGTTTTAAACTTAAATTATAAAAAGAAAATCAAAACATAAGTTAACAAAATATTTTAAAAATCAAAATTCAGAAAAACAAAAAATTTTGTATTAAAAGTATTTTAAATGTGTTCAACGATGACACAGTAGATTCTTCTTTTTAAAAAAAGGCAAAAAAGAAAGTATTAAAATGGTACCAAATCTCCAAGACAGAGGAAAAAATTGTTTTAAATCTCCGTGGATGAGCTTTCCACTTGCAACCAACAGGTAGCACTATCTGGCAAGGTTTGGTTAAGAGAAACAAGTCAAAAGGATATTCTCTCTCTTTCCCTCCCTCCCTCCCTCTCTCTCTCTCTCTCTCTCTCTCTCTCTCTCTTTCTCTTGCCTCCCCCTTTCCCTCCAACTTTTGGGATTTCACCCAGATTCAGAATGTGGATACTCATCCCAGATCATACCTTTTTCCTTTCTATTAGTTGACCCAGAAGGTGTGAACCTCCTTTGTTCTATACTTCTATTCTGCCCATCACTCCAGAGCAGAAAAATCTC
>CM053586.1:213281656-213300983 GCA_028646515.1 Pseudochirops corinnae
CAATTTTTCTTCCACTTCTCTTATTTGGTTTTGAAAATCCTTCTTTAGCTCACCTCTAGCTTTAAGGCATTCTTCATGTTTATTGGAGGCCCCTGGTGGGGGCGCTCTGGCTGCACTCTCCTCCTCCCTCTCTTTGCCATGATCCTTCTTTTCCCCAAAGAAGGAATCTAGGGTTTGATTGCTGTTCTTACCCTGCTTCTTATGCTTATTCTTACTCATGGTTGTTCAGTCCGTGATTTTTTTAAAAATTTCTGTGGGGCTCTGCTTCCAGAAGGGAAAGCTTTGTCCCAAATCACTGGGGTCCTCCCGGCTGCTGTAGCTCTCAGGAAGGTGCTAGGTCCCTCTCCTACTTACTTCTGGCTCACTGGATAATGAAGACTCCAGGACTGAAAGCCCAAGACCGCGATCCAGATCCAGGTCGCTCAACACGAGAGCGCTTGGCCTCTGAATGATCACTTAGTCCCCCTGCTGTCTGCAGGCTGATGGTGCAGAAGCTGCAACACGGAGGCGGGTGCAAAACCTCTGCCTTTTGCTTTCTCGCCCTGTAGGCATTTCGGCTGGTCGCTTTTCTGCCCCTATTTCACAAGTTCCACTGACCTAGTTCTGAACACTGCTCGCAGCTGCTGCTAATCCACTCACCGCTTCTCTCCTCCGGCTGCCCCCAGGGCTCAGCCAGGCCAGGCTGGTTTCAATTCACAGTGCTGATATGGTTCCTCATAGCTGAGCTGACTTTAGTGGAAGGTATATTTGTGTGTATTTTGGAGTTCTAGGATTAGTTTAGAGTCATATTTTATGGGTATTTTGGGGTGGCTATGTGAGAGCTGTGATATGTTGCTGCTGCTACGCCACCATCTTGGCTCTGCTCCCCAGTAACTATTATTCTAATGCCTTTTTAGGTTATTCTTTAAACTTCTACAACTTCCCAAGTTCCTTATCTTGCTTATTTTACAGATGAGGAAACTGTGGCAAACAGGACTGAGTGACTTGCCCAGGATTACACAGAAGGAACAAAGTTCTTCCACCTTCTAACACCTCTTTGGAGAAAATCACAGCCTGGGGGGATTGCAATAGGATAAGCTCAAGGCTCTCTTCCCAACAATAGTAGTTCCTTCCTCATTTCTACCTCCTGGCTTCCCTAGCTTTCTTCAAGTCCTGACTAAAATCCCACAGTCTACAAGTGGCCCTTCCTCATTTTTCTTAATGCTAGTGCTTCCCCCTGAGATTATCTCCAGTTTATCCTGTATCTTTTTCACGTAGTTGTTTTTGCACTGTCTCCCCCATTGGATTGTGGGTTCCTTGGGGCCTGAGACTGTCTTGTACCTTTCTTTGTATCACCAAGTGCTTAGTACCGGGTATATAGTAAGTCCTTAATAAAAACTGCTTATTGATTGATTACTGGCAAAATTTATTGCAATTCAGTATCAGTGTTGATTTGAATAACTCCACCTAAATACTATATAAATTTCTTATTTCATGTTTTGATTATGTTCCAAATGCTAATTCTCATAAACTGCAATGTTTTTCCAGAGATACTCTGTATTTTTATGTTCTTGCTTAGGTGTTCTCAAAGGTAGCACTGACTGATCATTTTTATAAACTGTTAGAATAAATTAGGAATGAAATAAACTAGTAAAAATGGCTATAGAATTACCATCTCCCCATGTGAGAATGATCAAGCATCAAAGCACATCTTTGGTAGAAAGGCAAATGAAATTATTTAAACTGAAATGCAACCTGAATTGTCTGAATTGTCACTTCTCCATTCCTACCAGTGTTGGCACAGTTCTTGGAGGATGACCTAGACCAGGGGTAGGGAACCTATGGCCTAGGGGCCACACGTGGCCTTCTAGGTCCTCAGGTGTGGCCTTTTGACTGAGTCCAGGTTGTTTTTTTGTCTTTTTCGAGGGGGGAAGGCAGGGCAATTGGGTTTAAGTGACTTGCCCAAGGTCACACAGCTAGTAAGTATTAAGTGTCTGAGGCCGCTGAATCCAAGTTTTAAAGAACAAATCAAATTTGGATTCAGATTCTAGAATACATCGGATAAAACTCGGACTCAGTCAAAAGGCCATACCCAAGGACATAGAAGACCACATGTGACCTCAAGGATGCAGGTTCCCCACCCCTAACCTAGACGAATATAGTATGCCATATGATGTCATAGCAGTACACAAGAACCTCATCAAGAGAACCCCGCCTCCCAGGGTCCAATAGGTCTAAGAAAATGGAGTTAATTAACCTCAAAAAGACCTTGCCCCAGCCAGATAGCATAATCCAGGATTCAAATAACCTCTTTTTGTTCAGTCATTTCAGTCATGTCTGACTCTTCATGGTCCTATTTGGGATTTTCTTGGCACAGATACTGGAATGGTTTGCATTTCCTTCTCCAACTCATTTTACAGATGAGGAAACTGAGGCAAACAGGGTGAAGTGACTTGCCCAGGGTCACACAGCTAGAAAGTGTCTGAGGTCAGATTTGAACTCAGGAAGATGAGTTTTCCTGATTCCAAACCCAGTGCTCTATACACTGTACCAGCTAGGGGCCCTCAAACATCCTCCACTGGACTCCAAATCCAGTTTTCTTTTCACCCTACCCAAGAGAAACAGTGTAATAAGATGGAGAGTGTTCTGGTCATGAAGTGAAGAGAAGTGAATTAAAATCTTAGCCTGGGCACTTGATAACTACGTGTCTTTGGGCAAGTCACTTAATCTGAGTTTCAGTTTCCAGAGATGTACACAGGTGATAATAATACATGATGTAGTTAAGAGAGCACTGTTTCTGGAGTCAGGGGACCAGTTTGCATCCTACCTCTGACAGTCACTATATGGCTGACACTGGCAAATCATAATTGCCCTAAACCCTGGTTGTCAACTATGGAATGAAGAGGTTGGCCTGGATGACCTCTGGGTTCCATTTTAACTCTCAGCCTATGATTCTGTGATATCATAGAGTTGTTGTGGAGGGGGCGGGAAGAGAGAGAGAGACAGAGAGAGAGAGAGAGAGAGAGAGAGAGGAAAGGAAGGGAGGGATAGAGGGATGGAGGGAGTGAAAGAGAGAGAGAGAGAATTTCATTTGATCTTCACAATAACTATGAGATCAGAAAGAGAGATTTCCATATCTATATGTTATTGTTCAGTTGTGTCCAGCTCTTCATGAGACCATAAACACTAATACTGTCCATGGTGTTTTCTTGGCAAAGATTTTTGAAGTAGTTTGTCATTTTATTCTCCAATGGGTTAAGAGAAACAGAGGTTGAGTGACTTGCCCAAGGTCACACAAAGCTATTAAGTGTCTGAGGCCATATTTAAATTCTGTTCTTCGTGACTCCAGGCCTAATGCTCTATCCACTGAACCACCTAGCTGCCTCCTATATCTTTTTAAATACTATAATTCCCCTAGATATAGATCATTAGATATACCTATATGGGTATCTCTGTCTATCTGTGTGTCTGTCTATCTACACTTCTAAGATCAGATCAATGACAGAATTATGAGGTTATTATAAGGTAATATGTCTTCCTTGACATTGCTGAATATGCCTCTAAATTTTTGTAAATTTGTGGTTGAATCAGAGCTGCAAGAAATTGTCTGGAGCAGCTAAGTGACACAGTGGATAGAATGCCAGGGCTCGAATCAGGAAGACCCTTCCTCCTGAGGTCAAATCAAACACTTACTAGTTGTGTGACCCTGGGCAAGTCACTTAACCCTATTTGCCTCAGTTTCCTCATTTATAAGATGAGCTAGAGAAGGAAATGGCAAACCACTCTGGTATCTTTGTCAAGAAAATCCCAAATGGTATCCCCAAAGAGTCAGACACAACTGGACAACAACGACAACAACACCACCACCTAGAGTACACTGCCCAAAACGTGCCCTCCAGTCGTGACTGCTGGATGCCCTGGGCAGAGAATTCTGAGAAAACATGGAGACCTTTGCTTGCTTAGTGGGATGGAGAACAGAATGCCAGGGGAGGAAGTGAACCATTCACTATCTTTCTATTTTAACTAATTCTTGGTAACTAAATGTTATGCTGATCTTGTTGAAAAGTCTTTAAGTTCTTTGCAAACTGTATAAATTTGCCACTCTGAAGCAAAGCATCAATCACCCTGTTGCAATTAGGGTTTGGGGCTGGATGCTGCACATTCTTGTCTTTGCCACTGCTTCCAGCAGCATATTGAGCAAAATGTGACGTTTCTTGTGTCCCATGAAAAGTATAGAAAAAGCAGAATTAACCAATGGATGCTGAGTATACCCGAGAACAAAAAAGAACCAGGTAACAACTAGTCTAAGGGGTTAAAAGTACCCTAAACATTCAAGCCTTCAGGAGTTTGTCTGGAGGGTACAACTGAAATAAATGTTGTCAGCCATCTCAATTATCACTAGAGGGTTCTTATTCAGTGAGAATCAAGTCAATAAAATTCCCAGAAGCCTCAGAGTCTAGTAAGCCTGGGACCTGAAACATCCTGATATTAGGAAACTCTAATTATCAAGGGTTGGTAACAGATAAACTGCTGGATCAGGTTGGCACAGGGAACTAGAAAAGGTGGGGGGGGGGACTGTTAGCAGGTCTAGAGACTGGAGGAGAAGGGTTTTTCATCAGAAGTCCCTTGTCTGTGGAGTTGGATAGATGGGTCTTTTGGCGGCCCTGTCCTTTGGAGGAACAATTGAATAAGTAGTGTCTACCTATGCACAAATTTAGTACTGTCTGTAGGTAATTCTAGGATGCCCATATAGCAGAGGTGCTCCAAATACAGTGTTTCCAAGGCTGAAAGTCAAGTGTCATGTTCTTGGCTGACTGCCTTAGAGAATTACAGACCCTCCATCTCCCAATTCCGTGTATTTGAACTGGCTGTCCATTTCCCCATGCCTGGAATACTCTCCTTCATCACCTCGGCCTCCCTGGCTTTCTTCAAAACTCAATTCAGATCCTACCTTCTTCTAGAATCCTTTCTCGGTTCCTCCAACTGAGGAGGAAAGACCAGGATCTCCTCCTGCATCCAGGGCCGTTGCCAGTTGTCCTGACCCATGCCTTGCCGCTGGACACTGATGACTCTGGAGAAGAGTCATCAAGAGAGGCTGGTGGCTCTGCACAGCCCTGCCTCACTCAAATCCAGTTCACTTGTAAGTCAAGACATGACCCTCCTGAGGTCATTGGTCCTCTTCCAGAAGGAAGGACAAACAACAACAATCTCAGTTCCTCCGCCCTCCCACTGTCCCTGCTCATACGTTCCTTCTAAGACGACATCTACACTGTATATGTCTTGTGTGTGCCTAATTATTTACATGCTATTATTTTTATTTTATATTATGTTATATGTAACTTATGTTGTTACATTTATCATAATTATTTGTATCAAATATGAGCTCTCAGATCTCAGAGACTGTGCTTTTGCTTTCATTCCTATCCTTAGCACTTAACACCATGCTTGACGTGTAGTGAGCACTTAATAAATACTACATTGACTACAGCAACTCAGAGAATGAATAAGGCAGAGCTGCTAAAAACTAAAAGACAGTGTGGTATAATGGAAGGAACACTGGAATTAGAGTCACAGAAATTAGGTTTAAATCACAGCTCTACTACTTACTTTCCTAAGCAATTAAGTCACATCTTAGTTTTCTTACCTATATATTGAATGGGTTTATATAAGATCATTGATTTAGAGCTGGAAGAGACCTTAGTGGCAATCCAATCCAAGCCTTCCATTTAACAGATGAGAAAACTGAGGCTCAGCAAAGTTAAGTGACTTTCCCAGGGTCCCACAGGTGACAGCAGTAGGATTTGAACTCATCTCTTCCTAACTCCGAACCCAGCCCTCCATCACTATACTTACTGCACATACTCTATGACCTTGCAATGCCTCTATGGGTTGGACTATATGATTCTTTAATATCCTTTATAGTTCTAAATACCATGATCCCCTGATTGGTCAAGAGACGTGTATTCTAAGTTAAATCTTGGTTCCTAAAGGAACTTTCATATTTAACGATGGTCCTTTGCTCATGCTTCACCTGACAAATCCAGAAACTATTTCAGTTGACAGAAGGGCATTTAATATTTTCCCCCAAGGTCCTGGAAGAAGGGCTCAATATTGTTCATTAAAGAGCAGTTCTCTGTGAGGAAAGGGGAGGGCCCAAAAAGTTGCTTATCTCATCAGGCTTGACACTGCAAAAGCCATTGCAGCTTGGACTATGGGGCATTCCGAGGGGAGGAAGTCCGTTTTCAATACTCAAATGAACCTGTTATTTCATTAATGCAGATATTCCCTCTTAACCCATTTGCATCTGCCCATCCTGCACAAATTTTGCTCATGTTTTCCCATAAGCTGGCTACAGAAGGGCCACCTGATATGGGGGAGGGGATTCCTCAAGTTCTCTTGACATCAGGAGGATACCAGTAGATATTCATCAATTCTAACTCACCCTTGCCATGTGAGGAGCCCATCTGTGTGGAGTATACCTTTCTTTGATGAATTATTTACTCTGTTCTCCTTATTCATTCCTCTTTTGCAATGTATTGCAGCCTGCTTACATCTATACAAAGGCTTATTTGCACAAGAAACCCCAAAGAGGCCCTCTGTCTACTCCATGAACCATCTGGTAGATTCACAGCTGGGGTGCTACTGCCTACAATCCACTTCTGGGTAAATTCATTTGCTTCCTGCAACACCTCCAGAGTCCCCAGGTGAGTGGGGAGGTGCTAGGTAGTTTGGCTCAGCTGTTACTTCAGGGAAGGATTTAGTCCCAACCCACCCAGTAGCTTCCCCAGTGGAGGCCTGCCATTGTCAGGGTTAGCAGCCTTCAGCAGATATGTTTGCTTTTTGTTAGGGAGTAAAACAAAACTGTGTGTACTCACCTTTAAGAGAGGGTAACTTGGAGGGGGCGGAATATGCTAGGGATTAGCGAGTGACTAACGGTGGGGAGAGCCAGTAAACCTGGGTGGGGTTTGATTATAACACCCCTACTGTAGTCCAGGGATTACATCCTACAACCCGCTAAGCAGTATTGGGCCCAGCTTGGCTGCTCAGGGGTCCAAAACAGGGAAGGGAAGGAGGATGGATGCTACACAGAGGGAAGTCAGGAAAACAACACAGAAGGAAGGGATGGGGGGGGGGGGGGGGGACGGACTAATGATCATTCACTTCATGGAAAAAAAATCTGCCTAAGGCAGTGTCATAATATGACTGTAACTGTGCTGGCCTAGTCTTACCTCACAGATGAAAGGCAAAACAGCTGCGTACCTCGACAGAAGCACTGATTTACTCAATAGCTAGGAAATTTATCGAGTTCACAACATTTAGAACTGGAAGAGGCCTTGGACATAATCTGATCCAACCTCCTCATTTCACCATGGAGGAAACCAGTCTATGAACCAGCATTTATTTTCTTGTTGTTGAATCATTTCAGTAACGTCCTGTCCAGCTCTTTCTTACCTCATTTGGGGTTTTCTTGGCAAATATACTGGAGCGGTTTGCCATATCCTTCTCTAGCTCATTTTACAGATGATGAAACTGAGGTAATCAGGATTAAGTGACTTGCCCACGGTCATACAGCTAGTAAGTGTCTGAAGCCAGATTTGAACCCAGGAAGATAAGTCTTCTTAATTCCAGGCCCAGCACACTATCCACTGTGGCACCTAGCTGCCCAAGCATTTATTACTATTTAATGTATGAAAGGCACTGGGCTAGATGCTGAGAAGACAAATACCAAACTGAGAGCCAGAGAGGCAAGTGGTTTGCCTGAGGTCACACATGTGACTCTAAATAGCAGTGACTCTAAATCCAGTGATCTTTCCACAAACCATCTTGCCTCCTTACCTTAAAAAGTGGTACAAGATGAAAATAAAAATGTCATCTGTTAAGAGACCCCTGTGGCCAAAACAAAGAAGTCAGGCAGTACATAAACACGTTCATCTTCTCTCAGAAAACAGGGCCATCCCTAACATAAATCACCAAGGAGAGGAAGAGCTACTATAGTCATAGAGATAGGACAACTAGCCTGCAGACATTAGCTCTTTGAACCAATGTTTTCTTCCTCTCACAGAAGCAGGTAAAGTCAGATGATAAGAACCAGTGGCAGAGACACTCTTGGATGCTGCCATTGTGATCTGGCCATCTGTCCCAACCTAAAGCATTGGAGACTTCAACTGTGAGCAAAACTGTAGACTTCACCATCAGAATCCTGTTCTTTGATAGCCTATTAATGAATTTATATACTTTCTTTTGATCTGTTATAGTCTATATGAGGGACTGATCAATGACAGCCCAGTTCTTATGAACATGCATAGTGTGCATGCAATTCCCAATGTAGACTTTAGAGCATGCACAGGACTGTGTAGCAAAAAAGGATCTAGCGAGTCAGGACCGAGCGTGCATTCAAAGGACACTAACTGATCATGTCACACTCTTTCCTGGTGGTGCCAGAGGCAAGGACTGCTATTAAGTCTCTAGGTGGGGAGAGAGGTGGCACCAGCACTAGCAGTCTATTCTTCCCACCCAGTATCACATATGGCTTTAAATAAATTCATGGCACCTCTATTCTTTGTCTATTTTCATGTGTAGCACCTACCTCCCGGGGCTGTTGTGAAGATAAAATGAGATAATGATTGTAAAGTATTTTGCAAACCTTAAAACATATATAGATGTTAACTATTATCCTTTTCTGTTCTTTGAAGAAGGAATTTTAGAGATGGCTATGACCATCAGAAGAATAACCTACCAGATGTCCAAGAAGAGTCTAAGATAGAGTCCATATCAGAGTTTTATGGCAGCTATGTTTGGTACACCAGGTTAGTCCAGATAAATGACCTGCCTGACCCAGAACAACACTGGACCAACCTGGTAACTGAGAAATGCTGTGCCGCCACCACCACCACCACCAACGACAGAGAGATGCTGGGCATTGTAACAAAGATACAACTTGTTCAGTCACTATGTCAAATTCTGAAGTGAATTTGCCGGTGGGGAGTGGGGAGGTCCTGGTGGTGAAAGCTCTTTCATAATTGCTTTTATTTCAACCCACTTTGCCCTGGGTCTAAGTTGGTATAAGGGAAAAGTTACCCACTTTTGGGGAGGAATGTAATTATACTTATTTTCTTGCTATATCTTCTCAATAAATATGGCATGAGGAAAACTGAGGCAAGCAGGGTTAAGTGACTTGTCCAGGGTCACATAGCTAATAAGTATCTGAGGTCAGATTTTAACTCAGGAAGAAGAGTCTCCCTCACTTCATGCCTGGCACTCTAGCCACTGTGCCACCTAGCTTCCCAAGATAAATGATAAATGGATAAATGATACTAATGTAGTAATCACTGGGTCAATCAGTGATATAGGGGAGATACTATAACTGGTGATTAATATTAGGGAGGACACCTCTGAATAGGAACTCGAGGTGGTAGCATTTAGAGACATCCTACTATTCCTCGGGTACTCCTAGAAGCCTGGTGGAGAGAGGTAGCTACTTAGACTCTTAGGGACCTGACTCCTCATTGAGTGAGAGTAGGAGTTGGGATAGGACCCCCAGGACTTACAGAGGTACAGGAGTGTCCCCAAGAAAATATGTACTGCTTGTGTTTTCTTTGGAGAGTAAAGACTCCTGGGAAAGGATTCTGCTATGTGTTTACCTGTAGGTTGCAGAAAAGAACCAGGAAACTAGCTTGAGTTAGATTGCCGACTAACAAGGGGAAGTAGCCAGTGACGAAAATTGATTCTAGACTAAGCTAATGAATCTTGTGTCTGAGAATGTGTTTCTAAGACTCCTCTTGTTTCTATTCTCAAGGAACAACACCTGGGAAAGAAAGCAACACCATCCCCAATTGCTTCAAAACCGGTTTAGGCAAATTCGTAGGTGATGGAGTCATGACAGCGGATTAAAGGAATCCAGATTGTTTACAGATACACCTCCAACCTTTTGAGGTTCACAACAGAAGGACAATCATGCTTAAATATGATACCTTTCCTAGGTGTGGACAGTGTTAGGATCATAAATTCAGAGATAGAATAGAGTAGGAAACTGGAGGCAAAGAGGGTGAACTCTTTCCTCCAAACATATACATCAATGACAAGTTACAGATAATCTTACACATCCTTCTGGAAATTAAATACTATTACAAAAATCCCTCAAGAACTGTCCAGAGATTTTTGTATTTTTTTAATATCAACTATACAGCAAAGTGGCATGCTGGATAGAGCGCTAGACTTAGATTCAGGGAGAACTGAGTTCAAATCCTCCTTTGGACACTTATTAACTGTTTGACACTGGGCAAATCCTTTCTGAGCCTGTTTGCTCATCTGTAAAATGGGGATAACAAGAGCACCTACTTCATAAGGTCATTGTGAGGATTAAGTGGGATAAAATGTGAAAAGCTCTTGGGAAGCCATAAAGAGCATTTAAATACTAGTCATCATCATCATCGTCATCATCATGATTATGCTTTGGGGATATACCAAGCTCTACCTCGACAATGAAGGTTTACATGGTCTCCCGCAACAAATCAAAAACCAAAACTAAACCTTCTTAGCCTCCTTACACAGAGGAATTTAAATTTAAATTTAAATAAGAAAGGATCAGAAAAGCAGGAAGTGCTTATCACCACATGGAAGCCTGATGGATTTGGTGTTCTCACCAGCAGAGGAAAGTGGCACCAACACCACTTTTCTTGTTTTTACCCCCAAGAAGTGTAATGTTTTGAGTTGGTAGCTGGCTTGTATGGCTTAACTACCAGCCACTCTCACTCCCTGCTCCCTTTTTCACATGGAACCAATCAGAAATCATAGAGAGCGTCACAAAGAAGAGTGCTGCCCTTTGCCCACCTATCCCATCACACACTAATTATTTCATCCTAAAGAGACAAAGTAGATGGAATGGAAAGCACGATTCTAATGGCAAACATCTCCTTGCTGACTGCATTTCCTAGCAACCATAGCATAGAAACTGGTTGCTAAGCAACTGGGAGATTACAGACTCCAGGACTGGCCATGCTGATTTCGGAAATGAGCCATAAAAGGAATTCCCCAGTGAGATAGCATCCCATTCCATTGCCTGGTTGCCATAGTCACCATACATAAGTGATGGGTCCTGGGTTAGAGGACTATTTAAAAAAAGAATATGTTTCTTCCGTTCAGGGCTCTCATGATATGAAAAAGGTACTAGAACTTGCTTTACCCTTGCTCTTCTGGTAAACATCTTCCAGCTTCTTCCATGCATGTCTTCTCCCAAAAGGCGACTGGATCTGAGTTGCAAAGAAATTCCACCCAATTTCAGCCCCACTTTTATTTAATACGTTCCAGCCTTTGCTAGAGTTGGAAGGGAGTCTGCAATCTGGAAAGCAACATTTTAAGCAAGAAAAGATGCTGCTGGTTGGCAGACAGTCATTCTGTCTGTCAGCCAGGCCCTTTGGGGGCATTTGCACAGGCTCACAATGCTGGGATCAGTTACAAGGGCAACTTTCTATGTTCACGGGTTCTATTTGAATTTTGCAGAACAAGGAAGAATAGCAAAGAAAATGACAATATCATCTATGACTCTAAAATGAAATTGGCACACCAAGCAGAATAAGGCATACAATAAGCAACTGTAATCCTGTCAGAAAATTTGAAACAGGCTGTAGTTAATAGGAGTAAAAATGTAAGGCAAATAGATGAGGAGCTTAACAGACAACTGTAGGCAGGCTCATTGGAAAAGGACTCCACTATGCCTCAATATTTGGAATAGATTCATAGGGTCATAGGATTAAGAGCTGTAATCATGATTTTGGAGCGTAGGGCAAGCTTCACAAAATGCATCTGGGACAAGCACAAGGAAAGGTGCCCTTGACTCAGACTTTAAAGAAAAATCCATTGGAGTTGGAGGAGAGACCCCAGCACACTGACCTGTAAGAAGAAGACAGAAAACCTAAGACATCATCAGGAGATCATTGTTGAGGAGGCTACCATGGAGGTTGGGGAGGGTAGTAGGGTATATCAGAAGAGAAGTCACCTAGGTCATGACTGCCAAAGGGAGGGAGTTTCCATCTGGCAGTTTCCTATTTTAACTAATTATTCTTGCTAACTAAATGAGCTCAATTGTTTATAGTTATTAAAGTAGAGTAAATATTGTCAGCACTGCTAAACTTTTGTGACAGGAAGAAAAATCTTTGTTGTCCACCCTAGTTATTTTTATGTCTGCCTAGAAGGGACAAAGAAATAATCTCATAGAAGTCCCTAATTTTATAGATTGAGGTGGTAGTTAACCACATAGTGGTTGACTCATTCGAGGTTACACAGGTAGCAGAGACATGATTTTTTGACTTCAAATATAATATTGTTACTCTTATACCTTATTACTTATATTTCTAAATAGTTTGTAAAGCAAAATAAATTTTATTTCCTCTATTGATAGATATTATGTTCATTAGACATGTGTTCTTACAGAAAAAAAAATCAGCCACAAAGCAAACTGACTAGATCTCAGGTCATATTCCTTTCTTCTGTATCTTAAGTCCATGCTTGGTTCACCTACCTACTGGCTGTAACACCTGTTCCCCTCCCACATAGAATTAATGGGTCAGAACCATTGAGCTAAGGATCAGATAGAGATAAACTCTCAGACAATATTTTAGCTACAGGATTTCCTCCTTAGCCATAGCCCTTAAAATGCACAAGAGACAGAGAAACAGACCAACTGAGAGACAGACATGCCTTTCCTCTCCAGAGACTAGAGCCTAGATCTTACTAGACTTTTATAAAAACATAGGAAATATACATTTAGGCAGGTTTCTAAGCCCAGAACCATGTGTTCCTTTTGAAAACTCTCAGGCCACCCTGTCCATCCAGAGCAAAATTCTATCAAAGTGAATTTAAGGTTGTCTAGAACAAACGTACTCCCTGATTTATAAAATCCACAAGAGTGAATTTCTACACATTTTGGGAATGATTACTTAATGAATGACCCATGCAAAGTCTTTGTTCTGAGGAGGGATGCATGGGTCCAGAGCAAATTACATTCTTGTGAAGCTTCCCACCTAATGTTTTTTATACACATAAAATATACCTATACATATAAAAATCCAGTTAAAGTGAATATCAAGGGCTCCAAAGAAATGAGAGCACAAACACGAGAAACGTTGTAGAGGAAAGTGTGAAAAGTGAGAAGAAGCTGCCAAAGAGGAGGGGTTGTCACTAAAGGGTAACATACAGTCTGAGGAAGTTAAAATGGGGCTGTGACAGAAGGGAGGGAGAATAGAGGGGTCAAAACTGGTGAAGGGGGAAAAAGAAAAGGAGAGTGACCCAGAATGCTAAGGATATATAAGGAACAAGTTGGGAACAACGTGACAGCACCAAGGAAGTTGCAATGGGAATCACAAAGGGAGCAAGGCTGGGGAAAACACTGTTAAGAGATGAGAGCACCCAGAAGTCAGAGGAACATGATGTTGAAAGTGGAACTTGAGGAGCAAGGTAGGGTTATTAAGGAGTCCCTCCCTGTAAGAAGGGAGGGAAGAATTCACTTCCCTTATTCCTGGGAGTAGGGAAGAGGCCAGGGATATTACAATAGGCACTAGACAAACAGTGAGCTATAGTCTGAGGAGGATGTTGGGGGAAGGGGTAGAGAGCAGCATGAAACTCTGGTTCTAGGTGTGTGGAAGTGAGGAGAGGGATGTTTTGTTGCCAAGCATCCAGCCTCAGTCTTGCCTGAGTTGCCATGGTGATGGTGCAAAGAGGAGGAGAGATGGTTTATATGCTACTGCTAACTGTACACGGATGCAAGATCAGTGGGTCTTCTTTAGAGACATTTGTTGGCATTTCCTATTTTCTTCTCCAATTACTGTGACCACTTACTACTGTAGAGCTCTGGTTATACAATAACTGATCTACACAGAAGTTCAGGGTTCCCCAGAGAGGAAAGTGTGTATTTGTCTTGATGTCCCTAAAGATAGCTATAGATATACTTATTAAACTGACACTTTCATGATCTAAGCCTTTCAAAAGGAGGTGGAGACAGGAATGTTCTGGGGTAGTAGGGATGATAGTAGAATTGAGAAGGGAATAAGCATTTGTATAGCGCCCCTTTTTTTCAGGCACTGGTGCCAAGCTCTTTACAAATATTATCTCATTTGATCTTTTACAACCCTGTGAGATAGGGACTATTATCCTCATTTTACAGTTGAGGAAACTGAGGCAAACAGCAGTTTTTCCACTAGAGTCACACAGCTAGTAAATATCTGAGGTCACATTTGAACTCAGGTCTTCCTGACTCTAGACCTGGACCTCTATTCACTGCACCATCTAGCTGTCTCAATTACATTACAATTTCTGGGATTATATACTAGGGTAAAGTATACTGTCTCTTAAAGGCTCCTTTCCTAAGGAACAGATAATTATGAGAAGAATATTTTTGTGTAAAGGAATAGATGTTGTTGTGGATGAAAATTTTGACACCTGATATGTGTAGAAAAAGAAACTTTTTGAAAAATATAAATTACTAAAATACATACATGAAGAAATAACTTTCAGATAACATTTGGACAGGTTAGAGAGAAAATTATCTGTAGTGTAGAACCGAGGACTTGGACCTTTTTGTCACCAAGGTAGAGGGATGCCTTACTTGTGAGAGAAGAGTATAATATTATAATGAGACAGACAAAAATCTTTTATTTATTTAAAAAAAAACTAAAGAAATTTGGGTTTAAAGAAAGCACCATTTCAAGGGCACCAAAGAGAGGGGGGACCTTTTTAGAGGCTTCAGAACTACCAGCATGATCAGCATCTCACTTTATATACATGGTTTATAATGAATAAGAGCAAAATTTTAAAAATGCAAAGTCATATGAACATTTGGAGACTGAAGTATGATATAAAAAGAACTATCAATTCGAAATGAGAAATTTTAGCCAGTTGTGACTTTTGAAGCAAAAGGTGAGTCTCTGAGAGTCAGTAAAGTTTTTGAACTTCGCAAGAATGGACAGCATTGGAAGTAACAAGAGAGGAAGAGGGGTTTGAGAAAGAGAAAAGAGGAGGGAGGGGGCTAGACTACTGGGGAGGGTGCTAGGCTGAAAGTATGCTCATCTTGAGTCATGGTGGTTATAAGCCAGGGGTGGGGAACCTACAGCCTCCAAGATATATGTGGCCTTTTAGATCCTTGGGTAAGGCTTTTTGATTGAGTCCAAGATTTACAGAACAAAAGAGGATTTGTTCTGTGAAGTTTGGATTCATTCAAAGGGCGGCACTTGAGAACCTAGAGGTTCGCAGGTGCCCTCGAGGCTGCAGGTTCCCCACCCATGTTATAAGCAGTCAGCTGAGAGAAAGTTTTGGCTGAATGATTTCTGATTGATTGCAGAGAATTAATTGATTGACCAAGAACTTTTTTGACAGCTATCATTCTTTATTACCACCTAGAATTGGAGAAGGGGCAACTTTTCATGAGGGATTGTTACTCTCTGCTGCCATCTCTGGCTTGAGAAGAAAAAACAGAGGGGCTATGCAGCTTTGCTATTTTGGTGAGATGATGGATAGATAGAATCAAGGAAACAACACACATGGACTTGGACAGACTTGGGATATAGTGAAAGACAGAAGGGCCTGGTGTGCTATGGGGTCAGGAAGAGTCAGATGTGACTGAACGAAAAACGTGCTATGGGCTCTGTTCTGATTGGACAGCTCAGCATCAAAGGAAGTAAATAATTAGCTGATCTGGTGTATATAGCCAAGAGATAATCAGTTTGATGAGCTCTACAATTTTCTAGCTCAAAGAAAATGACTCTTCGCATTAAAATCTAACTTTTATATCTGAATAGAGAAGAGAAGAGGATTTTTCCAGATGAGGAGTATTGAGGATCAATAGTCAAGCAATGTTCATAGAAGTTATTTCATGTACGGGAAACAATCCTGAATGGAATGAACATTGAAACCTACACTCCAAAGCACATGAGTTTTCTTCCCTCATTGGTTTTCCTGTCAGGTTCCTATATTCACTGTAGCTTCCACCTTGGTGGAAGAGGGTGTCATCTGGGTTATATATACACATTATCTATTTATCTATCTATCTGTCTATCTATCTGTCTATCTATCTCTCTGTCTGTCTGTCTGTCTGTCTATCTATCCATCCATCTATTTCTCTACCTATATGTGTGTATATATTGTGACATGTATTATTTATGTATTTATTTATTTATTATTATATCATTTATTATTTATGCATTTAAAAATATATTATTATCTACAATATTTTTCTTTCATTTGCCTTATTGGTAAGTAGATAGTTGTATTTAAGATACAAATTATTGTGAGTGACTGGTTGCAAAAAATGTCATGCGACTGTATGAATTCATTGCCTTTGAGTAGGTAGTTGTATAGATATCAAATACACTGGATGAGGGCTCAAGAGTAGCAAGTTATTTATTTCCTGAGGGCAGGTTGGGTAATTATATCAAACTCGGATAAAGAGTAGAGGTATCTTATACGCCCAGGTGACAGGTGTGAGGTACCAGGTTTGACATTGTGAAGTACTAGGTTTGACAATTTGGCATTGACATTCCACTCTGCATGGGCTGCTTGGCCTGGTTTCAACTCCGAGGAATAAGATTCCTTCCCCCTCCCCAGGATAATGTCATCCCTGTGACATTAACTCAAGCCTTGACTGACCTCTTTTAGCCTCCTCTCCCCTCTGATTCCTTCCAATGACTTTCTTTATACAGGGCTGGATTTTCTTAGCTCACTTCTACTGCTCTGCTGCTCTGCCTGGTTTCAAGATGTTCCCAGGGCATGTATCCCTTGGCCTTTCCCCTACCTTTCCTGTCTCCTTTTGTGTGTTGTGTCCTACCCCCACCCTCCATTAGATTATAAACTCCTTGAGGTCGGAGACTTTCTTCTTGTTAACTGTATCCTCAGTGCTTAGCATAATGTCTTGTATGTAGTAGTTGATTAATAAATGTTTATTGGATTGTAGGTGCTATTATAAGCATAAAATCATTGGATGAGGTAGTATAACAGGAATAGGGAATATAGGACTAAGAGAATCAGAAAACTGAGTCCATCCCTCCTATGTCTGCTACATAAAAATGGCCAAAGAACTGATTTCTGAAGCCAGTTTTGCCAGTTGAAGGGGAAGGGGAAAAGGAATAAGCATTTACATAGCACCTGGCACTGTATTAAGGGTGAAGTAGGTACCCATTTTACAGTTGAGGAAACTGAGGCTAAGTGACTTGCCCAGGGTCACACAGCTAGTAAGTGTCTGAGATCACATTTGAACTCCTGACTCTGATTCCAGTGATCTATCCACTAGCTGCTGGTTTAGTAACTTTATTTTTCATAATACTCTGTGTTCTAGGTGAAAATCCCTAATCTTTACCTTAGAGTAGATTGTTATCTCCAGAACAATAGATAAGCAGTTAAGGTATTAGGACTTAATGAATATTCTAAATACCCTATAGGTGGCTTAAGGCCACAGAGATACCATTTAATATTTGGAAGATAACAGAGGGAACTTTAAAATAGGACCCGCTCATACTAGTCACAAACAGATGTAAGCACAGCTCCTAAATAGCAATGGGGCTGATGGGAATAATTTTTCCAGATGGTAGGAAAGACTGAAGGATCATGGGAGAAAGAAACCATGCCTACCTAGAAACTTTGGAACCATGGGGGGATGGGCATATGACAAGTGAGTAAAAGTTCAGCATAACTGAAGAACATTGTTCTCCTAAACTGAATATCATCATAGGGGCAATTGGAGGCTTGTCTGGCTTACTATCTAACTTGAAGAGTTAACTGCCTGGAGAGATTTGCTTCTATACTGGGACTTGGTGAATTTATACCATCTCTACTTCCTCCCCCTTCTCTGCCTTACTGTCATTGTTTACTGTTGAGACTTTCCTACTTTTCTTTAAGTCTTAATTATTTGCTATCTATATTTTTATAATAGGCTTTATATGCAGATAAAGATAAGCTAATTTTATTGCATTCTGACTGAGTACTTGCTATAAATGAGTGAACTGTACTATGGTGAAGGCCAAAAGGGAACCCATGAACTAATAACCTTAGACTTGACCGTGAATTTATATTAAAATACTCTGTCTAGAGACAAAGAGAGACTTCATAGGGATTCCAGGGGAGGCCAATGGGAATCAGGATTCCTGGATTTAATCTTATGCCTGAAATGATTCTGGCCTAGCAATAGGGAATTAAGAATGTTGGAACCTAACCTTGGCTTTGCTACTGACACTTGGAGAAGTCAAACATGACTGTAGGCCAGGTCTACTATGGCCCATGGAAGACTGCAGAAATGCAGAGCTATTCCCAAGAGTATCTTAACTGCAAGCATATTATTCATAGAGAAATCCTTTGAACTGTTTTAAGAGCAAATGGAAATGTTTACTCCTAGTGTACTCCCCCCATTGCAAAGGGATAGGAATGTTTTGAAAATGCTAGCCTTTTTAAAAAAAAACTGCAACAAAAACAACTCAGAAATGCCTGCTCCAGCAATTTGGATTCATTTCCAAAATGTTTCTAAGTAAAGGGAGCATGTTGAGAGGAAATCATACCCCTAACCTGTCCCTAAGGTCCTAAAAAAGTTTTAGATTTAGAGAAAATATTATGTCTGGAAAACTCTAATGTAAAGCAAATTGCAGTGACTTAATACATTTGGAATGATATGCCTTTCTTACAGGTGTTCAGAGAAGTCAAAGGACAGTGAAAAAAAGGTTCTTATTTTACAAAAGAATCCAAACAGGGGGGCAGAGCCAAGATGGCGGCGTAGCAGCAGCAATATATCGCAGCTCTCACGTAGCCACACCAAAATACCCATGGAATAGGACTCTGGACCAATCCTAGAACTTCAAAAGCACACAAAGATACTTCCCACTAAAGTCAGCTCAGCTACGAGGAATCATATCAGCACTGCAAACCGAAACCAGCCTGGCCTGACGCCCTGGCTGTGCCCCGGGGGTGGCCGGGCGGGAGGTGCAGAGAAAGCTCTCAGGTGAGGGATTAGCACCAGCTACCAGTGGGGATTGTGAAAGAGGGAGATAAGCATCAGGCTGAAAGGTCTCCAGGCTAAGAAGCAAAAGGCGGAGGTTTTGCACCCACCTCTGCGTTGTAGCTTCCCGCCCTTGGCCTGAAAAAAGCAGGGGGACTGAGCGATTGTTTTCAGACCAGTGCTCTCCCGTTGAGCAGTCTGGATCCAGATCGTTGTCTTGGGCCTCAGTCTTGGAGTCTTCATTATCCAGTCAGCCGGAAGTCTACAGCAGCTGGGAGGACCCCAGCGATTTGGGACAGAGCTTTCCCTTCTGGAAGCAGAGCCCCACAGAGATTGTAAAAAAATTCATGGTCTGAAGAACCATGAGTAAGAATAAGCATA
>CM053586.1:213301483-213311483 GCA_028646515.1 Pseudochirops corinnae
GGGGGAAAGAGGGGGAGAAAATATGTAACTCAAAATCTTGTGGAAATGAATGATGCAAACTATAATAAAATTTAAAAAATTAAAAAAAAAATCCAAACAAAAATGGTGGGATAAGAGGAAGCAATGCACTTAGCTCTCTCCTATAACTCTAATGAAGACTGAGGGGGTGCACCAGACTAAAAGCCAAGGAGAAGCCTCAATGAGTCACTTTTCCAGCACAGGGAAACATCCAGAGTCTTGTAGATACTGGGAAGAGGGTACAACCAGGAAGGCCCTACAGAGAGTCTTGTAGCATGTAGCATAGCACTTGGGTAGGTCCTGCAGCTCTGTACAGGGACAGAGAGCATGCAATAGGAATGACGTTCCAACTGTATCATTCTGACCCTAGAGTATAGTATTGAAGTCTTCCAGCTTAGACCAGGTCTAGGGTAAGTGACTTTCTGTTGTCTTGACTATCCCTTTGTGACTCTCATCACACTTGAAATGGATTCTACGGGCAACAATTGAATAATCAAATCAAAGAGCACGGGTTATAAGTGAACCTAAATTTTTGTCTCTTTCATCCTATAGAACTTTCCCCCCAGCTGAAAGAGGTTAGGAAGTGTGGTTAGCAGCTGTCTAGTGAAATTCCAAGAGGAATAAGCCACAGAGAAACTGAAACCAGGGTCAAGAAACTGCAAAGGTCAGATTAGGAGGACAGTGATCAGACCACATCCTAGAGTAGTTGCTTTAATTGATCTGAAAGTTTGCAGAATCCTGACTTGAGCCACACATGAGAACTTTGTTGGATCTTTGTATAGAAGTCAATATTCAGATAAAACATCGGAAGAACACCAAAGAATACCTTTACAGAACACCTTTGCCAAAATTGGCCATTTTCTGACCTAAAGCATAAAAACTTCACAAGAAAATGCAGAAAAGCAAAATTACCAAACACATCGTTTACTGACCACAATGAAATGAAAATTGTATTCAATTAAGGACAATTGAAGACAAAAATTATTAGGAGACAAAATAACTTTATTCTAAATAATTGGATGGGCAAAGCATAAATCATAGAAAGGATGCATAATTTCATCAAAAATGGTAACAGCAATAAGACCACATACCAAAAATTTGAGGATGCAGCCAAAGCAGTCATTAAAGGGTCAATTGTTTTTTAAGTTAAATATCAAAATATAGATTCTTAAACTCAAAGAAGAGATTATTAAAATTAAAATTATTAAAAAATTTAAAATGAATACATGAGGCTCTTTTTAAACCAATGATATAGATAAAACATTAACTAATTAAATGGATGTATATTTATGAAAATATAAAATGCCTAGAAAAATAGAAGAAAGAGAGAATTTAACCCAATTTTGGAAAAAGGAGTTGAACAAGCTACATATGAACCCTCAAAGAAAAAAGGTAGCCAGGACTAGATGGATTTGAAAGCAAATTCTATCGAGTCTCTACTACAAAGAAGGAAAAGGAGATAGTCTACCAAATTATTTCTATGGAACAAATATGATCTTGATATGTAAACCAGGGAGAAATAAAACTGAGAAGGAAAACTGTAGACTAATATTCTTCATGAATCAATATTTAAATAAAATTTATCAAAGGTGGAGGAAAAGAGAAGGTAAGGGAATAAATATTTATATAGTGCCACTATGTGCCAAGCACTGTGCTAAGTGCTTTTTGTAAGTATTATCTCATCAGATCCTCACAACAACTCAACAAGGTAGGTGTTATTATGATCTCCATTTTATGTTGGGGAAACTGAGGCAGAAAGAGGTCATATGACTTGCTCAGAGTCATACAGCCAGTAAATGTTTGAGATTGGATTTGAACTCAGGTCTTCCTGACTTCAAACCCACTGTGGTACCAGCTGCCAGCAAAGGAACCACAGAGACATATTAACATGATTATACACTATGACCAGATTGGATTCATGCCAGAAATTCAGAGCTGGTTCAATATTAGATGTATTGTAAAAATAATAGACCACATTAATAAAATATTAATTTGAAAGAACACTAAAATTGTATAACTATATCAATAGATGTACAAGAAGCATTTTATGAAATATAACAACCATTTTTATGATGTATCCTAAAAAGTTTAGGACTAAGTGGATCTTTTCTTAATGTGGCAAACACCAGCAACCTAGAGCCAAGAGCTGCCATTATATGTAATGGGGATAAGTTAGCAGATTATTCAATAAGGTTAGAGGTAAGGCAAGAATTTTCATTATCACCACTATTATCTGATATAATGCTAGAAATCCTACTCAAAACAATGAGACAAGAAAAAGAAATTCAGGAAATAACCCTAGAGAATCAACTAAAATTAAACACTAACTTCAGCAAAGTTATTTTTGCTGTTGTTTAGTCATTTCAGTCATTTCCAATTCTTCATGACACCATTTTTTTGGCAAAGATATTGGAGTGGTTTGCCATTTCCTTCTCCAGCTCATTTTACAGATGAGGAAACAGAGGCAAACAGGGTTAAGTGACTTGCCCAGGGTCATATAGCTAGGAAGTGTCTGAGATCAGATTTGAATCTAGGAAGTTCAGTCTTCCTAATTACAGGTCCAGCACTCTATCTACTGCACCACCTACCTGCCAACAGCAACATTATAGATTAGAAAATAAATAGACATAAATGATCAATTTCTGTATATTTTGAACAAAATTCAGTAGGAGGAGATAGAAAGGGAAATTTCATTCCAAATAACTGTTAAATCAATCAATCAATAAGCATTTATTAAGTATCTACTATGTACACACAGGTGCTGTGCTAAGTGCTAAAGATACAAAAAGAGGAAAAGGATAGTCTTTGCCCTCAAGGAGCTTACAATCTAATGAAGAAGACAACAAGCAAATGTATGCAATCAAGTTATATATCAGAAAAGTGGATCATGATCAACAGGGAGAGGGTGCTAGATTTAAGGAGAGTTAGGAAAGGCTTACTGTAACAGATGGGATTTTAAATGGGACTTAAAGGAAGCCAGGGATTTCCATAGTAAGAGTGGAGGGGGGAGCCTGTTCTAAGGATGAGGGACAGTTGTAATAGAATGCTAGAAGCCTGAAGATGGAGTGTCTTGTTTTTAGAACAGCCTGGAAGTAAATGTCCCTGCATCCTAAGTGTATGTCAGGGAGTACGGTATAAGGAGACTGGGAAGGTAGGAGGGGACTAAGTTATGAAGGACTTGAAAAGTCAAGCAGAAAATTTTGTATTTGATCTTGGAGGCAACAAGAAGACACTGGAGTTTATTGAGTATCTGGAAAACTACCTATCAAGACACATGAGAATTATGTGAAAACAAGACCAAATGCTTTACATAAAAACAACCAAAGTACTGGAAACATTAATTGATCATGGAAAGACTGAGTCATAAAACTGACAATATCACCCAAATTAGTGTACTCATTCAATGCCATACCAGTGCCAAAGAGTACTTTATAGAGCTAAACAAATAATAATAAAATTCATCTGGAGGAACAAAAAATCCAAAAATATCGAGGAAAATGATTGGGGTGAGGGAGAAAATAGGAAGGAAAAGGGTCTTGTAGTATCAGATCAAAAACTATACTACAAAGCAGTAATCATTAAAACAGTTTGACAGTGGCTTAAAAAGAGGTTCATAAGCGTCATCAATTAGGTGCACAACATCCAGAAGCAAACAGAGTAACCTAGTGTTTGGTATACCCAAGGACCCCAGCTACTGATATAAGGACTCACACTATTTGACAAAAGCTTCTGGGAAAACTGGAAAGAAATCTGGCAGAAATAATGTATGAATCAACATCTCACATCATATACCAAGTTAAACTCCAAATAGATGAATGACAACTATTAAAGAGCATATCACAAGTAAACTAGAAAAGCAAGGAAGAGAAAACCTTTTGGAACTGTGGATAGGAAAAGAGTTCATGGCTAAACAGGGTGTGTGGGATAGAGACCACTACCAAAGTCTGAGTCAGAAAGCAGAAAAAGTCCTTTATTCTTTCTCAGGAGAAAGGACACAGCCCTCGGTGCTCATGCCGCATCAGCCAGGGAGTGCAAAATGGGGAAGCTCACAGGCTTCTGTTATCCTAATCCTAACCTGTAAAGTGGGTTCACAGTCTCTTTGTGGGTAGCTAGCTAATCAGTGCAAAGCCATCTCAATCCTTCATTACCATAATTATTCATTAATTAGTATCCTATCAGAAGACGGTGTTTTCCAATCCCTCGTTATGCATCAAATTTGGAGACAGCCAATGAGAGTTACAGTTGACCATCCTTTATTATCATAACTATTCATTTTCACCCAATCAGAAGGAAACATTCTTTAATCCCTTACTTGTGCGTATCTACACACCAAATTTGGGGGCAACCAATGAGAAGAAGGCTAGTGTTGTTTCTTTAAGTTTCATTATCAAGTTCTGGGGCCTGTGGAAACTTAACCCTTTGCTATCTCTCACAAAGGGATAGAAAGAATCACAGGAGATAAAACTGACAGTTTTTATTACATCAAATTTAAAAGCTTTTCTACAAAGAAAACCAATATAGATAAAGTTAGTAGAGAAATAATGAACTAGGGGAAAAAAATCTTTCCAGTAAATTTCTCAGATTAAGGTCTCTTATCCAAGATAAATGAGCAATTAATTCAAATTTATAAAAACAAAAGCCATTTGCCAATTGACAATGGTCAAAGAATATGAACAAGGTAATTTTCAAAGGAAGAAATCTAAGCTATTAGCAACATTAAAAATTCTCCAAACTACTAATAGAGAAATAGAAATTAAAACAACTTTGAAATTCCATCTCATACATACAATAAACTGTCAAAGATGACAAAAAAGGAAAATAACAATTGATGAAGGGACTATGGGAGAGAGGTACAGTAAAGCAATGTTGATGGAACTATGATTTGGTACAGTCATTCTGGAGGTCACTTTGGAAATATACCCCCAAAGCTGCTGAAACGTGCATACTCTTTGACCCAGCAATACCACTATGAGACCTATACCCTAAAGAGATCAAAGAAGGAGGGGAAAGAGCTCCATAGATACAAAAATATTTATAGCAGCTCCTTTATTATACTAGAAAAAATTTTTTTACCCCCCCACCCCACTTCCCATTATACTCAAGATCTCTCCACCCCTTCCACTGTGCTCTCTGGAATGCTGCTCCCTAGGTAACAAACTTGCTTTCATATTAAACCTTTTGTTCTTCTTGCTTTCACTGAGACCTGGCTCCTTCCTGAAGGCATGCACTTGTTGAACTTTTTTTTTTCGTGAAGGATGGTTTACTTAGCTTCTTGACTCCTGATTCCAGGGTTTTTTCTTCTAAAAAACTTATTTTAATTAGCCAAGATCCACCTTCTCATCCTCCCACTCCAAATCCTCTCTCCTCCCCCTCTTTGAGAATACAAGAAAAAGACCATTAAAATATGTGTAGTTAATTTCCATATTGTCAAGGTTGGCCCCCCTCAATTTTTTTTTGTCTCATTCTGGATCCTGAGTCCTCCACCTCTTTATCAGGAGGTGGGTAGCATGTTTCAGCATTATTCCTCTGGAATCCTGGCTAATTGTTGTGCTGATAAGAGATTAGCATAATAGTATTCTATTACATTTATATGCCATAACTTATTCATCTGTTCTCCAGTTTATGGGCTCCCCCTCAGATTCCTATCTCCCACTTCAAAAAGAGCTATAAATATTTTTGTATATCCTTAGAATTTGTTTTGCTTAGAAGTTACTCTTCCCTTAATCTACCTTCCTGTCTTCCCTTTCATTCCTATTTCCCTGTTGAGTGAAATGTATTTCCATACCCAGTTCTCTGTGTGTGAGTGTGAGTATTCTTCCTTATTTTGATCAGTTCAAATAAGAGTCAGGTTCAAGTGATGGCAGCTCCCCTACCCACTCTTCCTTGTTTGTATACATGTCTACTTGAGCGCTCTGATTATGTGAGAATTTTTCCTAACCTTTCTTTCCCTTTCCCTCAGTGCATTCCTTTCCTCCTCTCTTTCCATTCTTTTCTTATCAGCAAGACATAACAGAACCACTCCCAGACCTTGTCTAATTGAACTCCTTCCATAAACTCCAATGATGATAGTGTTCATAGGGGACACAAGTATCATCTCCCCATATTTGAATGTAAGCTATTTGTCCTTGTTTGGTTCTTTATCATTGTTCATTCATGTTTACCTCTTTTATGTTTCTCTTAGGTCCTATCTTTGAACTTAAAATTTCTATGCAGTTCTGGTCTTTTCATCAGAAATAATTAGAAGTCCATTATTTCATTAAAGATCCATTTTTTTTCTCCTGTCGTATTATACTCAGTTTTGCAGGGTGAATTATCTTGACTGTAAGCCTATATCCTTTGCCTTCTGGAATATTATATTCCAAGTTCTCCACTCCTTTACAGAAGTGGCTGCTAAGTCACATATGATCCTGACTATGGCTCCTCAGCCGCTGAATTATTTCTCTCTGGCTTCTTGGAGTGTGTGTGTGTGTGTGTGTGTGTGTGTGTGTGTATGTATATATATATACACACACACACACACACACACACACACACACACACACACATATTTAACCTGTAAACTCTGGATTTTGGCTATGATGTTCCTGACAGTTTTCATTTACGGTTTCTTTCAGGAGGTGACCATTGTGTTTTTTTTCTCTTTACACTTTGACCTCTTGTACTAAGAGATCTGGGCAGACATATATAGATAGATAGAGAGATAGAGAGATAGATAGATAGATAGACAGATTGATAGACTGATAGATAGAGATAGAGATATATGTATATGTATACATATATTTTTTAGTTTTGAACATTCACTTCCATAATATTTTGAGTTCCAAATTTTCTCCCCTTCCTTCCCCTCCCCCCACTCCAAGACAGCATACAATTTGATACAGGATCTACATATATATTCATATTAAACATATTTTCACATTAATTATATTATAAAGAAGAATCCCCAGTGCTTAGCACAGTACATGGCACATAGGAGGCCCTTAGTACCAGTAGACTAACTGGTTATAGGTCATTATGATGGGGTGCCTCTGAATATTTTGGGGTGATTTTTGTGGCATAGTTGTAACTTCAGTCTTGTGTATGTAACATCAGTTGTGAGATCAGTTTGGCTCTGTTCCCTCCTTCCCCCCAGCTGTGAAGCATTAACTGTCTGTCCCCTGCTCCCAGCCACAAAGCATTAACTCTGTCCCCTGCCCCCCAGCTGTACTGTGCCTTCCCTGCCCCCAGCCCAGAGGTGTTTCCTTTGAAACCATTTACTCTATAGAACTGGCCAAAATGAGACTCATCCATTCCCAAACTGGATAAGGTACTTCTCCTTAGGAATTGGACCTCAAATCTGACTGCTGGTTGACTTTATGACGGTTCAGGGCTAAAACCACACCTTTTGCTCCCCCTCCCCTTGGAATTCTCCCAGTGAATTATGGGTGGGGCACATGCGCAGTTGAGGTGAAGGGTGCATGTTCCTTTAAGCATTGGCCACTCCCTGGCTCCTCCCAGGTCCCTCCCAAACTCCACCTTTGTACACCTCATTAGCTTAATGAACTTATGATTGACAGTTTTGTATCTTTAAAAATGCTTCTCTGGCCCTTAGAACTTTACAGGTTGGCTTTTTCTAGCAGGTAGGCTTTTTCTAGCAGACCCCTGCCTGCTGAAGAGCGTCACACTTTCAGGCTTTCCCTGACCCCCCCTTTTGCACCTTGCAAGCTTTTTCTAGCCAGGTTTGCTTACTCCATCCCTTTTGCCCTGTGAATCAATAAACTTTTATAAATCTGCCAAAGGACAGCTGAGCCTGTAATTCTTTTCAGATGCCGAACCTAGAAAGGATTTCTCGTTAGAAATCCCCCAAAACCTATACCTCATTAATTAAATTAAAACTTTACTGAGAAATTAAATAGCAACAGAAAAAGACTTAGAAGCTATTGCCAAATGAACAACAGCAAAAGAAGGAAGACAAAAGCCTATGAGATCACGATACAAATCCAAGTGGAAACTGAGCTAATATATACAAATCTGATTTAACTTCAGCTTTTCAGGATAGCTGGTGTTATGGAATATGAAGTAGATTTGTGGTGATGATGATGATGATAATGTTGACAACCCCACCATATTATCATGCATAATTACTGTATGACCAAAAATGAACTTTTCCTTTTTGGTTGTTCAGTTGTGTCTGACCCGTTGTGACCATTTTTTTGGATTTTCTGGGCAAAGATACTAGAGTGGTTTGTCATATTCTTCTCCAGTGGATCCATTTTGTCAGACAATCAGAAGTTATATGACTTGCCCAGAGTCCCACAGCCAGGAAGTGTCTGAGGTTGGACATGAATTCAAGTCTTCTTGACTCCAGGCCCAGTGCTCTATCCACTGAGTCACCAGCTACCTCTAAACCTTTAATCCTTTCATAAGCTCTTACAAATCACTTAAGAATTATTCTTGTATAGTTATGTATTATTGCCACACAGACTGCACCTGCTTGAAGATCAGTTCATTTTCAGGTATAGACAATGGTCTTGTCTAGCAACGCTGAAGATGGTTTCACTACCCCTCAAGATGTCTGGATCTTGAAGCCCTTAACATACAAAGGAGGTATGTGAAGGAAATAAGTGCATTTGGCTACTATAGTAGACATTACCACTTAAAGGGCACCCAAAGAGGGAACAGCTTGCAGCATGTGGGCTAAGTTTTCCTCAAAAAGCTCATAATATAACTGTTGAAAAGGGAACTATGAGCTCAAATTATAAGATAATCATATTCAGTCAGAAATTCAACATCATAAAAGTTATTTGCTCCCAAGCCCTCAGCAACTAAATCCAAATGAGGGAAGGAACACAAAACTGAATGCAGACTCTCGAAGTCGCAATAAAACTGCAACATAAGTATTCACTTCAAGTCTATTTTGAAAAAGTCTTTGATAATACTGGTAATTCCCTGCCACAGATCCATTCTCATTTTGCAGTTCCCTTTTGGAGATATAAAAAGGTTCTTGTCCTTCAGGGAGATGAGACCAACTTTGTTACTTAATTTAAAATGTTCACTTTTTAAAAAAAATATGTGATCACTCATTTCTGGTAAAGTAGAATGTAAAAGATAGGGTTAGCCAGAACAATAATTCCCTTCTGACAGATGAATTTCTAATTTCTACTTGAATTGTATTTGATAATCTCAAGCAGATAATAGAATATAACCCTAAGATCTTGTTTATATGAAGTATAACTAGAAATTTGGAAAACATTTGGGTGTTTTCAAGGAGGTTATAGGAGAAAGAAAAGAGGAAAAAGGAAAAAATATGTGTATGTATATGGACTATGGAACTGGGGGAGGGGCGTTGCCACACTGGTATAATGCCAATGATAATTGCCTCAGATGGTATTCAGTTTGTCTCAATTGTACCAATGTGATAAATTATTTATCTGCCCTGACGTAGCTCAAACAATTGGATTTTGTACTTTTCATCTGGATTTTTTGGAAGTATCAATATACGGTCTAAGTAACTTCAAGTAGCAACGTAGACAAAAATCTAACAAATTTTTCTTGTGTAGAGTGGGCTCAAAGACTGAAGCATTATGTATCATTTATTGATAAAAACCCAGGAATATAACTAGAGGGGAAAAACAATGACTTTGCCACCTGGGTTTAACTTTGTTCCTATACTTTTATTCTGCCACTCATTTCCATGGATGAACAAAAGAGTTTTAGGGGTGAAGAACTGGAAAGTCCTGAAACCCAGAGAGCCATTTGTGGGAAGAGTAACCTCTAAACCAGTGGTTCTCAACCTTCCTAATGCCATGACCCTTTAATACAGTTCCTCATGTTGTGGTGACCCCCAACCACAAAATTATTTTTGTTGCTACTTCATAACTATAATTTTGCTACTGTTATGAATCTTAATGTAAATATCTGATATATTCAAGATGTATTTTCATTGTTACAAATTGAGCATAACCCACAGGTTGAGAACCACTGCTCTAAACAGATACCAACT
>CM053586.1:213316483-213352275 GCA_028646515.1 Pseudochirops corinnae
TTCCTTCTTCTCCTCTTCTCTTCTTTCCTTCTCTCTAAGCTTCTTTCCTTCCACTTTTCTCCTTTCCTCTATTTTTGGTCTTTAAAGATGAGTCTGAAATATTTTTTTCCATTGCAGCCTAAAACCTGCCCTCCTACTCTTTTACATTTAGGTTTATATCTTACTATCTATCTATATAACTCACTGATATGCTTTTTATTTACTTTATTTACTTATTTAATTTTTATTTATTTTATAGTTATTTTGTATTTTGTAGATTTACATTATTTATTTACTTATTTTACTTATTTTGTCTCCCCAAGATTTCAAACCCATCAAGAAAAATAACCATTATGCCAACTTTTATATTCCCCTATAGGATCTAGTCCAGTACTAGAAATACTAAGAAATGCTAGTTGAAATACTAAACAGATTTCCAATAGGTCAGTACCCCCTCCAAAAAAGTGAAAAAATATAATGGAATGGTAGGACACATAAACAGAGCTCCAGATTTCCTACCTACCCTTCCCCTGACCTAACAGAGGGAAAACATTTATTAGAGGGATTTTTTTTTCAGTTCAAGCAATAACAACAGAAGCAGCTGGAAAAATGGAAAAAGCAAAATTATATGGGTACAATTCTTAGTTTATTTCTCTCCAGGTCAAGAGGAGCAGGGAGTGGAAAGATGCAGACGGATAAGACTCTTGGGGAAAGAGAATTCTTCAGAGCTCTTCTCTGTTATCTTCCTGGAGAAGGTCATCAGCTGTAATCACCCCATTCTTCAGCCTGCAATTGGGAAGGATGTGGGCTGCCTGTTGCCAGGGAGTAATTGGCCTATAGGAAAGGAATATTTAGCAAATAAAAACTCAGAATTAGACAATGATTTTTTTTGTTTTTTGTTTTGTTTTTTGGAGAGGGAAAGGCAAGACAATTGGGGTTAAGTGACTTACCCAGGGTCACACGGCTAGTAAATGTGTCAAGTGTCTGAGACCATATTTGAACACAGAGCCTCCTGATTCTAGGGCTGGTGCTCTATTCGCTACGCCACCTAGCTGCACCTAGACAATGTTTTAATGTGATTTTTTTACTTTTTAGCATGCATTGCAACACAGATTAATGGCTATCAAAGTTTGCCAAGTAGAAAGTCTTGCCAAATCATTGAAAGTGTGGTGAGTCCTTTATCTAGGTACTGTCCTTAACTGACTATGTGACCTTAGGCAAGTCATTTCTCAGAGCCTCGATTTTTTTCATCTGCAAAATTAGCAGATTGAATTAGACAATCTCTGCGTTCTCTCCCAGTTTTGACACTGGATGCTGTCAAAGTACTCAAGGAAAGTCTATTTGCACAAGCAAGTTAAACATGTTCTCTTGCAATCTTATTACAAACACTAATTGCTTAGCAAAATCCTTTTTTCAAAGATAACTCAGAAGCAAATCTCATTCCTGTTCATGTCCCAAGTAATACAAATCCTGAATTAGTGCGATCTAAATAAATGAGAATTGACTATGCATTTCAGAAGAAAGAGGGGGAGTGCTTTTTAAAGAAGGGAAGTCAGTTTGCTTAGGATTCCAACACTAGTAACTAACACCCCCACAGAAAAGAAAAGGGCAAAATGAAACACCCTGAAAATTTGGGAATCTGGGTAAGCAGTGAACAAGAAGTGTTCTTTTCAAATCTGATTTCTATTCCACGTTCAAACACCTCTGTGATCCCTTTGCGGGTTTCTCTGCCTATTCTCCAGCTCCACAAACTGCTATTTTTAAGACTATGTTTTCTTCCCTTTTAGAGTGTGCTGTTCAGAGAAGCAATTTAATTACCATTATGCTTTTGCATAGTCTTCAAGACCTTTTGTTATGGTGAAATGATTTTAGGCAGACCGTGCATAAATCCATCACACATTTTCTTATTTCACTAATGAACTATTGTGGGTGAGAAAATTAATCTAATTCCACCCATGATCATCCTCGCGTATCTGTTACATTTTTGTAGGTGAAAAATATGGATTGCAAATACTTTGCTCTGACTGATGTTACATTTTTGAAGGTGAAAAATGTGGATTGCAAATACTTTGCTCTGACTGAAGCAAAAATGAGAAACTTGCTCTTAAATCTATTGTTTGGTTCATACCACACCCTTTGGAGAAAAATCCAAGAGAACACTTCACTAGATGAAAATTATTGCAAAGTGCCAATCTTAGGACAGATCTTGCAGAAGCTTCTATTTTATTTCTTCTGTATGTTAGAAAGACTTTATAGTAACATAATGGGTGGTTGGCAACCTTCTGAGTGTATTTGTGTTTTGGGGCTAATGGAGAAGAAACATGACATTTCAGTTGGAGTCAGAACACCTAGGTTCTAGTTCTGACACTTGACTAGCTCTGTATGACTGTGGGCACTTGCTAAGCTTCATTTCCAACACCTATAAAATTGATCATACCACTCATACCACTGACTTCACATGGAGAAAAGTACTTTGTAGGGTACTTTATATAGACATGAGCTATTATTTTATATTAACAGATGCATTTAGTGCATGATACTAATGAGGCCCAGGTCAAAGACACAATCCCACTGAAGGCCAGATGGTTTTGTGCTCTATGGGCCTTTGCCAAGCACTTCACAAACCCTCTAAGCTTATCTTCTGTCTACACTGTATTTACCTTGAATGTTCTAATGGATGTGTTATCTTCTCTGTTAAGACATAAGCTCTCTGAAGAAAAGAACTGTTTTTGCTCTTTATTTCTATCCCCAGCACTTAGGAGCAACACCTAGCATATAGTAAGTGCTTAATATATGCTTGTTGACTCACTGATTGATTGATTGATTGATTGATTACAAAATCCATGCTACTAATCCCTAAACGGACTGGGCAAGAGAGTGTGGATGGATTAGTGTGAGACCATATCTTCTGTGGAAGAAAAACAACTCAGAGTTGATGCCCTAATAGCGGTGGGCCAGTAGTGTCAACTTCCTACACAAAGGAGGGCAAAATATCATCATAATATTGTCAGATCCAAATCCATCTGACCCTTTTTGGAAGGAGTTTTGAAAAGGAATTTAGCAATAACAATCATAATGATTATAATAGTAAGCGGGCTTGGGAATAGGTCACCTCCCTCTCTCTCGATAGATCAATGAGATACAGCCTTCTGGCAAAGATCACGACATGAAAGGTCTCAGCCAAGTCCAACTTACAGAAAAATCACCTCAGGAGCAATGAAAAACAGCAACAAATGAAGCAGAGAATGAATAAATCTGAAGAGAAACATCACTAAGGGAAATCCTACCCAAAAGTCACAACAGATACTGTGCTATAATCTCAGAATCAGTATCTTTCTGTAACCACACGCACAACTATGGGAAGGATCAGAGAACAGGATCCTTACTCTGGAGGACTTTTGTCCAAGAAAATCATTGGTCTCAGGAGGATCCTTCAAGGTCCTGCCCAGGAATGTGACAGAGCCTGGACTTAGAAATATCATAGCTTTCCAGTCTTGGATTGTGGCAGAAGGTAAGGCTTGGGTATAGCTATGCCATCCATGACTGAGACAGGACTCAGCTTCCAGACTATAATAAGGGACAGGGTCTAAGACTCAGGATGACATTCTGGACTCCAGTATGGAGCAGGCTCTAGCGTTAGCTACTCCATCCGAGCAGAGCACCATGCAAGCAGAGATCCTCAGTCCTGGTTTATAGCAGGGAGACAAAATCTGGAGAAGACAAAGATCCCAGCTCAGGTATACCACCTCAGATTGTGGAAAGTATCAGGGCACTGGGAGTGGGGCCCCAAGCTTAGCCACAATCAAGAAGTGCAACCCACACATGAAAGGAATTCTAACTATTACATATCCAACAAATAGTTATCCATGTTCTGCCTGAAGACTTCCAAAGAAGGAGAAACCATTCCTGGGGCCATCCATTCCACTTTTGGAGAACTCTAATTATTAGGAAGCTTTTTTTCCTAATTGTTGCCTAAATTGAGCATTTCTGGCATTATTTTTACAGAATCATGCCACCTAATTATAGTCATCTTTTTTTTTTTTACCTGACTTGCTTCCATCTTCTGCACATAAATCTGAATTGCTAGGTAAACTCTCTGTATATCCACCATATGGGTCTTTTCAGATAAGTCCTATTTTTCCTCCTCAATGGAATTTTTTACTTTGTATCTTCAGAATTTCATTGTTGAGCATCTCTTATCCTTCCTAGTTTGACTTCCCCTGTAGCATTTTATCTGTGAAATCCTATCTTTCTTCTAAACCCTTTGAAATCTGCTTATCCAAGATTTAGTATGAACACCAGGCTATGCCGGACTTTCTTCTCCTTCTCCATCAAAAATTCGAGAAGGAAAGGACCAGTTCCCCTCAGGCTTCCCATCATTTCTGCCTCAGCAACCAGTTTCTTTCAGTTAGTGAGAATCATACCCAGGATAAATTTTCCTTTTGAGGTTCCTTTAACTTTTGAAAAATAAAATATTTACTAAGGCAAGTCGAAACTGTTCTGCTTTTGACCAAGAGAGAGTTCCAAGGCATGTCTGAATAATTGAAGTCCTTTATCACAACTATACAATTCTTCTATGCCAGCTTTATGATGTGTTTTCCAAACTCCTCATTTCTAAATACATAGTTTAGGACAGAGCATTGAAAACCTTTCAGCATACATCCCAGAAAATAAAATTGCGGTAGGTCAGTATTATCAACTTCATACAAAAAAGAGTGGTGAATAGAACTCAAAAATCCAATACAAGATAAAGTAGAATGAAGTTAAAAGTCCAAAAAATTAGAACATGTAAAATATCTCCTATCAAAAACAACTGACTGAGAAAATAAAATATTAAGAGATCATTTGAGAATCACAGAATCCCTGAAAAGTATGACCAAAAATTCCTTAGTACAATATTTTTAAAAATCGTGAAAGAAAATTGTCCCAAACTGCTAAAACTGATGGTAAAGTAAAATTAGAAAAAATCCACAGGTCATTGCTTGAAAGAAATTTTAAGTTAAAAAACCTAGGAATATATTTGTCTCAAAACAGAACTTTCAGTATGAAGAAAAATTACTGCTAGCAACCAGAAAGGAGATAAAATTCCAAGGCATAACAAGGATCATACAAGATTATTCAGTAGTTACTATAAAGGAAAGCTTGTTATAAAAATATACCAAGATGCAAAGGAAAAAAAGACCTATGACTAAGAAAAACTTATCCTGAAAAAACTGAGCATAATCCTACAGGGGAAAAATGAACCTTTAATAGCACAGATGACTTCTAAGCATTTATGTTGTGAGAACCAGAGCTAGGTATGTCATCTACTCCCACCTGGGTCCTCATGGAGATAAGGCAATCCTTTTACTTTCCCCTAATTCATTCTTTAAAACATGTTGTTGGTTTTGTTTTTGTTTTTTTTACTGTGAATTAACAGTCATCACAAATCATCAACATTCCCTCCTCCAACCACTGACCATGTCTCTAGCCTCTATCTTGCAGCCATTATCAAGGTAACTAACCCTTTTTGGAGCAAGGGTCTGTTGTCATCATCAATACAAACTTCTGACCAACCACTACTTATGGTAGAGAAAAGCCAGCCTCGCGGAAGCAGCAAGATACCCTAAGAGGTATTCTTTGTCAGGGAGGTCAAACCATTGCTACCACCATGATCACCACCTCACTTTGGACCACAGTGGAGACATCTTGGGACATAGAGCTAAAGATCACCAGAATAACAATTCTACCAGCTCCCTGCCCCCCCCCCCCCATCATTCCTGCTTCCAGCCCAAATCCCCATAGCTATAGTCAAGGAGGTCAATCTTTGTCAAGAAGAGCCCTGCCATTAACACCATCATCACCACCACCTTCCAACCAACTGTCACCAATGGGCAAAAAAAGTCATGAGCCTCTAGAATAGCAGCACCCCCTAGCCTATTATCTTTATTTTTAGCCTTTGCTTCCCCTCTACAGTTATTATACAGAGAAATAATCCCTGTGGAAATGTGACCTGGCATCTCTTGTTATAGGGGCTCAGGCCTCATCTCCTCAGCAACCATAGCTACTGAAGACCTTGAAAATAAAGTTCTCACCACCAAAGTTCTTGGCACTTTCATATAGTTCAACATCAGAAACAGATAAGATTTTAGTGACGGAAATGACTTTAAAAAGATCCATTTACCATCTGCTTTGCTGCTGTACTCTAAACACTGCTTGGTCTTCTTAATTGGCCTACACATGAAACTGCCTACATGTGTTATATCCTCCTATTAGAAGATGAGCTCCTTGAGAGTAAACACTGTTTTTTTTTTCTAATAGTATTCCTATCATTTACCACAGAATTTTGTACATTTTTTTGTTCAGTCATTGTTCAGTTATGTCTAGCTCTTTGTGATCCCGTTTGCAGTTTTCATGGCAAAGATACTGGAGTGGGTTTGATATTTCCTTCTCTGGCCCATTTTACAGATGAGGAAACTGAGACAAACATGGTTAAGTAACTTGCCAAGGGTCACATACCTAGTAAGTGTCTGAGGCCAGAGTTGAACTCAAGAAGATGAGTCTTCCTGACTCCAGATCACCATTCCATTCTTTGTGCCACCTACCTGCCCAGCTTTGCACATAGTAATGGCTTAATAAATGCTTTTTCCTTCATGAAGAAATCAATGGCCTTCTTCACCTTGGTCAACTCCTCTATCTATATCTTTGTTCCCTTCTCCTCCAAGCTTTTCCAGCAGATTGCTCCACTATAATTTCCCTTCTCTTTAATCTTCAATCTCTTCCTATCTTTTGATTCCTTTACTACTGTTGCCTGCAAACATGTAAAAATCTTCTCTATCTTTAATAAATCCTCACTGGAACCTACTACCCCCCTCAACCTACCATCCTATATCTCCCCTTCTTTTCTCAGCCAAAAGGTTGAAAGCACTATCTAGATTTACTGCTTTCACTTCTTCTGTTCTAAGCCCTTTATGGTCTGGCTTACAAAGCATTTACTCAACTGAAATTGCCCTTTCCAAAATCACTAATGATTTCATAATTGAGAAATCTGATGGCCTTTTCTCAGTCTTCATCCTTGTTGATCCTTCTGCAGCATTTTCACTGTTGACCACCCTCTCCTGCTGCATACTCTCTTCTTTTGGGGTGCTCATTAAGTAAAGTATTATTCCTTTAAAGTTATTTTAGCAGTTTTAGGCTGAAAAGAGCAGAAAATATAGTTTTGTGTAAAGTAAATGATGTTAATTATCTATTAAAGGATGTTAGATATTGTTGCTGATATAGATGAACATTTTGATGTCTAAAAGAAGCAGGAAAAGTACTTTGAATAAAAACTGTTAAAATATGTATATGAAGAAATAGTTTTCAGATGGCATTTGAGCTGTTTTTGACAGAATATGAACTATGGCATAAATATAAAGACTCAACTCATCTAGAGAAAAAATGTAGGATAATATCTTGTGCATATGAACAGTTTAATAGTTTAAAGCGTTAGAGAAGGACCTTTTATTTAAAAAAACTAGAAAATATAAAATAATACAAAGGAAATACGAATGTAAAGAAACAGTTTCAAAGACACAAGATGGGTTGGTGCACTATGACAGATACTTAGAACTTCAGAGCATTATGTTCCCTCAGCTCATTTACATATTATGATTTTATAACTAAAAAGGGTAAAACTAAGAGGGAAAAATCACATAACTAATTGGAGATTGAGGTATGATTTTAAAAGATCTGTCAATTTCACAGGGGAAACTTGGTGAGTTGTTACCTTTTAAGTAAAGGTAAGTCACTGAGAGCTAGTAGGCTTTGATTTAAGCCTTTGAAAGATTTAGGGGATTAGAAAGTAGGAGGCTGGGGCTGAAGAGAGAAAAATATAGTTGAGTGAAGATGGAAGAAACAGAAGAGGGTTAGAAAAGTAGTTTGTTGGAGCAGTTTGAAAGGACAAACAGCAAGGGATGACAAAAGACTTCCGCTACATGGATTCCTGGTGGGGGAATGCACACTGAACTGTCAGTGCTGGTCCTTCAGCACCACCTAAGGCTTAAGAGAGGAGCTTTTAATGTGTATGTTGCTCTTTTCTGCCCCCTCTGGTTTGAAATGGAAAAGCAGAAGGAGGAAAGAGTTGTAACTGCTTTGCTGCAAAGGAAGAGGTCTTGGCTGATTTGCCTTGCCCAGTGTCACATCTGAGCCTTTAGTTGTAAGCTCTTTTAAAATTGAACAATGAAGTATTCCACTGACTGAATGACTGGCTGGTTTGGTCTGTATAGCCTAGAAATAATCATGCCAATGAGCTTTGCAGTTCTCTGGCTTAAAGGGAACTGTTGTTCACATTGAGGTAACACTTACTAAACACCCCATTTGAGGGTGTTTGTAAGTCAAAAAAGCTTACAGATGCTTAAGTGCTATGAAGTTTAGAAGAGAAGAGGATTTGTCCAGCTGGATAGTGATGAGAACTAAAAGACAAGTAGTAGAAAAGCTGTTTTGTGGGGTGCAGATGTTCTGATTGAACCAATGACATCAAAACCTACAGTTCAGAGTTGTGAGTTACCTTGAACATATAGGTTCTCCTCCTTCATGTGTTTCCCTATAAGGTTCCTGTGTGCTCCCTCTTCCCTACATATACTCCCATTGGTGGTAAAGATGAGATAGTGATAGTGGATAGTGATATTGTTGTTGTTGGGTCATATGTGACTCTTCATGACCCATTTGGGGTTTTCTTGGCAAAGATACTGGAGTGGCTTGCTATTTCCTTCTCCAGCTCATTTTACAGATGGGGAAACAGAGGCAAACAGGGTGAAGTAACTTGCCCAGGGTCACACAGCTAGTAAATGTCTGAGGTCAGATTTGAACTCAGGAAGAAGAGTCTTCCTGACTCCAGGCCTGGTGTTCTAGCCACTGTACCACTTAGCTGCCTGTGTGGATTATGATATATTTTCTTATTTATGCATTTGCTTTAATATATGTGTGATGCTATATAATTCCTTTTGCCTTATTGCTGAGTAAATGGTTGTATTTAACATATAAAAGAATCATTATTGTAAATGGCTGGTTTGTATAAATGTAATATCTGGTAAATAGATTACACTGTATTCCAGACTGGTGTATTACATTGTGACTGACTGTGTAAATAGAAATGCACTAGTAGGGTCTCAAGAGCTAGAGTGGTGAATAGGTGAGTGAATTCCTTTTCAGTACAATTAACCCAAGGGATGTGGTGGAGCTAACTCATACTAGATCTCAGGAGAGCAATTTTTTTAAAATTTTCTGTGTATTTACATTTTGGAAAGTGGCAAACCAAATCAGGGCTTGATTTTTTTTAATTGTCTAGATTTAAGAGTTATGGAGAAAATGTTAATGTAGATTCAACTTGAAAATGTGTCATTGTTTATCAGAGAGCTAATGGTTAAACATTCACTGGTGTGCCACTGGTTACCCCTATAACCTGAGATAATTTGAGTGTACCTGGACTTGCTAATGTGAGAGCAGGTTGATGTGGAGAAGACAAGAGAATGAACAGGTGTTTACACATTCTGTGTAGGAGTTCATATGGTAGCTACATCACATATTTGTTATGAGAAGACTGTTCTCTCTTGGTTCTTGGTTCTCTCACCTGTCTAGTCTCCTTTGTAGATCATGCTCCTTAATTGTAGGTGTACTGCTACTACTATTCTGGGCTCTCTTTTCTTACTTTTCTACACTGTCTTGTGGTGACCTCATTTGTTCACAAGGATTTTGCTATTATCTCTACTCTGATGATTTCAGGAGCTATGTACCTAGTTCTAGTCTATCTCTTGAATTATAATATCAGATCACCGACGGTTTACTGGACATTTCAAACTGAATATCCCATAAACATCTAAATCTCAACACATCCCAAACTAAACTTAGTATTTTCCTCCCCCAAATCCACCTCTTTTCCAAATTTCTTTATTTCTATTGAGTATACTACAATCCTAGTTATCCAGGTTCACAATCTGTGTCAACCTTGATTCCTTACTCTTACTTCCCCTACACACGAATTAATCGACAAATAAACATTTATTAAGCATTTACTATGTGCCAAGCCCTGTGCTAAATGCTGGGCATACAAAAAGAGACAAAAGACAGTACCTGCCTTCAAGGAACTTACAATTTGATGAGGGAGACAACATGCAAACAAATACATACAAAACAAATTATATGCAAGATAAACAGGAAATAATTAACAGAGGGAAGGCACTAGAATTGAAAGGGTTTAAAGAATGATTCCTGTGAATTGACAAAAAGCATCGTTACCATATCCATAACATCTCTCACATCTGGCTCCCTCTCTATTCTACCACCATAGCTCAGGCCCCCATTACCTTGCCAGAACTATCATAATAGTCTCCTAATTTCACTCCCAGCCTCAAGTCTCTCTCCACTCCAATCCATCATTCACACAGCTGCCAAACTGATTTTCCTAAAGCACAAATTTGATCATGTCACTCACCTACTCAAAAAAATCCAGTGGCTCCCCATTACCTCTAGGATTCAATATAAATTCCTCTGTTTGGCATTTAAAGCCTTTACAACCTGACCCCAAACCAATTTTTCATCTTTATTGCATATTACTCTCCTCCCCATACTTTACAATCCAATAAAACTGATCTTCTTGTTTAAAATAATCCTTTAATGAAATATTAAATAATCTAAACTGAATGCACTAAAAATTTTAGTCAACATATGGAATTTGAAGAAAGAATTTAGACTTAGAGACTAAATAAATATAATGCTAAATAATGAATGAGTCAAAAACCAAACAAACAAAAACAAATAACCAATTTTATTTTTAAAAAATGATTGAAACTGAATAGACAGAAGAATCTATGGCCCCATTCTTCTAGGATTACCTCCTGTTATACAATTCTGGTGTGCTTAAATTTAGTTCTAGTGAGAACTGGCTGCTGCAACTCATCATCAAATTTTGCTGATGTGATATAATTATAATTTTACCTTCCTCATCCTGAATAAGCATTCCTGGTTAATTCTGAGAAATTTCCATTTTGCTATTGGTCCATGGTACCTGACCCCATCACCCCAATAGCAACGTAATATCTGTGACGGCAGACCTTTTTTTCCCAAAAACTGTGTGTAAACTTGGACCCTCAAAGGTTATGGACCAACATAGGAAGAGCATATCTTACTAATTTGTGGAACTATGGGGTTAAGGAAGGCTGCATGCAATTCTATACTTGACTGAATCTGTCCATACCCTCCTATGCTGTGCTTTGCTGTGAATGTTAAAAAAAATTTTTTTAATTCTACCCCCTCCTGGTGTCTCTCTGTGGCATTCACCTGGACTCTGCCCTAAATTTTCATGACAATAACAATAGGACAGCATAAAAACAGTCCTTCGGGCAGAGGCTCTTAACTTGGGGTCCACAGATACCCAAGGGATCCATGGAGAGATTTCAGTGAGTCAACAAAATTGGAAGAGAGAAAAATACAACTTAATTTTAACTGAAATTTAGCATTTCCTTTGAATATTTAAAAATAATTTTCTGAGAAGAGGTTCATAAGCTTCATCATTCTGCACTGGGGGAAAGGGGAAAGAGGAAAGACACCAAAGTATTTATGGCACAAAAAAAGTGTTAAGAACCTCTGCCTTAAGGAAGATAAATATTCCTAAACACTTTCACCAATTGATTAAGAATCATTTAAGTGTTTACTATGTGCCAGGTACTAAGAAGGCAAAGACAATGATGAATTAACCTCTACTCTCAAAGTACTTACATCTTATTGAGGAAGCAAGACAGCTGGCTAACTAGCTAGCTAGTTATATAAAATATAGTCAAAACAAGAGAAGGGTGTTTAAAAATAAATTTTAAATCCAAATAAAAATAGAAATTTTGAAAGTCAAAGAAGAGATAAATAAAATTACAAATAAAATAAAAACTGTTTAGTAAACAAAATGAAGAGCTATTTCTTAAAAGACTAAGGAAATAGAGAAACTATTGAGAGGGAAACTTTAGTGGCAAAAATAAAAAAGGGGGAAAGGAGAATTCATAAGAGATAAAGAGAAAAAAAATAAAATTGTTAGAAATTATTTTACCCAAATGCATGTCAATATCATATAAGAAGGGTGAATATTTATAAAAATATAAACTATTAAGATTAACAGAACAAGAAATGGAAATTTTAAACAACCCAGTCTCAGAAATGGAAATTGATTAAGCCATAAATAAACTTCTAATGGGGAAAAAACTCTGACCCAGATGGACTTACAAGTGAATTCTATGAAATATTTAAAAAGAAAAGTTGACTCCCATAGCAGATCAAGTGATTGTATTTAAAGATAGAGGGCACCTTACTGTATTCCTTTTATGAAATGAATATTGGACTGGTACTCAAACCAGGAAAAGATAAAAGAAGAGGAAGAACATTATTGCATAATATCATGAATTCATATAAATGCAAAATATTGAATAAAGCATTAACGATAAGTTGAGCAGTAATTGATCAATAACTGGAGAAGATCATTCATGAAGGCTAGGTTGAATTTATGTAGGAATATGCAGAAACAGTTCAACATAAGGAAAGCCATATTATATTTATGTTAATAACAAAAAAAACTATGTTAATAACAAAATTATAAAAATCACAGGATTATATAAATAGTTACAGAAAACTAAATTACAGTGCTTATTCATATTGCTATCACTAAAGAGCATAGGAATAAATCGACTTTTCCTTAATATGATTAACAGTAATTAAAACCAAGATTTTACATAGAAACACTACAGAACTTTCCATAAAATCTGAGTTAAGCAAGGGTGTCCACCATCATGACTATTATTTGATATAGTCCTGCAAATCCTAGATGTAACAATAAGACAAGAAAAAAGAAACAGAAAACACCATCCCTACTCTCAAGGAGCTAACATGCTAATTGAGGGAGAAAATACAGGAAGGCTCATCTGGAGGGCAACTGAAAAGGTCTAGTGGCTGTTAAAGTACCTTGGAAGGTCAGATGACAAAGCTTGGGAGTCTTACAGGGGTGGGGCAGATATGAATGTCCAATGGGATGGAGGGAATAGCCAGTCATTCAGTCAGCAAGCATGTATTAAATGCCCTACTAAGTGCCAAGTACTGTGCTAAGTACTGGGGACACAAAGAAAGACCAAAGCACAAAGAAACCAACCAAGCTGTCTCTCTTCTCAAGGAGCTCATAGTTTAGTGGATAGGGGTAGGGTGCATGCTAAATCCATATTAATCCATCTTATCAAAAGCATGATACTTGATGACTCCCTTACTCATCCAAATTGTGTGGCCATGTCAACTGGGCAGCCAGGAGCTTGCAGGCGAGGGAGGAGCAGCATGTCTACCAGGATTTCTTTTACAAAAGGATTTTACTTTTACTCTACAGTTCTCCCATCTCATGGGGGGGGGGCTTAGGTAGCAACCCTGTGATTCCATAGAATCATAGGATTTGAGAATTGGAAAAGATGCCAGCAGCCATTAGTCCAAATCATACCTGAAAGGAACTCATATTCAACACCTGATCATCCGCTCTTTGCTTAAAGACTTCCAAAGAAGGCGAGCCCATCACCCCTAACCCTCTCCATTTATAGACCACCCTAATGGTTAGGAAACCATTTCTGACTTTAAGTCTGAATTTGCCATCTTGCACCTTCAATCCACTGCTTGTGGTTCTGGAATCCCCTTCGTGAATATTATACTTCCAACATGAAAAATAGACAGATATATAAAGGACACAATACTATAATAAAGAAAGTGTGATTAGAATGGTTTAGTGGCTGCTTGAGTAGTTCTGAACGGTTTAATAGCAGCTTGGAAAGTGGTCAGCACTCAAGTGCTTTTAGGCATTTGTGCTTAGCCCTATTCCTTTTGACATTTTTATCAGGGTCTTGAGATAATATATGTAAAACACTTCATAAATTTTAAAGCATAATATACATGTAATCGCTTGTTACTAAAGGCATAGATGGTATGCTTATTGAAGTTCTTAATAGATCAGAAAAGGTAGCTTTGTTTTGTCCTTTTCCCCTAACCCTCTTTGAGGGAAGTTGGGATTCCCAGAAGAGAAGGGGAAGAGGGTATGCATTTCAAAAATGAAAAGTAGGTGGGATATGGGGCATGTGCTAAGGGCTATATCATTTGATCCTTGTAACAACTTTGCACTAGAATTCTTACAACAATCTGCATTTTACATGTGAGGAAATTGAGGCAAACTGAGGCTAAGTGACTTGTTCAGGGTCACACAGTATCTGAGACCAGATCTGAACTGGTTGAGTCTTCCTAACTCCAGGTCCAGGTCCACAGCACTACCACTGAGCTTCCTCAGTACAGCTCCAGGAATGACTTACCTGGACACCTTTCTTTATGTCTCCAATTCTTCCTTTCCTTTTCTTCCTTAAATCATCTTTGATTTATTTGTTTTTATATTACATATATCAGGACAACGAAAGTTTCTTGAGGCTGGAGATTGTTTGTTTTGTCTTGGTATGCCCAGGGCCTTTTGTGAATTAAACAAAAAGTCTCTAACCAGCACCGAGCAACCCGCTAAGTGCATGGGGTATATAGGTTTTCAAGGAGGGCTAGCACCTTTGGTATGAGGTCTTGCTGAGACTTTTCCAGGGCTGCTCATCCACTTTTGGTGTCTAACTGGCACTCAACTCTCACTCGTGACTTCAAGAAGCTATAGCATGTGTAGCAGCCATATCCTAGTAAACTCTCTCAGCAGTTGGACAAAGCCCAGTTGAGAGTAACCAATGAGCCTCAGACCTGTTGATGGATTAGGGAAGTGTCTACCCCATGCATGTGAATATTTTCCTCAGTGGGAAAGGCAGATGAGAAAATTTGTTCCAATAGCCACAAAGGTGGCTGAAGTAAGGTATTGTGGAGTACTTAGAGTTTGATCAGACACTGAAGACACCAATACAATCCACTGCATCCCAAGCCATCACCAGTCATCTTGATTTTTGTCTTGCCACTGGATTTTGATGACTCTGGGAAGAGACTGAGATTGATGACTTTGTACAATTCTGCTTCACTTAAATCCAATTCATGCATGAGTCGAGGCATCACCCATAATATCAACTGGTCCTCTTTGAAAAGAACAAACAACAATGATAATCAAAAGCTTCTACCCCTGCTATCCTCACCTTGTTCCCTGAGAGTTGATGAACATTAGTTGGTAGGATTGTAGAGAGGTCAGAATGAAATATGCATTTACCTTCACTTGCCTAATAAAGAGGGACTGGTTGACAAAAATGGAAAATGACAGATATTAGAGAGGCTATGGGAAAACAGGCACACTAAAGCAGTGTTGGTGGAACTGCAGATTAGTCCAGCCATTCTGGAAAGCAATTTAGAACTGTGCTCAAATACCACTGCTTGAACTAAACCACCTTTTCCCCACCAAAGAGATCAAGGAGAAAGTAAAAGGCCCATATGTACAAAAATATTGATAGCAACAATTTTTGTAGTGGGAAAGAACTCTAGAATAGTGGAGTACTACATCAACTAGGGAATAGTTGAGCAAATTATGATTTATGAATATAATGGGATACTATTAGGTTGTAAGAAATGAAGAGATGACTTCAGAGAAACCTGTGAAGACTTGTATTAGCTAACATAGAGTGAAGTGAGCAGAACCAGAACAATATATACAATAATGATAATATCGTAAAGACAAGTAACTGAAAGATTTAAATATTCTGACCAATGCAATGATTAACCATGTGTCCAAAGTACTGACTGTAAGACATGCCTATCTCCCACTTGAGAGAGAGGTGATAGACTCAAGCTGTGGAATGAGACATATTTTTGGACATGGCCAATGTAAGATTTTTCCTTTGCTTATCTATGCATATTTTTACAAGAATTGTTTTTTCAAGTGCGGGATGTGGGAGAGAGAGAAAATAAATGCTTGTTAATGAAAACAATTTTCAAAAATTAAAAGAGGTGACTGGATAAAAACTCGTATCTCCATCAAGTTGATGAGTGATTTCCTCTTCCTTTGGGAGAAGGCAGAGCCCAGGAAGAGAATCTGATTCAGCTTCTGCCACTAGCAGTGCAAATCACTGGTTTCTTTCTATCCGGTCTATTCCCAACCACTCACCCAATACTCCCTTCTCTATTACTCTCTGTCTTTCATTGCTATGGTTTTTATTCATCTTGTACGTAAAAAATAAAGCCTGATTTCTACCAATCCTTATTTGTAAGATTAAGAAAGTCAGAGGTAGAAATTTGGGGAAAAGCTTGGTTTTTCCTTGGTCAAGGAACGCACATCTCCACTTTGGAAGAGGAAGAGCAGACAGTGATCCCATTCAGAAGTCAAAAATGCTTCTAAGACACAATGAAATACTACCCCTAAGAAAGTACACAATTTCCAGAAACAGGAGAGTCTATATGTGGGGAGAGAGTAAGAACATAAATGTAAATATGTCCTAGAACTAATAAAGATAATCCCTTGTGGCAAAAATGAACCAAGCACCTCTTTCTTAAGCTCTTTATCATCATTCAAGTGTTACATGTGGCAGGCTCCATGCAAATGTCACCTATGGGCACCTTTCACTAGTTTCTTCATTAAAACACTACTCTCAGGGACCCTTGTTCAATCTTAATGTAAAGTGGGAATAATAATAATACTTATCTCACAGCACTGTCATGAAGAAATCACTTTGTGAACTCTCACATCCTAAGGAAATGTCAATGGGAAATGACACATATGTCCAAAAAAGGGAAACATTATCAATAAAAGATTCAAAAATGACACCAGTGAAAGCAAAGTAGGGATTAGCTAGTCATTGCATCCTTACTTGACTTCTTACCATTCCACAGTCAATCTTATTTTATTTCTAATTAATGTGAGTCATTTAGTCTCTTCTTTGGGTAACATCAGTTTCACTCTTTTACTATTGAAGGAATTTATGTTCTCCAAGAGGTTCCTTCTGGCTGCCACTTCTGTCCTCCCCTCTTTTGTTCTTTCTCTTCCATCTCCATTCTCTCTTCTTTCCTTTCTATCTCTCTATCCTCCTAAAACTCAATGGCAAATGGATGATGGAATATGATTAGGGTTGGGAGAAAATAGTCATTCTCCTTCAACTTTACTACTATATGGGGAACAAAGCCAGTGAGTTATTCAGACAGTATAAGTCCAATGGGAAGGGGATGGTTTCTTCAGCTACCTTGAAGTATACTTACTTTCTCACAGTGGGAAGGAGTATAAACCACAAACAGTGGAAAGCAGTGGGGGGGGGGGGGGGGGAGGAGTGTCAGTTGGAGGAAACTCTATGGAACTGTGTATGAATGAGGAATTTCCTTGAATTTCAAATGGTTGTCTTGATAGCAACTCCAAGTTTAGTACCCTTCCATAGGGAAAGCTTATCAGTTATTTGAGTGTTTATGAGTATCCTTTTTTCTGTTGCTTGCTCATGAGTTCCTTTGAGTACTTTGCATCTTCATTTTCTGTAGAATGAGACAATGGCTATATGCTAAATTTTCATGTGTTGCTTTGAGTGTTTGTATGGGAGCTGGGGAACTAGTTACCCACATCTAGGGAACTCTGACCAAGAATGGAGTATAAGTTATTCTTAAGAGATTTTCCTGGAATAGAATAATTCCAGGTGGGACAATGAGGCAAAGAAAGAAACTGACTCTCTTGAGATTGTCCCTGAGTTTTGAACCTTGTACATGTAAACCTAAAATCTTGAGGAGCTCTGGGCAATGGGTTACAAATAAAAGTAAGAATATAATTATAATATTATAATATAGCTCAAATTTATATATCACTTTAAGGTTTGTGGGGCACTTTACTATTAGTATTTCACTCAATCCTTATAACAACGCTGTGAGATGGGTACCATTCTCATTTTACAGTTGGGGAAATCAAGGCTAAGTAATTTGCCCAGCGTCACACAACTAGCAAGTGTCTGAGGGGAGATCTTAACCCTTCCTAACTCAAGCCCAGAGTCCTATCTACTGTATTACATTTCCCTTTATAAGGCATGGATTTTCTCACTATGTTTTTAAACACATAAATACATATATCTATATGTACATATGTGTACATGTATGCTTAGCCGCATGTAAGTATGAATAAACGAATGTTTTCACATGTATACACTGACATGCATAATTATTGGCATGAATCCGCATACATACACACACATATTCCCTCCTTGAGCCTTTTTTTGTACCAAATGACAGTGGGTCTTGATAGAACACAGATTGTTGTAAATTCAGTCTGTCTCCAAATATGGTTTCTCTCCTCAGTTTCTATCAATATATTTACCAACTGGCAATAAAATAAAGGAGAAAGGTTCTGCCTTGGTCATGTCTGGATACAATAAGACTTCATGAAGGAAAGGGAATCTGTCTAAAGCAGTGATGGTAAGCAGGATTATCCAACTACTCTTATTTGTCCCCTCACTGTACTACTGACTCATACATGCCCACTTGAGTTTCCTAGCATAAATGTTCTTTCTTTCCTTGTTCTGGGGAACTGCAACAAAAGCATTTATAATTCTCTGTATTTTAGCTCTTAATGTCCAACCAGAGAAGGTGATGTGGCAAAACACCTCACTGTAAAATCTGCCTCTCTTTAGTCTCTAGGGATGTTCCTGTCCTCAATTGCCTTGTCTCATTCAACTAATTGCATTCTCAGTAAGTACACCCTTACTAACAAATGTCTATAGTTACAGTTATTTTAAAGACAAAGTAAGTGTTTAAAACAAAGAGGTTTTACCAGAGGAAATGGCTTTAGGTTCCCACTGGGAGTCCCTGAGGAGAAGGAAATACAAAATTGCCACCTTGGGGTCTGCAGTACAGATCTAGCAGCAGAGTATCAAAAAAATCTCTGCAATCTTCACGCCCAGTTGCCCGGCCCAGTCTTAGAGTCTTGGCCTCTTGGCCACTGCTTGTGGCAACTGCCTTTGCAATTTCTGCTAGCCCTTCTTCTCCCTAATTAAAAACCAAGAGAAAGAAAAGAACCTCACAACAAATAAATATAAAATTAATTCATGGGTCATGTTTAAAAATAGCTGTTTTTACACTCTATGTTCATCATCCCTCTGTCTGGAGGGTAGACTTACTATTGTAGGGCCTCTGAAGACATAGTTAGTCATTGCATTGCTCAATATTCTTAAGACTCTCAGAGTTGTTTTTCTTTACAATGTTGTCCTATAAATTATCTCTCAGTTCTCACTTCACTTGGCATCCCTTCACCCTACCAAGGGTCAAATTCTATCTCTTGCAGAACTTTTGGATGGCGTGGTTATTCTCAATCTGAGTCACTTGGGTTCCTGCACTGACATCCACTTCCTGGGGCTGGGCATTCCTGGAGGTTCAGAGTGCTACATCTTTAGGGCCTTTTCTGGCATCTTAGAACCCCTCAGCCTGTGCTGTCTCAGTCTGAATGCTGCCATACTATGCTTGGTTGCTGTTAACTGTGCTTCTTTACTTGGAGTTTCCAAAGTCCCTATCTTCATATTCCCTTTTTGCTGCCTTTGGACACAGAGCCTTACAGGCTGCACATATGTCTGGCCCATTTCAGGTCTGGTCAGATAGTTGCCCTACACTGTCATTGACTTAGCTGGAGGCCTCTTTTTTGTATTGCCCCTTGACTTCCGGATGACTTTTTACACAGTTCTGGGATGGAAGAAGTTACTTGTCTTAGTTTTTCAATCATTATCTGGTCTAGTGTGAACTTTAGGGTTTTGCTGTATGTAGTGTGTATGTAGTAGCTGGGTGATCTCTCTCCCATTCAGGCAACCATCTTGGCCAGAAATATTTCCACAAAGGGATTATAAAGTAATGAAAATGGGGGAGTAGGGACAGGGAGAAAGGGATGATTGTAGATGAGTAGAGCAGTGTTGCTGTTTTTTAAACAAGAACCCTAATAACATATTCAAAATAGTTACCCTGGTTGGTTGTCACTTGTTCCAATCATGCCACCATTGCTAAGAGCACTTTAGGAGGTTCTGTCTGAAAATTCTTTAAAACCCAGTTTATGATCCACACAAGAAAAGTGATTTCTAACTATTGATACCCCTGGCTTCCTTTATGTCCCAACTAAAATCCCACCTTCTATAAGAAACCTTCCCCAATCCCTTTTAATTCTAGTACCTTCTCTCTGTTAACTATTGTCTATTTATCCTGTATATGGCTTGTTTTGTACATATTTATTTGCATGTTGTCTCCCTTCTTAGACTGTAAGATCCTTGAGGGTGTGAGACTGTCCTTTATCTCTTGTAATTCTAGCACTTAGCACAGTGCCTAGCGCATAGTAGGTGCTTAATATTGATTGATTGATTATAGGTTCATCATATTTATAACTAAAAGGTCTCTCAGAGGTAATCTAGCCCAATCCCCTCATTTTATATGTGAGGAAACTGAGGTCCAATCAATCAATTGATCAAACCATCACTCATTAAATGCCAAAATGACTTATCCAAGTTACTGATCTGGGTTTTTCTCACTTCGAATTCAACACTCTTTCCACCATACCAGTTGTTACACTTTGGTTTTTTACTCCAACCAGCATTATGCAGGTGTATTATACAACTCATTCCTAAAATTAGGTTCAAAAAGATTTTGTCTATTTTTCTAAAAAAAAATCAAATCAAATCCAGAATCCTGTTAAGTCATGTTCAGTGTTGGGGCAAAATGAGATATTCATAAGTCACTGAACAGCTAACAAAAGGAAGTTTATTTAGCCCTAATATAGCAAAGACATGTGACTTAGAAGGATTTAACAGCACTTAGCTTCAATGGAAACGGCATCCTCATCTTTATATGGAAATGTATCTGTTCAGGAGGACATGATATGGTGACTCATGTGGTGTTCAAATGTCCAATAAGAATGAAAGGTGAAGATCTTGTGTGGATAGAATCTTCAATTCCTCCAAATGACCAGAAAGCCATTTCAGTGCATCCAGAATCCATCATAAAGGTGAAACAAGGAAGGTACAGCTCAAGTTTTATCCTATCCTCTAAGTCTAAGACAATCAAGTCCTGGTTTTGTCACCTTTAGGGAAAGTCTAGATTAACCCATGTTGAGGTATGGAGGAAGAGGAGGAGGAAAAAGAAGAGAAGGAAGAGAAAGAAGAGGAGGAGAAGAAAGAGGAGGAGGAAGAGAAGAAGGAGGAGGAGGAGTAGAAAGAGGAGGAGGAGAAGGAGAAGGAGAAGAAGAAGAAAAGAAGAAGAAGAAGAAGAAGAAGAAGAAGAAGAAGAAGAAGAAGAAGAAGAAGAAGAAGAAAAAGAAATAATCTTGGAAAGTTGGAATATATCAGTCCTATCACACTACTCTCAAAGGACAAATATTTGATATTGTTATGAATATTTAAAATGTGTTTCAGAAGCAAATTTTGAAAGACGTGTCCTCAAAACTCTTGGACAATTCTGTTGTTATTGGAAAGAAGGCACAACTTCTTAAGGAGCATGTTTCTAAAAGAGCAATAAGCTATGGTTTATTTATCTTTATTATGTCATAGCAATAAGCTATAAATCATTTGTCTTTAAATGTCATTTATATGTTACTATATATGTTACCTTATATGTTATTTGTTTATGTTACTATAAGTTATGGTATGTTTGTTCTATTATTTTATAATCACACTTCATTGACATTTGTACCTGAAGAGATGTAACTAATTTTGTTCACGACAAGAATATAAAATTGCCCCTACCCACCCTCATCTCTACCACCAGGTTAGAAAAATGTATATGTGTATGTGTGTAAGTATGTATATATGTATACATATGTATAGACATGCAATATACATACATGTATGTGCACATAGTCACATAGGTATACATAAACATATATACACATATTGTATATAGGTATAAAATTTTATATATTTTCAATGCCCTTCATCTTTATACCAGGAATAAATGCCTTATTTGCCTCATCCTTGTTACTGTCACATGTATAGCTATGAATATACTTTTCCTACAGAGCAGAAGGTGGTATTTCTTACTCTATTAGTAAGGCTTAAGCTAGTTCTGTTTTTTCTAGTTTTGGAGATGGATTTACATTAAGCCAGCCAACTAAGTCTCTTGCTTAGTTACTCGATAATGGCATACATTAGCGAGATAGCTGACTGAAGTAGAGGGTTCATTTAATAGGCGAAGACTATAACAAAGGTCCACAGGGGGAATCAGCCTACAGCATTAGTCTCATTAGTGCTGTGCTCTAAATAATTAAACTAATCAGTGGAGACAGAACTAATCAGTGAAGAAATGAAGAATGGGAAAGAAAAAAAGCCAAAAGTGGAAGGGGAAAGAAAGAAAAAAGAGAAAGATAGTAGAGAAAAAGGGAATGGTAGAGTGTCTCAAGTACTATTCAGTTATGGTACCAGTGCCATAGGTTACCTAATCCTGCAGAAAACAAAACTTCTGGGTGATTTATATTTCTTTTATTCTGCCCTGAGTGTATTGATCTCATCCCTTTAACAAGGACTCTATTACGAATAATAGCACTCCATTCCCAAGCTATCTCAACCAAATTTTTGAACGTGGGCTTCTAAACTCTTCAACTAATTAGCTTGACCCTACTTTACAACTCTCGTTGCCCAGCACTCCTCAGTCAGTGACACCTGCTGTGGAATCAAGTTTCAATCATTTATGCTGACAATAGATTAGTTATTCCTTATTAGTGAATGATTGAATGAAAGAATGAGCAAAAAAGCATTTATTTAGTGCTTAATCTATGCAAAAAAATCTGTGCTAAAATTCTGGGGATACAAATAGAAAAGAAAGCTGGTTCCTGCTCTCAAGGAGTTCTCGTCCTAATAAAGGGAAACAACACATATTGGAGGTAATAACTACAAGTCAAATGGAAAGACACCAATGGTCCTTAGGCAAATCCTCAAACTAGCATGAAGTGGGTATATATGTATATGTATATGTATATGTATATGTATATGTATGTGAGTGTGTATATATATAATACACATATATATCTATATCTATCTATATATATATATATATATACGCACACACACATACACATATGCAACTAAAGTCGATTACCTAGCTAATGTCCCTCAACAATTGGTAAAGTAAATTAGCAGCAGAGAGTGCAGAGCTATTCCTAATCATATATCTATATCTATTTATCTACATACATACACACACACATATACATATGTATTTAAATTTAGTTATCAGGGTCTCCTAGCTCCTCAAAAATGCTAAAATATCAAAATAATTAACCCAGAACTGGTTTTAAGCAATATTGTGAAGTAGATGCAATTTCTCCGTTGTTTCTATATCTACTTCAGTTGTCTTTCTCCCCTCCTGGTTGCATATTTCCAAGGAGTCTTGCTTCCTATCCTAGAGCCTGTTTTTACTTATGTAGGTTAAGATATTAATTAATAATTAAACTAATTGACAAATATAAGCACATTGAAGGCAGGGACTCTTTGCTTTGCTTTTTTTTTTTTTTTGGATTGTCTTTGTATTGGTATTTTATATAGTGCTTGACATAGAAGGTTATTAAGTAATGTTTGTTGAGTTTATGTGAATCCAATCTCAAAATCTATAAATCTCAAATGCATAATGATGGAATGACAAATGGTGGAATGGCTTATTTTGGTACAGTCCTTTATCACTAAGACTAATAAATTCTGTTTTCTACTCTTGGCCAAGGAAAATGGCATGTTATTATTGAAAACAATAAGGACTAAAAATCAAGAGATCTGGTTTAAGGATCTGATTCTACCACCAGCTTACTGTGGAAACTTGGGCAGCTCACTTCCCTTCTCTGGGGTTCAGTTTCCTCATCCATAAATTGAAGGGGTCAAACTAGATGATTGCTAAGCTCTTTTCCAGCTCTGTGATTAGATTGGGGAAACAGCTACATGTCAAATTAGGGTGAAAAATGAAACCCCTGAAGTGACCACATTATGCAAAAGTCACACTCTGTATTTACATTGGTCTGGAACCAATTATCATAATTTACATAATTCTAATTTTAGATAGTATGAATTAGGATATATGTGACCACCTCAGGAGATTCATTCTTTATACTAATTGAAGATAGATTGAAAATTGGAGAGACCTTAGAGGTTACCTAATTCAATCTTTCATTTTACACATGAGGACATTGAGGTCTAAAAAGATTCAATAATTTGCTTAGGGAATGAAGGAAGGAAGGAAGGAAATAAGCATTTTTGAAGTACCTATTATAATACCAGGCACAGCATTTTTATAAATATTATTTCATTTTTATAAATATTATTTCATTTGATCCTCACAACAACCCTGGAAGATAGATGCTATCATTATCCCCATTTTACAGAAGAGGAAACTGAGGCATATAGAAGTTAAATTATTTCCCTAGGGTTATAGAGCTAAGAAGTGTCTGAGGCTGGATTTGCACTCAGGTTTTCCTGACTTCAAACCCAGCACCCTATCTATTGTGCCACCTAACTGCCTCCAAGGCCACACAAAGAATACATAGCAGAGTCAGAGATCTGGATCTGACTCAGAATCCAGGCCCCTCTTTTTGCTGCCCTGTGCAGTTTGGAATATCAGAAGAAGAAGTCATTTGTCTTGTTCATATCCCTTCCCTCTCCCATTGGTTGCTGTCCTTTGTACTCTAAGAAGAACAATATGACATCCTGATGATGGGGTCAATAACATTCAGGTACTAATTGTATAGGATCCTCTTGGGGGAGATTCTGGAAGTTCAGAGTCATCTCTATCTCACGGGGGCATTTAAATTGTTGTCACTGGAAAGACAAGTAGGCAAGCTGAAAAGGAGATTTCTACCTTCAGAATCTCAAAAGGAAACCTGCAGCATTTTGAAAGGAAAATTAATCACAAGGGACTAAATTGGGTGGCTTTAAAGTCACTTACTACCATTGCTGAAGAAATACAATGGAAAATGATCTTACAAAAGTGTAGTCTGTACGGAGACTATTCTCAATAGCATTGAAACTATAGTCTTCATAGGCATGTTTGTTGTCAATACACTGAGTGTTCCACACATCTCGATGTCATCTTTGAGACAGACAGTCCTTGTGGATGACTCCCCTACGGACTACTGGGAATTTTTGTTTTTAATAAGTTCTAGTGTTCCAGAGTATACAGCCAGAAGAACATAGTTGAATAGGCATGACAATCTGTCAGATTGTTCCAGTAATCTATGTGTTCATAATTTTCCTCCTCCAGTTTGCAGCTGGTCATTTTAGCCAATGTTAGAGGCAGCATGGCGTGATGAAAGTGGATCAAACTGAGTTGGAATCAAGAAGGGCTAGGTGTGAATCCTGACACTAGCTGTATGACCTTGGAAAAGCACTTAATCTCTGAAGATTCAGGAAAGTTTGATAGATACAGACTACACATGGAATTCCCATACATATAAAAAATCACAATTTTGCATCTCCAACTACCTATTGGACATCTAGAGTTAGATGTTTCATAGACATCTTAACTCAACATGTCCAAAACTGAACCCATTAACTTCCCCTCCCTCCAAACCACCCCTCTTTCCAACTTGTCTATTACTGTTGAGGTCACCATCATCCTCCCAGTCACCTAGGCTCACAACCTAGGTGTCATCTTCTACTCCTTATTCTCTCTCACATACACCACCCCTCTCCATATCAAATCTGTTGCCAAATCTTGTCAGTTTTACTTTTGTTAATCTCTCTCGTATTCTCCCCCTTTCTCTCCTCTAACATTTCCACCATCTTGGTATAGGCCCTCATCGATAGCCCCCACATGTAGGCTATTGCAATAACCTGCTGGTTAATTTCCTTGACAGAAATCTTTCCCTAGTACAGTTCATTTCTCACTCAACTATCAAAGTGATCTTCCTAAAGTACAAGTCTGACCCTGTCATCCAATTCAATACACATGGAGGCTCCCTAATGCCTCCATGATCAAGCATAAAATGCTCTGCTTGACATTAAAAGGCCTTTGTAACTGGCCTGTCTCCCCCTAGCCTTTCTAATATTCTTATACTCCTCCATGTGTTCTGGGATCCAGGGACACTGTCCTTCCTGCAGTTCTTCAGACAAGACATTCCAGACTATGGGCACTTTTGCATGTCCACCATGCCTGAAAATCTCTTCCTCCTCATCTCTGTCTCCTAGCTTCCCAGATTTCCTGACATCCTTCAAGTCACAGTTAAAATTCCTGACTTGCTACAAGTTACAGCTAAAATTCCATCTTCTACAAGAAGCATTTCCTGATCTCCCTTAATGCTTTTCTGTTTATCATCTCTAAATTATCCTGTGTATATAACTTGTTTGCACGTTGTCTCTCCCATTAGACTGTGACTTCCTTGAAAGCTGGAACTGTCTTTTACCTTTCTACATATCCCCAGTGCTCATCACAGTACCTGGCACTAAGTAGGTGCTTTACAAATGTTTATTGAGGTGCTTTACAAATGTTTATTGAGGTCACTGAAATAAAAGTCAATGTTAGACATCGGTAGATGGCGTTCAAATGATTGTCAGTACATGAAGTTAAAGTGTCTTCACGTCAAAACCAACCCAAGACTCTTTTGAAAACAGAGAGGTAGTGTGACACAATGAGAAGAGCTTTTTAGTCTACTGGAACTGAATTGAATAGAACTGAATTTGAGTAAAATTTCATCGTTTCTAAGCTATGGGACCTCTGGCAAATCATTCAATCTCTACGATCCTCAGTTTCCTCATCTGTAATATGAGGATAGTGATAGCTTTCCATCTTACACTATAGGATCATACTAGGCGTTTCAATTTGCTTCAAAACATTTGTCTCTACAATACTTCTGATTGAACAGCTATTAGGTCACCTTGCCTCTTCAGGGAGGAATAAAGGAATATTTTGAACCAAACATTTGGAAAAAATTGGTATTTCACTTTTGTTGTTCAAACACTATTCAGATGTGTTCAATTCTTTGTGACCCTATTTGGCATTTTCTTGGCAAAGATGTTGGAGTGGTTTGCCATTTCCTTTGTCAGCTCATCTTACAGATGCAGAAACTGAGGCAAACAGGGCTAAGTGACTTTACAAGGGTCACACAGCTATTAAGTGTCTGAGGCTGGATTTGAACTCAGGAATATGAATCTTCCTGACTCCAGGTCCAGTACTCTGTGCACTGTGGCGCCACCTAGCTGCCCCAGTATTTCACATAGGTACTTCTTTACACAGTGTGATTTCAGTGCATACCTTCAGTCAGATGCCTAAAATTGGTGCTACTTGATGCACTACAATTTTTCTTTTCTCTTTTTCTCTTACTTTTTCAGGTTTCTACTCATTTCTTTCATCCTTTCTCCTTTTTTCATTTCCCCTACTTTTGCTGTATCCTTCCCCTTCTCTCCCCACCCCCCAGTTTCCTTTTGACTTTATAACCCTAACAGTGGCTGGCATATGGTGGGCATTTAATAAATGCTTGAAGATTGATTGGTTAGACCTGGTACCTAGATACATTGTTTATTCCTGACTAATAGGACAATGGATTTTTGACTCCCTCTGGAGATATTCTTTGAATTGCCTTATATTTATCTACCTACATATTGTATCCCTTGGGAAGCAGCTAGGTGGTTCAATGGATAGAGTGTGGACCTAGAGTCAGGAAGACCTGATTTCAAATTTGAACTCTGACACTTAGTAGTTGTGTGACCTGGGGTAAGTCACTCTGCCTTAATCCACTGGATAAGGAAATGACAAATCAGGTCAGTATCTTTGCCAAGAAAACCCATGTACAGTAGGGCCTAAGGGATTGTGAAGAATTGGACACAACTCAATGATTGAACAACAATAGTAGAACATAAACTCCTTGAAGGCAGGGATAGTTTTCCCAATTGCCTTTGTATGCCCAGGCACAATGCCTTATACATCTTCCCCCTTCCCCAATTTCTTTAAAGAAAGGTCCTCAGCTGTTGCAGATCTGTAACTCCTTTGTAATTTATGATTTTAGGGAGCTGTCCAAGACATTGAGCTGTTAGGTGACTTGCTCAAGGGAACACATCTAGTTTCTGTCAGAAGCAGGCTCCAAGGCTAGCCCTCTAACCACTATGCCAAGCTGTTGCTCTACCTTATACCTAGGAGGCACTTGACAATTTTTTGTTAAATGTCTGTCAAATTACCGCTGAATTTACTTAAAGTCAATTCCCCTGACGATTAAAATAGCTTAAGAGGTTTAGGCGAATTCACCTGATTCTGTTCAGGCAAATCCCTTTTAGACATATCAACCTGTTCCCCTTCTTCAAGGGTCTAAGTCAACATTTCCAAAGTTTGGAAATGTTGCTTTGAAAGGAATCTTAAAGATGAAATCAGTTTGGACATGAGGACATTGTCCTATTTTTTGTCCTGCCTTATTTGTGATTGATCTGCTACGCTATTGGTCCTTTTTTACTATATTATGTTTCCCCTTTGGAATTCTTGATCTTTAAGGGAAACTAATGGCATGATCAATAATACTCATTTACACATATATTTATATGTATATATAATCTATTGTTGGAATGTCTCTATCCTAGTAAAATGTAAGTTCCTTGAGGCCAAGAATTGTTGTACATTTTATATTTGTACCCCTAGCACATAGTGTGGTGTCATATATATGTATATGTATACAGTATACACACATATATATATGTATATAGTGGTAGGTGCTTTATACATGCTTCTTCTTCTTGTAAGACTGAATGATGTTACAGAGCAAATCACAGTCCTTTCCTTCCTCTCCAAAGTAATATAGGATTATTTTTTTGTCAAGGTGGCCACACAGGAACTATTTTTTTCTTTTTTAAAAAAATATTTTAATTTAATATTTTCTGTTTCCCAATTACATGTAAAAATAACTTTAACGTTCTTTTTCCAAATTTTGAGTTCCAAATTCTCTCCCTTGCTTCTTTTGACTTCATTGAGAAAGCAAGCAATTTTACATAGGCTATATTTGTGTAGTCATGCAAAACACATTTCAAGGACTTATTTATGAGAACAAAATTGCCCACTAAAACTCAAGGAATCCCATGGTTCTAGCAATAGTTCTGTGACCTTGGACAAACAGTAGATAGAGTTCCTTGTCCTCCTTGTCCTAAGATTCCTTATCCTTTGTTTTTACTTCAGGTTAATAGTATTTTCTATCAACATGAAAAAGTTTCTCCTTGTTTTGTGTAACACACTGAAGTACAGGAAGGCATAATAGTATATAAATTTAACATTAGCCTTCACGTTTACTCATAGTTTATCTGAGCCTTTCGAAATGCCAGAATGCATAGAAAATGATGAATACATAGAAAAAAACATAATATAGCAGAACATATTATAATGGTTTTAAGGCATCTGTACAGTGTATCTACTCCACCTGCAGCAAGCCTGCTATGATAACGGCTATTTGAGAAACCAAATCACATCATTGAAAGAATAGCAATGAGTCAATTGACAAAATATTACATTAGAAAGGGCTTCTGATCCAATATGATACCTACTGAATGCTTTTTCCCCCCTCTCTGTAATTTAATCATTTTTCATTTAAAATAAATTGTTTTTTCTTTTTAGAATCTATTCTGTTAGGATCTCTGATCTTAAAGCAAGGGGGAGAAAACTCCATCTGCAGGCAAAATGAAGGACAAGTGGCAGAAAGACTATGAATTTCTAACTTTGCGATGCTTTGGAAAAAGAAAGCATTTTCCTTCAGAAGGGTTAGCAAGATTCTGACTTTTGTGTATTTTTATGGGAACTTCCAATAAATTTTCCTTGTTGAGATGATATGCCGGAGGACCCCAAAATGTCCCAGGACACAGGCATTATATTGTATCACCACATGATGCAACTATAATAACAATTTATCAGGACATTACAATGGTTCTGCAGTGCCAAGAACTTGCCCAGGATCTACTTTTAAAAGTAACAATTCTGTGTAATAATAAGCCAGACCCAAGGATTCACTCTGCTCAGACTTGTTGGGAAAGAACATGTTCCACAAACATCCTGGAATGTGGTTGAGTCCTGAGCATGGTTAAGTCACAGTTTAAAAATGTTTGCTCATTATCCTGGCTCAGAGGATGCATTGAGCCACAGAAGTGGGTGTTGAATGGTGCTGCTTTCTATACAGGTCAATTTTTAAGGATGCAAATATATTTTTGCCTCTGAACCAAGCCCTTCAAAGTTTGTATCTTTATATCGCTGTTTCTGTGATTTTCATAGAACAGCAAGGAGGAATACGTTTTATTGTTATCATTAAAAATACATAATAATTAATAATAATAGTAATGATATGAAATACTTATACTTACTTAAAGAGACCATTAAGTAATGCTTATACTTACTCAAAGGGATTGGATTTCATATAGAATGAAGAGATAAGAGAAAAGAGGTGGAGTACGGATCTGTAGAAGGTACTGGAGTTGGAGAGATGGGGAAACAATTAGGAAAAGTGGACAGGGCCAGCCATGAAAATCCTCTTGAGAGAAGAAATACAAGAAACATTAAGACCTGTGGTTCTGGCAAAAGTAACTATGATTCCTGATGAGCAGGGAGGGGAGGGAGAGAGAGAAGAGAAAAAAAAGGAGAAAAGGAAAGAGAAAGAAAGAAGAAAGGAAGGGATTCTCAACAGCAGATTAAATATATATCAGAGAGAGAAATTTTGAGGGCCAGTAGGGATATTGTAATGAGGGACTAATCATACGACCTTGGGAGGTCACTTCCCTTCTCTGTCTTCTCACCTGTGAGAGGGAATTGAACTCAGTGATCTTCAAAGTCACTTTCAGTTCCAAATCTACAATCTTTTGAGCCTATGTAAAACCAAAATTCTATAGGGGAAATCAGCCCAAGAGGTTGGGGAACTCTCAAGAATAAGCATTCTCTTCAGTTCTGAGTGCCCCATTTTAGTATTATCTCAGCTTTTTTTGTATCTCTTAGCTTTTTTGTAAATCTCTTAGCTTCTTTCTGACACAGTTCAAGTGCCAACTCTCCATGAAGCCTTTCCTGATGTCTCTCTTTCCCATGGCCCACTCAACAATTATCTAGTTTAATGCTTATCACCTCCTGAAATTATTTGGCATGACTCTGAACATACTTTGTATTTACTAATCCAGGTACATGTTCTATCCCTCCAAGTAGAATAAATGTAAGCTTCTTGAGGGCAGAGATGGGTTCACTTTGTCTCTGTATCTCTGGAACTTAGCACAATGTCCTGTATGTAGTTTTTGTTTAATATTTTTTAAATTAAAATTGAACATAATTGAATTTATAAGCTAAACAGTGTCCAGAAGAGAATGACCAATATAGGAGAGGCCTTGGTTAAATGAAAACTGGTTGAAGGAACTGGGGATAAGAAGTTTGGAGAAAGGCGTAAGGGTGGGGAGAAGGGGCAGGAAATAAGAAATATTTTCAAATATTTAAAGGGAATATTAGAAAAGGGAATAGATTTGTTCTGCTTGGCCACAGGGGGAGGAACCGGGCAGAATGACCAGAAGTTGCAAAGAGATAAATTTATACTTGATAAAAAGATCAGAGGAGCTCATGGCAGAACTCTCCCAGGCCTGCCTCCTATTGCAAAATGCTGGTACTCTTAAGGCTTAGCATCATCTAGTTCTGCTAAGAGTCAACTGCTGAAACTCTTTCACAAGTTTGCTGATGGGGCATAGTTAGGATTCCACCTTCCTTATCCTGAGGGTTTCTGTACTGATTCCCTTACAGCACAGTTAGACTAGCTAGGCCTTCCTGGTTAATCTTTAGTGAATTCTCTTTGCTGGTGGTCCATTTTCCTTTGATCCATTGATTTGTGGCTTCTTCCATAGCCACAGAAGGCCCTTTGTCTGAAAGTCCTGACAGGAGCACAAATCCCACTGCCTGTCCAGTCCAGTAAGTCAATAAACATTTATTAAGCACCTACTGTGTGCAAGGCACTGGGTTAAGCATCGAGGATACAAAGAAAGGCAGAAGACAGTATCTGCCCTCAAGGAGCTTCCAGTCTAATGAATCTAGAAAGCATACAAACAATTCTATATGACTGCCCTGTGAGATGGTAGGAGTCAGGCAGATGGGACTATTTCTGACTGCATTACTGTCTATCTGTTCCTGTCCTCCCATACAGTCCATCCTATACTTGGCTATGAGTATCAACAAACCATTTTGACCCATCTAGTGTTGTTGTGTCTCATTCACTTGAACTCCACTACAAATGTGTATGAAAGAAAAACTCCTGATAATTATAGCTATCCAAAAGTGGAACAGGCAGGCTCAAGAGACAATAAGTTTCCTATTACTGGATGTCTTCACACAAAGGCTGGATAACTACTTGTTGGGTGTATTATAGAAGAGTTTCTTATCAGGTTTAGGTTGGGCTAGATGGGTTTTGAGGTCACAGGATCATAGAGGATCATAGTGTTCTTTCACTCAATAGCTTTAAAGCTGGAAGGGCACTTGGGAGGTCATTGAGTTCAACTCATCTCACAGATGAGGAAACTGAGACCTAGAGAGGAGAAGCAATTCACCCATGGTCACAGAACTGGTACATATCTGAGGTAAGATTGGAACCAAGATCTTTCTGACTCCAATTTCAAAATTCAATTCATGTCAACTCCCAGACTTTGTAATTCTGTGCCATCTGGCCACCCAAGTCATTACCTGACTTGGAGCTAGAAGAAACATAATTTCATCCTTGTGAAGTAGGTTTATTTGAATGAGATCCCCATCTGTAGCAAGGTGTTGTGGGATCTGACATATGTTACTTGTATGACACCCCTAAGCCTGCCATGTGACTCATTCTCTTAATCACTTTTATCCCTTTAGGCTCTAGACTGATCCAGGGGTATGGTTGAATAGTTTGTTTCTAATTAATAAACTTGCAACCTCTTTTTCACATATTAATTAGCTCAAGCCTCCTCTCCAATTCATTAAATATTATCAAGCATTATTTAATGAACTGGAGGAACTACCTTTCCTATTAGTAATTACTCCTATTTCTCTATAAATATTGGAATCACCAAATATATAATATATATAATTCATTAATATGCAAAGGCATATATGTTTAGAATATTCTGACTACGTAAAAGTTCATAGAGTAGATTTAAACATCAATATGAGTAAATGATCTTTCTTCATTTGTCTGGATACACTGTCCCAAATTATTCAGCTCACTCCAAATATTGTTTCATCTCTCAAGAATCTTCTTTATATTTTGCCCTACAATAAGCATTAAACTCAGCTCAGAAAACAAGCTAGATTTTTTTTCTCCTTATCTTCTGGTGGTGAACCTTAAATTCATTTCTCCAGTGGGGGAACATAAGCCACAGGGGGTGTTGCAAGTATGGAAGACTTTAGGACCCTGTCTATACCATCACACAGTAAATAATTTTTCCAAAATACACCACACTTGCAGGTCCTCCCAGACTCTCTATAGAAGTATCTTTATAAACTTCTCTTTATAGGATTTCCTTATGAAATAAGTTAACCTCATCATCACAAGAAGTTTATCTTTATCTTCTTTGTCTTCACAGATTCCTTGTAAATCCTCATAGAACCCAGATAAACATTTACCTTCTTTGTGACTCCATAGGGAAAAGTACTTCATAGTGGGGCATTTCAACTGTCACTTCAAAAACTGTGAACACAAACAGCTTTTCTAAACATTTAAGGTAGCTCTTCAAGCTATAGTAAAAGTATGTATAGGGGCAGCTAGATGGTCCGCTAGACAGAGCATCGGACTTGGGGTCAGGAAGATCTGAGTTCTAGTTCAACCTCAGACACTTACTAGCTATGTGACCCTGGTCAATTCACTTAACCCCTATTTGTCTCAGTTCCTCATCTGTAAAATGGGGACACAGTGGAGAAGGAAATAGGAAGCCACTCCAGGATCTTTGCCAAGAAAAAGCCATGGACAGAACTTCATGGGATCACATAGAGTGGACACAACTGAGTAACAGTGACAACAATGGTATCTGCAGTCTCTGTGTGAGAGATGTTTGGGACAGGGGTTACAGTTAGTATCAAGTAGACTAATACCATTGAATAAGGCCATATTTGAGTAAAGCTTTGAAGTTTCCCCAAGGAACTGGCCCCAGGGACTTTGACACTCAAAAAACTCAAATGTATCTGTGACCTCATTGATATGGGAGTGTATTCCAAGGATACAGGCCACAACTCATTCAGATCTGTCTGACCTGTGCAACTCTTGTTCACGTTCTCCCATAAGTTTGCCACCGTGGTCCACCCAACTGGCTGGAAGCCTCCCTCACTTTCTCTTGACATTACAAAAATATCAGTGGAGCATACTAATGGTCATCCCCTGACTATCCATCTTCTCTTTCTATTATACAATTTCTAAGTATCATCTTTTACTGCCATTATTCTTTAAAGTTCCTCATTATGTTAGAGCCTGAACCACCAGATGCATCCCTGTTGTTCTCTGTGATATTCACTTTTAATTATTCAGAAACTTTTTTATTCTATATCTTACTTCCTTCCAGCAACATCACTAAAATGCTGGTATTTAAAGGATGTCTGTGTTTACATGGAAAATTTGGTGTCATCTTTGCTATTTCTTAGAGAAAATTTAGCCTTCTGCCCTCTTCATGCTCAAGTCTGGGTCCAATTCACTGTTCATCCAAATATATATTATTATCTAGACAATAGGCATTCTTTATCAACTTGGTCTTTCCTTCATGGATGGTAAATTCAAATTCTTTTGAATGGTTATGAAATGAGGGAGCAAGGGATCTTGATCTCACTCTATGCTGTTACCAAGAGCTATTTATACTGTTAGGGTCCAATGGGAAACCCAAGGTCATTTTCTTTTTAGGTGAGTCCATGCCTTCAAGATAGTACCCTAAGGTTGAATTCCTGTAAGGGTCTTTGGAGTTAAAGTTTGGACTTGTAATATAAATGGTGTTGAACCCTAAGTACATTTCTCTAATGGGAGAACATAAGCTAAGGAGTGGTATCGTATGGAAGACTTTATGACCCTGTTAAAAGTGAGACTCACTGGGTATGGAGTAGGGGATAGAGAATTATATTGATAGTATATGGATTCTCCTGAGTGCTTTGCATTTTTGGTAAGTGGAATAAAATCTATGCATTGTTATCTTGAGTGCTCTGCAGGATTTGGAAAACTTTTTACCTATATCTGTGAAGACCTAGACATAACATTGGAGCTGTATTCCAAACCTCTGGGAGGGAGTGATATGAGCCAAAGAAAGAGTGAATTGGGGACAACCCCCAAGATTCAACCTAGACTATATAAATCCTAGGGTTTAGGGTGTTGAGCCACGGATTACATATGTAAATAACTATGAAATGAGAGGGTATGATCAGCACAAAGGAGAGGTTCAGGAAAAAATGCTTTGAGAAATTTGAAAAAGGAAAAAAATATTTTGACTGGGGCTTGGGAATGGTTGAAAAAGGACTTGAAAATAAGGTGCCAACTCAGTTAGTAATTTACCAGGTATTATTTCTGGATTTGGATCACTCGAAGGGCAATGGGAGAATGAATGAACAGATGAAAAATCATTTATTAGAAACTTACTATGTGCTAAGCACTGTGCTATATTCTGGGGATACAAATTTTTTTTAAAAAAGAGATTCACTTCTCTTTAAGATCTAAGAGACTGACAGTAATAGTTCCATTCCCTCTTCGTCTACACTTTTAGCAGAACAAAAATCTCAAGGTGTTCTTACCTCCCCTCCTCACACTATGACCCTGCAGCCACATCCCAATAAATGTCTGACAACAGTAACTTCATTGACAGAAGTAGCAGTTTTATAGTAAACTATTAACTGAATTGCCACCCCCACCCCCCAGGAAAACTTTCTTTTCTTTTTTCTTTTTTTAAATTTTATTTTAGTTTGCATCATTCATTTCCACAAGATTTTGAGTTACAAATTTTCTCCCCATCTTT
>CM053586.1:213352775-213373435 GCA_028646515.1 Pseudochirops corinnae
GGCTGTCATAGCTCTCAGGAAGGTGCTGGGTCCCTTTCCTACTTACTTCCAGCTCACTGGATAATGAAGACTCCAGGACCAAAAGCCCAAGACCGCGATCCAGATCCAGGCCGCTCAACGCAAGAGCACTCGGCCTCTGAACAATCGCCTAGTCCCCATGCTGTCTGCAGGCCGAGGGTGTGGAAGCTGCAGTGCAGAGGCAGGCCAGGAAAACTTTCTTGACCACACTCCTTTCCCCAATAAGAGTGACAGTTCTTTTCTCAATTTTCTCTTAACTCTTTGCCTGGACTTTGCTCCTGTCCTAATTGGGAAAGACAAAAAACATCAATCAACCAATAAACATTTATTAAGCACCTGCTTTGTGCCAGGCCCATGAAGATTCGAGGATAGAGTGGATGCAGAGTCATGATGGTCCTTAGGGTTCAGTAACATGGGAGAGGGCAGGGGCAAGGATCCCTTAGGATGCATCAGTAAAGTAGTTGGTAATTCCCAGGGGCTGGAGGACTCAGGGGCAGGGCAGCTAGAAAGGAATGATAGACTTTCATCTACCAGAGGGGTTGGTGACTCCCAGCTCACTGACAATAGTGACACAGTAAGGCTCACAGTATGAGCCATATCTGCCCTGAAACCCTGTTGGGAAAGAGAGAATAGTAGAGAGTTATGACAGAGTGGGACCTATGGGATTCCTCCTGAAGGGGTAGAGTTGAAGAGATAGCATGCTGGGGGAAGGAGACTGAAGAGAAGAAGAGGAACAAAGGTGTTTGCCCTAAGTCCAACACTAGTATGGTGAGCCCTGGAGATTAGGGGGACATGAGGTTGCCTAATGAACCAGCCCAAGTTGGAAATGGAGCAAGTAAAAATTTCCATGGTAATCAACAGTAGGGTCAGGCTCATGAGTGGTAAGAGAAGTGTAAAGAATGTCAACAGAGCCATGTGACTGGAAAATAAAGTAATTTCATCATGAGACTAGAGCAAGGTGATAACCTTTGCTCTCCAGTGACATTCCTGAATGACAAGAGAGCTAAAGGAAGACGATTGCTGAGAATTTAGGAGAGGGCATCCATAACTGCACGGGATAAGAAGATAGTGAAGGGAGTGTCCACAAATCTTGGATATCAACTGATACTGAAGAAGATGGAGAGAAGTGCTTAGAAAAAGAAAAAGTGCTGATAGTGGACCACCTTTCCCTTTGCCTGGGTGAGACTGGGGGAATAGGGAGGCCCAAAAGATAAACACTGTTGTCTGGGAAATATTCTAGATTTCCTTGCTTCCTTTTTAAAAACCAAATCCCTGATATGATCTTATATTTTTGTCATTCACCTTCTTCCTAAAAGTCTAGAAAAAATGAATAAACAAATAAACAGAATTCAACTCACTTGAGAGTCCAATTAAATTGGATTCTGATTCTTTTTTTTTTTTTTTTCCTTTTTCCCTATGGTAGCTGGCAATGGGGCCACCTTCCTCTATTTTGCAGTCACTGGCTGTTATGTTAGTAAGAAATAATGGCTGCTCCAAGGATATCTGAGGAACACTGCCAATACAAGTGACTGGCAGAAAATCTACCCTAGGGGCTGGCAAGAGGAAAGAGGATTCCTCTTGAAACTTCCAGCAGGGACTGATGGAGTGACTCTGGAGCTTTTTTTAATTAATACACTAGGCACAGTGCAGAAACATGCATGAGACCAGAGACGCTTAGGAATTTCTGTGCACTGTATACTCAAAAGAACTGTGTTCTTATTCCCTGCCTTCCTCATACCCTCTCCCAATTTGCAGAATCTAGTCCTTAAAAAGTGATTCCCATTGGCCAATCAATCAGGATTGCTCAAATTTCCAGTAAATATTGATTAATTCCTTTGTGCAGGACAATGTAGTAGGTATTATGAAAAAATGCAAAAGAAATAAGGCACATTATTTCCTGGCCTTAAAGTTATTTCTAGAAAATGGTAAAAGGGTAGGGTTGAGCTGAGTCTCTATTTGATTTCTAGGGCTATCTAGTTAGTTACTCCTTGAAACTGACTATAATCCCAACCCTCAAAACTGTAAGTAGCAATATTTTAACTTGAGGCAAGTGGTGGAACCAGGGTGACAGGAAGGGAATCCCATGGACACTCCAGGTTTCTACACTGATAAAAGACTGGCTGATGGTGGGAAGAAGTTGGGGAGGGGGTGGGACTAGGGTCACAAAGTTTTAGGGTAGAAGTAAACATAACCCGGGGAACCCTGAGGTTGCTCCTGAAAGTATAAAGAGGAAGATGTTGGTAGCATTAGCACTATGGGAAGAAAGATGTATTCTGGTGTGATAGGCAAGGAAGAAAAACCTTAGTAAAGTGTTGTCAGGACCCTCCAAATTGCTTTGCATCCATTTTATGTTGTATGGCCTGAGGTCTACTAGGGACTCTGGTTCTGGACTCACACAGATTAGAGGTTTAGTCCTAAGGGACTTGACCCCAAAAAAAGTATATCAGATGTTTCCTCAAACTCTCTGACTTGCTATATCCCAATACTGGATTAGTACTCTGGAGAAAATCTCTAAAAACAAAGTTTATTGATATGGCTCACATCTAGAATCTTCCCTAAAAGGATCCCATTTAGAAAAGGTATCCAATATACAAAGCAGACATCAGGTATAAGACAAGTATTTATTTGCCTAATTACAAAATGCAAAAGACTCATAAACTTGAGTTAATAAAAGCTTAAGACCAAGACAGACAATTTTGTAAGGTTGTAGAATGCATATTTCATATATACTTCAGATTCATACTATCCAAACAACTTACAAAATTTCTATCTTCCAGCCAGCTAGATATGTCCTTTGAGTCCCTGCAGGTCCAGGAGGATTCTCTCGGTAGTTGTCTTCTCATCTGAGAAATGGTATGAGTTCAGGAAGAACCTTGCTCTGGACAGCCAACACCAACTCAGGAACTCACAAACTACTGACATACTACTAAGGCTGGAAAAGCTCCTTTCTCAGTGATCCAGCCTCAGGAGAGGAAAAAAAAAATAGAAAAGGTAGCCAAGGACTTGAGGTTTAGTCTCAGGTTTACTTGGGAAAGGACAGGTATTTCTGTCTTTCTTAGGTATTGCCAACTTAAAACACAGGCTCATTTTTTCTCATTCTTTATTTTTAAACAACAATAAAAAGATTACGACAGCTCCGCTCTAAAGGGATAGTTAGCAACAATAACAGTAATAAGGATTATATATCACACTTCTATGGCGCTTTATAGTTTACAAAGCGCTTTCTTTCCAATGATGCGTTGTAGGTGGTAAACTGCACCACAACCCATAATCTTCCTCCTATAACAGCCCCCACTAAGTTCATTACACCTCAGCCTGGCTCCCACTCCCTTCCTCAATCTGTTCCCATGGCAACTGCTAGAGCTCTCCATTCCGGCCTCAGCCCCGAGGCCACAGTCCCGGCGCAGCAAGGATCTAGGGTGGACCAGGGATCACGACTGGCTCAGAAATAGGCCCTTCCCTTCCACACCCTCTCTCCCTCCCATTCCCCCTCCCCTCCCCTCCCCTCCCCTCCCTCACGAGCATCGCGCAGCCACACTGGGATCACTCCTCTACTCGAGACCTACACTGCAGGCCCGGCAGCCCCAGTTCGCAGAAGGAGGAGGGGTGGTTGCTAAGGAAACGCGAGGACGCCCGGAAGCCTCGGCCTCCGTGAAGGCCCAGCAGTCGCCGCCGTTTGCAAGCAGCCTTTAGGGGGAGGAGGAAGAAAAGGAGAAGGAGGAGAAGGAAAAGGAGGAGAAGGAGGGGGAGAAGGAAGAAGAGTGGGAGAGAGACTGTCCCCTCCCCCCTGCGATTGATGTGCTGTGGACCCCCACCCCCGACACCCCCGAGCCCACCCCGCCCCGCCCCCGCCCCTTAGCCCCTTCCGAGTGGAGAAAGCGCGGCATCGCCCAGGTAACCACTCTCCTCGGCTGGGAGGCCAGACTTGGTCTCCCGGCTTTTCGTCTTGACCTGCCTGTCCCAGCCCCATGGTGATCCCGGGGCCCGTTAAGTGGTTGGTTCACATTCGTTCCTTGCCACGCAGGGACGGGGCGGTCTGTTTTAGATTGGGCCGGGCCGTTTTCTCCTCCGCTAAGGCAAGGGACTGGCGTTGGGGATGGGGGTGGGGAGAGGGAGGGTTCCTAACTCTTCTCAGCCAACCAACCTCGCTTTCTCTGGGCTTTGGAGGGGGTCGGTTACTCCGCCCTCTGAGGAGAAGCCCAGGCTTCGCTTGGAGTCATGGGAACGAGAGCTGGAAGATGAGGGTTCCAAGGTTGGTCCGTCTCAACCTTTCCATTTTCCAGAAGAGGCCATCAAGGCCTAGGGTAGGGAAGGGGCTTTCCCAAGGTCACAGGGCTGGTAGAGTAACAGAACTAAGAGGCCAAGTAAGATGGAAGTTGTTAAACCTGTTAGGGATGACGATGACGATGACGATACCACACTGAAGATTTAATTAATAGGAGAGGGTGGCACATTACCCAATTACACATTATACTCTCGTGGGGTCAAGAAAGTATAAACGTGTCACCGAAGCTGCTAGTGTGGAGCACTGCCTCCAAATCCAATGGCCCTCGCCCCCACGACCCGTGCTTCCCTTCCCCCACCCATCCAGCTTCTCTTTCTCAAGGTTCCTCAAAGGGTGGTCCTTGATAAACTCGAGTTCTGGTTTGATTGAAGGGGCATGGTGTAATGTAAAGAGCAGCCGACCTCGAGTGAGAACTTGGTTGGAAACAACTCTGTCACTTAATCTGTGACTTAGGGTAAGCCATTGAACTCAACAGAGCCTCAGTTTCCTCATCTATGAATAAACCCAGACTAGCCTAAATTATCTCAACGGGTTTTATCAGCTCTGTAACTGAGCAATTTCTTGCATTCCAAACTGGCAGCCTTCCCCCTTCTGTAATCCTTTTACCTTTCCCCTGACCTCAGTGAGAGTGTAACATTTAACAGCAGCCCTAACTTGGGAAATAGGCCACTCTCTCCTATACTTTGAGTGTTATGTTCTTCTCATCCTGGTCCTTAACAGGTTTAACAACCTCCATTTTACTTGGCAGCTTATGTGATACTTTAATTTCACAATTATACACAGTCGTCATTCCCACCTTCTGGGTTTGTTGGCTCTTGTGAGGAGGCCTCCTTTTCTAATGGTTATACAAATAAAAAGACAAGTCAAGTTACCAGGAAATTACTACCGCTGTTTGAGATGTATTGGTGTAAACTTTGTAGGAGGCATTTCTAATTGGCACATTATTTTTAAAAATCCAATTTTACAGGAAAAGTCAAATGACCCAGTTTTTGCTGTACTATGCCTCCCTCCCGCAATATATTTTGAGTTCTTCATTTGAAGATCCTGGGCACTCATCATTCACCAGATAGGGCTGTGGAGAGAGAGGGTTGTGAATTTTGTGCCCCAAGTCACTAGACTATTTCCTTTGTATAATACACATTGAGTATATTTAGAAGTATTTGGTAACAAGTATAGACCTCTTTTGCATCTTGTCAGCCTTTTATTTCCCTATCCTTCCATCTTTTCCTGTTATTTTTATGCAACTATAGATTAATTACGGAAAAGAGGAAATATATCTTATTAAAGGCATTTTGAAATTGTTACTTTGATTTTGTTTCCAAGGAAACCTCAGTTTTAAGGAACTTACTTAGACTTCCTTTAGGAGTGCTATTTTATATATATGAGAACATAGTAGAAAAGCAGAAGACAAAAACTTTGCTTTTTTTAATGCCCTCATCATTTCTTCTGAGAAATGCACCCATAAACAAGGGAACAATATGATTAAAAGGAGTATGGAGAATCGAAGGATGTTTCGTTGGGCCGATTCTATATTCTTATTCAGAGCATAGGGACTTTAGCACTAGAGAGGGTTACATATGTCATAAAGTTCTTAGAATCATCTTTATTGAAATTTCATAGGTGTCTAGAATATTGAGGATGGGAACAACCATACGCTCCCTCTTTCAGTTAAGGAAGAACTCCCTCTCCTTTCTCCCCTCCCCTTCCCTTTCCCTTTCCTATTTAGCGTGAAGTTGATCACTTCTGACTCAGTAGTGTCATCAGAGATTGAAAACAATTGTGCCTACTGCAGTGAGGAGATTTTTCAATTGAAAAACAGTTGAAAAGTGAGGAGTAGAAAGAATACAGAACTGCTCTTCTGAAAGTATAGACCTCTTCTGCATCTTATCAACTTTTTATTTCCCTATCCTTTTATCTTTGCTCAGGATGACTTCAGATGGCCTTTTGGCTGAATAAGACAACAAGAGCTGAGGTCAGTGAGTTTACACATTTATCTTCTATGAATACATTTCCAAGCAGTGATTTTGGTTTATTATTCCTACTGAGTAAATTATTCAAACTTTTATGTGGAACGTGAGATTCTAATGACAGTGTAGAAACACTGATGAAATGTTTCTTAAGCTATAACAACTTCCCAACTTCGTATCTATTGTTGTCTGGAGTGGTTGTTTAATCTTACGAAATATATATGCATATATACGTACATACTCACAGAGGAAGCTGGGGTGTAGTGGATGGGGAGCTGACCCTGGTATACCTGAGTTCAAGTCTGGTATCTGACACTTAGTGACTGTGTGACCCTGGGTAAATCTTCTTGGTGACTCAGGCAAGTTAATGCTCTAAGGTAAAAAAATTGCAGAGAATGTCCTTTGGGAGAGGAAGCTCCTCTGTGGGAACTCCAAGTTACACTAATGCAGCGGTTCTCAACTTGTGGGTCCCGACCCCTTTGGGGGTTGAATGACCCTTTCACAGGGGTCACAGGAGTCACTTAAGACCATTGGCAAACACATATTTCTGATGGTCTTAGGAACAGAGACACTGCTCCTCTATCCATCTCCAAGTGGATCCACCCACATGCAGATATGTCCACATACGAATATTAAAGAGTTGTGGCATTAGGAAGGTTGAGAACCACTGCACTAATGAATCCACAAGACTAATTTTTAGAAGTATGTCGTGTGTGTGTGTCTAAATGGAGAAGTGACTGGACATAGTGAATAAAGACTGGCCTCTAAGGAATAGTTGTACCTCTAACACAGAGTAGATTGTGACCCTGACCCAGGCCCCAGGCAGCTCCCTCAGATTGCAGAACAGGTACATATAGATATGCTTTGTGACATTCCACATCCAGAACTCCCAGCTCCAATGGCAAGTCTGACTAAATTTAAATATATACATATGTGTGTACATGTGTGTTCATAGATTAACTGTATACATACATATATATGGAGAAAACTACATATTATTGTATTATTGTATTTCTGTATTATTGTACTTCTAAATATTTTGTAGTAAATCGTGATCAAATGAAGTTGATGGGAGGAAAAAAGACTTTTGTAGGCAGTTGTGAAGAGCCCTTTATTTGGTAAATGATTGTGAAGTGAGAGATAACCACAGATGATTTGAATAATGTGATTTCTTTCCTCATTGAAAAAAGTTATTGTGTTGTTCTTCCTTTTGAAGTCTCCTTAAGATAGCTACCACATTATGAAAGTCATACATAGATCAAGTGGTAGAGTAATTTTTTTATGTTTCTTTGATGATTGAAAGAGTAGTATTCAGCTAGATTTTAGTTTCTGGCTCTCCTTAGTGGCTATTAGCATATTTCCATGGGAGTCTTTATTTTTTCTGTTTGATTACTTTTCAGTGACACAGGGTTCTCCAAAAGTAGCATACCTCTGTCAAAATACCACGTTCTGTCTACATTTCTGCTACATACCAAAATACATAGGTTTGGCAAAGGGGGGAGAACATGAATGCATCCTACTGTACAGGTTTACAACCATGTTAAGAAGAATAGCATAAAAAAACCCCCAACTTAAAATGGAGTCAAAATAGGCTGTCAAAATACTTAGAAGACTTGATTAAAAGACTAATAAATATTCCTAAATTTACTTAGTGATTATTGTTTCAGGGGATGAGGAATCTCAAAAGACCAACTTTCTAATCAGCAGAGGTTTAGGGCTAGATAGGTCACAGCATTCTGTAAGGAAGACTATTTCAAGGATCAATTCAGCTTTTCCCCTACTATGCTTTGTTATAATTATTACAAGAATTGTAATTCTTATTAGATTCTGACTTCCAAAAGTAAAATTTATCATGACAACTCACTATTCAGATTGACAAAACTGGTACCCACTCAGTTTTGTTTCTAATCATGCTGGAGAAAAATGGTATTTGCAACTATAGCAAGTGTCCAACAGAACAGAGTAAGTTAGAGCGGAGAGGAAGATGGTAGCTCAGACAAGTGCTGGCATATAAGCAGAAATATTATAGCTAAGATGAGGTCTTCACAGTCAGAGGTGAAGAGTAGAGTAGTAGTAGAGGGTAGAGAAGTAAATGATTTAGAGGGTATTTAATAGCACCTTGGTAGAGCACTTCTTTCTCTGTCCAGCTCAGTTCCCAGCCTCAGTGATCTCTACCTTTCACTGCTGGCATCTTCACCTAATATTCTTCCTTCTCTACTCTAGTCTACTCTTGGTTGAGTCTTTATCCCCTTAGGGACTTGTACTTTTATCAGTATAGAAACGTAAGGTTGTCTCAAGGTGGGCTTCTGACTGCTCCATCTGATTCCTACTGCTCCATCTCCTAGCCCCTGCCTTGGACACTTCCTCCCCTATAGACTTTAACAGAGATAAGCCCCTATATCGCCAGTTTGATATACCCCTAGCAGCCACTATGAATATGCATGTGTATTTCCAGGGTAAATTCCCAAAATATAAATCACTGTCTTCCTCAAAGGCAAAACCAAAGTATTTATTCAGATACCAGAAAGCCAGTTCCACCATGGTAACAAAGAAGTTTATACATATCACCAATCCAGTGAGCACAGACATCCCTAAGCCTTCCCTCCTTTAGGCCTCCCCACAAACTGCTTCTCTCATTCATACTATCTGCTCTGCCTCAGTCCTACCTCACTCTCTTTCTGCTCCTCCCAATTGGCAAGCTCCAACTATCAGGGGCTCTATGTGACTCAGGCTCCATCACAGCAGTCAGCTGGGCCTGAGATCAAAGCAGATCACATGGGCCTATTTATGAGAGGGAAATATCTTCCCATTCCATTAACTTTATAGCCCCTTCCTTCACCACTTTGCCCCATGGGAAAATCTTGGCCATTACTGGTTCTAGTCACAACCATTTTATTTGTGATAAAATTTTTGAATCAACAATGGGAAAAGACAAGCCTATGAAGCAGGGTAGTACAGGTTTTATTCCCAATTTATAGGTGAGGAAATAGGCTAACATAGATTAAGTGATTTGTCCAAGGTCACATAGTTGATTCTCTAAACCTGATTTTGAACTCCGATCTCCAGACTCCAGTTTCAGTGCTTCATTCTGCATCTCTATTGGAATAGTTTATCCTTAAATTTAATTAGTAAGCAAATGCTTATTGAATTTGTACTATGTTGGAGGGACTGTGCTAGATGCCATGGGAGATAGTATGACCAGAATCTCTGCCTTCAAGAAATGTGTAGTTCATTTGGGTAGAAAGACACATGATAATAACATGAGTCAATATATAAATACCAAATACTGTGGTACGAAGAATAATTGGCATAGGAGTTTAATGGAGGGAGTGGTTGTTATTGGTTGGGATGGTCAAGGATGTCTTTTTGGAGGAGATAATGTTTGAACTGGGCCCTAAACAATTGGTAGTATTCAGATAGACTGATAAAAGAAGGAAAGGCATTTTAATTTAATAATGGCGGGCTTGAATTATTTTCATTCTTTATACTTTCTCATATTTTTAGAGAAAAAAATAAACTCTTAGGAAAATTGCTTCTGAAAGAAACCATTTTCCCATTTTATTTCCTTTTTTCCCAACCAAGAAGTCCTTCATTCAAGAGGGTATTCATACTGTCCTTCTGCCCTACTTACATAGCATAGCATTGTCACTGTTCTTTGAACTTTCCACATTGAAATGACAGCAGTGACTGAATTTTCTGCAAATTTAACTGCAGTTGAAATATTGCATGAGATTTGGGCATCTTGTGCAATCAATCATGGTAAATATGAACTTCATGAATATAATATAAGACAAGGGAGTGCCTTATAACGAGCTTTTAAATATGAATATTTTCAGAATAATTATATGTAATATAACATATTACATATAATTTTGTTTATTGCAATACACAAATATTGTATATATATACTTTATATATAATTATAGACTGTACATATATTTATATATTGTAATTATTATAGCTATGTATTACAATATGTAATATCAGAGAACAATTTAATGAATAACAAATTCTGTAGCTAAGTAAACATTTCTACTATGCCTCTTTAGACAGTTTTGAAGTTTGAAGTTTCAAGTCTGTAATTTTTTGGTTGCTCATGAAATCATAATTAAATTATTTTCTTTATAAACTGTTCTCCAAAATATAAACTCTATATGAGGTTAAACTTCGGCAATTTCAGGAAAATACAAGATTGTTGGTCCCCTTTTTGCCTTCCGTTAAAAAGGAAGTTATGTTTAACTGCAAAGAGAGAGTCAGAATGAAACACATTTTAAATTATTTGAACTCTTAACACTTTTAGGCATAGGTGACTCAATCCAGGTGGCACTTTAGTTTTTTAGGGCACTGGGAGACTGTAGCTATGCAATGCAAATAGCTGCTCCATACCCTTAGGATTTCTCATAATAGCTTGGGTATTTTTATCTGCCTCCTTTTTCTCATGTAGAGGCATAGTTCTGTCCAAAAATCTCCTGAATTGCAAAGGGGATTGGAGAGATATTTATTTTGTAGTTAACAAAGGATAAGATGAAATTTTTGCTTGGTGGAATCAGATTTAGAGTTAAGCCACTGAATAGAAAATCCTGAGATCTGCTCGCTCAATCAGCAAGCATCTATTAAGCACTTAATACTTGCCAAATGCTATTCTGATCCCTGAAGTTACAATGAAAAATGTAAAAACAGTTTCTGCCTTAAAAGAGTTATGCCCTTGAGAAGCTTATATTCTAGTGAGAGATGCTTCATGTATATATGTTGGTATATACATGTATGTAAAGTAAATACTAGGTAGTTTTATAAGGGGAAGGTAGCTGGGGGCACTGAGAAAGACCTCCTCCAGAAGATGGCTTATGTCAAGTCAGAAACTCTGAGATTCTAAAAGGGGGGGTTGGAGGTAGGGGTAGGGGATAGGGGAAAGTGTGCTTTCCAAGCATAGAAGAGAGAATCAGTACAGATGGTTAACATATGACCTCTTCCATGTTGTCTGCAGTCAGACACCTGGGAAGAAGGATTGTACCCAGTGAAGTGAGTATAGGAATAAGAGAAAAGCTTATCCTTTTTTGTTATAACCCAGATGGGGCTAATTTTAAAAAATCATTAGTGGTTCAATGTCAGTTTGGCAGGAGGTCTCTGTTGTCCTGTCCCAGGGATCAATGCTAAGCCTTTTCTTATGCTATTTATCATTTCTATCAATGATTTATAGCAAGGTATAGATGGAATGCTCATGAGATTTGGAAATAACACAAAACTGGGAGGGAGAACTAACACAGTGGATGATAGAGTCAGGATCCAAAAAGATTCTGACAAACTGTGTACGACATTAGTCACATCTAATAAGATGAAGCTCAATAACGATAAACCCAAGTTTTACCCTCGAGTTAAAAAAAAAAAACAAAACATAACACTTCCCAGGTGCAAGATGAGGAAAGCCTGCAGTTTGTCTAAGAAAGCTCTGGAGGTCTTAGTAAACTGAATGCCCTATGTAAGTGGGATGTGTGATGCAATAATCAAAAAAAGCTTGCATTAACAGTGTCAAAATTTTTGTATTTTTCCCTAGTCAAACCAGATCTGGAATTAAAAAACAAAAGCATTTAGTCCTGGGCATCACTGTTTAAAGTCAAGTTCTAGAAGAGGTCAGTCAGGGTGGTAGTGAAAGGCTTTGAGTCCATATTGTATGAGAATGGACTGAAGGAAGTGGATCTGTTTAACCTGGGGAAGTCTCTGGGAGAAAGAGGTAGTTTATCTTCCAAGTATTTGAAAAGCTTACATATGGAAGAACTTCTGTTTGTTCTCTTTAGCCCTGGAGGGCAGAACCAGAACCAGAACCAGTATGTTGAAGCTGTAAAGAAGCAAATTTAGTCTTGAAGTCAGGAAAAACTTCCCAACACTTAGAGTTATCTCAACATGTAGTGGACTAAGAAAAGGTGGTAGTTTCCCCTTATTGGAAAGCTTTAGACAGTGGCTAGTTTTTTGCTTCCTAGGTATGTTCTGGGTTGGACTTCTCAAATCTCTTCCAACTGTCAAATTTTATAATCGTGTGACCTTAGGAAGTTGCAGTCTGAGGAAAATATTCACTCTGTGTTCATGTCTTTCCCACCCTGATCCAATGTTTTTATACAGATAAAACCAAGTTAAACTGAACATCCATAGTCTTAAAGGGGAAAAGAAGTTGTAAAAGGGAAACCAGAGGGAAACACCTAGGGAAGGAGGGAAAGGGCAGTTCTATCCCTCCGTAATGCATGGCAGTGGTAGTAGTTTGAGAAAGGAGGAAAGTATGTTGTTGAGTGATTGTGTCCATTAAATGGCCACCAGTTATGCTTTCTTAAGTTACTGCCTCAGCCAGCTGTGGAATAGAATGGAAAAGCATTTATTAAGCTCTTACTATTTACAGGTCATTGGGGGAAAGAGATAAGGAAGATTAAAGAGTTTTCTTTATGGCTAGTTCTGTATAAAAGTTTTACTTGGGAATGGCAGACTAAGAATGACATTAATTAACTTAGATTAAATGAAACAAAAAATTAGTTTACTTGAAGGCATGTCTGGCAGGTATCTTTTGCATTTCTACATCTACATCTTTATGCATGAAAAGCTCTTTGATAATTGGATATGTTATTTATTTGTCAAGATTCCATGACAACAGAATGAGAAGCTTAACAAAACTTCTTATGATCTTTAAAAAGTTAGAATTTTGTAACTTGGTTAGTGTTTATTTACCTTTTCTAAGTTTCCTTTTTTCTCCCTCTGTATTATGAATAGTAGATTTGTTTTCTTTCTAATACTTAGACAAGTTAATTGGACCTAGCTGATTAGTATAACTGCACTATTGGCAATTGGAAAGGTAAAACATAAGGGTGTCAATATAAGGCCTCTCTTCTTTAGGATCCTAGATTGAGAGATAGAAGGGACCTCAGGGGCCATTTGAGGCCAACCTCTTCATTTTGCAGAGCAGGAAACTAAGGCACCAAGAAATGAAGCAACTTGTGCAGGGTCAGTCCCTCAGGCAGGATTCAAAAAGACCTCTGACCCCAAATCCTTTCCACTAGACCAGGATGCTTCCCTAACTTCGAAACAATAGGAATTAGATCAATCACTTTAAAAAACAAAAAGCAATTATAGTAAGAAATTAAGGACACTGGAGTAGTCAAATGCCATATAAAAGCATTTATTTACTGACTTTTTGTGTGCAGGTTGGGGTTAAATTTTCATGATGGATGAAGCAAGGGACAGGCATAAATTCGTCAGTGATGCTCAATATCTGCGGGATATGCAGCATAAGGTGGACTCCCAGTACCAGGTACATGAATAAAGCCAGTCACTGCCTGTGCCCTTCTTGCAATAATAATGTAATGTTAATGTGTGATCAGATGTCATGAAGTAAAACTGTTCTAGCACGCTGGGGTGTAAGTAGACGTACTAGACTACTGTATGAAGGTATGAAGGAGTTAACACGGAGGTGACCAAGAATGCAGTATTACCATAGTGGATAAGGGGCCCAGGATTTAAAGTTAGAGGACTGGGGTTTGAATTTCTCAGTGCCCCTCATCTCTGTGGTTGTGGTGTCAGCATCAGGAGCCAAGAAGACAAGATGAGGAAAGGCAGATTCAAGGTTCTGTGAGAAGCCCAACAGAAGAGCTACAAAAGCCCAAAGGGAACTTCATGGGGGCTTCCACAAAGATGAGAAAAGGATTTTCAGCACCAGGGGATATGAACTACCCCGGTTTCCATGTGTGCTCTCTGAATAAACTGGTGGGTGAATGTGTCACAGACTTTTGTGGGAATGTCTATCTTTATTATACTATCTTAGTAAATAAATACCTTTTTTCTTTTTTCAGATTTATTTTTGTATTTATTTTGTTAAGTATTTCCCAATTACATTTAATCTAGTTCAGGCCTTACTCAGGAATATTGCTGGCCATGTGTCTGATACCTCTGGTGGAGGGAAGGAGAGAGACAGAGAGAGAGAGAGAGAGAGAGAGAGAGAGAGAGAGAGAGAGAAGTAATTTAACATCTCTGTGCTTTACTCAACTCTCTAAGACTAACTTGCTGAAGAGGTGCCAATTAGCAGAAGTTTTCTCACCTAGGAGTTCCCAGTACTAATGATAGAGGTCCAGTTTCTGCCCTTTCATAACCTGTATGTCCTTATATTGACTATTTCAATAAATACCCTTTTCTGAAAGCTAATTGGATGACCAACCAATATCAACTGGTAATCATTCTGGGAAACTATTCAGTTCAGAGTCATAAGCTATAGTATAAGAAAGGTGCTCCACCCCTTCCCTGTCCCTTCCCTCCTTGCTCCATCTTACCACTAACACTAGAGTCCAGAGGATATTTAGTGACTACCTGAGCTAGCAACTGTTTTGGTTCTGGTCAGAAACTCAGGGTCTTCCCCTCCAGACTGGTAAAAGCAAACAGGCCATCTTTTGCCTCAGTTCTAACCTAGCCTTCAATTTCTGAATGGGCATTGCTTCAGACAAACTGAGGCCTGGGAAAGCCTTAGCTTACAGAGGCCAAGGTCTCCTACTACACTGGGGCCATTGCAAGTCATCCTGACCTTTGCCTTGCCACTGGACTCTGATGACTGGAGGAGAAAGTGAGGCTGATGACTTTGCATAGCTCTGGCTCACTTATATTCAGTTCACTTGCAAATCAGGACATCACCCTTCCTGGTGTCATTGGTTCCCCTCAAGAATGAAGGAACAACTACAAGCCCTAGGGACCTGACCTGATCTTGTTCTTGGGGGTTAGGAGAATAGACCAGAGCATATACCACATGCAGGTGGGAGTAGTTCGTGATAAACATTAGACTCTTCTTATTTGCAAATATAAAAGGCCTGGGCCTTTTGTTATTGGATAACCTTGTTTTCAGAGTTTTTTTCCTCTTGTTTTAGATTGCAGTTATATAGCAGACAATTTTTGATGTGTTTCCTTAAAAGTTAGACCAGTTTCTTTGTCAGAACTTTTGTTTGAATGCTTATGTGAGTTATAGGAAAGCAAAGCAACAAGCATTTATTAAGCACTTATTATTTGTTATGAGCCTGATACCCCTTCACCCTAAAATACTAACACTAGAACCCCAAAGAGAAGCAGCAGCCATCTAAGTTCTGGGGGCCTGAGCTGCTCTTGTAAATGGGGGTTGGGAGAGTAGCCCCAGAACATGTGCTATACCAATATTAGTGAGAAAGGACATGATCTTTTAAAATATAATTGTGTAAAGATGTGTATAGACTTGTATATATTATTTGGCAGATGGTCAACGAGCATATATTAAATGCTTGCTAGGTGTCACATATTGTGCCGGGTGCTAGGGTTACCAAGACAAAATTAAAACAGGCTCTACGGTGTTAATTCATTTTCATTTACAGAGGAAGGAGGACAGCACTTACAGTTTAAAGAATCCTAATAGCACAATGTCCCCATACATTATAAAAAAAGGTCATAGGGACTATAAACCAGACCTTACCAAATGCATAGTTTAGTTGGCCCTAGCATATCTGCGCTTGACTTGTTGTTAATGAGCCGGGCAAAAATAGTCCCTCTGAATCTTGTGCAAAAATGATTCCTGCTATTTCTTAAAATAAGTTAAAGTGGTAGCAATGTTTTCCCAGGTCTACGTGTTAATAGCCAGAGGGCAAAGCAAAACCAATCTCATGTTATATTGAGACTTTCCCTTTTGGTGACTGGGTGGAACTCTTCAGGAAAAACAAGAGGAAATAAACATTTAATGGCATGTTACATGCTATTTCAGAATCTGGAAAATAATATATAATTATGTGCCGTCTTAGAATTTAGTTATAGTACTCTAGGCTGCTCTTATAGTCTTACTGCCTTTTTTTGTTATGTTTTTCCCTCAATCATGTTAGTATAACTTGAAGCAGAATTTAGCTATTAATGTTCACTACAAAGCTTGAGGAAAAGTTGTTCTTAATGCTTCAGAATTATTTTTTCATAATTTATCAAAATTTCCTGGAACACAGGGCTCTGATAGGTGAGCTTTCCTCTGTACCATTTTCCAGACATCTCTGCATGATGCTGTCTCCATTCTAACCACCATCCCCATCTCCTCCTCACTGAAACCTTGGACTCTGAGAGGTTAGCTTTTGCCATGTCTTGTCTAGAACCAGGCACTTCTCAGCCATCTCCACAGCATGTCACCTGCAAGCTGCTTTTTTTCCAGCTTCCTTTTGTTTATTGTCTTTTATCATTGGAATATAAGCTCCTTGAGGGCAGGGGCTATCTTGCTTACTTGTATTTGTATTTCTAGTGTTTTAACATTAAATGCTTACCTAGTAAGCACTTAATAAATTTTATTCAGAGTGAGCCGACACCTAAAAATATTAGCCACTCCCTTTCATATGTCACTTATCAGCCCAGTTCCTTAACATACAGATCAAAGACCAGGAAGATCCAAATAGGGAAGTCCTAGAATGCTTTACACTAGAGCGGGAGAATCTTAGCTGCTTCTCCCATAGGAGTACTCACTTTAATAATATCATTACTAATTCAAAGCACAGACTAGATAAAATGCTACATGCAAGTGTGGCAAAAGCAAACAACAATAATAACCAGTATTAAGTTTTTGCTGTGCTACAAGCACTGTGCTAAGCGCTAGAATATAAAGAAATGCAAGAGATAATGCCTGCTTTCAAGGAATTCGCAGTCTAATGGGGGAGACTACATGCAAACAATTATGTATATTACATATTTGCATATTATGTGTCTATTACATAATTGTTTACATATTATCTCCCCCCCCCTTCCCCCCCCCTTAGGCTGCAAGCTCCTTGAGAGCAGGCATTATTGTTTGCCTTTCTTTTTATCCCAGCACTATAATTAGATAGAAAGATAATTAGAAATCATTAGAATTAATGGGGATCAAGAAAGGATTTCTTAGAAGGTAGACTTCAAACTGCGACTTGAAGGAGCCCAGAGCCAAATGAGGAGGTAGAGCATTCCAGACATGGGGGACAGTCAGTGAAAATATCCAGTGTTGAGAGAGAGAGTTTCCCATTTGAGGAACAGTAAGAAAGCCAGTGATACTAGATCAGAGTATAGGAGGCAGGAGATTATAAGATATAAGAGTAGAGGATGTGTGTATGAGGAATGTTAGGTTATGAACAGTAGACTGTTCCTTCCCAAAAGGCTTCCCCCTTCCCAAAATATGGGTAGATTTTGAGTAACAGCACTGAGAAAATAAGAGGCCCTTTACTGTGAACTGTCTTGTCTCCCAGGCCCCTATTTTACAATAACCCCTTTATATCATCCCCAGTTTTCTTTTCCTTACTCTGATATTGGGTAAAGAAGTTCTCTTTACCTTTGATTCCATCCTCTTCTGTCTTTTCTAGATAATTTTCTGCACACTCATCCCTTCCACCAGTCTTCAGTCTCTTCCTGTCTACTTGCTCTTTCCTTGCGGCCAATAAACATTTCAATTCTCCTCTAACATTAATAAAATCTCCATAGACCCTACCATACCTCCAAGCTATTATCCTATATTCCTCCTCCCTCTCTTAGTTGAACTTCTAGAAAAAGTAGTCTGTACTTGCTGTTTCCAGTTCTTCTCCTATAATTGCTTTTCCCAAAGTTATCAGTAATCTCTTTATTGTCATATCTGGACACCTTTTCCCAGTCCACATCTTAATTGACCTCTTTACGGTATTTGACATACTTGACTACCTTTTCCTTCTAAATAATCTCTCCTTTCAGGGTTTTCCTGACCCTGATCTTTCTTAGTTTTTCAACTGCCTGACAGCTCCTCAGTGTTCTTTGCTGAAATTTCATCCATTACACACTCCTTAATTTTAGGGGCACCCTAAACATACTGTCCTGAGAACTCTTCCCACATTCTCTCTTGTTGACATCATCAGCTCTTGTGGATTTAATTATCATCTATGCTGTTGTCTCCTAGAACTCCTCTCTCTCTTGAGCTCCATTCTAACATTTTAAACATCTTTTTGGACATTTTAGTTGGATGTGACATGGACATCTAGAATTTAACATAGTGAACACATTGTTTTTCTCCCCAGACCCACATTGTGTGAGATAAAAGAGTTCAGAGTCTGAATCTGGGGTCAGCAAAGGTCTTTATTCTTTCTCACAAGAAAGGACTCTGCCTCTGTCACTCAAATGGCATCTGCCAGAGAGAGAGCAACAGGTAGAAGCAAGCCCATGTATATAACATTCTAATGCAGAAACCCAACCCCCCCAACAGGCTTTCACTCTCATTGGTAGGGAGGCAGGCCCACAACCTAAGCATGGGAATCTATCTCTGAGACAAAGGATCCGGAAACATGTGGGTGTCCAATGAAAGGCCTGGAAAGCAGTCTTATCCTTATTTGGCTTATCTTGTGCTGAGGTGACACTGGGGAGGGTCTCCATTGCTCTAAGTCCCAGGTTCCTGTAAGGTCAGGTAACCTCTAAACGTAGGCCTAGTGAATACTGAAGCCACTCTAGATTTGATTTTTCAGAATTGGGAAACTTCACTATAAATTATCCCTCACAACACCTTATGCTGAACTTCAGTAAGGACACCATCATTCTTCCAGTTGCTCATATTAGAAATCTCATTTTCATATTCAACTCCTTATTCTCCCTCATCCTCCATATCTAATCAGTTGCCAAAACATCTTGATTCCTATCTCTGTTAACATCTTTCCCATATACTGCTTTCTCCCCAGTTACATGACTGCCACCCTAGGTCAAGTCATTATCACCTTTAATGTACACTATCCTGACTCAAACCTTTTTTTTTTTCCTTTTCATTCTTCCACACTACTACCAAAGTGGTTTTTTCTAAAACACAGTTCTGATCATATCAATCCCCTACTCAAAAATTCCAGGGCTATCTTTTGTCTCCAGGATGAAATATAAACTATCAACACTAGAAACAAATATAAACTCTTCTGTTTGTCATTTATAGTGCTTCTCCATCTATCTACCTTTTGAGTCCTGTTACATATTAGACCTATTCATACATGCTCTTAATTCAGACAAACTAGTCTCTTCACTGTTCTCATGTATGATAATAATATTTAGCATTTATACAGTGTGCCAAGGACTGTGCTAAACACTTTAAAAATGTGATTTCATTTGATCCTCCCCCAAATCCTGGTAGGTAGGTACTATTAGGATCCCATTTTACAATTGAGGAGACTGTGGGAGACAAGAGATTAAATGATTTGCTTAAGGTCAGACAGGTAGTAAGTGTCTGAGGTCAAATTTAAAGTCAAGTCTTTCTGACTCCTGGCCCAGGGCTTGATGCTCTCCACCACCTAGCTGTCTTTGCACAGGCTCCTTTATGTCTGAAATGTACTTCTTTACCTCTGCACTTTAGAATTCCTAGTTTTCTTCAAAGCCCAGGCCAAGCACCACCTTCTATATGAAGCCTTTCCTGCTCTCCCCAGATGCTGGTTTATTCATCTCAAAATTATCTTGTATCATTTAATCAGACAGCTAGCATTTATTAAGCACCTACGTATCAGGCACTGGTATCTTATTTTGTTCAATCAATGGACAGTATGTACATGCTGCCCTTAGAGTGTAAGCTCCTCTAAAACAAGGATACTTTTTCTTTGTGTCCCCCAAACCTAAATCAGTATTTGACACAAGATAGAGGCACCATAGATACTGTTGAGTCGTTGATTGACAGGAATAATAAAATGTTAAATTGGAATTCATGTTAATGTTTGTAGTAAAACAGTGAGGCTAGAAAAATGACAGAATATTTTTTAAAAACTTCTCTCATGCTTTTGATTTCTTTTTGTTCTTGTTCATTTGTTTCAGTCATGGCCAACTCTTTGTTGATCCCATTTGGGGTTGTCTTAGCAAAGATACTGGAGTGGTTTTGCCAATTCCTTCCCCAGCTAATTTTACAGATGAGGAAAGTGAGGCAAACAGAGTTAAATGACTTGCCTAGGATCACACAGCTAATAAGTATCTGAGGCTGAATTTAACCCCTGATTCCAAGCCTAGTTTTCTATTCATTGTGCCATCTAGCTGCCACATCTTAGCCATCTAAAATTACTAACTTTAATAATGTCATTAATAATAATAATTTAAATTTCATACTGGGTATTATGGTATCTGAATTCCTAAGATGAGGTATGGTAATTAGAATGGGAGTTTGGAAACCCTAGGTAATTAGAGTTGGGAGAGGTTGTTCATGAAGCTAATAGGTTGGTCACTATGTGATGACTTCTTTGGTCACAGTGAAGATAGCCGTGTTATGAAGATCTTTAAGTAGCAATCAAAAGATTTTATATTTGATCCTTTAGGTGGCAGGGAGACATGGGAGCTTATTGAATAGGGGGATTGGTCAGATTTGTTCTTTAGGAAGATCAGTATGACAACTGAGTAAGAAGATGGACTAGAGTGAGGAGACTTGAGGCAGGGAGACT